>CAJQUN010000046.1:2400000-3600000 GCA_907163345.1 Haberlea rhodopensis
GTTATTCCCCTGAAATCCCTCGAATTTTGATGAAGCTTTGGTTCGATTTTTTTTCTAGCATTTTGGAAGGGTTTGTTATGTGGTTCGATTTTTGGCTTATTGATAATGTTTTGGGTTGTTCTTGTCCACCTAAAGAGTGTGTGCAGATGTGTATGCGAGTGTGTGCAGCTGCGTGTGCGTGTGTGTGCAGCAGTGTGTGTGCGTGAGTGTGTTCTTCGTCTGTGTGTGTGTCTAGCTTGTAGTATGGTGTAGGTGAAGTTTGTTCAAGAAAATGTGCACTCCATCATTGTTGATTAATGTATAAAACTTCTAAAAATGTGTGTATATGTTGTGGCTTGGGTTGGAATGGTGTTTGATAATGTAGAAGGTTAACTCGGGTTGGTGTAATGGGTTAAGGCGATTATGTGGCTATAATTCAAGTATGAATATGGTAATTGAGAAATGGATAGCATGAGGAATGTTATTGATTGTTGGAAGTTAATTATGACTCGAATTTTATGGTTGTCTTGGTTAATTATAAAAGCCAACTAACTTGAAAATCATGCATGGAAGGTGTTTGTTAATATGCTTAAATGTGATTCAAGTGTGGGTCTAAGCCTTGTTGTAGGTGGTGAAAAGTATTAACTTCTATTGCTTATAACCATGGTAATAGTGTTGGTGGGAGTTGGACTATGGTGCGGGATGTGTTATCTTTGGAAGTATGTGTAGTGTGTAAATAAGTGGGTTAGATACATGCTAGTATGTGTTAACATGGAATAGAGTTTATGGTGATGTATATGCTTGAATGTGTATCATGACATGTATTGTTGACTTATGTCACTTTATTGAATTACTACTCTTAGTAGTGAGTTCTAAATCAAGAATTATGGAACCAATGCATTTTAATTTGTTTAGAGTTGAATTTAAAGCAATAAAGGATCTTATGTTATGATTAAGGGAATTTGATATAAATTATGAAATATCGTGATTCATGTGAAGATGTGTGCATCAAAGTATTGATTATGATTTGATTCATAATATTGAGTTATTGACTTGTGATATGGAAATGAAAGTAAGAACTAATGATGGATATTCATTGCTTGGATTATGAGCTAATATTGAATTGATATTCGATATAGACTCTACAGGAGACTTCGGACGTTGATGATAGCTTGTTCATGTTGTTTACTATAAGGTACGTGGTGACGTACGAGCAGGTATATCTAGTATCTATACATTCATGTATACATGCAATTTTGAATATGATGATTCAGGTAAGTGTTTGACTTTAATAATTGAGTTTCATATACGAGTTATGGGGGACACGTAGTGGTACGTGATACGATTTTACTTGTTGAGTAGTGATGTCGTGGGCATGAACGATATGAGAAAGTATCGAGAATGAGACAGTGGGGTAACCAGGTTTACATTGGGATAACCATGTCTACATTGATGTTGAACTATTTATGGTTGAGCATAAATAATATATTGTCATTGTATTGAATTCATAAGCGTTGTTGAGTATCACATTTTCAGTGATAATACTAAACTTGACATTATGAAGGTGCGTGAGTTTGAAACAGGAACAGTGTGTGGAAGCTATACAAATTCGGAATTGTACAGGGAGTATATTTTATGAGTTTTGAATAATCTAAATTATTGCATTATGATTTTGTATGTTGATTTGTGATTGAATATTGAGTGGGAGTGTGCTCACCCTGTGTGGGGGCTGTTTCTGTTGAAACAGGTACAACAGGTACGATGCTGCCTTGGGGTGCTAGGCTCGAACCTTGTTGGATGATGCTTCCAGAAGCGTAGTGTGAGATTGAGCCGATATACGAGGTTGAGCTGTTGGTATACATAATAATTATGCATCCGGATGAGTATCCGTTATTCGTTGCTCTTCTGTGAGCACTTGTATCTGTATATGGACTGTATAAGGGTGTTGAAACCCACTTTTGTTGTCTTAGTGTGGTGTCTTCCTTGGCTGGGAATTTACTTAGTGTTTCGGTATTCTGTTTAGTATTGTGTTGTCCCTGGTCGGGAGTTATGTTATGTGATCTGTTTTTATTTCCGGATAGCTCAGTTTATGGGGAGACTCTGCCCAATTTTTTATAAAAACCCACAATATAAAAGTGGTGTAATGGGGATGGTAATGGGCGAAATCTTTGAGTCTATTTGTTGGTAAAGATGATCATATAATGTTGAACATTATTTATGTCATGGATTATGGGGAACATGAAATGATTCTTTTTATAGAATGAAAAGAAAAATGAAATATTTATACACATACGACGTCATAAATGAACTAATGACGAGTTTAAGTGTTGGGGCCTTACACGGGATGTTTGGTCCACGTTCAAACTTAAAATTGCCAAAGTTGCTGTGCTCGGGGTAGCGAGCTTGTTCGGAATTTTAATGGTTTACTCGTGGGATCGGGATGTTTGGTCCACGTTGAAACTTAAAATTGCCTAAGTGGCTGTGCTCGGGGTAGCGAGCTTGTTCGGAATTTTAATGATTTACTCGTGGGATCGGGATGTTTGGTCCACGTTTAAACTTAAAATTGCCTAAGTGGTTGTGCTCGGGGTAGCGAGCTTGTTCGGAATTTTAATGGTTTACTCGTGGGATCGGGATGTTTTGGTCCATGTTTAAACTTAAAATTGCTTAAGTGGTTGTGCTCGGGGTAGCGAGCTTGTTCGGAGTTTTAATGGCTTACTCATGGGATCGGGATGTTAGGTCCACGTTTAAACTTAAAATTGCCTAAGTGGTTGTGCTCGGGGTAGCGAACTTGTTCGGAATTTTAATTGTTTGCTCGTGGGATCGGGATGTTTGGGTCAACGATTAAACTTAAAATTGCCTAAGTGGTTGTGCTCGGGGTGGCGAGCTTGTTCGGAATTTTAATGGTTTACTCATTGATCAGGAAGTTTGGTCCACGTTTAAACTTAAAATTGCATAAGTTGTTGAGCTCAGGGTAGCGAGCTCGTTCGGAATTTTAATGATTTACTGTTGGGATAGGGATGTTTGGTCCACGTTAAACTTAAAATTGCCTAAGTGGTTGTGCTCGGGGTAGCGAGCTTGTTCGGAATTTTAATGGTTTACTCGTGGGATCGGGATGTTTGGTCCACGTTTAAACTTAAAATTGCCTAAGTTGTTGTGCTCGGGGTAGCGAGCTTGTTCGAAATTTTAATGATTTACTCGTGGGATCGGGATGTTTGGTCCGCGTTTAAACTTAAAATTCCCTAAGTGGCTGTGCTCGGGGTAGCGAGCTTGTTCGGAATTTTAATGATTTACTCGTCGGATCGGGATGTTTGGTCCATGTTTAAACATAAAATTGCCTATGTGTTTGTGCTCGGGATAGCGAGCTTGTTCGGAATTTTAATGATTTACTAATGGGATAGGGATGTTAGGTCCACGTTTAAACTTAAAATTGCCTAAGTGGTTGTGCTCGGGGTAGCGAGCTTGTTCGGAATTTTAATGGTTTACTCGTGCGATCGAGATGTTTGGTCCACGTTTAAACTTAAAATTTCCTAAGTGGTTGTGCTCGGGGTAGCGAGCTTGTTCGGAATTTTAATGGTTTACTCGTGGGATTGGGATGTTTGGTTCACGTTTAAACTTAAAATTGCCAAAGTTGTTGTGCTCGGGGTAGCGAGCTTGTTCGGAATTTTAATGATTTACTCGTGGAATCGGGATGTTTGGTCCGCGTTTAAACTTAAAATTGCCTAAGTGGTTGTGCTCGGGATAGCGTGCTTGTTCAGAATTTTAATGGTTTACTCATGGGATCGGGATGTTTTGTCCACGTTTAAACTTAAAATTACGTAAGTGGTTGTGCTCGGGGTAGCGAGCTTGTTCGGAATTTTAATGATTTACTCGTGGGATCGGGATGTTTGGTCCACGTTTAAACTTAAAATTGCGTAAGTGTTTGTGTTAGGGGTAGCGAGCTTGTTCGAAATTTTAATGAGTTACTCGTGGGATCGTGATGTTTGGTCCACGTTTAAACTTAAAATTGCCTAAGTGGTTGTGCTCGGGGTAGCGAGCTTGTTCGGAATTTCAATGGTTTACTCGTGGGATCGGGATGTTTGGTCCACGTTTCAACATAAAATTTACTAAGTTGTTGTGCTCGGGGTAGCGAGCTTGTTCGAAATTTTAATGATTTACTTGTGGGATCGGGATGTTTGGTCCACGTTTAAACTTAAAATTCTCTAAGTGGCTGTTCTCGGGGTAGCGAGCTTGTTCGGAATTTTAATGATTTACTCGTGGGATCGGGATGTTTGGTCCATGTTTAAACATAAAATTACCTATGTGTTTGTGCTCGGGGTAGCGAGCTTGTTTGGAATTTTAATGATTTACTAGTGGGATCGTGATGAGGTCCACGTTTAAACTTAAAATTGCCTAAGTGGTTGTGCTCGGGGTAGCGAGCTTGTTCGGAATTTTAATAGTTTACTCGTGCGATCGGGATGTTTGGTCCACGTTTAAACTTAAAATTGCCTAAGTGGTTGTGCTCGGGGTAGCGAGCTTGTTCGGAATTTTAATGGTTTACTCGTGGGATTGGGATGTTTGGTTCACGTTTAAACTTAAAATTGCCTAAGTGGTTGTGCTAGGGGTAGCGAGCTTGTTCGGAATTTTAGTGGTTTACTCATGGGATTGGGACGTTTGGTCCACGTTTAAACTTAAAAATGCATAAGTTGTTGTGCTCGGGGTAGCGAGCTTGTTCGGAATTTTAATGATTTACTCGTGGGATCGGGATGTTTGGTCCGCGTTTAAACTTAAAATTGCCTAAGTGGTTGTGCTTGGGGTAGCTAGCTTGTTCGGAATTTTAATGGTTTACTCGTGGGATCGGGATGTTTGGTCCACGTTTAAACTTAAAATTGCGTAAGTGGTTGTGCTCGGGGTGGCGAGCTTGTTCAGAATTTTAATGATTTACTCGTGGGATCATGGATGTTTGGTCCACGTTTAAACTTAAAATTGCGTAAGTGGTTGTGCAAGGGGTAGCGAGCTTGTTCGAAATTTTAATGATTTACTCGTGGGATCGGGATGTTTGGTCCTTGTTTAAACTTAAAATTGCCTAAGTGGTTGTGCTCGGGGTAGCGAGCTTGTTCAAAAGTTTAATGGTTTACTCGTGGGTTCGTGATGTTTGGTCCACGTTTAAACTAAAAATTGCCTAAGTTGTTGTGCTCGGGGTAGCGTGCTTGTTTGGAATTTTAACTCGTGGGATCGGGATGTTTGGTCCACATCTAACTTAAAATTCTCTAAGTGGTTGTGCTCGGGTAGCGAGCTTGTTCGGAATTTTAATGATTACTCGTGCGATCGGGATGTTTGGTCCACGTTTAAACTTAAAATTGCCTAAGTGGTTGTGCTCTGGGTAGCGAGCTTGTTCGGAATTTTTATGGTTTACTCGTGGGATTGGGATGTTTGGTTCACGTTTAAACTTAAAATTGCCTACGTGGTTGTGCTCGGGGTAGCGAGCTTGTTCGGAATTTTAATGGTTTACTCATGGGATAGGGACGTTTGGTCCACGTTTAAACTTAAAATTGCCTAAGTTGTTGTGCTCGGGGTAGCGAGCTTGTTCGGAATTTTAATGATTTACTCGTGGGATCGGGATGTTTGGTCCGCGTTTAAACTTAAAATTGCCTAAGTGGTTGTGCTCGGGGTAGCGAGCTTGTTCGGAATTTTAAAGGTTTACTCGTGGGATCGGCATGTTTGGTCCACGTTTAAACTTAAAATTGCGTAAGTGGTTGTGCTCAAGGTTGCGAGCTTGTTCAGAATTTTAATGATTTACTCGTGGGATCGGGATGTTTGGTCCGCGTTTAAACTTAAAATTGCCTAAGTGCTTGTGCTTGGGGTAGCTAGCTTGTTCGGAATTTTAATGGTTTACACTCGTGGGATCGGGATGTTTGGTCCACGTTTAAACTTGAAATTGCGTAAGTGGTTGTGCTTGGGGTGGCGAGCTTGTTCAGAATTTTAATGATTTACTCGTGGGATCATGGATGTTTGGTCCACGTTTAAACTTAAAATTGCGTAAGTGGTTGTGCAAGGGGTAGCGAGCTTGTTCGAAATTTTAATGATTTACCTCGTGGGATCTGGATGTTTGGTCCACGTTTAAACTTAAAATGTCCTGAGTGGTTTGTGGCTCGGGGTAGCGAGCTTGTTCGAAAGTTTAATGGTTTACTCGTGGGTTCGGGATGTTTGGTCCACGTTTAAACTAAAAATTGCCTAAGTTTGTTGTGCTCCGGGGTAGCGTGCTTGTTCGGAATTTAAAACTCGTGGGATCGGGATGTTTTGTCCACGTCTAAACTTAAAATTCTCTAAGTGGTTGTGCTCGGGTAGCGAGCTTGTTCGGAATTTTAATGATTTACTCGTGCGATCGGGATGTTTGGTCCACGTTTAAACTTAAAATTGCCTAAGTGGTTGTGCTCTGGGTAGCGAGCTTGTTCGGAATTTTAATGGTTTACTCGTGGGATTGGGAAGTTTGGTTCACGTTTAAACTTAAAATTGCCTACGTGGTTGTGCTCGGGGTAGCGAGCTTGTTCGGAATTTTAATGGTTTACTCATGGGATCGGGACGTTTGGTCCACGTTTAAACTTAAAATTGCCTAAGTTGTTGTGCTCGGGGTAGCGAGCTTGTTCGGAATTTTAATGATTTACTCGTGGGATCGGGATGTTTGGTCCGCGTTTAAAACTTAAAATTGCCTAAGTGGTTGTGCTCGGGGTAGCGAGCTTGTTCGGAATTTAATGGTTTACTCGTGGGATCGGCATGTTTGGTCCACGTTTAAACTTAAAATTGCGTAAGTGGTTGTCCTCAAGGTTGCGAGCTTGTTCAGAATTTTAATGATTTACTCGTGGGATCGGGATGTTTGGTCCACGTTTAAACTTAAAATTGTGTAAGTGGTGGTGCTAGGGGTAGCGAGCTTGTTCGAAATTTTAATAAGTTACTCGTCGGATCGGGATGTTTGGTCCACGTTTAAACTTAAAATTGCCTAAGTGGTTGTGCTCGGGGTAGCTAGCTTGTTCGAAATTTAAATGGTTTACTCGTAGGATCGGGATGTTTGGTCCACGTTTAAACTAAAAATTGCCTAAGTTGTTGTGCTCGGGGTAGCGTGCTTGTTCGGAATTTTAATGATTTAATCGTGGGATCGGGATGTTTGGTCCACGTTTAAACTTAAAATTGCCTAAGTGGTTGTGCTCGAGGTAGCGAGCTTGTTCGAAATTTTAATGGTTACTCGTGGGATCGGGATGTTTGGTCCACGTTTAAACTTAAAATTGCCTAAGTTGTTGTGCTCGGGGTAGCGAGCTTGTTCGGAATTTTAATGATTTACCTCGTGGGATCGGGATGTTTGGTCCGCGTTTAAACTTAAAATTTACTAAGTGGTTGTGCTCGGGGTAGCGAGCTTGTTCGGAATTTTATGGTTTACTCGTGGGATTGGGATGTTTGGTCTACGTTTAAACTTAAAATTTAGAAAGTGGTTGTGCTCGGGGTAGCGAGCTTGTTCGAAATTTAATGAGTTTACTCGTGGGATCGGGATGTTTGGTCCACGTTTAAACTTAAAATTGCGTAAGTGGTTGTGCTAAGGGGTAGCGAGCTTGTTCGAAATTTTAATGATTTACTCGTGGGATCGGGATGTTTGGTCCACGTTTAAACTTAAAATTGCCTAAGTGGTTGTGCTCGGGGTAGCGAGCTTGTTCGGAATTTTAATGGTTTACTCGTGGGATCGGGATGTTTGGTCCACGTTTAAACTAAAAATTGCCTAAGTTGTTGTGCTCGGGGTAGCGAGCTTGTTCGGAATTTTAATGATTTACTAGTGGGATCGGGATGTTTGGTCCACGTTTAAACTTAAAATTCTCTAAGTGGCTGTGCTCGGGGTAGCGAGCTTGTCGGAATTTTAATGATTTACTCGTGCGATCGGGATGTTTGGTCCACGTTTAAACTTAAAATTGCCTAAGTGGTTGTGCTCGGGGTAGTGAGCTTGCTCGGAATTTTAATGGTTTACTCGTGGGATTGGGATGTTTGGTTCCACGTTTAAACTTAAAATTGCCTAAGTGGTTGTGCTCGGGGTAGCGAGCTTGTTCGGAATTTTAATGGTTTACTCATGGGATCGGGACGTTTGTCCACGTTTAAACTTAAAAATTGCCTTAAGTTGTTGTGCTCGGGGTAGCGAGCTTGTTCGGAATTTTAATGATTTACTCGTGGGATCGGGATGTTTGGTCCGCTTTAAACTTAAAATTGCCTAGTGGTTGTGCTCGGGGTAGCGAGCTTGTTCGGAATTTAATGGTTTACTCGTGGGATCGAGATGTTTGGTCCACGTTTAAACTTAAAATTGCGTAAGTGGTTGTTGCTCAGGGGTGCGAGCTTGTTCAGAATTTTAATGATTTACTCGTGGGATCGGGATGTTTGGTCCACGTTTAAACTTAAAATTGTGTAAGTGGTTGTGCTAGGGGTAGCGAGCTTGTTCGAGAAATTTTAATGATTTACTCGTGGGATCCGGATGTTTGGTCCACTTTTAAACTTAAAATTTCCTAAGTGGTTGTGCTCGGGGTAGCGAGCTTGTTCGGAAATTTAAATGGTTTACTCCTGGGATCGGGATGTTTGGTCCACGTTTAAACTAAAAATTGCCTAAGTTGTTGTGCTCGGGGTAGCGAGCTTGTTCGGAATTTTAATGATTTACTCGTGGGATCGGGATGTTTGGTCCGCGTTTAAACTTAAAATTGCCTAAGTGGTTGTGCTCGGGGTAGCGAGCTTGTTCGGAATTTAATGGTTTACTCGTGGGCTCGGCATGTTTGGTCCACGTTTAAACTTAAAATTGCGTAAGTGGTTGTGCTCAAGGTTGCGAGCTTGTTCAGAATTTAATGCTTTACTCGTGGGATCGGGATGTTTGGTCCACGTTTAAACTTAAAATTGCCTAAGTGGTGGTGCTAGGGGTAGCGAGCTTGTTCGAATTTTAATGGTTTACTCGTGGGATCGGGATGTTTGGTCCACGTTTAAACTTAAAATTGCGTAAGTGGTTGTGCTCGGGGTAGGCGAGCTTGTTCGAAATTTAAATGGTTTACTCGTGGGATCGGGATGTTTGGTCCACGTTTAAACTTAAAATTGCCTAAGTGGTTGTGCTAGGGGTAGCGAGCTTGTTCGGAATTTTAATGATTTACTCGTGGGATCGGGATGTTTGGTCACTGTTTAAACTTAAAATTGCCTAAGTGGTTGTGCTCGGGGTAGCGAGCTTGTTCGGAAGTTTAATGGTTTACTCGTGGGATCGGGATGTTTGGTCCACGTTTAAACTTAAAATTGCCTAAGTTGTTGTGCTCGGGGTAGCGAGCTTGTTCGGAATTATGTTACTCGTGGGATCGGGATGTTTGTCCACGTTTAAACTTAAAATTGCCTAAGGTGGTTGTGCTCGGGGTAGCGAGCTTGTTCGGAATTTTAAATGATTTACTCGTGGGATCGGGATGTTTGGTCCACGTTTAAACTTAAAATTGCCTAAGTGGTTGTGCTCGGGGTTGCGAGCTTGTTCGGAATTTTAATGGTTTACTCGTGGGATCGGGATGTTGGTTCCACGTTTAAACTTAAAATTGCCTAAGTGGTTGTGCTCGGGGTAGCGAGCTTGTTCGGAATTTTAATGGTTTACTCGTGGGATCGGGATGTTTGGTTCACGTTTAAACTTAAAATTGCCTAAGTGGTTGTGCTCGGGGTAGCGAGCTTGTTCGGAATTTTAATGGTTACTCGTGGGATCGGGATGTTTGGTCCCACGTTTAAACTTAAAATTGCCTAAGTGGTTGTGCTCCGGGGTAGCGAGCTTGTTCGGAATTTAATGATTTACTCGTGGGATCGGGATGTTTGGTCCACGTTTAAACTTAAAATTGCTAAGTGGTTGTGCTCAGGGGTAGCGAGCTTGTTCAGGAATTTTAATGGTTTACTCGTGGGATCGGGATGTTTGGTCTACGTTTAAACTTAAAATTGTAGTAAAGTGGTTGTGCTAGGGGTAGCGAGCTTGTTCGAAATTTTAATGATTTACTCGTGGGATCGGGATGTTTGGTCCCGTTTAAACTTAAAATTGCGTAAGTGGTTGTGCTAAGGGGTAGCGAGCTTGTTCGAAATTTTAATGATTTACTCGTGGGATCGGGATGTTTGGTCAACGTTTAAACTTAAAATTGCCTAAGTGGTTGTGCTCGGGGTAGCGAGCTTGTTCGGAATTTTAATGGTTTACTCGTGGGATCGGGATGTTTGGTCCACGTTTAAACTAAAAAATTGCCTAAGTTGTGTGCTCGGGGTAGCGAGCTTGTTCGGAATTTTAATGATTTACTAGTGGGATCGGGATGTTTGGTCCACGTTTAACTTAAAATTCTCTAAGTGGCTGTGCTCGGGGGTAGCGAGCTTGTTCGGAATTTTAATGATTTACTCGTGCGATCGGGATGTTGGTCCACGTTTAAACTTAAAATTGCCTAAGTGGTTGTGCTCGGGGGTAGCGAGCTTGCTCGGAATTTTAATGGTTTACTCGTGGGATTGGGATGTTTGGTTCACGTTTAAACTTAAAATTGCTAAGTGGTTGTGCTCGGGGTAGCGAGCTTGTTCGGAATTTTAATGGTTTACTCATGGGATCGGGACGTTTGGTCCACGTTTAAACTTAAAATTGCCTAAGTTGTTGTGCTCGGGGGTAGCGAGCTTGTTCGGAATTTTAATGATTTACTCGTGGGATCGGGATGTTTGGTCCGCTTTTAAACTTAAAATTGCCTAAGTGGTTGTGCTCGGAGTAGCGAGCTTGTTCGGAATTTTAATGGTTTACTCGTGGGATCGAGATGTTGGTCCACGTTTTAAACTTAAAATTGCGTAAGTGGTTGTGCTCAGGGTTGCGAGCTTGTTCAGAATTTTAATGATTTACTCGTGGGATCGGGATGGTTGGTCCACGTTTAAACTTAAAATTGTGTAAGTGGTTGTGCTAGGGGTAGCGAGCTTGTTCGAAATTTTAATGATTTACTCGTGGGATCGGGATGTTTGGTCCACTTTTAAACTTAAAATTGCCTAAGTGGTTGTGCTCAGGGTAGCGAGCTTGTTCGAAATTTAAATGGTTTACTCCTGGGATCGGGATGTTTGAGTCCCACTTTAAACTAAAATTGCCCTAAGTTTTTGTGTCGGGGGTAGCGTGCTTGGTTCCAGAATTTTAATGATTTACTCGTGGGAATCGGGATGTTTGGTCCACGTTAAATTAAAATTCTAAGTGGTTGTGCTCGGGGTAGCGAGCTTGTTCGAAATTTTAATGGTTACTCGTGGGATCGGGATGTTTGGTCCACGTTTAAACTTAAAATTGCCTAAGTTGTTGTGCTCGGGTAGCGAGCTTGTTCGAATTTTAATTTACTCGTGTGATCGGGATGTTGGGTCCACGTTTAAACTTAAAATTCCCTAAGTGGCTGTTGCTCGGGGTAGCGAGCTTGTTCGGAATTTTAATGATTTACTCGTGGGATCGGGATGTTTGGTCCAGGTTTAAACATAAAATTGCCTATGTATTTGTGCTCGGGGTAGAGAGCCTTGTCGGAATTTTAATGATTTACTAGTGGGATCGGGATGTTAGGTCCACGTTTAAACTTAAAATTGCCTAAGTGGTTGTGCTCGGGGGGGTAGCGAGCTTGTTCGGAATTTAATGGTTTACTCGTGCGATCGGGATGTTTGGTCCACGTTTAAACTTAAAATTGCCTAAGTGGTTGTGCTCGGGGTAGCGAGCTTCTTCGGAATTTTAATGGTTTACTCATGGGATTGGGATGTTTGGTTCACGTTTAAACTTAAAATTGCCTAAGTGGTTGTGCTAGGGGTAGGCGAGCTTTTTCGGAATTTTAATGGTTTACTCATGGGATTGGGACGTTTGGTCCACGTTTAAACTTAAAAATGCCTAAGTTGTTGTGCTCGGGGTTAGCGAGCTTGAATGATTTACTCGTGGGATCGGGATGTTGGTCCGCGTTTAAACTTAAAATTGCCTAAGTGGTTGTGCTCGGGTGGTAGCGAGCTTGTTCGGAATTTTAATGGTTTACTCGTGGGATCGTGATGTTTGGTCCACGTTTAAACTTAAAATTGCGTAAGTGGTTGTGCTCGGGTAGCGAGCTTGTTCAGAATTTTAATGATTTTACTCGTGGGATCGGGAATTTGGTCCCGTTTAACTAAAATGCGTAAGTGGTTGTGCGCATGGGTAAGCGAGCTTGTTCTAAATTTTAATGATTTTTACTCGTGGGATCGTGATGTTTTGGTCTTGGTTTAAAACTTAAAATTGCTTAGTTGTTGTGGCTCGGGGTACGAGCTTGTTCGAATTTTAATGATTACTTCTTGGTATCGGGTTTGGTCCCTTTAAACTAAAAATTGCCTAGTTATTGTGCTCGCGGGTAGCGTGCTTGTTCGTATTTTAACTCGTTGGGATCCGGGATTTTGGTCCACGTTTAAACTAAAAATTCTCTGTGGCTGTGCTCGGGGTAGTCGAGCCTGTTGGAATTTTAATGATTTACTCGTGGCGATCGGGGATGTTTGGTCCACGTTAAACTTAAAATTGGCCTAAGTGGGTTGTGCTCGGGGTAGCGAGCTTGTTCGGAATTTTAATGGTTTACTCGTGGGATTGGATGTTTGGTTCACGTTTAAACTTAAAATTGCCTACGTGGTTGTGCTCGGGGGTAGCGAGCTTGTTCGGAATTTTAATGGTTTACTCATGTGATCGGGACGTTTGGTCCACGTTTAAACTTAAAATTGCCTAAGTTGTTGTGCTCGGGGGTAGCGAGTTTGTTCGGAATTTTAATGATTTACTCGTGGGATCGGGATGTTTGGTCCGCGTTTAAACTTAAAATTGCCTAAGTGGTTGTGCTCGGGTAGCGAGCTTGTTCGGAATTTTAATGGTTTACTCGTGGGATCGGCATGTTTGGTCCACGTTTAAACTTAAAATTGCGTAAGTGGTTGTGCTCAGGGTTGCGAGCTTGTTCAGAATTTTAATGATTTACTCGTGGGATCGGGATGTTTGGTCAACGTTTAAACTTAAAATTGTGTAAGTGGTTGTGCTAGGGGTAGCGAGCTTGTTCGAAATTTTAATGATTTACTCGTGGGATCGGGATGTTTGATCCACGTTTAAACTTAAAATTGCCTAAGTGGTTGTGCTCGGGCTCGGGGTAGCGAGCTTGTTCGAAATTTAAATGGTTTACTCGTAGGGTCGGGATGTTTGGTCCACATTTAAACTAAAAATTGTCTAAGTTGTTGTGCTCGGGGTAGCGTGCTTGTTCGGAATTTTAATGATTTACTCGTGGGATCGGAATGTTTGGTCCACGTTTAAACTTAAAATTGCCTAAGTGGTTGTGCTCGGGGTAGCGAGCTTGTTCGAAATTTTAATGGTTTACTCGTGGGATCGGGATGTTTGGTCCACGTTTAAACTTTAAATTCCCTAAGTTGTTGTGCTCGGGGGTAGCGAGCTTGTTCGAATTTTAATGTTACTCGTGGGATCGGGATGTTTGTTCCACGTTTAAACTTTAAATTCCCTAAGTGGCTGTGCTCGGGGTAGTGAGCTTGTTTGAAATTTTAATGATTTACTCGTGGGATCGGGATGTTTGGTCCATGTTTAAACATAAAATTGCCTATGTATTTATGCTCGGGGTAGCGAGCTTGTTCGGAATTTTAATGATTTACTAGTGGGATCGGGATGTTAGGTCCACGTTTAAACTTAAAATTGCCTAAGTGGTTGTGTTCGGGGTAGCGAGCTTGTTCGGAATTTTAATGGTTTACTCGTGGGATTGGGATGTTTGGTTCACGTTTAAACTTAAAATTGCCTAAGTGGTTGTGCTCGGGGTAGCGAGCTTGTTCATAATTTTAATGGTTTACTCATGGGATCGGGATGTTTGGTCCACGTTTAAACTTAAAATTGCCTAAGTTGTTGTGCTCAGGGCAGCGAGCTTGTTCGGAATTTTAATGATTTACTGTGGGATCGGGATGTTTGGTCCGCGTTTAAACTTAAAATTGACTAAGTGGTTGTGCTCGGGGTAGCAAGCTTGTTCGGAATTTTAATGGTTTACTCGTGGGATTGGGATGTTTGGTCTACGTTTAAACTTAAAATTTACTAAGTGGTTGTGCTCGGGGTAGCGAGCCTGTTCGAAATTTTAATGATTTACTCGTGGGATCGGGATGTTTGGTCACGTTTAAACTTAAAATTGCGTAAGTGGTTGTGCTAGGGGTAGCGAGCTTGTTCGAAATTTTAATGATTTACTCGTGGGATCGGGATGTTTTGGTCCACGTTTAAACTTAAAATTGCCTAAGTGGTTGTGCTCGGGGTAGCGAGCTTGTTCGGAATTTTAATGGTTTACTCGTGGGATCGGGATGTTTGTTCCACGTTTAAACTAAAAATTGCCTAAGTTGTTGTGATCAGGGTAGCGAGCTTGTTCGAAATTTTAATGATTACTAGTGGGATCGGGATGTTTGGTCCACGTTTAAACTTAAAATTCTCTAAGTGGCTGTGCTCGGGGTAGCGAGCTTGTTCGGAATTTTAATGATTTACTCGTGCGATCGGGATGTTTGGTCCATGTTTAAACTTAAAATTGCCTAAGTGGTTGTGCTCGGGGTAGCGAGCTTGCTCGGAATTTTAATGGTTTACTCGTGGGATTGGGATGTTTGGTTCACGTTTAAACTTAAAATTGCCTAAGTGGTTGTGCTCGAGGGTAGCGAGCTTGTTCGGAATTTTAATGGTTTACTCATGGGATCGGGACGTTTGGTCCACGTTTAAACTTAAAATTGCCGAAGTTGTTGTGCTCGGGGGTAGCGAGCTTGTTCGGAATTTTAATGATTTACTCATGGGATCGGAATGTTTGGTCCGCGTTTAAACTTAAAATTGCCTAAGTGGTTGTGCTCGGGGTAGCGAGCTTGTACGGAATTTTAATGGTTTACTCGTGGAATCGGGATGTTTGGTCCACGTTTAAACTTAAAATTGCGTAAGTGGTTGTGCTCAGGGTTGCGAGCTTGTTCAGAATTTTAATGATTTACTCGTGGGATCGGGATGTTTGGTCCACGTTTAAACTTAAAATTGTGTAAGTGGTTGTGCTAGGGGTAGCGAGCTTTTTGAAATTTTAATGATTTACTCGTGGGATCGGGATGTTTGGTCCACTTTTAAACATAAAATTGCCTAAGTGGTTGTGCTCGGGGTAGCGAGCTTGTTCAAAATTTAAATGGTTTACTCGTGGGATCGGGATGTTTGGTCCACGTTTAAACTAAAAATTGCCTAAGTTGTTGTGCTCGGGGTAGCGTGCTTGTTCAGAATTTTAATGATTTACTCGTGGGATCGGGATGTTTGGTCCACGTTTAAACTTAAAATGTCTAAGTGGTTGTGCTCGGGGTAGCGAGCTTGTTCGAAATTTTAATGGTTTAGTCGTGGGATCGGGATGTTTGGTCCGCGTTTAAACTTAAATTGCCTAAGTTGTTGTGCTCGGGGTAGCGAGCTTGTTCGAATTTTAATGTTACTCGTGGGATCGGGATGTTGGGTCCACGTTTAAACTTAAAATTCGCTAAGTGGTTGTGCTCGGGGTAGCGAGCTTGTTCGGAATTTTAATGATTTACTCGTGGGATCGGGATGTTTGGTCCATGTTTAATCATAAAATTGCCTATGTATTTGTGCTCGGGGTAGCGAGCTTGTTCGGAATTTAATGATTTACTAGTGGGATCGGGATGTTAGGTCCACGTTTAAACTTAAAATTGCCTAAGTGGTTGTGCTCGTGGTAGCGAGCTTGTTCGGAATTTTAATGGTTTACTCGTGGGATCGGGATGTTTGGTCCACGTTTAAACTAAAAATTGCCTAAGTTGTTGTGCTCCGGGGTAGCGAGCTTGTTCGGAATTTTAATGATTTACTAGTGGGATCGGGATGTTTGGTCCACGTTTAAACTTAAAATTCTCTAAGTGGCTGTGCTCGGGGTAGCGAGCTTGTTCGGAATTTTAATGATTTACTCGTGCGATCGGGATGTTTGGTCCACGTTTAAACTTAAAATTGCCTAAGTGGTTGTGCTCGGGGTAGCGAGCTTGCTCGGAATTTTAATGGTTTACTCATGGGATTGGGATGTTTGGTTCACGTTTAAACTTAAAATTGCCTAAGTGGTTGTGCTCGGGGTAGCGAGCTTGTTCGGAATTTTAATGGTTTACTCATGGGATCGGGACGTTTGGTCCACGTTTAAACTTAAAATTTCCTAAGTTGTTGTGCTCGGGGTAGCGAGCTTGTTCGGAATTTTAATGATTTACTCGTGGGATCGGGATGTTTGGTCCGCGTTTAAACTTAAAATTGCCTAAGTTGTTGTGCTCGGGGTAGCGTGCTTGTTCAGAATTTTAATGATTTACTCGTGGGATCGGGATGTTTTGTCCATGTTTAAACTTAAAATGTCTAAGTGTTGTGCTCGGGGTAGCGAGCTTGTTTGAAATTTTAATGGTTTACTCGTGGGATCGGGATGTTTGGTCCACGTTTAAACTAAAAATTGCCTAAGTTGTTGTGCTCGGGGTAGCGTGCTTGTTCAGAATTTTAATGATTTACTCGTGGGATCGGGATGTTTGGTCCATGTTTAAACTTAAAATGTCTAAGTGTTGTGCTCGGGGTAGCGAGCTTGTTCGAAATTTTAATGGTTTACTCGTGGGATCGGGATGTTTGGTCCACGTTTAAACTTAAAATTGCCTAAGTTGTTGTGCTCGGGGTAGCGAGCTTGTTCGAATTTTAATGTTACTCATGGGATCGGGATGTTGGGTCCACGTTTAAACTTAAAATAAAATTCCCAAAGTGGCTGTGCTCGGGGTAGCGAGCTTTTTCGGAATTTTAATGATTTACTCGTGGGATCGGGATGTTTGGTCCATGTTTAAACATAAAATTGCCGATGTATTTGTGCTCGAGGTAGCGAGCTTGTTCGGAATTTTAATGATTTACTAGTGGGATCGGGATGTTAAGTCCACGTTTAAACTTAAAATTGCCTAAGTGGTTGTGCTCGGGGTAGCGAGCTTGTTCGGAATTTTAATGGTTTACTCGTGGAATTAGGATGTTTGGTTCACGTTTAAACATAAAATTGACTAAGTGGTTGTGCTCGGGGTAGCGAGCTTCAGAATTTTAATGGTTTACTCATGAGATCGGGATGTTTAGTCCACGTTTAAACTTAAAATTGCCTAAGTTGTTGTGCTCGGGGTAGCGAGCTTGTTCGGAATTTTAATGATTTACTCGTGGGATCGGGATGTTTGGTCCGCGTTTAAACTTAAAATTGACTAAGTGGTTGTGCTCGGGGTAACGAGCTTGTTCGGAATTTTAAATGTTTACTCGTGGGATTGGGATGTTTGGTCTACGTTTAAACTTAAAATTTAGTAAGTGGTTGTGCTCGGGGTAGCGAGCTTGTTCGAAATTTTAATGATTTACTCGTGGGATCGGGATGTTTGGTCCACGTTTAAACTTAAAATTGCGTAAGTGGTTGTGCTAGGGGTAGCGAGCTTGTTCAAAATTTTAATGATTTACTCGTGGGATCGGGATGTTTGGTCCACGTTTAAACTTAAAATTGCGTAAGTGGTTGTGATCAGGGTTGCGAGCTTGTTCATAATTTTAATGATTTACTCGTGGGATCGGGATGTTTGGTCCACGTTTAAACTTAAAATTGGGTAAGTGGTTGTGCTAGGGGTAGCGAGCTTGTTCGAAATTTTAATGATTTACTCGTGGGATCGGGATGTTTGGTCCACGTTTAAACTTAAAATTGCCTAAGTGGTTGTGCTCCGGGTAGCGAGCTTGTTCGAAATTTAAATGGTTTACTCGTGGGATCGGGATGTTTGGTCCACGTTTAAACTAAAAATTGCCTAAGTTGTTGTGCTCGGGGTAGCGTGCTTGTTCGGAATTTTAATGATTTACTCGTGGGATCGGGATGTTTGGTCCACGTTTAAACTTAAAATTGCCTAAGTGGTTGTGCTCGGGGTAGCGAGCTTGCTCGAAATTTTAATGGTTTACTCGTGGGATCGTGATGTTTGGTCCACGTTTAAACTTAAAATTGCCTAAGTTGTTGTGCTCGGGGTAGCGAGCTTGTTCGAATTTTAATGTTACTCGTGGGATCGGGGTGTTTGGTCCACGTTTAAACTTTAAATTCCCTAAGTGGTTGTGCTCGGGGTAGCGAGCTTGTTTGGAATTTTAATGATTTACTCGTGGGATCGGGATGTTTGGTCCATGTTTAAACATAAAATTGCCTATGTATTTGTGCTCGGGGTAGCGAGCTTGTTCGGAATTTTAATGATTACTAGTGGGATCGGGATGTTAGGTCCACGTTTAAACTTAAAATTGCCTAAGTGGTAATGCTCGGGGTAGCGAGTTTGTTCGGAATTTTAATGGTTTACTCGTGGGATCGGGATGTTTGGTCCACGTTTAAACTTAAAATTGCCTAAGTGGTTGTGCTCGGGGTAGCGAGCTTGTTCGGAATTTTAATGATTTACTCGTGTGATCGGATGTTTGGTCCACGTTTAAACTTAAAATTGTCTAAGTGATTGTGCTCGGGGTAGCGATCTTGCTCGGAATTTTAATGGTTTACTCGTGGGATTGGGATGTTTGGTTCACGTTTAAACTTAAAATTGCCTAAGTGGTTGTGCTCGGGGTAGCGAGCTTGATCGGAATTTTAATGGTTTACTCATGGGATCGGGACGTTTGGTCCACGTTTAAACTTAAAATTGCCTAAGTTGTTGTGCTCGGGGTAGCGAGCTTGTTCGGAATTTTAATGATTTACTCGTGGGATCGGGATGTTTGGTCCGCGTTTAAACTTAAAATTGCCTAAGTGGTTGTGCTCGGGGTAGCGAGCTTATTCGGAATTTTAATGGTTTACTCGTGGGATCGGGATGTTTGGTCCACGTTTAAACTTAAAATTGCGTAAGTGGTTGTGCTCAGGGTTGCGAGCTTGTTCAGAATTTTAATGATTTACTCGTGGGATCGGGATGTTTGGTCCACGTTTAAACTTAAAATTGTGTAAGTGTTTGTGCTAGGGGTAGCGAGCTTGTTCGAAATTTTAATGATTTACTCGTGGGATCGGGATGTTTGGTCCACTTTTAAACTTAAAATTGCCTATGTGGTTGTGCTCGGGGTAGCGAGCTTGTTCGAAATTTAAATGGTTTACTCGTGGGATCGGGATGTTTGGTCCACGTTTAAACTAAAAATTGCCTAAGTTGTTGTGCTCGGGGTAGCGTGCTTGTTCAGAATTTTAATGATTTACTCGTGGGATCTGGATGTTTGGTCCACGTTTAAACTTAAAATGTCTGAGTGGTTGTGCTCGGGGTAGCGAGCTTGTTCGAAATTTTAATGGTTTACTCGTGGGATCGGGATGTTTGGTCCACGTTTAAACTTAAAATTGCCTAAGTTGTTGTGCTCGGGGTAGCGAGCTTGTTCGAATTTATTGTTACTCGTGGGATCGGGATGTTGGGTCCACGTTTAAACTTAAATTCCCTAAGTGGCTGTGCTCGGGGTAGCGAGCTTGTTCGGAATTTTAATGATTTACTCATGGGATCGGGATGTTTGGTCCATGTTTAAACATAAAATTGCCTATGTATTTGTGCTCGGGGTAGCGAGCTTGTTCGGAATTTTAATGATTTACTAGTGGGATCGGGATGTTAGGTCCACGTTTAAACTTAAAATTGCCTAAGTGGTTGTGCTCGGGGTAGCGAGCTTGTTCGGAATTTTAATGGTTTACTCGTGGGATTGGGATGTTTGGTTCACGTTTAAACTTAAAATTGACTAAGTGGTTGTGCTCGGGGTAGCGAGCTTGTTCAGAATTTTAATGGTTTACTCATGAGATCGGGATGTTTGGTCCACGTTTAAACTTAAAATTGCCTAAGTGGTTGTGCTCGGGGTAGCGAGCTTGTTCGGAATTTTAATGGTTTACTCGTGGGATTGGGATGTTTGGTCCACGTTGAAACTTAAAATTGCCTAAGTTGTTGTGCTCGGGGTAGCGAGCTTGTTCGGAATTTTAATGATTTACTAGTGGGATCGGGATATTTGGTCCGCGTTTAAACTTAAAATTGACTAAGTGGTTGTGCTCGGGGTAGCGAGCTTGTTCGGAATTTTAATGGTTTACTCGTGGGATTGGGATGTTTGGTCTACGTTTAAACTTAAAATTTAGTAAGTGGTTGTGTTCGGGGTAGCGAGCTTGTTCCAAATTTTAATTTACTCGTGGGATCGGGATGTTTGGTCCACGTTTAAACTTAAAATTGCGTAAGTGGTTGTGCTAGGGGTAGCGAGCTTGTTCGAAATTTTAATGATTTACTCGTGGGATCGGGATGTTTGGTCCACGTTTAAACTTAAAATTGCCTAAGTGGTTGTGCTCGGGGTAGCGAGCTTGTTCGGAATTTTAATGGTTTACTCGTGGGATCGGGATGTTTGGTCCGCGTTTAAACTAAAAATTGCCTAAGTTGTTTGTGTTCGGGGTAGCGAGCTTGTTCGGAATTTTAATGGTTTACTCGTGGGATCGGGTTGTTTGGTCCACGTTTAAACTTAAAATTGCCTAAGTGGTTGTGCTCGGGGTAGCGAGCTTGTTCGAAATTTTAATGGTTTACTCGTGGGATCGGGATGTTTGGTTCACGTTTAAACTTAAAATTGCCTAAGTTGTTGTGCTCGGGGTAGCGAGCTTGTTCGGAATTTTAATGGTTTACTCGTGGGATCGGATGTTTGGTCCACGTTTAAACTTAAAATTGCCTAAGTGGTTGTGCTCGGGGTAGCGAGCTTGTTCGGAATTTTAATGATTTACTCGTGGGATCGGGGTGTTTGGTCCATGTTTAAATTTAAAACATCATTGTTGTTTTGTACGAAGGAAAGTAGCCAAGTGAATAAGTAATTTTATTCATATCAGTAATACAAGAGAAAGTAAAATCCCTATTCTACGGATGAAACATCTCTTCAGGGAGACTTTTTAAGGCATCCCCCACATCGAGAAAATCTTTTGAATCTCCTTCGGGAGGGTAGCCTTGAGCTTTAAATTTGCTGACACATGCTTCAAATCCATGATCAAAAAACTTGGAAGCACGGTCTGCCACCATGTTACCATACTCCGGAGACTTCAAAAATTCGGCCTTCTTGGTGAGCCAGAATTCTTCCATTCTAGCAGCAGTTGAAGATTTCTCTTGAGCAAGTTGCTCAGAGACTTATCGATATTGCTCAGTCATAGATTTATATTGCTCTGATAAAGTAGAGTTAGCACCTTCCAGATCGGCTAATTTTGTCCGCTCTTCTGCAATGGTTTTCTCCGCTTTATCTCGATCTTATACCACAGCCAAGTGCCGCTCTTCCTAAAGACTCACCGACTTCTTCAGTTCCTCACCCATATTTTTCAGCTGCATGATGCGCTTCTGGTTATGGCTATCGGCTGAGCGTACTGAGTGAAAACGGGTGAGAAGTTCACCCCCATCATATGGGCCTGCATCAGAGCATATATAAAAAAAAAGAATGAACCAAAAGGGACAGGCTGGGAAGATTAATTAGTAAAAATATCTACCTGAGTAAAGGAGGTGGAGAAGTCATTCACCAAGTTGCTGAAGGACAACTCCCCGAGATATTTGCGGTAGGCGAAGTTGGGAGAGTGGCATAAGATGGATTGGGAGGCTTTGGGGTCGGGTTTCTTCAGCAGGGGGACGTTGGGAGAGTACGTCCAAGAAGGAATGTGATATCTCGAGGAAGGCCGAGTGTAGGGTCTTCCTACCTTAACATCAATTAATACACATATAATGGACAGAACATGCATTTATAAACTCTTAAGGGTTCCGGTTGTAGCTTGAGCTAAGAAGATTACAGGCCAAAAATAAAAACTTCCAAAAGCTATTAATTACATTCCCATTAATGAATGTTAATGTTATAGGTTTACACTACTCCTAGAGTAGAGACTATCAAAATCCTGCATCCTATATTCATCTTGCTCCTTTTAGCTCACATCCTCAACCCGACCCTAAGCCCTTGGTCCAAAAGTGTACCTACAGGGATAACACATCGTGAGCACATACATATTTACTTAACATGATAGAAAAGACATACAGTCATGCATAGCATCTTAGTTAAGTAAATGTTATTGGTCGTTCTTCGACTTCTTTTGTTATCCCTGATTCTTATTCATGTATGAGGGCATCTTACCCCGTTGTATGGCATCTTACCATAACATAACCGTCGTGTGGCATCTTACCACAGGGCATCTTACCCCGTCATATGGCGTCTTGCCGTATCATAACATTGTGTGGCATCTTACCACATGGGCATCTTACCCGCTCACATACATTGGGTGGCATCTTACCACATGGACGTCTTACCCAATCATAACATCAACATCATAAACGTCATCATAAACATCATCATCGTAAACATCATCATAAACATCATCATTATAAACATCATCGTAAACATCATCATCGTAAACATCATCATAAACATCATCATCGTAAGCATCGTCATCATAAACGTCATCATAAACATCATCATCGTAAACATCATCATAAACATCATTATTATAGGCATCATCATCAGAGGTAGGAATATGGTTTACCGTCCGGTGCCCGTACGTTTCTTACGTACCTTTTCAAAAGAGGAGGAGTCAACAGACTTTATCTCCTTGATGGTGCCGGTACCTGGGATGGTTCTACAAGACCACACAATACCATATTAGATGCCTCAAAACCATCTCACATCATAAACTTAACAAAATAAAACATCATTATACTTGCCAACTTTCTGCCTCTCTCGATCGATCGGCCCAAGGTCTCGATCGATCGAGACACTGTGCACAAATAGTGCCTTAGTATACTGCCTCGCTCGATCGATCGAAGCATTTTACCGATCGATCGAGAAGCTTCACCGATCGATCGATAAATCCTCCGATCGATCGGCATCATAATTTCAAAACATGCTTTAGACCTTCTGTCTCGCTCGATCGATCGGGACCAAATCTCGATCGATCGAGAGCTCTGAAAAAATCGGGATTTCCCCAGATTTTTGAGCACCTCTTTTTACACCAACATTTCTACTTCATAACACATCTTTCTTGTTTAAACAAACATGTAAAGAACTTCATAAAATATCCATGTAGGCACTTAAATCAAAGGTTCAACAAAATCTAAGCTAACATGCATCATAACATCATCATAATCTTCATCCTCAACCATCCTATACAAAAACAGAGTATCTTCTTCTTTGTCCAGGTTTTTCGAGCACATAGATTCATAACAAGAAATCTATCACATAAATCATGTAAAATGCTCAAACAACCATGCTAGTAGTTACTTAATACTACCATGTAAGCATCCTTACCAAGGTTTCACCCAAGCCTACACTTAGCATGCGTTAAAAACAACCCACCAAACCCAAGCTCAAACACAAACCCAGAAAAACAGGGTACCCACTTACCCCTCTCTTTTTGCTCCTCTTTTTGCAAGGATTTGAACACCTTCTTACCAAGCTTTTTCCTTGCCTTACAGCTACTAAGCTGGAACGAAAATGGGGGGAAAAAGAGAAGGAGAAGGGAATGATTTGGCTGCAAGGAGTGATTGGAAGCATGGGCATGATCAAGTGGGGGGTATGGGTTAAACAAGTGGGGAAGGGGTGAGGTGGCCGATTGGGGGGTGGTATGGTTGGGGTGCCTTGAGGTGTTTAATTGTGTCCCGGTATATAGTACGATGTATTAAAATATCCTCACTCGATATTTTCTAACTTCATTTAATTAATACATCCTTTAAAACACCCAACATGTTCCCCACATTATATCATCATAACATAAATCGTGGCCCCCAATTTAAATACACCACAACCCTTAAACACATCATAATTTATCATCGTAGAACATAATCATATCACATTTCGGGGGTATTACATTACTCCCCTACTTATAAGATTGCGTCCTCGAAATCCACATGCATCACCATATAGAAACTAAACATAAAAACATACCAAAGAATAGTTCCGGATAGTGCTGCACCATATGCCGTTCCGTCTCCCACGTAGCCTCCTCGACACCCCGACGATCCCACTGAACTTTGACCATCGGTATTACTTTACTTCGTAGTCTGCGATCCTCTCGATCCAGAATTCTGATTGGTCGTTCAACGTAGGAAACATCTGAGTCTAACTGTACTTCCGTAGGCTGTAAGACATGAGACGGATCTGGCTCATACTTCCTTAACATAGAGACATGGAAAACATCATGTATGCCAGATAAAGATGGCGGTAGAGCCAAACGATAAGCTAATGTACCGATACGCTGTAAAACTTCATATGGCCCAAAATACCTCGGAGATAACTTTCCCCGCATCCCAAAACGAACCACACCCCTGAAGGGCGAGATCTTTAAGAAGACCCTGTCTCCTAACTGGAATTCTAGTGGTCGTCGCCGCTTATTGGCATAGGCCGCTTGCCTATCTTGGGCCGCTTTCATCTTTTGGCGTATCATCTTAATCTTACCTTCCATATCCTTGATCATATCCGGTCCTCCGACCGCTTTGCTAGTCAAGTCCTCCCAATACAGCGGTGATCTACATCGTCGTCCATACAGAGCTTCAAAAGGGGCCATTTGAATGCTCGCCTGATAGCTGTTATTATAGGAGAACTCTACCAGTGGTATAGACTCTTGCCATGGAGTATCAAATTCCAAAACACATGCCCTCAGCATATCTTCGAGCGTCTGAATAGTACGCTCCGTTTGGCCGTCTGTCTGAGGGTGATAAGCTGTACTCAATCTCACCTCGGTGCCCAAAGCTGTCTGGAGACCTTCCCAGAAATGAGAAGTAAACCTTGGGTCTCTGTCAGACACGATCGAGACTGGAACCCCATGCAACCTCACTACATCCCGTACATATAATTGGGCCATCTTTAGATACGTGAAAGTCATGTTGTAAGGGATGAAGTGAGCTACCTTCGTTAGCCTATCCACGATCACCCAGATAGCATCAAATCCAGAGGTCGACCTTGGCAAGTGGGTCACGAAGTCCATAGATATATGCTCCCACTTCCACTTAGGTACCTCCAAGCTCTTCAGCTCACCACCAGGCCTTTGCCTTTCTGCCTTTACTTGCTGGCAGATCAAACATCTCTTGACAAAAGTGATCACATCACGCTTCATGCGTCTCCACCAGAATTGACCACTCAGGTCCTTATACATCTTTCTTCCTCCGGGATGGATACTGAACCGGCTACTATGAGCTCGTTCTAAGATTCCTTTTCGCAATCCCGGCGCATTTGGGACTACCCATCGGTTTGTCCAGCCTTAAAGAATCATCTTCAGCCACTCTAAACTTTGTTGGCTGACCTCGAAGTACTATTGATGACCATCTCTGAACTTCATCATCTAACCTCTGGGCTTTCCTGATAGCCTCAAATACTTCTGGTTCGGCCAATAAGGTTGACACTCGCACTGGCGACGTGTCTACATCGAAGTCATAGCCCAGGTGGCAGTAAGAGGTCATCATCGCTGATAAACACATAGCGTCTTCAGCAGTACTCTTCACCTTCCTACTTAAGGCGTCTGCTACCAAATTTGCTTTACCCGGATGGTACTCAATCACACAGTCATAATCCTTGAGCAAATCCATCCATCTTCTTTGACGCATATTCAGTTCAGCCTGAGTGAATAGAAATTTCAGGCTCTTATGGTCCGTATAGATGGTAAACGTCGTACCATAAAGATAATGACGCCAAATCTTCAAGGCGAAAATGATGGCCGCTAGTTCCAGATCATGGACTGGGTATCTGGTCTCATGAGGCTTCAACTGCCTCGAAGCATAAGCCACCACGTGCTTTTCTTGCGTCAACACACAGCCCAAACCTTGCAATGATGCATCCGTGTACAAGGCAAACCTCTTGTTCTCAGAAGGGATCACCAATACAGGCGCTGTAGTCAAACAACGCTTCAGTTCTTGAAAACTTTCCTCACAAGCTTCGGACCAAAAGAATGGGACTCATTTCTGAGTCAGCTGTGTTAATGGCTTAGAGATCTTAGAAAATCCCTCGACAAAACGTCGGTAATAACCTGCTAAGCCAAGGAAACTCCGTATCTCGGGTACAGAAGTGGGTGCTGCCCACTCCATTACAGCTTCAATCTTCCTGGGATCCACAGATATCCCGCTGCTAGATATAACATGACCCAAGAACACGACACTGCTCAGCCAGAACTCACACTTGCTGAGCTTTGCATACAACTGATGATCCTTAAGGATCTGAAGTACTGTCCTCAAGTGCCGTACATGATCCTCTTCGGTCCGGGAGTAGATGAGTATATCGTCAATGAAAACTATGACGAATTGATCCAAATATGGTTGGAACACCCTGTTCATCAAACTCATGAAAACAGCCGGGGCATTTGTCACCCCAAAAGGCATGACTAGGAATTCATAGTGTCCATACCTAGTCCTGAAGGCTGTCTTCTGGACATCATCTTCCTTCACTTGAATCTGATGGTACCCTGACCTCAGATCGATCTTACTGTAGAGCCTCGTACCCAGCAACTGATCGAACAAGTCATCGATCCTCGGAAGTGGGTACTTATTCTTCACTGTAGCTTTGTTCAGTTGTCTGTAATCGATGCACAAACGCATCGAACCATCTTTCTTCTTCACAAATAAAACTGGTGCTCCCCAGGGTGATACGCTAGGGCGTATATAGCCCTTGTCAAGGAGCTCTTGCAACTGAATCTTTAATTCCCTTAGCTCTGCTGGTGCCATCCTATAAGGGGCACGAGAAATGGCAGACGTCCCCGGTAATAATTCAATCCCAAACTCGACCTCTTTCGTCGGTGGGAATCCGGGAATCTCCTCCGGAAAGACATCAGGGAACTCCGCCACTACGGGCACATCCTCAACTTTTACTTCTTCTTTCTTTTCCGTAACATCAATGGCATATATGAGATATCCCGAATGGCCGCGATCCAACAACTGCGCCATCTTGACAGCAGATATCAACGGGATCTTAGAGCGAGAACCATCCCCATAGAACGTCCATAGAACATCAATGCCCAGAATGCAGTCAAAATCTGACATTCCCAGAATAATCAAATCTGACCTTAGTTCTTTATCCTCAAAATAAATGAGGCCATCGAAGACGATCCGATCAGTAATCATACTTCTTCCAGCGGGGGTCGAGACTATAAGAGGCGTGGGCGACGGAGAAGTGCATATGTGATGCCTTTCCACAAAACTTGTCGACACAAAAGAGTGTGACACACCTGTGTCGATCAATATAAAAGCAGGGTCCATAAATAAAAGACACGTACCCGCTATAACCTCCTCCGGAGCCGCTGAAGCCTGCTCCCTCGTCAATGCATAGACTTGTCCTTGAGGTGGCCCCATAGGCTGACCTCCATACTGTCGCGGCACAAATGGTGGTCTGTGCTGTGCTGTCCTATCCGCAGGCCTCCCCGCAGGACCCTGTTGACTTCCCCTGTTGGGACACTGTCTAGCAAAGTGGCCCTTGTCGCCACAAACATAGCATCCTATACAATCTTTCGTCAGATGTGGTTGCCCACAAAGAGTGCATTGGACCTTCCCGGATCTGTCTCCCTGAGACTGCCCCCTTCCAGATGGGGCATCACTCCTTCGGTTTCCTTTCCATCTATTGTCAGACCTCTTACCACTGAACCTGGATGTCGATGTGTTTCCTCTTGATTTGAACTGCTCACCCCTTGGCTTCAAATTATCATGAGTGGATTTCTGAGGGGGTGCTGGCGATGGTACAACATCAGGGTATGCACCCACTCCCAGTTCGGCTAGCTCAGCCCGTGAGAGTGCATCGTCAAAGCCAGTAGGGCCATAAGTAATCACCCTATCGTACAGCTCCGGCCTCAAGCCCTTCATAAAGTTCCTCATCTTTGCTTGAGTGCTCGTGGTGATGTGGGGCACATATCTGAGTAAGGAGCAAAACTGAAGAGCATAATCTGACACTGACATATTACCTTGCTTGAGGTGAGTGAATTCATCTTCCTTAGCCTGTCGTGCAGCAGCCGAAAAATAACGATTCAGAAAGCGAGTTCGAAACATTTTCCAATTAACTTCATGACCTTGAGCCTCTTGCTCTACCACGGTGGACTTCCACCACATTAGCGCCTTCTTGGCCAATTGGAACTCTGCTAACCGTATCCATGCTGTCTTCGCACATGGGGCTGCCACAAAGATCTGCTCTATTCTTTCTAACCATTCCTCAGCTCGTTCCCCAGTTTCGGTTCCTTCAAAGGTTGGGGGTCGGTAAGCAAGAAACTGAGTTAAGCTTAGCTCCCCTGGCAATAACTGTTGTTCGGACGGTTCATCATCAAAAGCTGGCGGGGGTAGGGGATTCGTACGCCCCGCACTTGCATTGACGCTCACTGCGTCACATACCTCCACGTTTGCTGCCATACTGCAACACAAGGGTTAACAACAAGATCCAAAAGCAGTTCATATATACATCGTTAGAAAGGCATAACATGTTAGCATAACAGTCATATACTTCATATGTAGCTTATGCGCAAAATATGTTTAAAAGTAAGCACCTAGCCAACTTATTGCTAAGGCTACCCTTCACTCATTCCCGGGTTATCTAACCACTGCTCTGATACCACTAATGTAGGGTCTTCCTACCTTAACATCAATTAGTACACATATAATGGACAGAACATGCATTTATAAACTCTTAAGGGTTCCGGTTGTAGCTTGAGCTAAGAAGATTACAGGCCAAAAATAAAAACTTCCAAAAGCTATTAATTACATTCCCATTGATGAATGTTAATGTTATAGGTTTACACTACTCCTAGAGTAGAGACTATCAAAATCCTGCATCCTATATTCATCTTGCTCCTTTTAGCTCACCTCCTCAACCCGACCCTAAGCCCTTGGTCCAAAAGTGTACCTACAGGGATAACACATCGTGAGCACATACATATTTACTTAACATGATAGAAAAGACATACAGTCATGCATAGCATCTTAGTTAAGTAAATGTTATTGGTCGTTCTTCGACTTCTTTTGTTATCCCTGATTCTTATTCATGTATGAGGGCATCTTACCCCGTTGTATGGCATCTTACCATAACATAACCGTCGTGTGGCATCTTACCACAGGGCATCTTACCCCGTCATATGGCGTCTTGCCGTATCAGAACATTGTGTGGCATCTTACCACATGGGCATCTTACCCGCTCACATACATTGGGTGGCATCTTACCACATGGGCGTCTTACCCAATCATAACATCAACATCATAAACGTCATCATAAACATCATCATCGTAAACATCATCATAAACATCATCATTATAAACATCATCGTAAACATCATCATCGTAAACATCATTATAAACATCATCATCGTAAGCATCGTCATCATAAACGTCATCATAAACATCATCATCGTAAACATCATCATAAACATCATTATTATAGGCATCATCATCAGAGGTAGGAATATGGTTTACCGTCCGGTGCCCGTACGTTTCTTACGTACCTTTTCAAAAGAGGAGGAGTCAACAGACTTTATCTCCTTGATGGTGCCGGTACCTGGGATGGTTCTACAAGACCACACAATACCATATTAGATGCCTCAAAACCATCTCACATCATAAACTTAACAAAATAAAACATCATTATACTTGCCAACTTTCTGCCTCTCTCGATCGATCGGCCCAAGGTCTCGATCGATCGAGACACTGTGCACAAATAGTGCCTTAGTATACTGCCTCGCTCGATCGATCGAAGCATTTTACCGATCGATCGAGAAGCTTCACCGATCGATCGATAAATCCTCCGATCGATCGGCATCATAATTTCAAAACATGCTTTAGACCTTCTGTCTCGCTCGATCGATCGGGACCAAATCTCGATCGATCGAGAGCTCTGAAAAAATCGGGATTTCCCCAGATTTTTGAGCACCTCTTTTTACACCAACATTTCTACTTCATAACACATCTTTCTTGTTTAAACAAACATGTAAAGAACTTCATAAAATATCCATGTAGGCACTTAAATCAAAGGTTCAACAAAACCTAAGCTAACATGCATCATAACATCATCATAATTTTCATCCTCAACCATCCTATACAAAAACAGAGTATCTTCTTCTTTGTCCAGGTTTTTCGAGCACATAGATTCATAACAAGAAATCTATCACATAAATCATGTAAAATGCTCAAACAACCATGCTAGTAGTTACTTAATACTACCATGTAAGCATCCTTACCAAGGTTTCACCCAAGCCTACACTTAGCATGCGTTAAAAACAACCCACCAAACCCAGGCTCAAACACAAACCCAGAAAAACAGGGTACCCACTTACCCCTCTCTTTTTGCTCCTCTTTTTGCAAGGATTTGAACACCTTCTTACCAAGCTTTTTCCTTGCCTTACAGCTGCTAAGCTGGAACGAAAATGGGGGGAAAAATAGAAGGAGAAGGAAATGATTTGGCTGCAAGGAGTGATTGGAAGCATGGGCATGATCAAGTGGGGGGTATGGGTTAAACAAGTGGGGAAGGGGTGAGGTGGCCGATTGGGGGGTGGTATGGTTGTGGTGCCTTGAGGTGTTTAATTGTGTCCCGGTATATAGTACGATGTATTAAAATATCCTCACTCAATATTTTCTAACTTCATTTAATTAATATATCCTTTAAAACACCCAACATGTTCCCCACATTATATCATCATAATATAAATCGTGGCCCCCAATTTAAATACACCACAACCCTTAAACACATCATAATTTATCATCGTAGAACATAATCATATCACATTTCGGGGGGTATTACACCGAGAAACACCAAGAGCGGGTTGGGATGAGGCTCGCGGTTCAGAAGAGATGAGGGAAGAAGAAGTTTTCTTAAGGGGAGGGGCTTTTTGGGGAAGAACTTGGACCCTCGGGCGTGGCCCTTTTTCGGCGCTGAAGAGTCTGAGTCCCCTCGGGAGAAGTCCTCTCATCAGGGGGAGTCATAATCTCAATGGAAGGGGGAGGGGCCGGAGCAGTAACAGCTGCCAAAGTTTGACCTTTCTGGTGTTTTTCCTTTAACTTCTCAGTCATCCTAGCTTTCATCATCTTCGTTTCTGAAAAAATCATAGGAATATTAGTCCAAGCATAACAAGTTGAAAGTAAAACGAATGAGACTGCTTAAAAGCACTCACCGAGGGGCATTTTCAAGGATGCACCCTTCGGGCTCAGCTGGAACAAGTATAGCAGTCCGTCGTCAATCAGCTCCATTAAGTTAAAGCAGTGATCGCCAAGTGTACGAGGAATCGACAAATACGGTTCCTCCACAAGGTAAACCTTGATTGACTTGCCCCTCGGGAGATTTTCCCTCCACTCCATGGGGCAATCCTAAGGTTGGAGGGACAAGCAAAAAACTAGGAGTTCTTCTAGTTTTTTATAGACGAGGGGTATTTTTTGAGGAAAACCAACCCCTGTCCGAGAACAAAAGTAAAAAAGCCCAATCTCTTTCTTGTTTAATTGAAAAAAGCAATGAAAGAGTTCAGGAGTAGGGGTAAAACCCAGAAAAGAAAGAACTATGAAAAAGCCTGCCAATAACCGATAACTATTGGGAAACAGTTGACTAAGAGAAATCGAAAAGTAGGAGGCTACTTCGATAAAGAAAGGAGGGATAGGAAAGCGGAGACCTCCTCGGAGTTGGTCTATGTAAAAAGGAAAAAACCCCTTATGGGGTAAGTGGGACGAGATTCGGAAGGGGGAGCAATAATAGAAATTCCCCCAGAAATCCCCCATTTGGTTCGAATGTTACTTAAATGCTGAGTCGATTTGACCTCAGATTCAAAGATCTCAAACCAAGGAACACGGGCTTTCACTAAATCTCGCTCCGTAGCAAGTCTCTGCTCATGTATACGAGCAGCTGACGCGGTAGAAGAGCTTATAGTTTCTTCGCTATCAGAAGAAGAAGATGGTTGAGGAGATAGGCTAATATCATCCTCCTCATTGAACATCTCTATCGCCTATAGTGAAGAATCGGCCGAAGAAGAAGCCATACTTGGTGATTGAAAGTTGAAGATTACTGAGGCAAGTTGTTCGATCGTCTGATGCTAGCTCGGAAGCAAAATACAACAAGGTAAAGATAAATGAAGAGAAATGATGGGTATTTATAGATGGGACCATGTGAACAGTCATCTAATCCTCACCGTCCAAAAATATGGGAATGAACGGTCACGAAGACGCCTCGGGAAACGAAACGTCGCGTGGCATTTGATATTTTTAAGCGGAAAAAAAAAAAATCCCGAGCAGGTTAAGGTTATGATTTTACCCGAAGACAATAAAACAAGACTTCAAAAGTCTCGTCTTTCTTTACTTTAGGGGGGTGAGGTGATGTCATATGACATATTGACTTCCTCGGGTAAAATCCCCCCAAGACCCGAACAGAAGAACGCCGAACAGGTAGCACCGAGCAGGGTTTTACCGAATAACTGTTAAGCCCTCCTCGGTTTTCTGGTCAAAGACTAGCGGAAGACCTGGAGATAACTAACAAGTCAACCGGCGTAATTAAACGTGCAGTAATGGGGCACGGATTTCCCAGCCACGTTGGCCCCAATTAAGCCACAATCAGAGGACATCGTGTTTCGGATCTCCCTTGAATTAATCACTGGGAACAACCCTATAAATACCCGCGGATGGTCTCATTGAAAGGGGTTGGATTTTTCTATGCAAAAAAGACTCCGAAGAGAGCTTATTTACTTCTGTTCGGTCATTTTCATCATTTTTTCTGGGATATTTTTATAGAGTCATTTGACGATTGTAAGTCGTGTCCAAAAAGTCCTGTAATAAAAAAAATGTGATAGTGAAAATTATACTGGACTAGGTCCCGTGGTTTTCTCTCAATTTGAGGGTTTTTCACGTAAAAATCTTGGTGTGTTCATTTTATTTTTCGTAAACACTTAATTCTACCTAACACTTAAAATAACGGATCACATCAATAAAAATAACTTCCACAAAAAAGATCCCTTTAATAATAAAAAAAGAGAAACTGATATGACATGTATTAAACATAAGAAAACAATAAAAGCAACAAACAGTAATACCCAAAAAAACTGAAAGAAATTTATATTTTTGGTTTGTATTTTTTTCTTGCTTGTCTAAAAATAGATCATTTAATGTCTGCCTTTTGGGAAAAAACACCAGAAAAATACAGAATTATCTATTTTTAAATTTCCTAAATAGATAAATATATCTACAATGCAATCCCATGTCTTTTCCCTCGAGAATGACGTCATAACCGATCATTAAACCATTAACAATAAAACGATTTTTAGGTAAAATGTATATATCAACTCTGTAGGATCTTGTACAACAACTTAAACGTTACGTTTCGATCACAAAACTAGTAAGGGCTTTTGTTGCACCACCAATAATCATGCTCTCAATAATTGCACCACTTTGCAAGTCATGAGAATCGAGCACGTGATATTGACTGTTATATCAATTGTAGGATCAACCATTTCTCGTTTTATTAAAAGTTATAACTCATGATAATGGTACAACCAAATCTTTAACCTTACAGCACTCCAAGTATCATATTTTGATTGCTCTCTCAACAATGACGCTTGTTGCACCCTAAAATATACACTTAATCCGTCTATTGTATGAATCAAAGAAAAATAGTTCTTTTATCACCCACTTTTTATTAAAAAAATAATTACTTTTTGTATTAAATAAGAATTTTAAATTATAACTTAAACCATTATAGAAACAAAAAAATCGTGGATTGGTGAACTGAATCCCACCCCACTAGAATGTAAAACTTGTAATATATAAGTCAGAAATTTTAAAGTGTTTGAAGATTCTTAAAATTTGTTATGTAAATTAGATATGTTAATAATTTTTTCCAAGTTCTACGCTATTCTAGACTCACGTCTCCACCGGTGGCTACGTCTGAAGAACATATCTGCGTCATGTGTCTCCACTAGGAGTATAAACAAATTGAATCGAACCAACTATCACGAACATAAGGGTATTCGAATAAGTACATTCAAGCTCGAATTCGATTCGAAGCTCAAAATTTTTAATATTTTTTGGCTCGAATTCAATTCGAATCAAGGCTCCAGTTTGAGCTCGGCTTGAAATATTCGAGCATATTTGCTAACTATTCGAATTATAACTAAAAAATAGAGACTTGAAAGGCTCGAAATTTATTTTTAATTATATTAGTAAAATATTAAAGCTCGCGAGCAGCTCACGAACTATCAAACAAAATAATTACTGCTCAAGTTCAGCTCGAAAAAAAGTTCAAACATGTTCGACTTTGGTTCAAATTCGAAAATTTTGAATACAAATCAAATATCTTTATAGACGACCGAAAAAGCTTGTGAATTGACTCAATTCGTTTATACCCCTTGTCTCTACTAGAATGGAGAGTACTGAAATAGCATAGTCAGAAATATGACATATTTTTATAATCCTTTATGCAAAGCAATAATATATACAGATAGTCATATATATACATAGATAACATTTTAAATAAGATTATTTCTTAAAATTTCTTCATAATTTTGTTGGGTTTTAGTGTTTAAATATATACATACATATAAGATTAAAAAATAAGATCAGTTTTTAAAATTTCTTCACATTTTTGTTGGGTTCTTGGTGGTGGGTTTTGGGGTGTGTGTGATATTTAAAAATAAGATCAAGATCAACCTATCTAAGGGGGACTCCAACTTGAGTTCATATAAGGGGAGAGAGGGGAGAGAGCGACAAACCATTAGGTAACTGTCCTGATTGTTTTTTCCACATTTTTATTGAGGTTCTTGTTGGTGGGTTTTGGTGTTTTCTATTATTGTATAGAACAACCATGCTCCCTTGGAGTCACAACTAGTCTCATATAAGACTCACCTTGTCTCCTCTTAATAATTGTTTTTGTCGAGTTTGTGCATTATTTGTTCTGTATGCTTGCTACATTTGAGATTGTTTTTTGCTGATAAAAATGATTAAATTTGCAAATATATATATAAAGGGCAAATCTGTGCATCAGATTCCTCCTATGCACGAGATTCGGGAAAGGGTTGGTCACTTTAGTCCAAATGTAACAGTCTTGCCCTTATACTGTAAAAAGATATTTCCGAGATTCGAACACTTACTCTCCATATCATATGACAGTAACTTCTTAATCTACAAATATATATAGTTTCTTAAATTCAGGACATTCCTTAAGGTAAAAATATATATAGATTTGATAAGGTCAAATATTTAGAATCGATTTTATCCTTGGACCATGAGTAAGTAATTTTCTTGATTCGAATGTACTATATAAAAAGATTTATTGACTTAAAAAGTTGTAAATTAAATAATGTAAAAAATCGAGACATTTTTCTTCATTTGATGGAGCAACTTGGTCTAGGGGTGAGCATTCGGTTAATTCGGTTAAAAACGAACCGAATTAACTGAAACCGAAAAAACCGATTTTTTTTTTTACAAAATCTAACAAACCGAACTTTTTCAAGAAACCGAACAAACCGAACCGATAAAATATCGGAACCGAATTAACTGATATTTTTGAAAAATGTAAAAAAATGTAAAAAAAGTATAAAAATAAATTAAAAACTGATTTTAAAAATATAAAAAAATTTAAATAATAATAAAAATCTGTTAGATCGGTTAAATCGGTTAACCGATATTTTTAAAATCAAAAACGATAACCGAACCGATTTAACTGATTTAACCGATATTTTTAAAAAATAAAACCGAACTTTCCAATTGATCGAACCGAATTTCCAAATTTATTCGGTTCGGTCGGTATTTCGGTTAAACCGAAGTTTTGCTCACCCCTAACTTGGTCCATTCATCCCTGGACTAATTACAGTAAAACCTCTATAAATTAATATTCGATAAATTTATAACCTCTCTAAATTTTTTTTTCTCGGTCCCAACTTGGGCCATTTTAAAAAAATTTATTATTTTTGGTAAATTAATAAGATAATAATTTTTAGAAGTCCCGTATATAAATCTATAGTCTCGTCAATATCATAATTTAATAATTCTTTAAATTACAAACATAAGCGATTTAGTAAAATAAGAAGCTATTGTTGTTTGGTTTTTTTCTCAAAATTTAAATCTAGTTGGATTTAATCTCTAACTTCTTATTTCATTCAAAAGCTCTGATGTAGTGTTATGAAACCGTAACAAAAAATTGTGAAGTGTTATTGCTGTTATGGGTGTTTCTTTTCGCGTGATTGATAGTGGTACCAAAGGTAGTGAATTATCCTCGGCTTAGTTCATAATAGGATTTTCAATGATATTAATCACAATTTCTTCAAAGTTTTTGGACCTAACATTAATAAATTTTACCCGGATAATTCAATAGGTGATTAATATCTATTTTATTGCAGTAACCGAGACCATTAACCATGCGTACTTTGCAATTCACATCTAATAATTGTTTGGACACTTAAACGATAAGAAGTTGGGTAGTCAAATGATGTTAACGTGTCAACTCTTCCAAATTATGATTATAATCAAGACAAAGCAATCGGCTTCCATTAATCCCTCTGATTACTCTTCCCTAACCTTTTTGATAAAGCCTTCGTGCCACCTTTAGTTAATTCCAAGTAATATATATATATATATATAAATTTCAATTTATTACAAAATTATCACCGTTTAATTTATAACAACCAAAAATATCCCATGACATGATTCTCTACTTCTGTTTTTACTTTAGTTTTTTAGAAAATTAAGAAAATCAAACGCTCAAAATCTATAATTTTCTATAAAAAAAAAACAGCTAAGTAATTTTCAAGAGTAATCCAAAATATTCTATAAATAAAAAGTTTTTTTTGCTAGTATTACTAATCTCTCATTTTCCCATGCAGCTATTGAATTTATTACATGGGCCAAAAATTGACTGTTCATGAACTTTTGGGAAAGCGAAATAATAATTAGAATTTAAAACATTTAAAGAAAGTTTGATAGGAATAGAACAAATCCAGGGGTTAAAAAAAATAATCGATTTAATCGAATCGATTAAAACTAAACGAATTAAACAATATTTTTTAAAAAATAAAAAAATGATTTTTTTGTAAAAAAGAAAGTCTTTTAAATGGTGAAACTATATTTTGAAACTAAAACTGAAAACTAGACCGATTTAACTGATATATTTGAAACTAAAATCAAATTTCCGAATTGACCGAACCAAAATCCAGAATTAATTCGATCAGTTTGGTTAAACCGAACTTTTCCTCCTTCGCCTCTAATTAATGATTCTACCGAAGTGGTAACACAAGAAAGGAAAGCAATGAAAAAGATTTACTGGAAACCTAAGGATACTGTTTATGTAACATATCATCCGCAAGAACATGAAACCATCGATGTCAAACCAAAGCATATACAACCTTTTCAAATGCATTATTCAATTTTATTGAAATTATACTGAACCCAAATATTCTTTTCGGTAGTAAATTTGAGCAATTCCTTAGCCTTGAACATGCTTAAGTTAAATCCTATTTTAACAACACAATCCACCACGAGGTACACATATTGAACCAACCTTGTTCTTGGGCACTAACGGAGCTAGGAAAAAATTTGCGGGGTGCTAATTTTTTAAAAAAAAAAAATAAGTTAACATTAAAAAAACTTTGGGGGACGCGGGGCCCACCTGCACACCCCTACCTCTGCCCCTACTCATGAGCCCATCGAGTTGGCTGGAGACGAGCTCAGTCGAGCTTGAGTTCACCCGTTCAAGTTTTCTGATGCGACATTGAGCTCTACTTGTAATGTTCAGAAGTACGGGAGTGGGGTTGCAAGCTTAAAATTAGATTATAAATATTATTAAATTTTAATCATATATGATAATAAAATACTAATATTTTTGTCTAAGTTTATTTATATAATATCATTATAGAAATATTTTTAATTGTTTTATATATAGTACTTATTAACAACATAATCAAGAGCTCGAGTTCGCAAGCCTAAATTGAAAACGAAAGCTAGCAGCTCTCAAGTTGGGCAGCTTATGCGTGGCTTCTTGATAGGGGTGTGCACCAGTTCGGTTAAACGACTGAACCGAGCCGAACCAAAAAAGTTCGGTTCAAACCGAACCGAACCGAAATTTTCCGGTTCGTTTTTCGGTTTAAAAAAAAAAATTCGGTTTCGGTTAACCAAATCGAACCGAAAACCGAACTTTTAAAAAAAATTAATTTTTTTTTTAAATTTTTTTAAAAAAATTAATTTTTTTAAAAAAAGTTATATGGTTAATAAATATTTTTTAATGGTTTCTTTCGTGATCGCATGAATCAAAACTAGTAATTTAACTATTGTTTTCAAGTATAATATAATTTATTTTGTTGTCTATTTTAAACTCGACTTTTTAGTATACATAACTTCAAAGTAATACTAAACTTTTGAATTAAAATGTTAAAAACCATTTTGAATCCAATGTATGATGTATTAGTATTTATATTTATGTTGAATTTCCTTTCGATTAACCATCCAATTCCAAAACTCAAATTCAAAAAAAAAAAAATTAGAATTTTTTTTCAAAAAAAAAAAAAAAAACCACGGTTTAACCGAAACCGAACCGGAAAATTTCGGTTTAAACCGAAACCGAACCGAAAAATTTCGATTTTCAGAATTTCCGAAATTTCGGTTGGTTAACCGAACTTTTGGTTCGGTTCGTTTTCATTCGGTTTGAAACCGAACCGATGAACACCCCTACTTCTTGATTTTAGGCTCGAAGATCCAAAGCTGGAACTTAAGGCCAATTCTTTTCTAGTGGAGCTCGAGTTTAAGCAGGATAAATTTCACAAGCTCATCTCATGATTTCCTCTTTGTAATTCATGAAAAAATCGTGCGTACATATGTGGTGAATAGGATTAAGATTTTTCAGATACACATGCGTGGTTTATGCATACAACATCATGCATATCAGGTGAGGGTCAACTTAGCAAGTGTTAACGCCAATACTCGAACCCCATTCGTGATATCGACAGGAGCGGAAAATTCTTCGGGTTTATGGCTATATCCTGCCCACAAAAACAAAGGTAAATCATTGCAGATGCCAAATATGTTCAAACCTCCTAACTCAAAACATATGAAGTTTGTTTGTGCTAATCTTGAAATAGAGAACACTATGTTACATGTATTGATTACTATTAGATCTTGTTGGACTTGCATGATCGAAGGTTCACCAATGCACTCGCTGAAGAAGTTTTGGACAACGGAAATTGACCCTGCTTTCCTACGTGACACAATATGGTCTAAGACTTTATACGCATTGGCTATCAGCTATGACTTTTAGTACAACGACAAGCGATCATCATAAATATTACTTTCGAAACAACAGAAAATTCCATTTACTATCATCTGTTTGGCACAGCTACAAATGTTCAATGTACAAGGATTATCTAAAGAGATTGAAAGATAGTACCTTTATAACATGGAATGAAGATCATGCCCATCGGAGATATTCTGCAGCAGTATAAGATGAACATAACCAAATATGTTGTAAGAAAGTCATTAAGCAGTATCTTATCATTGAAAAAGGTCAATTGACGAATCAACGATCAATGAAAAATGACAAGAGTCCGACCTTGCCATGAATAGGGAATCATGATAAGCTCGGCTGATCATCCTCTTGTACGATAGGTTTAATTCCTCACAAGCTGACTCAGTAGCTTTAATTATAGAGTCCTCGGACAAGGCGGGTGGATCTTGATTAATGATTTTGAATTCAGATAGTTTCACACCACGGTTTCTAGATATGTTAAGAGCTGATTGATGGATTTTCTCTAACACCGTGTTTCTCCTCTTTTCATCGATGTCACGAGTATCTTGAATGGATAAAGAAAATATGATAAAATTTCAGATGTGGACACAAACTAGATGTTGTTTAACACAAGATCAATCATAATATGTCATACCAATCTCAAGATGTGATTTGCTTGGAATGCTGTTTATTGCTCCCGGGTGCAACTCCAGAATACCTTATATTCATTCATCAGATTTCAGGAAAACTTAGAATTGCTAAAATTTCTTCCTTTCATTTTGCTTCAGTTCGTATAGTTTGATTCTTCATGAAGAATCAAATATCTTCAAGCGTGTGAAGGGTGAAATGAGCTGAACTCGAGGTAGCTTGGATTCGAAAGAACTGGCTCAAGCTTACTACTGTCTCTATTGAACCAAAGCTCAAACAAAAGTTTACAAACTCTTTCAATCTCACATAAATTTATAAAATAATATTAAATATAGTAAAATATGTGAGACTTGCTATCTAAAAAAGACATTATGGCTAAATTCCGATAAAACTTTTGAAGATGACCGCAGTTAAAACTCGATATTTTTAAATATGATTACTATTGCTCGAGTCAACTCAAAGAGCTTGGGAACCAGTTCAATTGTTTTGCACCCTCACCGTTACGCTAAGAAACAACCACACGAGTCAAACTTAAGAATAGTAGAAAACTTACCGACTGTTCCGACAGTGTCAATGGATCCTGATTCTAGTACATGTTTCTCCACAGCAAGGGACAACTCTGCAGCAGCCAGTCCTGCATCATTTCTGCTCCAAATAATTTTAACATGTAGTACTAATACTCTAAATTATTCTCAAGAATACTTGTCTTTCAGCAGTTACTTTTTCCATTGAAGCTCCAATAGACTTGGGATATTTAAATCCGAGCGACATTTTAGTTGAGAATTGTAAAAATCGAGCATTTTTGTCAAACTTTTCATAAATAGACAAAAAATCTATGTGATATATGATCCATTAAAAGAAATTGTTATGTTTTTTTTAAAAAAAGAAGGTTTTTTAGTGAATGAACAAAGTATAATTTATACGATTGATCATAAAGAAATGCGGGAAAAAGTGTTTCTGCAAATATGTATTTTGCTACAATTTCTACATTTACTTCTTTATTCTATCACATCCCAGTATATGTTAATGTATTTTAAAAGTTGAATTTGATTTACTACCAGGGACAATGCAATGGTTATCAGTTGCTTCGATTTCTTCTTATTTGATAATTATCGTAGATTCAAACATAACATATGCAACTCGAACAAGAGATATCATCACCTCATCGGCATCAGAACAGCTCCAGCATGGCCTCCATTGCCTTCGAAATCCACTTTAATGCTTGCCGGTGCTGCAATAGCAGTCACAACACCAATGGATGTGCCTAAACAAAAAATACAAACAAGATTAACATGCCACATATGTCAGAGGTGGAGCCAGAATTTGTGATAAGGGGGAGCTAGACGGGGTGAGGGTGGCAACTAAACGGATTTTGAAAGGAAAGGCTTGAACTTTTACCGAGGCTAATATTTTTAATTTTTTAAATTCGAGGCTGGTGATCAACCCTTAACTAGAAGGGACAATTGTTCATAGACATTATCGAAATAAATGAACATCTTTTCATTTTATTGATAAAGTTAACCTTCCTCTTCCAGAATGGGACCTTGCTCTATGTGCAATTCAATGAAAGCATGATAGCGTCCTTTATTCAGGAACACACTGTAAACATCATCGTGTTGGTATCCAGCAAATATCGCAGCATCAGAAAATGATATGTTTTGATTATCGACTGTCGTCTCAAGACGTTCTGCCAGTTCTCTACTTCCTGCTAATAATCGGCTGCAAATTCAAGGTGAGTCTTGACTTCAACAGGTGTAAAAAAGCAGTAATATATTTAAAAAACAGAAATTATAAAGATACATATATATATATATATATATATATATATATACATACACCAATAGATGGTAAACTTGGTGACAAAGAGAACATGAATGAAAGGTCCTATAACATTTTTGAATATATGATTAAGAAAATCTTTGGTCCTAACCTTCCCAAGCAGCTAATTCCAAACCTCGTAGGCTCTTCTGATGTGAACATGATCACCTCTAGAGACCTCTTGGGCTTAAAACCCGACCTGTTTAAGTTCCATTAACACCATGCAAATGCAATGCAAACTTAAAACAAATTAGAAATTTTATTGACGGGGCTGCATAATCAGTAAATATAAATCAAAGAGCTCATAATATCTAGTTAGTCAAATATCCCATTGATTTCCTTTTCATTGTAATGCTCAAGTGAAGAAAAAATTTGTTTGTACATGAAAAAAGTTAAAAATAAAATAAAATTAATGAGAGGCTATGGCATTCTATGTCTATTGGTTCCATCCATGATTTCCATTGTCATCTATTTTTCAGAAACTAATATAAAACAAATTTAGGGTTATCTAGCAATGCTAGCTGACAAATCCTATTGTCCCGAAAGAATTCCCATAAATGGAAATTTTTGCTACAATAACCTCTGATAACCACAATAAGGCTCTCGTAACATAAGAAAAGGGAGAAAACCGTGTAAGTTCAATTTGGTTTCCCTTCTTATCCAAGAAGCATATGGAGGAAGCTTAAGTAATTCAATTTCACCATAACTACAACGAACCAAAAAATTAATAATGATTCTAAGTAGGGGTCAAACCACCTGCATACCGTTTTAGTACATTAATGGCTTCTATGGCACCCAAAACACCAACTACTCCATCATATTTCCCAGAGTATGGTATAGCATCTATGTGAGAACCTGTAGAAACAGCAGCAAGCTCAGGCTCAGATCCCTCCCTGCATAAAAGAAAATAAAGTTACATTTAAAAGCTAGAGTCTAATAGAGGAATAGGAACCAAGATCGGTTATATTTCATGGTGAAGAAAGCGCGAGTAGACAATTAGATGCCTTGTCAGATGAACGCACAGAATAACTGTCATGTTGTACCAAAAGTTTCAAGTTATACCAAAAGGTATAGCTGGTAGTGGTTATTAATTTCAAATATTTATATTGTGTAAGAGCCTAAGTGCTACATTTCCATTGTCGTGCCACCTAGCCAGCCTTACACAACAAGAGTACGATATTTATTTGCCAACAATTGGCATGTAGCAACATGTATAAAGTAAATGAACTCTATCACTTACCAGCGACCAAAAATGTTTCCAACTGCATCCTCTTTGACAGATAGACCAGTAAGGCGCATTAAGTGTTTAATGTACCTGTTTGACACAATCCAGGAAAGATCGCATTTTAGACCGTAATGCATAGAATGTATTAACTGACTATTGCAAAAAAATAAATGTTAAAAAATGTGTCAGCTCGTTCAATATTAGAACAAGTGTGAAATGATCTGTAGAGCTGATCTTGTGAAATTCGGAACAAGCGAGGAAATGATCAGGTGAGCAGATCAGTTAGACTGGTCGCGTGAACTGATCAGGTAATGAAGTCTGTCTGATGAATGACTAGAGTGAATGAAGAGCAGATAAGGTGAAGTACTGAACAGATCAGCTGATATGATTTCTAATAATGAAGAGAGGGCTGATGAGCTTGGTCTGATAAGGAGGAGTTGTATCTAGCAGGAAGGAAGGCTGATGAGTTGAAGGATGATCGGTTTAGCTGATGGATATCTGCTCAAACGATGATCAACTCAGCAGATGGCAAAATAAAGATAATACACTATCTCTGATTGCACGTTCAGAAGTTAGGAAATTGAGCTTCTAACTGACAAGCGGTTATCAGTAACCATCTACCCAACTAACTGCTACACAAGGGGAGTCTGATTACTCTATAAAAGAAGGGTGATACACATAGAAGCGAGACACAGAATAGGGAGATCAATTTTCAGAGAGAGTTTGAGCGATACAAGAGAGGCAATACTAAGAGAAAAACAGAGTGAAGTCCGAGAGATCCATTGGAAGCCATAGAAGTGAATCTGATGGTGAATTCAAAGCTCCTGGTATTGTATTGTCTTGTATCAGAAATACTTGTTCATCAATAATATCATCCTCCCATGAAACCATGAAAGTAGGCATTTTTGGCCAAACCATGTAAATCATGTCTTGTTATTTTTCTTGTTGGTTTATTTGATTCAGAATTGCTTGATTATAGTGGCGTGTATTCCAATTGGTTTGTCATCATAAATCGGATTAAAAGCATCAAGAATTATTCATAACAATTGGCACGTCTGCGGTAAACGAAACCACGATCAGTTATTTCTTTTTGGCTCATTCTTGATTCTTGAAAATGACTACGAAGATAGAGGTGGCAAGATTGGCAAGGGAGACTTTGGATTATGGCGCAGGAGAATGCAAGCAATCTTGACGCAACCGAGAGCGGCAAGGGCACTCGGTGGTGAGGAGAAACTTCCTGAATCTCTCTCGGCTGATAGAAGCAAGAAATGATGCACCTCGCATTCAGTACACTGACCATGCATCTTGATGACAAAGTGTTGCGTGAGGTTTCTTCGGAAAAGACAACAGCAGGTATCTCGGTAAGACTTGAACAACTCTATATGGATAAATCTTTGCAAGATAAGATTTATTTGAAGAGGAAGTTGTTCGGATTTAAAATGTCTGATTCCCAATCCATTAGTCAGAATCTTGATGAATTCAATAGGCTATTACTTGATTTAAAGAATATAGGTATTGAAATCACAAATGAGGATAAGGCCATTATAGTGTTAAATTCACTTCCAAAGACCTATGCCACGTTTGTAGACACAATGAAGTATGTCCGGGAATCTTTGTCCTTTTTAGATGTGCAATCAGCACTGAAGTCTAAAGAAACAGAGAGTCAAAATGAAAGGGATATAAAGGAAATTGGTGACAGTCTGTTCACCAAGCATAAGACTAATAAGTGTAAGGAGTGTATTCAAAACAAAGAAAAGTCAAGGTTGAAAAACAAGGACAACAAGTGTTTTTACTGTCACAAGGAGGTACACTATAAGAGGAAATGTCCTGACCCCTGAGCGTAAGAAAGATCTTGATAATTCAGGTGGGCAGGCTGAAGATGGGGGCAGTTGTGGATGAGGTAGATTATGCAAGTGTTGTGTGTGACAAAGAAACAAAAGGATCAGTTCCGGGGGATGGATAGCGGTTGTACTTTCCACATGACACCAAATTGGTCATGGTTCGAGTCCTTCAAACCGGTGAGAGAAGAACAGGTTGTGCTTGGAGACAACAGAACCTGTAAAGTGCAAGGCAGAGGAACTATGAGGTTAAGGATTTGGTGGGATGGAGACGTTGTTACATGTTGTACGCTATGTTTCTGAACTGAGGAGAAATCTGATTTCCTTGGATCTACTTGACCGATCAAGTTTTTCATTCAAGGCCAAGGGTGGGCTTATGATGGTATTAAGAGGACCGAGGACCGAGGACCTTTCTTACACGAGTCAAGAAGATCGGGATGTATATTCTTGATGGGAGTACAAAGGTTAAGGTGGAGTCGGTTGAGGGTACATCGGTTGAATGTAAAACATTAGGTAAGCAGAAAGAGGCTGTTGAGCAGAAGGTAGTGTTTAGACTGAGTGACTGTTGGATAGAAGACCTCTAAGTCAACAGTTGGATCGGTGATAAATTACAAGAAGCCAACTCAAGTAATTCAAAGGAAAGTCTGAAGAAAAGTCTCAGAACAGCCAGTGAGATAGGAGCATGCTGAGCAGTCGGAAAGACTGGAGCAGGTTAAAACTGAAGGTGGAGTTTTAACAGCCGACTCAGTAGATAAGGCTGGTGAACCGAAACAACTCAAGGTGAAGTTGACGTCAGTAGTGGAACATTTTGGGAGAGGACTAAACATAACTTCAAGAGTTTGGTCACCAAGTTACTAACCTTTGGGAAAGGTAGGAAAAGAATAAGACTGGTTGCTGAAATAAGTACAGAGCCTTAGTGGAAGGCTGATGAGGATGATATTATGGAGGATTTTGAATGAGTGAAAATGTGGAGATTTGTGGGAAAATATGTGTCAAATTGTAAAATGATCTGTAGAGCTGATCTCGTGGAATTCGGAAAAAATGAGGAACCGGTCAGTTGAGCAGATTAGTTGGACTGATTGTGTGAACTGATCAAGTAATGAATTATGTCTGTATATGAAGAGCAGATCAGGTGAACTGATCTGGTACTAAACAGGTCACCTGATATGATCTTTACTAATGTAGACAAGACTGATGAGCTTGGTCTGATAAGAAGGAGTTCTGTCTAACACGAAGGAAGACTGATGAGTTGAAGGATGATCGGTTTAGCTTATGGATATATGCTCAACCGATGATCAACTCAGCTGATGGCAAAATAAAGAAAATAGACGATAACTTATTGCATGTTCAAAAGTTAGGAAATTGAGCTTCTGACTTACAAGTGGTTATCAGTAACCGTATAACCAACTAACTGCTACACAAGGGAGTCTGATTAATCTATAAAAGAAGGGTGATACATACAGAAGCAAGACACAGAATAGGAAGATCAATTTTCAGATAGAGTTTGAGCGATACAAGAGAGGCAATACAATTGGAATACGCACCACAATAATCAAGCAATTCTGAATCAAAATAAACCAACAAGAAAAATAACAAGAAACGATTTGCGTGGTTCAGCCAAAAATGTCTACTTCCACGGGAGGATGATATTATTGATGAACAAGTATTTCTGATACAATAATCGGATTAAAATGATCAAGAATTTTCAGAACAGTAAATGACAGTTGAGCGTATAAAAGTGTTCATCCTATTGTTGCATGAATGTTCTGCAACATATATAATGCAGAATATTAAAATCAAATCTGATCATGTGATTAGTTATGTTTTTTTTACCTCCTTGCTAGCACATCCTTCTCGCTGTAAAGGACTCTAGTGACAGAAGGTGCAGGCGTGTCCGAGAAAGTTGATAGCTCATCAATCTATAATATTTTGAAAACAAAGAAAGATTAACAGCTCTTGATGCTTCAAAAACACAATTTACCGCTCATAAGAGTTACATATTTGTATTATTATGCCAATATTTAAGATTATAACCACACCAGGACTGGTTTTTTCACTTCAAGACTTACATTTTGCACTCCAATCGCATGATAAGATGCATAATATATTATCTTAAGTTTTCCCAACACTCAATAATCTAGCTATTTAAATGTCTCAAAGATAGAATCTTCACGATTCCGCCACAACAATTCTAAATACCTAAAATACATGTAGTCGATTCCAACTATTTTAGATCCAAGGCTAGCCAAAATATATTTCTAAAAATCCACTTTCAGAGAAAAGCATATTTAAAGAGTTTTACAACGATAACTAGTGAAACTAAAATCCAAATTCCGAAACACCTAAGGCATCTGGTTCCATCTCCGTCTCAGCTTAAAATCTAAATTCTTTTCCCGAACTCAAACCAAGAAATCCAAAAAAGATTAAATCTTTACAATAAAACCCAGTTCAAACAAAAAATTCCATATTTGAAGATTTCGAGGGTAACCTGCCTCTGCAAACTTTCTATGTCCACTGAAAATGTAGATGAGGAATCTTTGAAACCAGGCCCTTGAAAAGGGTACCCAGAAAACTCTTCCATTGTTTTGATTGTTGAGTCATATTCATATTTCTGAGATGAGATTAGGGGAAAAGTAGCGATGAAGTATAGAGGAAAGAGGAGAGTGGAGAGCCTGATGATCATTTTCTTTGCAATTATTTGGGCTCCCTGCTGGAATGGGTGCCTGGTGAGTGGTGTGTCTGTCAAATTCTCGCTAATGTTCCATGAGATAATGTCACCTGATTTCCTTCGTATTGACATCATATTGACCAGAGTTCGAATTTGCCTCATCCTAGTGGTGTCAAATGGACTCGCATGGCATGTTTAGTCACGCCAATGCCAGTTACCAAAAAAACCTGGTCTGCATGGCCCATACCGGTTTTTTTATTTGTTTTTAATTTTTTTGAAAATTTAATTTATATTAATTAAATTATATAAATATAAAATATTAGAATGAGAAATAGCTTCACACAATACACATGAAAAATTCAAATTTATTGACTATGGATTGAATAACTATAAATTACATTTACATAACAAACTAACAAAGTAACAAAATCACAAAATATAAATATAAAACACTCAACTTTCTTCATTTTCGTCAGAAGATACATCAACATCTTGTCCTCCTACATCTTGTAATCGCTATCGGCATCTAACAATTTTAATAGTGATATTTGCTAAAAATGAGATGTCTTCTTTCCGGCGGACGGAGGGTACTGGTAGCAACTCCGAGTGCCGGTGAGGCCAGAAATCACGAACAAGTGTGAGAAGGGAGCGGGAAGGATGTCCCAGCGGGTTAAAAATGAGATGTCTTCTTTCCGGCGGACGGAGAGTGCTGGTAGCAACTCTGATAACAGCTCTGAGTGCTGATGCGGCCTGAAATTACGAACAAGTGTGAGAAGGGAGCCGGAAGGAAGACCCGACGGGTCCCCTCCGACGCTCAAGTCAGAAATAAAAAAAGAAGAGCAGAGTAACGAGATGAACTTGAAGTTATGAGTATAGTGAATACATTTTTCTGGTCAACAAACCTTGTATTTAGAGAGAGATGGAAGGGAGATTTTTAAATATGAGAGTCAAAAATGTAATATACATATATAATTTTTTTTTTAAAACATATACTTATAAAAAAAGTTGAGGGGGTCAGATGCTCCCCAAATGAAAGTGCATTTGTCTCTTGATACAATCACGAGCTGAAACTAAAAAAATTACAATTTATAATCTCAAATAACGATGAAATACGAAGCGGAAGTGTGCCATTATTATTTTTTGAGTGGGGGAGTGACAAAATCAATTTTTTGTGCTAACACGACTCGAACTCGAGTCTGCCCAAAATAGGCATGACTTTTATTCATCCAGGCCAGACTGGTAGCTCGGGAGCCTGAAAATTTTAACAACAAGATAACGTTACATAGCAGCAGTAGCAGCCGTCATGAATTATCTCAACCAAAATTTCCTCTTCAATTTCTTCATCTTTCTTACATAGGAGGGTAGGTAAGAGAAGAGTGACATGTGAAACATTTAAGCAAGCAGGGTCGATCAAAGAGAAATAACTTATATACATATATAATTTAAAAAAATAGTCAGAGTTAACAACATATTTCTTAGAAACATAACATACAGCAAAAAACATAGATGAGAGCATATGTCATAACTGAATTCTTGCTGAATGTATTAGAAACAAAATAATTCATATAATCACTAAAATCTTCTAGTTTCCTATATGTATATCAATCATTCATAATAAGCATCCTAAAAGTAAGGTCAAAATATCGATTCATCCACCAAATAAAAGGTTTGAAAACCATAACAACGGTTCTCACCATATTATGGTAGAGCAACGGCTATCACGTTCAAAGCAATAAGGTCGGAATTAGGGATGACAATGGGACGGGTCTAAACCCGGGCCCGTATTGAACCCGTCCCGTTTGGGACGGGTCTAAACCCGGTCAAACGGGTCCCGGGGCGGGTCTGGACCCGGTCAACGGGTTTATGAGGCGGGCGGGGCGGGTCCTGGGATTGACTGGACCCAACCCGGACCCGCCCCGTATACATATAAATTATTAAAAAAAAATATTAGTTCTAAAATCTAAACTCACGTAGTCTCGTCCATTCCTTATTTCCTTCTTGTCTTTCCCTCACTCCCTCAGACTCTCACCCTCACAATTCTCTAAGCCATAGCCCACTGTGTGACTCCGCTCCCTGCTTTACATCGGTCGTCCCACACAGCCCCCTCCCTCCGTCGTCCGTCGCACACAACCCCTTCCCCTCCGTCGGTCGGCGCACCTCTCTATCTCACTCGGCGCACCTCTCTATCTTCCTCTTGGCTATTTTGATTGGTAAATTTTTGGATGGCTGTTAAGTAATTTTTGGATTTTTACATGCACTGTGATTCACGCTTGCAATATGTGTGATGTTCGGGAGTTACTGGTGTTAATCCCGGTATGGTAATAATCCTTGATGGATTTTTAATCGTGGCAATTAGGAACTAATTGCGGTTTTGGGTCTCCCGAGGTTGTTAAATCGGGCATTTGGGACCGTTGGATCCAAAGGTTGAGATTGTATTCTCATTTTGGTGGAAAACATGTGAGTTGGGTTTTTAGTGGGACTTGGGGTCCGGAGTGCCTTATGATTGGGCCAGTCTGGGGATTTGATGTTGGAGAGAGAGTTTTTGTAAACAGATGATTTTTAATGAATCATGATGTATTTGTGGGGACATTGGTATTTTGGGATATTTTTGCTATATATACCCGTTGGACTCGGGATTCCGTCATTCGGAATCCATTTCTCTCCCTCTCTCTCTCTCTCTATCGATCCAAACCCTCTCCCCCGTTTCCCTCTTCTCCCTTGATGGGAAATTTGATGGTAGCTTGGCTCGGGAGCCAGTTTTCTCGAAGATAATCAGGTATTAATCTTCCCCTCGTCATTGGCTTCGATTTGATAGTAGTATGGTAGCTTTTGGTTGAGGTTTTGGTTGGCTATGGGTTTTGGGAATTTTTGGCTAAAATCATATGTTGAGTTTTTAAAGTTTTTATTGGCTTTAAATGTTGTATTTGAGGTGTTGGTGGTGTATGGGGTGTTGGATTTGAGTTTGGGTGTGAAAAACACCATGGAAGCTCGAATTTTTCGGAAAATCGCAGGTGGCGATCGATCGCCGAGGTGGGGCGATCGATCGCGACGAGCAGTCCATTTTTTGAAGGCGATGAACAGTGCTGGCGCTCGATCGCGAGGTCTCGGCGATCGATCGCGTGGATGGGCGATCGATCGCGAGAAGGCACTGGATGGCCACTGGAGTGTGGCGATCGATCGCGGTAGATGTGGCGATCGATCGCCACCCGAAGGAAGGTGTTTTTTGGGAATTTTTTTGGAAAATGTCGGATTCTGGAACCGAGGTTTAAAGGGGCCGTTTTCGGGGCAATGTCTACATTCCAATGGGAATGTTATACTTTTAAAATGGATTTGTTGGAGCCATAATTAATTAAATGGAATTTTTGGTTGGGTTTTGGCTATCTTTTAAACTTGTTAAACAGTATATTTTGGGTATTATGCATGCTTAGCCGGGGGGCTTTTATTTTGGTCATCGTCATGGATAGACGATAGGTTTGGAAGTTGTGAACGTGCTTGGGCACGTGATTGCATGCCTGTGTTTAATTGGGAGTTATTTGCATGTTAGCACTTAACTCATCGGATCGTGGGACTCAGGCAAGGTTCGACTCAAACTACGGAATCGTAAGGTACGTATAACGTACGAGCATAGTCTATTATAATATTATAACTGTGAATTGCATGGCATGCGGTAATTGCAATGAATGAAGATTGAAATGCATGGTATATGGTGCTTTTGATAAATGGACAATAAAACGTATAGTATTTGGTAATTGTGATAAATGGAAATATGCTGAGAATCATATAGTGCCGCTTTGAGTGAGCAACAATTGAGATGTTATCGCTGTTGAGCGATCATCGGTTATGGCGCCGCTATTGTTGAGCGGGCGTGGGTTGATGATGCCGCTATTATAGAGCGAGCTATGATATAGAACTGTGGTATTATTGGTTAGACATATGTGATATATATGGTCTCTTATGTAATGATTTTACCATATGGATTATGGAACTGGCATAATAGGAATGGTATTTGTTAATCCACGTGGCGATTAACTGGCTTTGGGAATTTGATGAGTTTGGTTATTTTGAGAACAGGGACAATACAGGGGATCCCGGATGAGGATGATACCATCCAGGGAGTATCATTTAAATTCATGGCATTTACATTTTGTAAATTATGAATTGTAATATTATAATTATTTGGATTGGTGGTATTGATATGCTCACCCCGTGTGGGGGCTGTCTCTGTTGGGACAGGTAACACAGGTGCAGCAGTAGCTTTGGAGTTGAGCTCGGGCTATTGATAGAGGTACTTCCAGGATCGAGGTACCAGAGCCGGTTGAATAAGTACACAGATCCAGTGTTGAGATCGAGCTGTGCTTGGGAGGTGCTTCCGGGATTGAAGTACTGATCGCTTTTATTTTAAACAATTAATTCCAATCTAGCGATTTTAGACCGCAAGTGCACGGTGTCAAGTTTTAGTATAGATAGGAAGATACGAATTGTCGAACCCACAGGGACTAACAAGTAAGTACCAAATAAGATGTCTTTTAACTATATTTAACCTACGATAATAAATAGATAATTAAACTAAGCTAAATTAAACTACTCTAATCCAACCAAGTCAATAAAAGTAAACGAGAAAAATCCACAAGATAAGATTATCGAGACTTTGGCTCACCAATGTAATTCCCTACAATTCTCGATTGAATATTCAAATATTTCTAAGGTGACGAGTTCTCCCAATTTATCTAATACACTCTCTCGAGCTATATTAAACCTAACACCAAATTGCAGTAAGTAACTCTCGTTCACTTATTTAACAATTCAATGTTGCATAAGATCCATGAAAACTCCTAGCTTTCAATTATAAAAATCTATGGCTATCACACATGTATTTGACGTCATCTCTCGATCTCGGTCTTAAATCCATGGTATGAATTATTAATTCCGTATCATAAAATCATCTCTCGATCTCAATTATGATACTAACATCATTCAAAGGTGATCAATCCTCTAAAAGCATGAAGAACATAAAACATACGCAAAGAACTATAAGAATTCAATCATTAAATCATCAAATCGAAGGTTCATAACAAAGGTTCGCCTAGCCTCGATAAATAAAATTAGTTCCTCATAATAAATCAAAACACAACAAAACTAAGAATTTAAAGACAAAGAAAAACTCCAAGCGTCGACTCCGGTTGTAGATCTTCGCTCCTTCTCTTGCTTCCTTCTCGATCGTCTCTTTTTATCGCCTTGTTGGGTTGTTCCAATTCCTAGGATGAATAGGTGAAGATGGATGAAAGTTGAATGGTAGAAGGATGGAGAGGTGAAGAAAGGATGGACGTGAGAATGATGAGTGGAAGAATGATGGAGGTATATGGCTGGATGGGGTGAAGGAAAGAGATGTGTCAAGAGGCGTATGGTGAAGGTGGCGTGAGGTTTTTGATGGTGAATGGGTGTGTGGAGGCTATTCCCTAGGTTTAAAATCTGATATGGGTTGTGATTTTGTGTATAATATATAGGGGAAAGAATTATGGACTTCCCTATTGCATCCAAACTCTACAAGGAAGGTATTTTAATGAAAACTGCTCGTCCCGATCGATCCGAACAGAAGAGCCGATCGATCGAGCCTTCCAGTAAGATTTTCGCTCAATTTTCAGCCTTTCTCGATCGATCGGAAAAGCTTGCTCGATCGATCGGAAATCACAGTAAGTTTCTTCGCCTTTTTCAGCTTCTGGCGAGTTTCGTATTTTGGCCTTAACTTTCTCATACAAACTCCAAATTTGATGAATCAGTTGTCCACGCGAAGATAAGAGAAAGTTCAACAACTTTTATATGGACCACATTTCCAAAACATGGCTCGAACATATAGTAATTTGAGGAGAAAGGAGCAACATGTGTCTTGGATTCTGGTTTCTTCCTCTTTTCTTCAACTTTATTCATTTTTTCATCATTTTAGCTTGATTTCTTCCCCTTTTATGAATTTCAACATTGATTCCTGAAATAGAGAAATATATACCATAAACCATAAAATTATCCAAGAATCAACACGAAAACATATACATATCATAGCATAAAAACGCGTAATATTCAACCCTATCAACTCCCCCAAACTTATCACTTAATCGTCCTCGATTAAGCATTAAAATCACAAGGTAGAGTTCATTCTTGATACTTGAAACAATTATTTCATGACTTATTTTATTCTCAGAAATCTCATGCACATATACAAAAGTTGACAAGACATGTTTTCTCCTAATTCAAGCAACATATCTCAAAATCGGAACGTGTGTGTGTGATATAGTCAGTCTCAAGTTTCATGCACATATTCGAGATCAAATCATGTTAATCAACTCAAAGTCGAGATTATTATCAAGCACCCTATAAGCCTATTTTCAAACAACTTCTTCACTAATGATAGTTACTCTCTAGACTTGGATCAAAAGGACTTTTTAAGCTTGTAATGTAAGGCCTTTGGTGTTGGCTTCAAAGAAAAGATAGGATAAGCGCAAAGAAGAGAGTATAATCATTTACAGTTCAAATTTTTCGCACACATCGAGCTTTTCTTCTTTTTCTTTTATAGCCTTGGCCACTTTGGGTCTTATTTAGTCAATCTTTTTCTCAAGGCTTTTTATCTATCTTTTTCTTTTCTCATTCATCATTTTTTTCAATAAGCTCATCAAGATATAACAATTCAAGTGCATCGAATGATATTCATTATACTCCCTTAGGGTAAGGATAACTTTTTTCATTTAGGCTCAAGGGTAAGTATAATGAGGTTGCCAAGAATGTCGAATGGGGTCTAATTATATGCAATGCATATACCATTCTTTTTTCAATAAAGCTCAAATGGGACACTAGGGATTGATATGAATCATGGTAAGCTTGAAAGGCTCAAACGTTTCAAGGATCGCCTAGATCATTTCCAAGTCAAGTTTGTAACTATAAAATTTCGCCTCAAAGTGTCATCATCAAATAAGTTCTAGGATAACTCTAAGATGCTCAAGACAAATCATCAAGTTCACAACAATTATCACTATTCAACATGCAATCCACAAGATCATGACTCATTGTGCTCAAAGTATTCCTCATTCTTGACATGCTAACTCAAATTAGGATATTCATGTACAAGTCCAATCACAAATCAAGTTCATATGCATAGTGAGATCAAAATCCTCATTGAATAGTCACTACTATAATTCATTCTTTTCTCAAGTTTGAACTCATAAAAAAAAAATATTTAGCTCATAATAATCGGACGATTCAAGTGTCATTTAAGCACGCCACATGTGGTTAACACAAGTAAAACATGCAAGCTACTACTCCCCCAAACTTAAATCAAACATTGCCTCAATGTTTAAAAGAATTAAAAGGGAAAAAGTGAACTCCCTTGATCAAGACGCTTGCATGAGGGTTGAGGAAGATTTGCTTTTGAAAGCTCCACTGTTGTAGGGATTCATCGCACCAACTAAGTACCTAGCAAGAGAAGAATGCAAATGGTAAAATAGTCGACTTGAGAGATAAACAAAACTAAAATGCAAAAACTGAAAAAGTAAAATAAAACTAAATAACTAAAGGATACGCTTGGGTTGCCTCCCAAGAAGCGCTGATTTTTAGTCGTTGGCTTGACCATCAGAAGCAACCATAAAAGAGCGGCTGCCGCCCATAGTAAGTATCGTATGATACCACTAATGGGTCTTCATTCAGTATGCCCTCAAGATTGGCAAGATTGTAGCAGTGTAAGCTCGTCGCTCCAACAACATTCGTCTTTAAATGGCAGGCATGGGAGAATGATTCTTGATTTGGCTTTGCATTTTGGAGGATGTAGTGCGGTGAAGTTGGCATCGATGGAAAATAAGGATCCACATATGGCATAGAACATGTCTCCATCGATGGGCTCAAATCAGAATCTTCGAAAGTCTCTTCCTTCTCCAACATCACATTCGACTCCTCTTCACATGGGAACTCCTCGGATAACATCTATGAAGTAAGCTCAATCTCTTGTAGAGGCTCAAGTTCCCTCGACTCTTCCACACTAGTAGGATCACTCCCCCAAACTTGGTTGGTTGAGTGATCGTCATCATATAACCAAACTTGATTCGCCGCCTCTTGATTTGTAGCCCTCATCTCTTCCTCTTGGTAGCTAGTTGAAATTGTTTCCATGAGGACCGCCATTTGCTGCTCCAGGTGACGCATAGAGTTGGTTTGGCACTCCAAACTGTTCTCAGTTGATGACATGAATCTCACTAAGGTATCCTCTAACTGAGTTGTGACATCTGCAGAACTATCTCTCCTCTCTTCGTGATGTACAAATGGTTGTGGCGTATCAATAGGGTAGTGAAGCTCCGGTGGGTATTGGTGACTCCAACCTTGTAGTGAAGGATCACAATCCCATGATGATCGAAGTCCGCCATATCATTGAACAGGTGCACCACACTGTTCTCATCTCTATCAACCAGGGGACTCCCAGTCACCAGTGCTCCGCTCAATACCCATTCTCGTGTCTGTGCATCCAACCCGTTGAAGAAATATTGCAGGAGAGTGTAGTTCGAAAAGTTGTGATACCGGAATGTGTTGGCCAATTCATTGAATCTCTCCCAAACAGCGTAGAACGGCTCGGAACGTTGTTGGGCAAAGTTTGTGAAGACTTGTTGATGAAGCATCACAAGTACCTCGCAAGGAAAACAAATAAAACAATTAAATATAGTTTTTCTTTTATAAATATATACAAAGAAGAAAAAAAAATGGTTAAATTACAGTCAAAGCTTCTCGTATGATATTACTAAAGTTAGTCCCCGGCAACTGCGCCAAAAACTTGATCGCTTTTATTTTAAACAATTAATTCCAATCTAGCGATTTTAGACCGCAAGTGCACGGTGTCAAGTTTTAGTATAGATAGGAAGATACGGATTGTCGAACCCACAGGCACTAACAAGTACCAAATAAGATGTCTTTTAACTATATTTAACCTACGATAGTAAATTGATAATTAAACTAAGCTAAATTAAACTACTCTAATCCAACCAAGTCAATAAAAGTAAATGAGAAAAATCACAAGATAAGATTATCGAGACTTTGGCTCACCAGTGTAATTCCCTACAATTCTCGATTGAATATTCAAATATTTCTAAGGTGACGAGTTCTCCCAATTTATCTAATACACTCTCTCGAGCTATATTAAACCTAACACCAAATTGCAGTAAGTAACACTCGTTCACTTATTTAACAATTCAATGTTGCATAAGATCCATGAAAACTCCTAGCTTTCAATTATAAAAATCTATGGCTATCACGCATGTATTTGACGTCATCTCTCGATCTCGGTCTTAAATCCATGGTATGAATTATTAATTCCGTATCATAAAATCATCTCTCGATCTCAATTATGATACTAACATCATTCAAAGGTGATCAATCCTCTAAAAGCATGAAGAACATAAAACATACGCAAAGAACTATAAGAATTCAATCATTAAATCATCAAATCGAAGGTTCATAACAAAGGTTCGCCTAGCCTCGATAAATAAAATTAGTTCCTCATAATAAATCAAAACACAACAAAACTAAGAATTTAAAGACAAAGAAAAACTCCCAGCGTCGACTCCGGTTGTAGATCTTCGCTCCTTCTCTTGCTTCCTTCTCGATCGTCTCTTTTTATCGCCTTGTTGGGTTGTTCCAATTCCTAGGATGAATAGGTGAAGATGGATGAAAGTTGAATGGTAGAAGGATGGAGAGGTGAAGAAAGGATGGACGTGAGAATGATGAGTGGAAGAATGATGGAGGTATATGGCTGGATGGGGTGAAGGAAAGAGATGTGTCAAGAGGCGTATGGTGAAGGTGGCGTGAGGTTTTTGATGGTGAATGGGTGTGTGGAGGCTATTCCCTAGGTTTAAAATCTGATATGGGTTGTGATTTTGTATATAATATATAGGGGAAAGAATTATGGACTTCCCTATTGCATCCAAACTCTACAAGGAAGGTATTTTAATGAAAACTGCTCGTCCCGATCGATCCGAACAGAAGAGCCGATCGATCGAGCCTTCCAGTAAGATTTTCGCTCAATTTTCAGCCTTTCTCGATCGATCGGAAAAGCTTGCTCGATCGATCGGAAATCACAGTAAGTTTCTTCGCCTTTTTCAGCTTCTGGCGAGTTTCGTATTTTGGCCTTAACTTTCTCATACAAACTCCAAATTTGATGAATCAGTTGTCCACACGAATATAAGAGAAAGTTCAACAACTTTTATATGGACCACATTTCCAAAACATGGCTCGAACATATAGTAATTTGAGGAGAAAGGAGCAACATGTGTCTTGGATTCTGGTTTCTTCCTCTTTTCTTCAACTTTATTCATTTTTTCATCATTTTAGCTTGATTTCTTCCCCTTTTATGAATTTCAACATTGATTCCTGAAATAGAGAAATATATACCATAAACCATAAAATTATCCAAGAATCAACACGAAAACATATACATATCATAGCATAAAAACGCGTAATATTCAACCCTATCAAGTACCAGTAACGGTATCCGGTATAGTGTTTTATACATCAGATACACGCTTATTTATTGGGTGCTCTTATGTGAGTACAATTTTACGTGTATATGGAATGTATAAATGGGCTACGGCCTCTCTCTGTTCATTTATGGTTTGCATGCAATTAAATGTGGAATTGCTAAATGAACTGCAAGCATGTTAGTGTATTATGAGGGTGCATGTCATTTATGTAATATTGGTTGGGGGATTTGCATATTATGTGGATGGAATGCAAGAAATTTTATAGATCAATAAAATGGTGTAGCACTTGCATATGGCTTTTCCCCATGATAGCATGACTATATGCACAAATGTATTGATTAATACACTAATAACGGGATTAGGGCACGAGGGTCCTTACATTAGTGGTATCAGAGCAGTGGTTAGCTCTTTGGGGCTGTTGAGGGCCTAGGAAAATGATAATGGGAATGAGAAGCACATACTTATGCATGATGGTAGTTAGTGTTGCGTGGCACAACTATATTGCTTATGTGCGTTTATGATATGTGTTCATAATGGGAATATGTTATTGCTAACCATGGTGGTTGCAGGGTCTTATGAGACATGGACTATGCATTACGGTTGCATAGATATACATCGGAGTGATGATTCTAATGCTTTGCCGCTAAATGTTGGAGCGAGGTGCATTAAAATACACTCATGGCGATGTTTATGGGAATATGGGTTATGCATTACGGTTGCATGCACGTCGAAGCGATGGTGCCGCTGTCGTGTGAAGCGATGGTACATGCCGCTGTCACGGAAGCGATGATGCCGCTGTCGTGCCGAAACAATTATCGGGACACGGGATATGCATTACGGTTGCATGCGTGGCATAGTGATGTGAATACTTGCCGCTGTCATATTAATAGCGAGGGATATTATTTTCCACTGGTATTGTCGAAGCGAGGGGTATTTCCGCTGTCATGTAAAGCGAGGGGTATTTCCGCTGTCATGCCGGAACGATGGTACCACCGTCATGTCGAAGCGATGATGCCGCTGTCGTGTCGAAGCGAGATGCATGCCGCTGTCACGTCAAAGCGATGAAGCCGCTGTCATGACGTAGCGATGCGATCGGGAACAAAGTACTACATGGGTGTGAGTACCTCTTTAGTCCGCGATTATCCCGCTATTCTATTGGCGATGGTTCATGCCGCCAGGTATTCTATTGCAATGGTTCATGCCGCCAGGTATTCTATTGGCGATGGTTCATTCCGCCGGGTATTCTATTGGCGATGGTTCATGCCGCCAGGTATTCTATTGGCGATGGTTCATGCCGCCAGGTATCCTATTGGCGATGGTTCATTCCGCCAGGTATTCTATTGGCGATGGTTCATGCCGCCGGGTATTCTATTGGCGATGGTTCATACCGCCAGGTATTTATAGCGATGTTTTATGCCGCTGACTTTACGGCGAGGGATCATGCCGCCGATTCTATAGCGATGGATTATACCGCTATGTGTGTAGCACTGGATTATGCCACCTACGAGCGATGGATGCTGCTTATGTACGGCTAGTGGACGATGGATACAGGTATTCCACTATCTTGATAGCGATGAGGTATGGCAAATTACTTTTGATATCATTGTTGTGAATTCCATGTGTTGTTTTATACCATCATGTGTTTGACGATGAGATTATGGATGTCGTATATCGACATGTGCCGTCATGTGTTTGACGATGAGATTATGGATGTCGTATATCGACATGTGCCGTCATGTGTTTGACGATGAGATTATGAGTGTCGTGTATCGACAGGTACTGTCATATGTTTGACGATGTTATGTGGGATGTCTATGTGGACGCGTGGCGTCGTCTTGGCGAATAATACATTCGTGATTATGTATTTGGTTGTATGGTTTGAGTGCCGATGGTGGGCACATGGTAGAGTCTGGGTCACTAATTGACGAGACCTTTTCCGAGCAGGTTTGCTCGATGGAGCATTGGATGCATTGTACCGGTGAGTGTACCGCATCATGTTATAGAAGTAAATATTTGTCGAGCAATGATACCCTTGGTGTAAGGACCCTAAACCTTAACAGTGAATTCAAGATATAAATAGGGCTAAACATGTATTAAAGACATCTTAGGGTTCTGGTTTGATGTGAGCTCAATTAGGTTACAGGCCAAAATAAAACTTCAACAATTATTCAGTTACATTCCCAATCATGAATGTTTAAGTGATAGCATTAGACTACTTCTAGAGTAGAGGCTATCCAAAATTTCCTGTACTCTATCTTCATTTATGCTTTCAACAGCTCACAGTTCAACCGACCCTCAGCCCCCTTGGTTCAAAAGCGTACCTACAGGAACAACTCACCATGAGCATATGTATATATTATCACTTAACACAATTCAACTTAATACAATAATTAAGCGCATGCGACAAATAATAGATATGCTCCTCAATTACCACATTAGCACATTTCACTGTCGTTCCTGTTTCACAAACTTATGCACAAAATCATTAGTTCACAATATAATGATCGATAACGCGTTTCCAATTATACCACAATATTTCACTTTAACCACTAGAATTGTGACTGTTCCGGTCCCAATACAACAGCGGAATTTTAGGACCCCTCGCTTCGACATATAGCGGCATCATATGATATCCCTCGCTTCGACAATGACAGCGGCATGTTACCTCGCTTAGACATGACAGCGGCAAATATCATACTACCATCGCTTCATATGACAGCGGCAAGTACCTCCCTCGCTCGGAGATAAAGGCTACCGGAACATTCATCAATTCCATCACATTAATCAAACACAATAGTTGATTCCATTATCACAGTAAATCACAGTCATTTCACATATACCATCACGTATAAGGATTCACTATCCACAATATACATAATCAAAGGTATGGCACGTTTTACCGTCCGATGCTCGTACGTCTCACTACGTACCTTGGTTCCAAAAGTGGAGATATCGTGGACTTTATCTCCTAGGCTGTGTGGCTACCTGGGATGGCTCTACATAATCACATGAATCCATATTAGAAACCAATAAATGAACCATTATAAAAAACATCACCATATAGAACAAAATCCCAAAAATCCATAATTTAAGCCTTGCGATCGATCGGTCCTAAGCCCCGATCGATCGCCAAGTCAAGAAAAATAAGCATCCAGGTACTGCCTCCACCGATCGATCGAGCCATTTTACCGATCGATCGAGACATCACACCGATCGATCGGTAAAAATCGCCGATCGATCGGTAAGCTCATTTCACGCCTTGTTCAGGCTCTGCCTTGCTCGATCGATCGGACCCATTTTCCGATCGATCGAGAAGTCCTGTTTCTGCGAGAAACTTCCCTGAATGAGCTTCCCTCAACACTTACACTCATGAACAACCAAGAACAACTACTAAGCTCAACATATAACCACAAAACAACATGAAAATGCATCCCCCAAGTATAAACAACATGATGGAACAAGATCCACCCCTTTTAACCTCAAAAATAAGCCCCAAAACTAACCACAACTCAACAAACTCTACCAAAAATGGAAGCTTACCACTTGAGCTCCAAGTTTTTAGCAAGAGAGCACAAAAAGGCTCCTTTTTCAAAGCTTACTCCTCTCCTCTAGATGCAGAAACGAAAATGGAGTTCTAAGATGAGGGAGAGGGATTTGGGGACATAAAGTTGATAGAAAGGGGGGTGATGGGATGTAAAGATGTGAGCAAGTGGCTCCTTATCAGCTTTGGAATAAAAAAAAATGTGTATCATAATATAAGCATGATATGTAGAATACTCCAACATGATATTTTAAGGTATTTCACCACAATGCACCACAATTGCCATTAAAATCATGCTTTACCAAAACTACAACCCAACACATTATCTAATTATCACCAATGTCACATAAGCATAATTAACGCCCAAATTGCAATTAATTATCTTGGGGATATCACAATACTCCCCTACTTATAAGATTTCGCCCTCGAAATCGCATGCACTTACCCCAAAAGAAACTAAACATAAACACATACCAGAGAATAGTTCCGGGTAGTGCTGCACCATATGCCGTTCCGTATCCCACGTGGCCTCTTCGACATTCCGACGATCCCACTGAACCTTGACCATCGGTATAACCTTGCTTCGAAGTCTGCGATCCTCTCGATCCAGAATTCTGACTGGCCGTTCAACATAGGACACATCTGAACTCAACTGAACCTCTGAAGGCTGCAACACATGAGACGGGTCCGGCTCATACTTCCTCAACATAGAAACATGGAAGACATCATGTATACCAGACAATGACGGCGGTAGGGCTAGACGGTAAGCCAAAGTGCCTATGCGCTGCAATATCTCGTATGGCCCAACATACCTCGGAGACAACTTCCCCCGCATACCGAAACGAACTACACCTCTGAAAGGTGAGATTTTCAGAAAGACCTTGTCTCCTACTTGGAATTCCAATGGTCGCCGTCGTTTATTAGCATAGGCCGCTTGCCTATCTTGAGCCGCTTTCATTTTCTGACGGATCACTTTGATTTTCTCTTCCATTTCACGAATCAATTCCGGTCCTCCGACCGTCTTACTAGTCAAATCTTCCCAGTATAACGGTGACCTACAACGTCGACCGTAAAGGGCCTCAAATGGAGCCATCTGAATGCTCGCCTGATAACTGTTGTTATAAGAGAACTCTACAAGTGGCACTGAATCTTGCCACGGAGTATCGAACTCCAACACACATGCCCTCAATATGTCCTCAAGCGTCTGTATGGTACGCTCTGTCTGACCATCTGTCTGAGGGTGGTAAGCTGTACTCAGTCTCACCTCTGTACCCAAAGCTGATTGAAGACCCTCCCAAAAGTGCGATGTGAACCGCGGGTCTCTATCAGACACAATCGAGACTGGGATGCCATGCAATCTTACTACGTCCCGAACATACAACTGAGCCATTTTTAAGTATGTGAAAGTCATACTATATGGGATGAAGTGAGCCACCTTCGTCAGTCGATCCACAATCACCCAGATCGCATCGAATCCCGAGGCAGTCCTTGGCAAGTGGGTCACGAAATCCATAGAGATGTGCTCCCACTTCCACTCTGGTATCTCTAAACTCTTCAACTCGCCTCCGGGCCTCTGCCTTTCCGCTTTCACTTGTTGGCAAATTAGGCACTTCTTAACGAATGACATAACGTCTCTCTTCATCCGTCTCCACCAAAATTGATCACACAAGTCCTTGTACATCTTTCTCCCACCTGGATGGATGCTAAATCTGCTACAATGAGCACGATGCAAGATTCCTTGACGCAACTCTGGTGCCCTCGGCACTACCCAACGGTTACCAAGCCTCAAGGAACCATCTTCTGCTACTCTGAACTTTGATGACTGACCCAGACGTATACACGATAACCATCTCTGTACTTCAACGTCTGTCACCTGGGCTTTCCTGATAAGTTCAAAGATGTCCGGTTCTGCCAATAGGGTCGATACAAACACCGGCGATACATCTAAATCAAAGTCATATCCTAGATGACAACAAGAGGTCATCAAGGCCGATAGCTGAATCACATCATCTGCTGTATACTTCACCTTCCTACTCAAGGCATCAGCAGTCAGGTTCGCCTTCCCTGGATGGTACTCTATCTCGCAATCATAGTCCTTGAGCAAGTCCATCCACCTCCTTTGCCTCATGTTCAGTTCCTGCTTGAGTAAATAGGAATTTCAAGCTCTTATGATCCGTGTAAATGTTAAAGGAAGTACCATAGAGATAATGCCGCCAAATTTTCAAAGCGAAAATAATGGCCGCCAGTTCCAAATCATGAACCGGGTACCTGGTCTCATGAGGCTTCAACTGCCTCGATGCATAAGCCACCACATGCTTATCCTGCATTAGTACACATCCCAATCCCTGCAGTGATGAATCCGTGTACAAAGCAAACCTTTCGTTCTCCGAAGGGATCACCAGAACAGGTGCTGTAGTCAACCGGTGCTTCAATTCTTGGAAGCTTTGCTCACATGCCTCAGACCAAGAAAACGGAACACCCTTCTGAGTCAACAGCGTCAATGGCTTAGCGATCTTAGAGAATCCCTCGACGAAACGTCGGTAGTAACCCGCTAAACCGAGGAAGCTACGGATCTCGGGCACAGATTTAGGCGCAGACCAATCCATCACTGCTTCCACTTTCCTGGGATCCACAGAAATCCCATCACTAGAGATCACATGCTCCAAAAATACCACGCTGCTCAGCCAAAATTCACACTTACAACTGATTGTCCCTCAGAATCTGGAGCACTGTCCTCAAATGATTCCTGTGATCTTCCTCGCTCCGAGAATAGATAAGTATATCGTCAATAAATACGATGACGAATTGATCCAAATAGGGTTGGAACACTCGATTCATCAAGCTCATAAACACAGCCGGGGCGTTTGTCACTCCAAACGGCATCACCAAAAACTCATAGTGACCATAACGGGTTCGGAATGCTGTCTTCTGTACATCATCTTCTCTAACTCGGATCTGATGGTACCCTGATCTCAAATCAATCTTACTGTACAACCTCGTGCCCTGCAACTGATCAAATAAGTCATCGATCCGCGGGAGAGGGTATTTATTCTTCACTGTGGCCTTATTCAATTGTCTGTAGTCGATGCACAATCTCATCGACCCATCCTTCTTTTTCACAAATAACACAGGCGCACCCCAAGGTGATACGATGGGGCGTATGTAACCCTTATCAAGTAGTTCTTGTAGCTGCTCTTTCAGCTCTCTTAACTCCGCTGGTGCCATCCTGTAAGGGGCACGAGAAATAGCGGATGTCCCTGGTAATAATTCGATCCCGAACTCAACTTCCCTAACCGGCGGGAATCCGGGAATCTCCTCCGGAAACACATCGGCAAACTCGGCAACCACGGGTATATCTTCGACTCTTAACTCTTCTTTCTTGCCAGCAATGTCAATGGCATAAATAAGATAACTCTCGTGCCCACGTTCCAATAACTGAGTCATCTTTAAAGCCGATATCAACGGAATTCTTGAGCGGGAACCATCCCCATAAAAAGTCCACTGAATCCCCAAATCAGATCTGAACCGCACTGTTCTCTGTCTGCAGCCCACCACTGCCTGATACTTGTTCAGCACATCAATACCCACAATGCAGTCGAAGTCCGACATCCCCAGAACAATCAGGTCTGACTTCAACTCGTTGCCCTCAAAATAAATGAGGCCGCCATCAACAAACTGATCTGCAATCACACTCTTTCCAGCGGGTGTCGAAACCACTAGAGGCGTGGGTGACGGAGTCGTGCATATACGGTGCCTCTCCACAAAACTCGTTGACACAAAGGAGTGTGACGCACCTGTATCTATCAAAATATAAGCAGGGTGCGTAAATAAATAACACGTACCCGCTATCACTTCCTCTGGAGCTGCTGTAGCATGTTCCCTGGTAAGGGCATACACTTGTCCTTGAGGTGGCCCCAACGGCTGTCCTCCCAATGGTCTCGGTGCAAATGGTGGTCTCTGCTGTGCTGGCCTGTCTGAAGGTCTCCCCATAGTATTCTGTGGTCCTCCCCGATTAGGACAATTTTGGGCCAAGTGCCCATGTTTCCCACACTCATAACAAGCAGAGCATACTTTCACTGAATGGGGTCCCCCGCATAGAAAACACTTAACCTTTTCAAAACTGCTAGCCTGAGACTGTCCCCTATTAGACGGAGCATTACTTCCACGACCACCCCTTCCACGAGCATCTTGCCATCTACCACTGAATCTGGAAGATGATGTGTTTCCCTTTGGCTTAAAATGGTCGCCCCTTGGTTTCAAGTTTTCAGGGGTCGGCCTCTGTAATGGTGCTGGAGGCGGTGCCACAGTCGGATATGCACCCACTCCTAACTCTGCCAGTTCAGCTCGTGCTAGGGCATCATCAAAACAAGTAGGGCCATAAGTGATCACCCTATCATACAACTCCGGCCTCAAGCCTTTCATAAAATTCCTCATCTTTGCTTGGGTGCTAGAGGCGATATGAGGCACATATCTGAGTAAGGAACAGTACTGGAGAGCATAGTCAGACACCGGCATAGTACCTTGCCTCAAGCTATTGAATTCATCCTCTTTAGCCTGCCGTGCCGCTGCTGAGAAGTACCGGGTCAGAAATCGAGTCCTAAACAGCTTCCAGTTTATTTCCTGACCCTGAGCTTCTTGTTCAATCACTGTGGTCTTCCACCACATCAACGCCTTTTTGGCCAATTGAAATTCTGCTAGCCGTATCCAAGCTGTCTTTGCGCACGGGGCAGCTACAAATATCTGCTCCAACCTCTCTAGCCATTCCTTGGCCTTCTCCCCTGTTTCAGTCCCTTCAAAAGTCGGGGGCCGATAAGCTAGAAATTGAGTCAAACTCAGTTCTCCCGGCAATAGCTGTTGTTCGGAAGGTTCTTCGCCCAAGGCTGGCGGCGGTAGGGGATTTGTGTGCCTAGCACTAGCATTTGCACTTATTGCATCACCAACATCCACATTTGCTGCCATACTACAACACAAGGATTAACAACAACATCCAAAAACAATTCACATAATACATCGTTAGAAAACCATAACATGTTAGCATAACAGTCACATACTTCATATGCGCACAACATGTTTAAAAGATAGATGCCTAGCCAACTTATTGCTAAGGCTACCCTTCACTCGTTCCCGGGTTCTCTAACCACTGCTCTGATACCACTAATGTAAGGACCCTAAACCTTAACAGTGAATTCAAGATATAAATAGGGCTAAACATGTATTAAAGACATCTTAGGGTTCTGGTTTGATGTGAGCTCAATTAGGTTACAGGCCAAAATAAAACTTCAACAATTATTCAGTTACATTCCCAATCATGAATGTTTAAGTGATAGCATTAGACTACTTCTAGAGTAGAGGCTATCCAAAATTTCCTGTACTCTATCTTCATTTATGCTTTCAACAGCTCACAGTTCAACCGACCCTCAGCCCCCTTGGTTCAAAAGCGTACCTACAGGAACAACTCACCATGAGCATATGTATATATTATCACTTAACACAATTCAACTTAATACAATAATTAAGCGCATGCGACAAATAATAGATATGCTCCTCAATTACCACATTAGCACATTTCACTGTCGTTCCTGTTTCACAAACTTATGCACAAAATCATTAGTTCACAATATAATGATCGATAACGCGTTTCCAATTATACCACAATATTTCACTTTAACCACTAGAATTGTGACTGTTCCGGTCCCAATACAACAGCGGAATTTTAGGACCCCTCGCTTCGACATATAGCGGCATCATATGATATCCCTCGCTTCGACAATGACAGCGGCATGTTACCTCGCTTAGACATGACAGCGGCAAATATCATACTACCATCGCTTCATATGACAGCGGCAAGTACCTCCCTCGCTCGGAGATAAAGGCTACCGGAACATTCATCAATTCCATCACATTAATCAAACACAATAGTTGATTCCATTATCACAGTAAATCACAGTCATTTCACATATACCATCACGTATAAGGATTCACTATCCACAATATACATAATCAAAGGTATGGCACGTTTTACCGTCCGATGCTCGTACGTCTCACTACGTACCTTGGTTCAAAAGTGGAGATATCGTGGACTTTATCTCCTAGGCTGTGTGGCTACCTGGGATGGCTCTACATAATCACATGAATCCATATTAGAAACCAATAAATGAACCATTATAAAAAACATCACCATATAGAACAAAATCCCAAAAATCCATAATTTAAGCCTTGCGATCGATCGGTCCTAAGCCCCGATCGATCGCCAAGTCAAGAAAAATAAGCATCCAGGTACTGCCTCCACCGATCGATCGAGCCATTTTACCGATCGATCGAGACATCACACCGATCGATCGGTAAAAATCGCCGATCGATCGGTAAGCTCATTTCACGCCTTGTTCAGGCTCTGCCTTGCTCGATCGATCGGACCCATTTTCCGATCGATCGAGAAGTCCTGTTTCTGCGAGAAACTTCCCTGAATGAGCTTCCCTCAACACTTACACTCATGAACAACCAAGAACAACTACTAAGCTCAACATATAACCACAAAACAACATGAAAATGCATCCCCCAAGTATAAACAACATGATGGAACAAGATCCACCCCTTTTAACCTCAAAAATAAGCCCCAAAACTAACCACAACTCAACAAACTCTACCAAAAATGGAAGCTTACCACTTGAGCTCCAAGTTTTTAGCAAGAGAGCACAAAAAGGCTCCTTTTTCAAAGCTTACTCCTCTCCTCTAGATGCAGAAACGAAAATGGAGTTCTAAGATGAGGGAGAGGTATTTGGGGACATAAAGTTGATAGAAAGGGGGGTGATGGGATGTAAAGATGTGAGCAAGTGGCTCCTTATCAGCTTTGGAATAAAAAAAAATGTGTATCATAATATAAGCATGATATGTAGAATACTCCAACATGATATTTTAAGGTATTTCACCACAATGCACCACAATTGCCATTAAAATCATGCTTTACCAAAACTACAACCCAACACATTATCTAATTATCACCAATGTCACATAAGCATAATTAACGCCCAAATTGCAATTAATTATCTTGGGGATATCACAATACTCCCCTACTTATAAGATTTCGCCCTCGAAATCGCATGCACTTACCCCAAAAGAAACTAAACATAAACACATACCAGAGAATAGTTCCGGGTAGTGCTGCACCATATGCCGTTCCGTATCCCACGTGGCCTCTTCGACATTCCGACGATCCCACTGAACCTTGACCATCGGTATAACCTTGCTTCGAAGTCTGCGATCCTCTCGATCCAGAATTCTGACTGGCCGTTCAACATAGGACACATCTGAACTCAACTGAACCTCTGAAGGCTGCAACACATGAGACGGGTCCGGCTCATACTTCCTCAACATAGAAACATGGAAGACATCATGTATACCAGACAATGACGGCGGTAGGGCTAGACGGTAAGCCAAAGTGCCTATGCGCTGCAATATCTCGTATGGCCCAACATACCTCGGAGACAACTTCCCCCGCATACCGAAACGAACTACACCTCTGAAAGGTGAGATTTTCAGAAAGACCTTGTCTCCTACTTGGAATTCCAATGGTCGCCGTCGTTTATTAGCATAGGCCGCTTGCCTATCTTGAGCCGCTTTCATTTTCTGACGGATCACTTTGATTTTCTCTTCCATTTCACGAATCAATTCCGGTCCTCCGACCGTCTTACTAGTCAAATCTTCCCAGTATAACGGTGACCTACAACGTCGACCGTAAAGGGCCTCAAATGGAGCCATATGAATGCTCGCCTGATAACTGTTGTTATAAGAGAACTCTACAAGTGGCACTGAATCTTGCCACGGAGTATCGAACTCCAACACACATGCCCTCAATATGTCCTCAAGCGTCTGTATGGTACGCTCTGTCTGACCATCTGTCTGAGGGTGGTAAGCTGTACTCAGTCTCACCTCTGTACCCAAAGCTGATTGAAGACCCTCCCAAAAGTGCGATGTGAACCGCGGGTCTCTATCAGACACAATCGAGACTGGGATGCCATGCAATCTTACTACGTCCCGAACATACAACTGAGCCATTTTTAAGTATGTGAAAGTCATACTATATGGGATGAAGTGAGCCACCTTCGTCAGTCGATCCACAATCACCCAGATCGCATCGAATCCCGAGGCAGTCCTTGGCAAGTGGGTCACGAAATCCATAGAGATGTGCTCCCACTTCCACTCTGGTATCTCTAAACTCTTCAACTCGCCTCCGGGCCTCTGCCTTTCCGCTTTCACTTGTTGGCAAATTAGGCACTTCTTAACGAATGACATAACGTCTCTCTTCATCCGTCTCCACCAAAATTGATCACACAAGTCCTTGTACATCTTTCTCCCACCTGGATGGATGCTAAATCTGCTACAATGAGCACGATGCAAGATTCCTTGACGCAACTCTGGTGCCCTCGGCACTACCCAACGGTTACCAAGCCTCAAGGAACCATCTTCTGCTACTCTGAACTTTGATGACTGACCCAGACGTATACACGATAACCATCTCTGTACTTCAACGTCTGTCACCTGGGCTTTCCTGATAAGTTCAAAGATGTCCGGTTCTGCCAATAGGGTCGATACAAACACCGGCGATACATCTAAATCAAAGTCATATCCTAGATGACAACAAGAGGTCATCAAGGCCGATAGCTGAATCACATCATCTGCTGTATACTTCACCTTCCTACTCAAGGCATCAGCAGTCAGGTTCGCCTTCCCTGGATGGTACTCTATCTCGCAATCATAGTCCTTGAGCAAGTCCATCCACCTCCTTTGCCTCATGTTCAGTTCCGCTTGAGTAAATAGGAATTTCAAGCTCTTATGATCCGTGTAAATGTTAAAGGAAGTACCATAGAGATAATGCCGCCAAATTTTCAAAGCGAAAATAATGGCCGCCAGTTCCAAATCATGAACCGGGTACCTGGTCTCATGAGGCTTCAACTGCCTCGATGCATAAGCCACCACATGCTTATCCTGCATTAGTACACATCCCAATCCCTGCAGTGATGAATCCGTGTACAAAGCAAACCTTTCGTTCTCCGAAGGGATCACCAGAACAGGTGCTGTAGTCAACCGGTGCTTCAATTCTTGGAAGCTTTGCTCACATGCCTCAGACCAAGAAAACGGAACACCCTTCTGAGTCAACAGCGTCAATGGCTTAGCGATCTTAGAGAATCCCTCGACGAAACGTCGGTAGTAACCCGCTAAACCGAGGAAGCTACGGATCTCGGGCACAGATTTAGGCGCAGACCAATCCATCACTGCTTCCACTTTCCTGGGATCCACAGAAATCCCATCACTAGAGATCACATGCTCCAAAAATACCACGCTGCTCAGCCAAAATTCACACTTACAACTGATTGTCCCTCAGAATCTGGAGCACTGTCCTCAAATGATTCCTGTGATCTTCCTCGCTCCGAGAATAGATAAGTATATCGTCAATAAATACGATGACGAATTGATCCAAATAGGGTTGGAACACTCGATTCATCAAGCTCATAAACACAGCCGGGGCGTTTGTCACTCCAAACGGCATCACCAAAAACTCATAGTGACCATAACGGGTTCGGAATGCTGTCTTCTGTACATCATCTTCTCTAACTCGGATCTGATGGTACCCTGATCTCAAATCAATCTTACTGTACAACCTCGTGCCCTGCAACTGATCAAATAAGTCATCGATCCGCGGGAGAGGGTATTTATTCTTCATTGTGGCCTTATTCAATTGTCTGTAGTCGATGCACAATCTCATCGACCCATCCTTCTTTTTCACAAATAACACAGGCGCACCCCAAGGTGATACGATGGGGCGTATGTAACCCTTATCAAGTAGTTCTTGTAGCTGCTCTTTCAGCTCTCTTAACTCCGCTGGTGCCATCCTGTAAGGGGCACGAGAAATAGCGGATGTCCCTGGTAATAATTCGATCCCGAACTCAACTTCCCTAACCGGCGGGAATCCGGGAATCTCCTCCGGAAACACATCGGCAAACTCGGCAACCACGGGTATATCTTCGACTCTTAACTCTTCTTTCTTGCCAGCAATGTCAATGGCATAAATAAGATAACTCTCGTGCCCACGTTCCAATAACTGAGTCATCTTTAAAGCCGATATCAACGGAATTCTTGAGCGGGAACCATCCCCATAAAAAGTCCACTGAATCCCCAAATCAGATCTGAACCGCACTGTTCTCTGTCTGCAGCCCACCACTGCCTGATACTTGTTCAGCACATCAATACCCACAATGCAGTCGAAGTCCGACATCCCCAGAACAATCAGGTCTGACTTCAACTCGTTGCCCTCAAAATAAATGAGGCCGCCATCAACAAACTGATCTGCAATCACACTCTTTCCAGCGGGTGTCGAAACCACTAGAGGCGTGGGTGACGGAGTCGTGCATATACGGTGCCTCTCCACAAAACTCGTTGACACAAAGGAGTGTGACGCACCTGTATCTATCAAAATATAAGCAGGGTGCGTAAATAAATAACACGTACCCGCTATCACTTCCTCTGGAGCTGCTGTAGCCTGTTCCCTGGTAAGGGCATACACTTGTCCTTGAGGTGGCCCCAACGGCTATCCTCCCAATGGTCTCGGTGCAAATGGTGGTCTCTGCTGTGCTGGCCTGTCTGAAGGTCTCCCCATAGTATTCTGTGGTCCTCCCCGATTAGGACAATTTTGGGCCAAGTGCCCATGTTTCCCACACTCATAACAAGCAGAGCATACTTTCACTGAATGGGGTCCCCCGCATAGAAAACACTTAACCTTTTCAAAACTGCTAGCCTGAGACTGTCCCCTATTAGACGGAGCATTACTTCCACGACCACCCCTTCCACGAGCATCTTGCCATCTACCACTGAATCTGGAAGATGATGTGTTTCCCTTTGGCTTAAAATGGTCGCCCCTTGGTTTCAAGTTTTCAGGGGTCGGCCTCTGTAATGGTGCTGGAGGCGGTGCCACAGTCGGATATGCACCCACTCCTAACTCTGCCAGTTCAGCTCGTGCTAGGGCATCATCAAAACAAGTAGGGCCATAAGTGATCACCCTATCATACAACTCCGGCCTCAAGCCTTTCATAAAATTCCTCATCTTTGCTTGGGTGCTAGAGGCGATATGAGGCACATATCTGAGTAAGGAACAGTACTGGAGAGCATAGTCAGACACCGGCATAGTACCTTGCCTCAAGCTATTGAATTCATCCTCTTTAGCCTGCCGTGCCGCTGCTGAGAAGTACCGGGTCAGAAATCGAGTCCTAAACAGCTTCCAGTTTATTTCCTGACCCTGAGCTTCTTGTTCAATCACTGTGGTCTTCCACCACATCAACGCCTTTTTGGCCAATTGAAATTCTGCTAGCCGTATCCAAGCTGTCTTTGCGCACGGGGCAGCTACAAATATCTGCTCCAACCTCTCTAGCCATTCCTTGGCCTTCTCCCCTGTTTCAGTCCCTTCAAAAGTCGGGGGCCGATAAGCTAGAAATTGAGTCAAACTCAGTTCTCCCGGCAATAGCTGTTGTTCGGAAGGTTCTTCGCCCAAGGCTGGCGGCGGTAGGGGATTTGTGTGCCTAGCACTAGCATTTGCACTTATTGCATCACCAACATCCACATTTGCTGCCATACTACAACACAAGGATTAACAACAACATCCAAAAACAATTCACATAATACATCGTTAGAAAACCATAACATGTTAGCATAACAGTCACATACTTCATATGCGCACAACATGTTTAAAAGATAGATGCCTAGCCAACTTATTGCTAAGGCTACCCTTCACTCGTTCCCGGGTTCTCTAACCACTGCTCTGATACCACTAATGTAAGGACCCTAAACCTTAACAGTGAATTCAAGATATAAATAGGGCTAAACATGTATTAAAGACATCTTAGGGTTCTGGTTTGATGTGAGCTCAATTAGGTTACAGGCCAAAATAAAACTTCAACAATTATTCAGTTACATTCCCAATCATGAATGTTTAAGTGATAGCATTAGACTACTTCTAGAGTAGAGGCTATCCAAAATTTCCTGTACTCTATCTTCATTTATGCTTTCAACAGCTCACAGTTCAACCGACCCTCAGCCCCTTGGTTCAAAAGCGTACCTACAGGAACAACTCACCATGAGCATATATGTATATATTATCACTTAACACAATTCAACTTAATACAATAATTAAGCGCATGCGACAAATAATAGATATGCTCCTCAATTACCACATTAGCACATTTCACTGTCGTTCCTGTTTCACAAACTTATGCACAAAATCATTAGTTCACAATATAATGATCGATAACGCGTTTCCAATTATACCACAATATTTCACTTTAACCACTAGAATTGTGACTGTTCCGGTCCCAATACAACAGCGGAATTTTAGGACCCCTCGCTTCGACATATAGCGGCATCATATGATATCCCTCGCTTCGACAATGACAGCGGCATGTTACCTCGCTTAGACATGACAGCGGCAAATATCATACTACCATCGCTTCATATGACAGCGGCAAGTACCTCCCTCGCTCGGAGATAAAGGCTACCGGAACATTCATCAATTCCATCACATTAATCAAACACAATAGTTGATTCCATTATCACAGTAAATCACAGTCATTTCACATATACCATCACGTATAAGGATTCACTATCCACAATATACATAATCAAAGGTATGGCACGTTTTACCGTCCGATGCTCGTACGTCTCACTACGTACCTTGGTTCCAAAAGTGGAGATATCGTGGACTTTATCTCCTAGGCTGTGTGGCTACCTGGGATGGTTCTACATAATCACATGAATCCATATTAGAAACCAATAAATGAACCATTATAAAAAACATCACCATATAGAACAAAATCCCAAAAATCCATAATTTAATCCTTGCGATCGATCGGTCCTAAGCCCTGATCGATCGCCAAGTCAAGAAAAATAAGCATCCAGGTACTGCCTCCACCGATCGATCGAGCCGTTTTACCGATCGATCGAGACATCACACCGATCGATCGGTAAAAATCGCCGATCGATCGGTAAGCTCATTTCACGCCTTGTTCAGGCTCTGCCTTGCTCGATCGATCGGACCCATTTTCCGATCGATCGAGAAGTCCTGTTTCTGCGAGAAACTTCCCTGAATGAGCTTCCCTCAACACTTACACTCATGAACAACCAAGAACAACTACTCAACATATAACCACAAAACAACATGAAAATGCATCCCCCAAGTATAAACAACATGATGGAACAAGATCCACCCCTTTTAACCTCAAAAATAAGCCCCAAAACTAACCACAACTCAACAAACTCTACCAAAAATGGAAGCTTACCAGTTGAGCTCCAAGTTTTTAGCAAGAGAGCACAAAAAGGCTCCTTTTTCAAAGCTTACTCCTCTCCTCTAGATGCAGAAACGAAAATGGAGTTCTAAGATGAGGGAGAGGGATTTGGGGACATAAAGTTGATAGAAAGGGGGGTGATGGGATGTAAAGATCTGAGCAAGTGGCTCCTTATCAGCTTTGGAATAAAAAAAATGTGTATCATAATATAAGCATGATATGTAGAATACTCCAACATGATATTTTAAGGTATTTCACCACAATGCACCACAATTGCCATTAAAATCATGCTTTACCAAAACTACAACCCAACACATTATCTAATTATCACCAATGTCACATAAGCATAATTAACGCCCAAAATGCAATTAATTATCTTGGGGATATCACACTTGGGTATGCTCGTTGGGATGGCTAAGGCCAAGTGATTGGTGGTAAGAGTAGTCATTGAGGAAACTACTCGCTTGTTGTTGTGATGTGTGATAGGCATGGGCACACCCACCGTGAGGCTGTGGAATAAATCCTAATGGATTAGGATTGCATGATAGTTAAGCAAGGATACCTGGATGTCCATTGTGCTTTGGTGTTTTAGAGATATGTTGGGTGATGACCCACAACTCTAATGGTTTGTGCGGTATGGTATGCCGAGTTGTGACGTGTGCCACGTTGGTAGGTTGGTATGAGCCTTTGGGGCCAGCGGATCGCTAGCCGGGTATGGTTGCAATGTTTTAGTGTGCTTGTGTTAGCCTTTATGCTACTCCTTGGATGCGAGCTGGGTGGATTGTATGGAGATACGTTGAGGGTTATGATAGACTCTTGTAGTCTCTATGTGGCATGGTGTTTGAGGTATGGAATACCTCACGGGGACGTTTATACGTCGAATGTTTTGAGTGACTTGTACTGGGACAACTCAATTTTGTTGGTATTACCAACGTGAGTGTCAACAAGTCGTGGTTAGCTCTGGTTGAGCATCCTTGCATGTGGAATGCAACGGGAGTCACAATGGGTTGTGAGATATAGTTAGTGGGGGTGACACTACTATATTGATTCTATCTCTTGGGGAGCTTTGGGTTGCACTGTCATGGAGACAGCTGGCATTGGTTGAGGGTTGATGGTGAATCAACCAGGGTAAGCCCTACTAGTGTTGGGCTATGTGATGGCTTCGTACTTCCGGTGAGACGTTCGAGGAGACGTCTCTGGGGTAATGCTCGAGATCGTGTAGTACTATGGTATTAGTACAGAGCATTACTAGGTTGGGTATACATGGCGTATACGGGTTTCGTTTTGGTAATAGTTGCTTTGATGCACTACTTGAACCAATTGCGTACTTTTAGTTCCTCGATATATTTTTGGTAGATATATCCAGGTTTCCGAACGGTGGTTCGATGATTGGAGGATCATGGATTCATGACATTTTCCTTGAGAGGAAGGTGGTATTATTATACCTACCGGTTGAATCTTTTGGGGAGATTCGTTGTTTTAATTTGTGTGGTGTTGATGTTGAGATCACACCCTTTGGTTTTGGTTTGTCAACCATCATTCTCCATGGGGTGAGAATGATCGAGGTTTGACAGTCGGTTTTTGGGATTTGGGTATGATTGGAGATACCCGAGTCTATGGCATTGAGTATGCATGTTGTGATTGGTGTTTGGGCATGTACGCCGTGAGTGTATACGAATGCCAGCTTTATTTTATTCCTTGTTGAACGTCGAGTTTGTATGCTTGGTTTGGTAAATCTCCGGTGTGAGATTGTGGAACCTCGAGAGCGGTAATCTCGATGGCACGATGTATTCTGAGGAATGATCGTGAGGTGCGGTTGACTCCCTCTGAGGAGGGATTGTCGTTTTTTGTGACCATGGTAATTCTTGTTGGATAATTCGATAGCCTCCTGTTTTAGGATTGTTAAATATCAGGATAGACAAGGGGTGGCCAGGACTCGGATTTGTTTGGTGTCGTGGTTGACACGCGTGGCGGGAATGCAATTGATTGTCTTGCATGACCTCTGTGGAACTTGAGACCTTGTAGAGTCTCGATAATGTGTTTTGGACCAAGATGGGATTTCTTGGAACACATGGTTGTAGACATCTGTAGTGATGTGTTTTGTGTGGATTAGTGACCGTGGTTTACCAGATCCGGATTGCAAGAGGTGCAACTACTCCTTTGGAGGAGATGATCGGGAAAGCGAAACCGGATTTTTTCGGGAGTGTACTGATTGTATACTAGTGGTTCCCATCTTAACGATGTGTGTTAAGCATCGTGGGCGAGTGGTGGATATCTTTGAGAGATATCTATGTTAGAACCAATGGGGTTTTGATTGATTTGCAGTCTTGGTGGACTGACTTCCGGGACGATTCACGTCGAGGTATGTTGTTATCTTTTGGGTTTATATTGGTTTTGGCATTTGCTCTATTGTAGAGCTTGATGCGAGATTGGTGTTCTCGCAGTTAATGATTCGATTCTATTGTGGTCCAGAATCGGGGTTGTGGCTTTGTTTTGTTGGTATAGTCCTGGTGTTACGTGGAGTACACCGGTGCAATTTCGAGGATAAAATTTTATTAGTGGGGGATAATTGTGATGTCCGGGAGTTACTGGTGTTAATCCCGGTATGGTAATAATCCTCGATGGATTTTTAATCGTGGCAATTAGGAACTAATTGCGGTTTTGGGTCTCCCGAGGTTGTTAAATCGGGCATTTGGGACCGTTGGATCCAAAGGTTGAGATTGTATTCTCATTTTGGTGGAAAACCTGTGAGTTGGGTTTTTAGTGGGACTTGGGGTCCGGAGTGCCTTATGATTGGGCCAGTCTGGGGATTTGATGTTGGAGAGAGAGTTTTTGTAAACAGATGATTTTTAATGAATCATGATGTATTTGTGGGGACATTGGTATTTTGGGGTATTTTTGCTATATATACCCGTTGGACTCGGGATTCCGTCATTCGGAATCCATTTCTCTCCCTCCCTCTCTCTCTCTATCGATCCAAACCCTCTCCCCCATTTCCCTCTTCTCCCTTGATGGGAAATTTGATGGTATCTTGGCTCGGGAGCCGGTTTTCTCGAAGATAATCAGGTATTAATCTTCCCCTCGTCATTGGCTTCGATTTGATAGTAGTATGGTAGCTTTTGGTTGAGGTTTTGGTTGGCTATGGGTTTTGGGAATTTTTGGCTAAAATCATATGGTGAATTTTTAAAGTTTTTATTGGCTTTAAATGTTGTATTTGAGGTGTTGGTGGTGTATGGGGTGTTGGATTTGACTTTGGGTGTGAAAAACACCATGGAAGCTCGAATTTTTCGGAAAATCGCAGGTGGCGATCGATCGCCGAGGTGGGGCGACCGATCGCGACGAGCAGTCCATTTTTTGAAGGCGATGAACAGTGCTGGCGATCGATCGCGAGGTCTCGGCGATCGATCGCGTGGATGGGCGATCGATCGCGAGAAGGCACTGGATGGCCACTGGAGTGTGGCGATCGATCGCGGTAGATGTGGCGATCGATCGCCACCCGAAGGAAGGTGTTTTTTGGGAATTTTTTTGGAAAATGTCGGATTTTGGAACCGAGGTTTAAAGGGGCCTTTTCCGGGGCAATGTCTACATTCCAATGGGAATGTTATACTTTTAAAATGGATTTGTTGGAGCCATAATTAATTAAACGGAATTTTTGGTTGGGTTTTTGGCTATCTTTTAAACTTGTTAAACGGTATATTTTGGGTATTATGCATGCTTAGCCGGGGGGCTTTTATTTTGGTCATCGTAATGGATAGACGATAGGTTCGGAAGTTGTGAACGTGCTTGGGCACGTGATTGCATGCCTGTGTTTAATTGGGAGTTATTTGCATGTTAGCACTTAACTCATCGGATCGTGGGACTCAGGCAAGGTTGGACTCAAACTACGGAATCGTAAGGTACGTATAACTTACGAGCATAGCCTATTATAATATTATAACTGTGAATTGCATGGCATGCGGTAATTGCAATGAATGAAGATTGAAATGCATGGTATATGGTGCTTTTGATAAATGGACAATAAAACGTATAGTATTTGGTAATTGTGATAAATGGAAATATGCTGAGAATCATATAGTGCCGCTTTGAGTGAGCAACAATTGAGATGTTATCGCTGTTGAGCGATCATCGGTTATGGCGCCGCTATTGTTGAGCGGGCGTGGGTTGATGATGCCGCTATTGTAGAGCGAGCTATGATATAGAACTGTGGTATAATTGGTTAGACATATGTGATATATATGGTCTCTTATGTAATGATTTTACCATATGGATTATGGAACTGGCATAATAGGAATGGTATTTGTTAATCCACGTGGCGATTAACTGACTTTGGGAATTTGATGAGTTTGGTTATTTTGAGAACATGGACAATACAGGGGATCCCGGATGAGGATGATACCATCCAGGGAGTATCATTTAAATTCATGGCATTTACATTTTGTAAATTATGAATTGTAATATTATAATTATTTGGATTGGTGGTATTGGTATGCTCACCCCGTGTGGGGGCTGTATCTGTTGGGGCAGGTAACACAGGTGCAGCAGTAGCTTTGGAGTTGAGCTCGGGCTATTGATAGAGGTACTTCCAGGATCGAGGTACCAGAGCCGGTTGAATAAGTACACAGATCCAGTGTTGAGATCGAGCTGTGCTTGGGAGGTGCTTCTGGGATTGAAGTACCAGTATCGTTATCCGGTATAGTGTTTTATACATCAGATACACGCTTATTTATTGGGTGCTCTTATGTGAGTACAATTTTACGTGTATATGGAATGTATAAATGGGCTACGGCCTCTCTCTGTTCATTTATGGTTTGCATGCAATTAAATGTGGAATTGCTAAATGAACTGCAAGCATGTTATTGTATTATGAGGGTGCATGTCATATATGTAATAATGGTTGGGGGATTTGCATATTATGTGGATCGAATGCAAGAAATTTTATAGATCAATAAAATGGTGTAGCACTTGCATATGGCTTTTCCCCATGATGGCATGACTATATGCACAAATGTATGGATTAATACACTAATAACGGGATTAGGGCACGGGGGTCCTTACAATATGCTTGTTGTTGATTTTTTTTGTTTTTGTTTTAATTAATGGGTTTTTACGTGACTGCTTGATTAAAATTTTGGTTTATTTTTTCCTTTTGCTTTTCATTGAAATTGAGAGGATGATTCCATGAATTAGGGGTTTGAATGTTCTTTGATTCTTTGACACTGTAAGCGTATTGGGTTTTTTGAACTGTTAGCCTAAATATGATTGTTGAGATAGTAAATGGTTGGAGCTTTTCCTTAATGTTTCCCATGGCGCTAAGAACAGAGCTAAGAAAGAAGAAAATCCATTGAAAGACCCAATTTCTCGGTTAGAACTGATCAATTTATTTATTGTTCTTACATTTTTTGTTTGAAGTGGATTGGTTAAATTTTATAGAAAGGACATTTTTCAAAAAAAACAAAACGGGTCCACGGGTTGAACCCGCCGGGTCGCGGGTCCTGGCGGGGCGGGTCATGGATTTTTTTTTGAGACGGGGCGGGTCCTGGGATTGGCCAAACCCATCCCAGACCTGACCCGTTGCCATCCCTAGTCGGAATATATATTCGAAATTACTATCATTTGGAATTCAAAATTTACAATGCTCCAAATTATAAATTTATCTCAGAATCTTAGAAATACATATTTTAAAATTATTTCACATATTCGATCAATTAAGGCATAAATACAGGGGCACATCCAATGTAGGGGTTGGGTTGGACTTCAGCCCAACCTATCTTAAATTTAATTGGGTACGGGCCAGTATCAAAACATAAAAGATTTTTCGGCCCAGTTCACAAAATTATTTGCCTTTCATTTAGGTCTGATTGAGCGTAAATTACTAAATTATCCACATCTTCTTCCTTTAAATGCATCGTCAAAAACTTTTAGCTCAATTTTTGTAAGGGTCCCGAGCCCTTAACCCGCTATTAGTGTATTATCACACTTAATGGTGCATGATTTCATAACATTAGGAAAACTTCGTATATACCATCTATAAAATTTCAACATTAATCCACTTAATGTTCAAATCTCAATATCGTCCCACTAGCATGAACATACAACTCATAGTACACTAACATGTTCTCAGTTCGTCATGCATTACTCCATAATTAATTGCATGCAACCATATAAATGAAAAGAGAAAGGCCCACACCCTTTATACAAACCATATACACATATAGTAGTGCTCACATGCGAGCATTGAATGCGTGAATGTGTATCTAATGTATAAAGCGTCCTATTCAATACCGATACTGGTACCTCGGCACTGGAAGCACCTCCAATCAACAGCTCGAACTCAACTCCGGAGCCACTGATGTACCTGTTCCACCTGCCCCAACAGAGACAACCCCCACACGGGGTGAGCATACCAATCCACCATCTCAATAACAGCAAAAACACAATTTATAATTCACAGAATATAAAGATGTAAATTTAAAAGATAATTCCTGTATAGTATGGTTATCACATGGGATTTCCCAGTGTTGTCATGTTCTCACAATAACCAAACCATCAAATTCCCAAAATCAGTTATCATCACATCGATTAACTATGCACATTCCTACCATGCCAATTTCATAATTAAATATGAATAAATCATTACACTAATGATTACAGATAACAAATATATTTCTACCATGATTTCAAAATTCCATTACCTCGCACGCTCAATGACGGCGGCATCATAATCGTTGTTCGCTCCATAGCGACAACATCCCAATCATTACTCTCTCCATAGCGGCACCGTATGATCCTCTAAACATACCATAATGTTTCCAACATCCATATATTATTCATGCATATTACAATAATATATCTACCATGTTCGTACGTACACGTACCTTATGATCCAATAGCAAGAGCCCAACCTGCCCTTGCCCCGAGATCCAGTGAATTATATGCTAAACACAATTAATGACTCACAATTAATTACGTGTACGCAATACATACCCGAACACGTATACAACCTCCCAAAAACACCATCGAACCACAATGATTAACCATTTAAGACCCGGGCAAAGCATGCATCGCTTCCACAACAACCAAATATTTTCCACAATACACGACCTCTCGATCGATCGGCCAAGGGTGCTCGATCGATCGAGAGTCCCAGAACAATTATGCCCAAAATTCACTTTCGCTCGATCGATCGAGCAGATGTGTCGATCGATCGCCCGACCTTCTCGATCGATTGGCCGCTTTGCTCGATCGATCGAGCACACTGTTCATCGTCGTCAAATTTTGTTAACGATGCGCGATCGATCGAGCCCACTTGCCGATCGATCGGCGAACCCTGTAACAACCAAAAATGGCGTTTTACAAGCTAAAACCCCCAGAAAATAATACTAACACTATATACACCATAAATCCTTAACAAGGAACCATCAAACCTCCCCAAAACATAATAACAAAAACCTCCAAAATTCAAAAAACTCAAACCCAATCCTACACATGCCCAAACTGTGATGTCCCCGAAATGATTAATTGCAATTAAGGCATTAATTATGTTCATATGATTAATTATGTGGATAATTGATTTATGTGTTGAAATTAATTATCATGATGAAATGCTTAGTCACATGATAGGCGTGACCCGGGGGTTACATTTCAGGGTGCATGTTATGCATGTTGGGTGTTTTAATGACTTGAATGTGATGGTGGGTAATTATTTGGTGAATCATGTGCTTAATGGGAATTTTTATGCATTTTTGTAAAATGCCTTTAAAATAGCATGTTGGGATGTTTTATACACAATGGTAATTGTGGGAATACAATTTATTTTAATAACCCACTTATACCCCAACCCCACTACACCCATCACTCCTTCCATTTCCCCAAATCACTCATCCAAACCCTTCCCCTCTTCATTTTCAATTTTGAGCGAAAAGTGGAAGAGAAATCCTTCCAAAAACTTGATTTGTGGAGTTTGTTGGGAGATTTGGAGTCCCCAAGAGGTATGTATGAATACCTCCTTAATGTTTTTATTGTGTTTGGATTGGGTTTGTTATGGTTTTGAATGATTTTGAAATGGGTTGTTTTGGGTTGATATTATTTTGGGTTGGATGTTGGATTTTTGGGATATTTAAGGTGTATTTTGGAAGTTATTATGTGTTTGATGTTGTTGGTTTGTTGGTAGGAGAGTTGGTATGGTTTGGGAAGGAATTTTGGCTCAAAAATGGTGAAAAATCGCGCACCAGCAGGTGGCGATCGATCGCCTGAAATGAGGCGATCGATCGTCGAAGGCCAGTAGCCATTTTGCGTAGCAGGCGATTGATAGCGATCGATCGCCGAAAGACAAAAAGCGCCTCGTGCAGCGATCGATCGCCGCTGTTTAAAACATGGAAAATGATGATTTTTGTTGAATTTTTGGTATTTGGCTATTGTTTAGCTTCTAATATTGATTTGTATGGTTGTGTAGAACCACCCCAGGTGCCAACAACATCGAGGAGATAAAGTTCTCCAACTTCTCCACTTTTGGGAATTAAGGTACGTAGTGAGACGTACGGGCATCGGACGGTAAAACGTGTTACACCTTTGATTATGTATATCGTGGATAGTGAATCCTTACATGTGATGGTATATGTGAAATGATAGTGATATATTGTGATAATGGAATCAACTTTTGTGTTTGATTATTGTGGTAGAATTGATGAATGTTCTGATAGCCTTTATCTCCGAGCGAGGGAGGTACTTGCCGCTGTCATATGAAGCGATGGTAGTATGATATTTGCCGCTGTCATGTCTAAGCGAGGTAACATGCCGCTGTCATTGTCGAAGCGAGGGATATCATATGATGCCGCTATATGTCGAAGCGAGAGGTCCTAAATTCCGCTGTTGTATTGGGACCGGAACAGTCATAATTCTAGTGATTAATGTAGAATATTGTGATTATAACTGGAACGTGATATCGATCATTATCTTGTGAGCTAATGATTTTCGTGTATGAGTTTATGAAACAGGAATAACAAAGGAAATGTGCTAATGTGGTGAATCAGGGAGCATATATACATATATATCTCATGCAACTATTTACGTTATTATGTTTGATTGTGTTGAATAGTGATGTATATGCTCACGGTGAGTTGTTCCTGTAGGTGCACCTTTGGATTTGGAGGGCTATGGGCCGGGTTGAGGCAGTGAGTTTGGAGGAGCCTTGTGAATTAGGATGCAGGATTTGGTATAGTCTCTACTCTAGGAGTAGTGTAAATCTATGGCGTTAACATTCATTATTGGGAATGTAATTACTTAGCTTTTGAAGTTTTATTTTGGCCTGTAATCCTATTAGCTCACGTAATAATCGGAACCATAAACTGTCTGTGATGCATGCTTAGCCCTAATTATGTCTTGATTATGATGTTAAGGTAGGAAGACCCTACATTAGTGGTATCAGAGTAGTGGTTAGAGAACCCGGGAATGAGTGAAGGGTAGCCTTAGCAATAAGTTGGCTAGGTGCTTACTTTTAAACATGTTTTGTGCATATGTTGCATATGAAATATATGACTGTTCTACTAACATGTTATGGCTTTCTAACGATGTATTATATGAACTGCTTTTGGGTATTTTTGTTAACCCTTGTGATGCAGTATGGCAGCAAATGTGGAAGTAGGAGACGCCGTGAGTATTAATGCAAGTGTTGGGCGTACAAATCCCCTACTCCCGCCAGCTTTCGGCGAATAACCGTCTGAGCAACATTTACTACCTGGGGAGCTAAGTTTAGCTCAAGTTCTGACATACCGACCCCCGATGTTCGAGGGAATTGAGACAGGGGAAATGGCTGAGGAATGGTTAGAGAGGATATAACAGATGTTTGTGACAGCTCATTGTGCTAAGACAGTCTGTATAAGACTAGCGGAATTCCAATTGGCCTAGAAGGCGCTGATGTGGTGGAAGACCACGGTGATAGAGCAAGAGGCTCAGGATCAGGAAATAAATTAGAAGCTGCTCAGAACTCGGTTTCTGACCCACTATTTTTCGGCTGCTGCACGGCAGGCTGAGGAAGATGGGTTTACTAACCTCAAGCAAGGTAACATGCCAGTGTCAGATTGTGCTCTTCATTACTGTTCTTTGCTCAGATATGTGCCTCATATCGCCACAAGTACTCAGGCAAAGATGAGGAACTTCATGAAGGGCTTGAGGCCGGACTATATGACAGGGTGGTCACTTATGGCCCTGCTTATTTTGATGACGTCTTTTCACGGACTGAGCTAGCCAAACAGGGAGTTGGTGCTTATCATGATACTGTACCACCTCCAGCACCCCCTCAGAGATCTACTTCTGATAATTGAGGCCGAGGGGTGATTAGTTCAAGCCAAGGGGGAACACATCGGCGTCGAGGTTCAGTGGTAAGAGGCCCGAGAATCGTTGGAAAGGAAGCCGTGGGAATGATGCCCCATCAGGAAGAGGGCGGTCTCAGGGAGACAGATTTGTAAAGGTCCAGTGCTATCTTTGTGGACAATCACACTCGACGAAAGACTGCTTGGGTTATTGTGTATGTGGCAATAAGGGCCACTTTGCTCAAGAATGTCCCAATAGGGAGGGACAACGGAATTCTGCAGGGAGGCCTGCAGACAGAGCAGTATAGCAAAGGCCACTGTTTATACCAAGGCGGTATGGAGGTTAGCCTCTGGGGCCACCTCAGGGACAATTTTATGCACCGACCAGGGAGCAGGCTACAACGGCTTCGGAGGAGGTGATAACGGTCTCAACACCGCTGGAAGAAGTTTGATTGCTGATCAGGTTGTTTATGACGGCCTCATTTATTTGAGGGTAACGAGCTAAGGTCAGATTTAATTGTTCTGGGAATGTCGGACTTCGATTGCATTGTGGGCATCGATGTGCTGAATAAGTATCAGGTAGTTGTGGACTGCAGACAGAGGACTGTCCGGTTCGGATCTGATATGGGAGTCCAGTGGACGTTCTATGGGGATGGTTCCCGTTCAAAGATCCCGTTGATATCTGCTGTCAAGATGGCACAGTTATTGGAACAAGGTCATACTGGATATCTCATCTATGCTATTATGTCATGGAAAAGAAAGAAGACTTAAAGGTCGAAGATGTGCCCGTAGTGGTGGAATTTATTTATGTTTCCGGAGGAGATTCCCGGATTCCCACCGACGAGAGATGTCGAGTTTGGGATTGAGTTGCTACTGGGGACGTCTGCCATTTCTCGTGCCCCATATAGGATGGCACCAGCGGAGCTAAGGGAGTTAAAGGTTCAGTTGTAAGAGCTCCTTGACAAGGGCTATATACGCCCTAGCGTATCGCCCTGGGGTGCACCAGTTTTATTTGTAAAGAAGAAAGATGGTTCGATGCGTCTGTGCATCGATTACAGACAATTGAACAAAGCCACAGTAAAGAATAAGTATCCACTTTCGAGGATCGATGATTTATTTGACCAGTTACAAGGTATGAGGCTCTACAGTAAGATCAATCTTAGGTCGGGGTATCATCAGATTCGGGTAAGGGAAGATGATGTACAGAAGTCAGCATTTCGGACTCGGTATGGGCACTACGAGTTCTTAGTGATGCCGTTCGGTGTGACGAACGCCCCGGCTGTCTTTATGAGCTTGATGAACCGAGTGTTCCAACCCTATCTTGATCAGTTCGTCATAGTGTTTATTGACGACATACTCATCTACTCTCAGAGTGAGGAAGAGCACAATAATCATTTGAGAACGGTGTTTCAGATCCTTAAGGACGATCAGTTGTACGCCAAGCTCAGCAAGTGTGAATTTTGGTTGAGCAGCGTGGTGTTTTTGGGGCATGTGATCTTTAGTAATGGGATATCTGTGGATTCCAGGAAGGTAGAGGCAGTGATGGATTGGTCTGCGCCTACATCTGTGCCCGAGATCCGGAGCTTCCTTGGTTTAGCGGGTTATTACCGACGTTTCGTCGAGGGGTTCTCTAAGATCGCTAAGCCATTGACACAGTTGACGCAGTTTTGTGGTCTGAAACATGTGAGAAGAGCTTCCAAGAGTTGAAGCACCGGTTGACTACAGCACCTGTATTGGTGATTCCTTCGGGAACGAGAGGTTTGCTTTGTACACGGATGCATCATTGCAGAGTTTGGGCTGTGTGTTGATACAAGATAAGCATGTGGTAGCTTATGCATCGAGGCAGTTGAAGCCACATGAAGCTAAGTACCCAGTCCATGATTTGGAACTGGCAACCATTATATTTGCCTTGACGATTTGAAGGCATTACTTGTATGGTACGTCGTTTACCATCTATTCAGACCATAAGAGCCTGAAGTTTTGTTCACACAGGCTGAATTGAATATGCGCCAAAGGAGGTGGATGGACTTACTCAAAGATTATGACTGTGAAATTGAGTACCATCCAGGTAAAGCGAATTTGATAGCAGACGCCTTAAGTAGGAAGGTGAAGAGTACTACTGAGGATGCCATGAGTTTATCAGCTATGATGACTTCTTATTGCCATCTGGGCTATGACTTCGATATTGACACATCGCCGGTGCGAGTGTCGACCTTATTGGCTGAGCCAGACATATTTGAGGCTATCAGGAAAACCCAGAGGTCGGATGATGAGGTTCAGAGATGGTCATCGATAGTACTTCAAGGACAGCCATCAAAGTTCACAGTGGCTGAGGATGGTTCATTGAGACTGGGCAACGTTGGTAGTCCCAGATACGCCGGAGTTGCGTAGAGGAGTATTGGAACGAGCTCACGGTAGCCGGTTCAGTATTCACCCAGGAGGAAGAAAAATGTATAAGGACCTAAGTGGTCAATTCTGGTGGAGACGCATGAAGCGTGATGTTATAGCTTTTGTCAAAAGATGTTTGATCTGCCAGAAAGTAAAGGCAGAGAGACAGAGGCCTGGTGGCGAGCTGAAGAGCTTAGAGGTACCTGAATAGAAGTGGGAGCACATATCTATGGACTTCGTGACCCACTTGCCAAGGACGGCCTCTGGATTTGATGCGATCTGGGTGATCGTGGATAGGCTGACGAAGGTAGCTCACTTCATCCCTTATTGTATGACTTTCACATATCTAAAGATGGCCCAATTATATGTGCGGGATGTAGTGAGGTTGCATGGGGTTCCAGTCTCGATTGTGTCTGACAGAGACCCAATGTTTACTTCACATTTCTGGGAGGGTCTCCAGACAGCTTTGGGCACAGAGGTGAGACTGAGTACAGCCTATCACCCTCAGACAGATGGTCAGACAGAGCGTACCATACAGATGTTTGAGGACATGTTGAGGGCACGTGTTTTGGAGTTTGATACTCCGTGGCAAGATTCAGTGCCACTAGTAGAGTTCTCTTATTATAACCGTTATCAGGCGAGCATTCAGATGGCTCCATTAGAGGCTCTTTATGGTCGACGTTTTAGGTCACCGCTGTTTTGGGGAGACTTGACTGGTAAAACGGTCGGAGGGCCGGATATGATTAAAGATACGGAAGAAAAGATTAAGTTGTTACGTCAAAAGATGAAAGCGGCTCAGGATAGGCAAGCAGCCTATGCCAATAAGCGGCGACGACCGCTAGAATTCCTAGCGGGAGACAAGGTCTTCTTGAAAATCTCACCCTTCAGGGGTGTGGTCCGTTTTGGTATGCGGGGGAAGATATCTCCGAGGTATGTTGGGCCATATGAGATATTGCAGCGCATCGGTACATTGGCTTACCGTTTGGCTCTACCGCCGTCTTTGTCTGGTATGCATGATGTCTTCCATGTCTCTATGTTGAGGAAGTATGAGCCAAATCCGTCTCATGTTTTACAGCCTTCAGAGGTTCAGTTGAGTTCAGATGTATCCTATGTTGAACGACCAGTCGGAATTCTGGATCGAGAGGATCGCAGACTTCGAAGCAAGGTTATACCGTTGGTCAAAGTTCAGTGGGATAGTCGGGGTGTCGAAGAGGCCACGTGGGAGACGGAGCGGCATATGGTATATCACTACCCGGAACTATTATCTGGTATGTGATTTATGTATAGTTTCTTTTGGGGTAAGTGCATGCGATTTCGAGGACGAAATCTTATAAGTAGGGGAGTAATGTGATGTCCCCGAAATGATTAATTCCAATTAAGGCATTAATTATGTTCATATGATTAATTATGTGGATAATTGATTTATGTGTTGAAATTAATTATCATGATGAAATGCTTAGTCACATGATAGGCGTGACCCGGGGGTTACATTTCAGGGTGCATGTTATGCATGTTGGGTGTTTTAATGACTTGAATGTGATGGTGGGTAATTATTTGGTGAATCATGTGCTTAATGGGAATTTTTATGCATTTTTGTAAAATGCCTTTAAAATAGCATGTTGGGATGTTTTATACACAATGGTAATTGTGGGAATACAATTTATTTTAATAACCCACTTATACCCCAACCCCACTACACCCATCACTCCTTCCATTTCCCCAAATCACTCATCCAAACCCTTCCCCTCTTCATTTTCGATTTTGAGCGAAAAGTGGAAGAGAAATCCTTCCAAAAACTTGATTTGTGGAGTTTGTTGGGAGATTTGGAGTCCCCAAGAGGTATGGATACCTCCTTAATGTTTTTATTGTGTTTGGATTGGGTTTGTTATGGTTTTGAATGATTTTGAAATGGGTTGTTTTGGGTTGATATTATTTTGGGTTGGATGTTGGATTTTTGGGATATTTAAGGTGTATTTTGGAAGTTATTATGTGTTTGATGTTGTTGGTTTGTTGGTAGGAGAGTTGGTATGGTTTGGGAAGGAATTTTGGCTCAAAAATGGTGAAAAATTGCGCACCAGCAGGTGGCGATCGATCGCCTGAAATGAGGCGATCGATCGCCGAAGGCCAGTAGCCATTTTGCGTAGCAGGCGATCGATCGCCGAAAGACAAAAAGCGCCTCGTGCAGCGATCGATCGCCGCTGTTTAAAACATGGAAAATGATGATTTTTGTTGAATTTTTGGTATTGACTATTGTTTAGCTTCTAATATTGATTTGTATGGTTGTGTAGAACCACCCCAGGTGCCAACAACATCGAGGAGATAAAGTTCTCCAACTTCTCCACTTTTGGGAATTAAGGTACGTAGTGAGACGTACGGGCATCGGACGGTAAAACGTGTTACACCTTTGATTATGTATATCGTGGATAGTGAATCCTTACATGTGATGGTATATGTGAAATGATAGTGATATATTGTGATAATGGAATCAACTGTTGTGTTTGATTATTGTCGTAGAATTGATGAATGTTCCGGTAGCCTTTATCTCCGAGCGAGGGAGGTACTTGCCGCTGTCATATGAAGCGATGGTAGTATGATATTTGTCGCTGTCATGTCTAAGCTAGGTAACATGCCGCTGTCATTGTCGAAGCGAGGGATATCATATGATGCCGCTATATGTCGAAGCGAGGGGTCCTAAAATTCCGCAGTTGTATTGGGACCGGAACAGTCATAATTCTAGCGATTAATGTGGAATATTGTGATTATAACTGGAACGTGATATCGATCATTATCTTGTGAGCTAATGATTTTCGTGCATGTGTTTATGAAACAGGAACAACAAAGGAAATGTGCTAATGTGGTGAACCAGGGAGCATATATACATATATATCTCATGCAACTATTTACGTTATTATGTTTGATTGTGTTGAATAGTGATGTATATGCTCACGGTGAGTTGTTCCTGTAGGTGCACCTTTGGATTTGGAGGGCTATGGGCCGGGTTGAGGCAGTGAGTTTGGAGGAGCCTTGTGAATTAGGATGCAGGATTTGGTATAGTCTCTACTCTAGGAGTAGTGTAAATATATGGCGTTAACATTCATTATTGGGAATGTAATTACTTAGCTTTTGAAGTTTTATTTTGGCCTGTAATCCTATTAGCTCACGTAATAACCGGAACCATAAACTGTCTGTGATGCATGCTTAGCCCTAATTATGTCTATATTATGATGTTAAGGTAGGAAGACCCTACACAAACTCTACAATACTACAATCAAAACGATGATAAATGCGAGGAGAAGAAGATTACCAAATTATCTTCGAGAAATCTCGCACCGAGATCGAGCCTTGCTCGATTTTGCTCCAGGGAAAAGGAAGGGAAAGGGTTGAGGATTGGAGGAAGGAGACGTGAGAGAGAAATGAAATGCCAACTGATTGAACACCGAGTCCACTTGGTATATATAGTACCAAGGTTCCAAAAACCCGTGTCTCAAATACTCGCACCCTGACTCATTAAAAATCATATGTGTTCAATAATTATCTCCCACTCACTATTTTCATTACCAAGCTCAATCCAAAGCTCCCCAGACTCCAGATCCCACTACCAAAACAAATCCAAGGTTTATCACCTTAATGAGAATAAATCTCAACCCTTGGCCCACCGACCCCGATACCGGAATAAAATCCTCGGGAGTCTCATCACCGTAATTATCTCATAATTACTCCAATTCAAAATCCATTAAGGATTATAATCACTCCGGGATTATCGTAATTATTTTCCGGATATCACAATTTTCATCGCTTCTATTGATTCTTGTTCAAATCATCGCGCCTCTTCTTCTTCAACGCTAAAAAACTTTCCGGTCATTCCTCCACCATTTTCATCGAAATCTTTCAAAGATTCCTATAAGTTTTCAAAAATCTCATCGAAATCGTACAAGATTTTACTGCAATTTTGTCAATCCTTTCATATAATCACCTTCTGAGGCGAAAACATAATAATATGGCTCCAAAATCAAAGAAGATTTCTCAAACCAAACCACCAACAAACAACAAGGGAAAGAAAAAATGTTCTCCAAAATCCGGTAATCATTAATCTAGGGTTTTCACATATTAAACTATTTGTGTCTTACTATAAGTATTTGTGTCTATAATGCATGAGCACTGTTGAATACCTTATTAACACCGTGTGAAGAAATGTTTTTAGTTTTTTATTCTAAAATAACATGAGTCTACCTGTGCATGTAATTAACATGCACCGATAGACTCTGATGGTGCATTTATATTATATGCACCAACCTTTTAAAATCTTAGTCTGCTGTATTAACACCCCGTGAACAAACTGAGACCAATGGAGCATGTTTTTAGTTTTTTGTGCTAAAGTTGAACCTATGTTTATTCTAAAATAACATGAGTCTATCGGTGCATGTAATTAACATGCACCGATAGACTCTGATGGTGCATTTATATTACGTGCACCAACTTTGTAAAATCTTAGTCTACTGTATTAACACGACATGAACAAATTGAGACCAATGGAGCATGTTTTTAGTTTTTTTATGCTAAAGTGGTACGTCTTTGTACATACTTGATATGTAATAACGATGTGTGTAATACACAAGCAATGATTCACAGTTGGTTTCTATTGGTGCATGTGTATAATACATGCACCGATAGAAAACAGTTGCATTTATCCAACATGTAAATAATTGCATGTGATATCACATGCACCGATCGACCATTAGTTGCATTTATCGACATATAATGCTTGAATATATCTTTTGTAATGATTTTACTTGAGATGTACTAACGAAGCATATAAATACATAAGCATTAATTCACATTTTGTTTTTTACCGGTGCATGTATGTACATGCGCCGATAGAAAACACAGTTGCATGTATCCCACATGTATAACTTGAATCTATCGGTGCATGAACAAATTGAGACAATTTGTATTTGTCTTCGGTGTACTCACTCCTTATGCTAAAGTATCCTCACTCAGATGGTGCATGTTAATTACATGTATTAACACCACAGTAAAAAATTGAAAGCATTGGAGCATATTTTTAGTTTTTTTATGCTAAAGTAGTCTGAATCTATCGGTGTATGTAATTAAGGATTATAATCACTCCGGGATTATCGCAATTTATTTTTTGGATCACATTTATCCCCACTAATAAATTTCGTCCTCGAAATTCGCACATGCGTAGTCCACGTACCGCCGAGACCACACAACCCGATTCGGGTCCCCAACATCGATTATGAATACATCATGATCGGAATACCACCGCGAGGACATCACTCCAAATCTGGAATGGAATTTCCCTCCCAAGCCATCACAACCTTAGAAGATGTTAACGTACCCTGATGTTAACCATACCAAAAGAAGCCAATCAACCTTAACCACTATCCAATCGAATCATTCCTGATTCCAACATAGATATTGACTCAATGATATCTCCACAACTTAGTCTACGATGTCAACATACATCGCTACCAGGAAACTACCAGTATGTATCAGTATATCATACTAATCCCAGTTTCCATTCTCCATTCCCATCTCCAGTCAAGAAGTAGTTGCAACACTTGCAACTCGGATCGGGCAACTCACGGCTACCGATCAACACAAAACACATCTCCATAGATGTCCACATCCGTGTGTTCCAAGGAATCACACCTTGGTTCCAACACACTACCGAAAACTCCATAGAGTCTCAAAATCCCGTATACACGACGTATAAAAATTTCGACGATGCTCCGCACTAATATCATAGTACTCACCATTCCCGAGCATCTTTCCAAAGACGTCTTCTCTTACGTCTTACATATGACGCAAAGCCATTACCCGGTCCACCACCCGTAATGCTTACAATGGTTGATTCATAATCAACTCGCAATCTATACTAACTGTTTCCACAACAATATTGTTCCAATTCTATCCATACAATCGGTACAATAGTGTCACCACACTAACTATATCCGACTCCGGTTCCGTTTGCCATTGCATCCTCAATGCAAGAATTCTCAATCAGAGATAACAATAACTTGTTAACCCTCTCGTTGGTACTCCCGACCAAGCTGAACTAAAAGATCCCTTGAGGTATTCCTCACCTCAGCTCAAAGGCATCATAGTGACTACACGAGTCCACTATACCCTCTCATCGCCTCATCATACGAGTCCACCACACTCGGTTCCGATAAGCAGTATATTGGCTACAACAAGCTCACTATATCACTGCAACAATAAATCACGATGTCTGGCTAGCAACTCACAGCCTCCTAAGGTTTACACAAAACCTGACAACACATCATACGTTCAATCATGGTATATAATACCGCACCATCAATTAGAGTAATGGATCATCATCCAATATTTCTCTAATACCGATACACACGGGACATCTCAATGTCCTCCCTCGATCACAAATCAATCATAACCCGTTAGGATTTATTTCACATCCTGATGTGTATGGGCGACCATGTCCACCTACACCACATCGACATATGTATAGTTCCCTCGATAATTACATACACTACAAGTCGTTAGGTCATAGCCAACTCAATGAGTATACCCAAGGTACCACTACTCGTTACACGTTTACCACCATACATGTTGCAGTACACTTACCTGTACGGCACAACCATTTATTCATCGAGCAAACTCGCTCGGCATAATGGTTCCGTGTCAACCTGTGACGCTTACATGTCAGCACATGACACCCACAATGTCCTCGTCAACTCGTGACGATACATGTCAACACATGACATTCACAATTCCTCGTCAACTCGTGATGGTATATGTCAACACATGACATCCACATATCATTGTCAACTCGTGACGGTACATGTCAACACATGATGTCCACAATATCCTCGTCAACTCGTGACAGTACATGTCAACACATGACATTCACAATTCCTCATCAACTCGTGACGGTATATGTCAATACATGACATCCACAATATCCTCGTCAACCTGTGGCGTTATATGTCAATACATAACATCCACAATATCATCGTCAACTTGTGACGATATATGTCAATACATGACATCCACAATATCATCGTCAATTCATCACGGTACATGTCAACACATGACATCCACAATATCCTAATACAATAGAAATATTACAATGATCATCGCTATAATCATAGTGGCATACCTGTATTCATCGCCCAACGGTGGTGTACAATCCACACTCATCGCTCAATGGCCGTATAATCCCTCGCTACGTATACAGCGGTATCACATCATCGCTACGTATACTTCGGCATAATCCATCGCTACCATACAGTGGCATAAACCATCGCTACGTATACAATGACATAAACCATCGCTATGTATACATCGGCATAAACCATCGCTACATATACAACGACATAATCCACCGCTACGCATACAACGACATAATCCATCGCTACGTATACAGCGGCATAATCCATCGCTACATTTACAGCGGCATAAACCATCGCTACGTTTACAGCGGCATAAACCATGCTACGTATACAACGGCATAATCCATCGCTACGTATACAACATCATAATCCATCGCTATGTATACATCGGCATAATCCATCGCTACGTATACATCGGCATAAACAATCGCTACGTATACAGTGGCATAAACCATCGCTACGTATACAGCAACATAAATGTGGACTCAAGAGGTGACTCACATGTATGAAGCACTTTGTTCCTTTCGGACTCAAGAGGTGATTCACATAACACGTAGCACTTTGTTCCCAAACTCATCGCTTCGACGTGACAACGGCATGCATCATCACTTCGACACGACAGCGGCATAAATTCCATGTCACAATACCCCTCGCGTCGTGTAACAGCAGCAAGTATTCCATATCACAATACCCCACGCATCGTGTAACAGCGGCAAGTATTCTATATCACAATACCCCTAGCGTTGTTTAACAGCGGCAAGTATTCCATATCACAATACCCATCACTTCATGTAACAGCGGCAAGTATTCCATATACCAGTGGCTCAATAATATTTCTCGCTTCGAATTATCGACGGCTCCATGGATATCCTTCGCTTCGACATATTAGCGACCCGTGCTACGATATGACAACAACAAATATCCTGATTCATCGCGCGATAAGACAACGACATTATCATCGCTTCGACATGAAAATGACATCATCGTTTCGACGTGACAACGGCATGTACCATCGCTCTGACACGACAACGGCATCATCGCTTCGACATGACAACGACATCATCGCTTTGACGTGACAGCGGTATGTACCATCGCTTCGACATGACAGCAGCATCATCTCCAACATGACAGTGGCATAAACAGGAATGTATCACTTTGTTTCGCAGGCTCAAGAGGTACTCCCATGCACGTGGCACTTTGCCCAGTAGGCTCCAGAGGTGATCCTCGTACATGTGCACTTTGCCAATTGGACTCAAGAGGTGATGTCCATTCCGCATAGTCTCATCGATGTCTCAACATACCGGCATCAATAAAATGATATCAATATGCACAGTTGATACAACAGTTCACAAGTCCGACTACGTTATATCAGCGGCTCAATAATATTTCTCGCTACGAATTATCAGCGGCTCAATGATATCCCTCGCTTCGCCATACTAGCAACTCATGATATAATATGACAGCGGCAAATATCCCGATCCATCGCTTGATAAGACAACAACAAATGTTATGATCCATCGCTAGTTGATATACCCGTAGCAACACAATAATTGCAACACATTTGCATACAGAATAACAATAATAAGCTCAGCTCAGGTGTACACCACACATACCTGTATTCTCATAATCACAAGGTAATCATACCCGATTATTCCATTTCCCGTTGTCGAATATCAACAACGCACCATTATCCACCATTTCCTATCCTCATACAACATATCAAGTTTCCCATTCCCTGATTTTCCTACAAAATCAGATTTCCTAGCACTCATTACATCAAGTGCAAAACATTTTGTGATATCCCCGAAATGATTATATGCATTTGGGCATTAATTATGTTTATGTGGTAATTACGGTGTTAATTAATTTAGTGTTGGAATTAATTAATATGGTGAAATGCTTAGTCATGCGGTGGGCGTGACCTGGTAATGCATTTCAGGGTGCATGTAATGCATGTTGGGAATTTTGGGTGCTAGCATGGTTTAAATTGTGATGGTTGATAATTATTTAGTAAAGCATGTATTTAATTGAGGTTTTGGTGCATTTTGGGAAAATGCTTTTAAAATATCATGTTGGGGTATTTTATACATCATGCTAATTATTGGGGTACATGTTTTTAATTAAAACCTCCCACTACCCCACTCACCCCATCACTCTTTACCAATCAATTTCACCCCCCCAAACCCTATCCCCAAACCCATTTTCGATTTTGGCAAAAGGAGGAGGGAAAAATCTTTGCAAAAGCTTGGTTTGTGAGATCCTTGGTGAGATTTAGAGTCCATAAGAGGTATGGATACCTCCTTGATGTTTTTATGGTGTTTGGTTTGGATTTGAAATGGTATTTTGAGTTTTGAAATGGGTTTGTTTTGGGTTGGTGTTGTTTTTGGTTGGGTGTTAGATTTTTGGTTGTTTTAAGGTGTATATTGAAGGTTTATGGTGTTTACATGTTATGGGTTTGATGGTATTTGTGTTCGTGTGGATTGAGAAGAGTTTGAGGAGCAAAAATGGTGTTTTTCGAAGTGCAGACAGCGGCGATTGATCGCCCGTTTCGGGCGATCGATCGCGCGCAGGCAGTGCGCTCCAGGAGCGCTTGGCGATCGATCGCGCCAAATGTGGCGATCGATCTCCGAGAGCAGAATTTTAAGGACTCGGGCAGTGTGATCTCGCGGTCGATCGGGGCCTTGCGGCGATCGATCGCGAGTCACCAAAAAGTGTGATTTTGGTTATTTTGTGGGATTTTTGGTATTGGACTATTATTGGCTCCTAATATTGATTTGTGTGAATGTGTAGAACCATCCCAGGTGGCAACACAGCCAAGGAGATAAAGTCCATCGACATCTCCATTTTGGAACTAAGGTACGTAGTGAGACGTACGGGCATTGGACGGTAAAAATGTATTTTTACGCATTGAATTGGTTATGCATTATGGTTGCATACATGGAGTTAATTATGCATTATGGTTGCATACATGGTCTTGGTTATGCATCATGGTTGCGTACATGGATTGTATATGCATTATGGTTGCATGTGTATATTGGATGCATTGGTGCATGTGATTGTGAGTCGAGGTTATATTTCAGTGATGAATAATACTTGTCGCCTTCATGTCGAAGCGATGATAGAATACTTGCCGCTGTCATATTATAGCGATGAATAATATTGCAACAAATATGTCGAAGCGAAGGATAATTCCGCTGTCATATTACTATTGCGAGGGATATTATGCCGCTAATATGTCGAAGCGAGGGGTATTAATGCCGCTGTCATGTAAACACGAGGGGTAATATGCCACTGATATAATAAGACTGGAAATGGCCATTGGTATACATGGAATGGATGCAAGTCATGACATACATATTGGTGTTATAATCTATTGGATTGATTGTGATACAGGAACAACCAAAGGGAGCATTAAAATATTAAATACAGGAAGTGATTCGTATTTACGGTTTATGCATCTCTAAATTACAATCATATTATTGTGTATATGGTTTGTTACATGCTCATGGTTTTGGGGTTGTTTCCTGTAGGTACTTTTGGGCGGAAGGGGCTAAGGCGGGTTGATGCGGTGAGCTTGTGAGGAGTGCTCTTGGTATAGCATGCTTAGTTCTTTTGTATAGTCTCTACTCTAGGAGTAGTGTAAAGCCATAGGATTAACATTCAATTGGTTGGGAATGTAATTAATCCCTTTTGGAACTTTATTTGGCACTGTAATCTTAACAGCTCAAGGCATCAACACGAACTTTATACTCCTTAGATGTACGTTAGCTCTATTTATGCCTTTAATCCGCACTTAAGGAACTAGGATCCTTTCATTAGTGGTATTAGAGCCAGCTTAAAGAACCCGGGAATGAGTGAAGGGTAGCCTTAGCAAATGGTTGGCTAGGTGTTTATATTTGGGCATGTTTATGCATGTGGTGCATATTGGTGTATATAATTGTTATACTAACATGCTTATTATCATTCATGTTATCTAACGGTGTAGCATATGTATTGTTTTGGAATTGTTGTTAACCCTTGTGTTACAGCATGGCGGCCATAAATTTGGGGAACCTCAATGAAGAGGTAGGTGATGTAGGAAGTGTGAATGCAAGCATTGCTCAGACAAATCCATTACCGCCACCGGCTGTGGGCGTGGAACCGGTAGCACAGTTGTTATTACCGGGGGAGCTTAGTCTGACTCAATTTCCAACTTTCTATCCGCCCCAATTTGAGGGGACAGAGAAAGGGGAAGAAGCCGAGGAGTGGCTAGAAAGACTGGAGCAGATATTTGTGTCTGCGCCTTGTGCTAGGACGGCATGTTTGAGGCTGGCAGAGTTCCAACTAGCAAAGAAGTCTTCCATGTGGTGGAAGATGACAGTGATGGAGTTGAGGGCTCAGGGTATGTTGATTGACTGGACTTTATTCCAGACCCAGTTTCTGAACCGGTATTTTTCTGCTGCTGCGAGACAGATGAATGAGGACGAGTTCACTAATTTGAAGCAAGGGGGCATGACTGTATATCGGACTATGCCATGCATTATTCTTCACTGTTGAGGTATGTTCCTCATATCGCAACAAATGGGCATGCTAAAATGAGGCACTTTTTGAAGGGATTGCGACCGGAGCTGTTTGACCGGGTTATTACCAACAACCCAACGTCTTTTGATGATGCTCTTACTAGAGCAGAACTAGCAGAGATAGGAGCGGATGCTTATCCTAATGCCGTACCCCCACAAGTTCCATCACAGAGATCTTCATCTGATAATCTGAGGCCCCGGGGAGGATCTTTTAAGTCACGTGGGACTTCTTCTTTTTCTCGGTTTAGTGGAAAGCGGCCGGATAGCCGGAAGCAAGGAGACCGGAGGGGTGGTGCATCTACCTTTGGGGGATCAACTCAAGCTAGTAGAGTTGGAGAAGTTAAGTGTCACTTCTGCGGAGGGCCGCATTTGATGCATGATTGTTCTGCGTGCTATAGGTGTGGCAAGCCGGGCCACATTGCTCGGCGTTGTCCCAATCGTGAAGGACAGATGGACCTTAGAGAAGGTAGAGGAAGGTTTTCTAGCGGGACAGTGCAGCAGAGGCAACCGATGGTGCCTCGACATATGGGAGGTCAGGCGATGGGGCCGCCTCATGGACAGGTTTATGCACTAACTAGGGAGCAGACCGATGCAGCTCCAGAGGAGATGATAGCTGGTACGTGCCTTTTATTTACATATTCCGCCTTTATTTTGATAGACACAGGTGCCTCGCACTTCTTTGTGTTTGCTGACTTTGTGGAGAGACATCATATGTGCACGTCTCTGTTACCCACGTCTCTATTGGTCTCGGCACCCACCAGAAGAAATGTTGTTGCTGATCAGTTTCTTACGGACTTCCTCATTTATTTTGAGGGCAATGAATTGAAGGCAGATTTAATTGTGTTGTGTATGTCAGATTTTGATTGCATTGTGGGCATTGACAAACTAAACAGATATCAGGCGGTAGTGGATTGTCGGCAAAGGACAGTTCGGTTCATATATGATATGGGGATTCAGTGGACTTTCTATGGGAACGGTTCTTGTGCGAAGATTCCGTTGATATCGGCGATCAAAATGTCCCAATTATTGGAACGTGGACACACGGGCAGTCTTATCTATGCTGTGGACACGATGGGAAGGAATAAAGAGTTGAGGGTTGAGGATGTACCCGTGGTAGCAGAATTTGCTGATGTGTTTCCGGAGGAGATTCCAGGATTTCCACCGGCTAGAGAAGTCGAGTTTGGGATTGAGTTATTATCGGGGAAGTCCGCTATTTCTCGTGCCCCTTAGAGGATGGCACCGGCGGAGTTAAGGGAATTGAAGGAGCAGCTGCAGGAACTCCTTGACAAAGGGTATATACGCCCTAGCGTATGTCCATGGGGCGCACCGGTTCTCTTTGTGAAAAAGAAGGATGGTTCGATGGGTTTGTGCATCGATTACCGGCAACTGAATAAGGCCACGGTGAAGAACAAGTATCCTCTCCCAAGGATTGATGATTTATTTGATCAGTTGCAGGGTACTAAGCTGTACAACAAGATTGACTTTAGATCAGGTTACCATCAGATACAGGTCAGGGAGGAGGATGTGCAGAAGACAACATTTTGGACTCGGCATGGGCAGTACGAGTTCCTAGTTATGCCGTTCGGTGTGACAAACGCCCCGAATATCTTTATGAGCTTGATGAACAGGATGTTCCAACCGTATCTTGACCAGTTCGTCATAGTATTTATTGACGACATACTCATCTACTCTCGGAGTGAGGAAGAGCACGTGAGGCATTTACGGACGGTGCTCCAAATCCTCAGGGATAATCAATTATTTGGCAAGCTCAGCAAGTGTGAGTTTTGGTTGAGTAGCATGGTGTTTCTTGGACATGTTATATCTAGCAGTGGGATATCGGTGGATCCCAGGAAGATTGAGGCTGTGATGGAGTGGGCTGCACCCACTTCTGTGCCCGAAATATGGAGTTTTCTTGGTTTTGCAGGTTATTAACGACGTTTCGTCGAAGGGTTTTCTAAGATTGCTAAGCCATTGACTCAGTTGAGTCAAAAGGGAATACCGTTCCATTGGTCTGAGGCTTGTGAGCAAAGCTTCCAAGAGTTGAAGCATCGGTTGACGACGGCGCCTGTGTTGGTGATTCCCACGGAGAACAAGAGGTTTGTTCTGTACACTGATGCATCACTACAGGGCTTGGGTTGTGTATTGATGCAAGATAAGCATGTGGTAGCTTATGCATCGAGGCAGTTGAAGCCGCATGAGGCTAGATATCCAGTCCATGACTTGGAGTTGGCGGCTATCATATTTGCCTTAAAGATTTGGCGGCATTACTTCTAAGGTACGTCGTTTACCATTTATACGGATCACAAGAGCTTGAAGTTCTTGTTTACTCAGACGGAGTTGAATATGCGGCAGAGGAGATGGATGGATTTACTCAAGGATTATGACTGTGAGATAGAGTACCATCCGGGAAAAGCAAACTTGACGGCAGACGCCTTGAGTCGAAAGGTAAAGAGTACTACGGAGGACGACATACACTTATCGGCTATGATGACTTCGTCTTGCCATCTGGGCTATGATTTCGATGTGGATGCATCGTCGGTATGGGTATCGACTTTGTTGGCAGAGCCGGACATTTATGAGAATATCAGGAGAGCCCAGAAAACGGATGATGAGGTTCAGAGATGGTCATCATTGGTACTTCAAGGACAACCATCAAAATTCAGAGTGGATGAGGATGGTTCTTTGAGACTCGGTAACCGATGGGTAGTCCCGAGTACGCCGGAGTTACGTAGAGGGATCTTGCATCGAGCTCACAGCAGCCGATTTAGTATCCACCCAGGAGGGAGAAAAATGTATAAGGATCTTTGTGATCAATTTTGGTGGAAACGGATGAAGCGTGATGTGATCGCTTTTGTCAAGAGGTGTTTAATCTGTCAGCAGGTTAAGGCAGAGAGACAGAGACCTGGTGGCGAGCTAAGGAACTTAGAGATACCGGAATGGAAGTGAGAGCATGTATCTATGGACTTTGTGACCCACTTGCCGAGGACTACTTCGGGTTGTGATGCCATTTGTCTATTGTGTCTGACAGAGATCCACAGTTTACATCTCATTTTTGGGGAGGTCTACAATCAGCTTTGGGTACTGAGGTGAGGTTGAGTACAATATATCATCCCCAGACGGACGGCCATACCGAGCGTACTATACAGACGCTCGAGGACATGCTATGGACTTGTGTATTAGAGTTTGATGCCTCATGGCAAGATTCATTGGCTTTGGTAGAGTTCTCTTACAATAATAGCTATCAGGCGAGTATTCATATGCCTCCGTTTGAGGCTCTGTATGGTCGGCGTTGCAGGTCGCCATTATACAGGGATGACTTGACCAATAAAGCAGTGGGAGGACCCAAACTGATTCGGGAAATGGAGGATAAGATAAAGGTTATCCGACAGAAAATGAAGGCAGCCCAGGATAGATAGACAACCTATGCAAATAAACGGCGGAGACCATTGGAATTTCAGTTGGGAGACAGGGAGATTTTGAAGATCTCACCTTTCAGAGGTGTTTTGCGGTTTGGTATGCGCGGGAAATTGTCTCCAAGGTATGTTGGACCGTATGAGATTTTACAACGCATCGGTACCTTGGCTTACCATTTGGCGTTGCCACCGTCATTGTCCGGTATTCACGTCGTGTTCCATGTATCTATGCTGCGGAAATATGAGCCGGATCTGTCACATATGTTGCAGCCTTCTGAGGTACAGTTAGATTCTGATGTGTCCTACGAGGAACAGCCAGTCAGGATTCTGGATAGAGCTGATCGCAGAGTTCGGAACAAAGTGATACCGATGGTCAAGGTTCAGTGGGATCGCAGGGGTGTCGAGGAGGCCACATGGGAGACGGAGCATCATATGGTGCAGCATTACCCGGAACTATTTTCTGGTATGTGATTTATGTTTAGTTTCGGATTGGTAAGTGCATGCGATTTCGAGGTCGAAATCTTATAAGTAGGGGAGTATTGTGATATCCCCGAAATGATTATATGCATTTGGGCATTAATTATGTTTATGTGGTAATTATGGTGTTAATTAATTTAGTGTTGGAATTAATTAATATGGTGAAATGCTCAGTCATGCGGTGGGCATGACCTGGTAATGCATTTCAGGGTGCATGTAATGCATGTTGGGAATTTTGGGTGCTAGCATGGTTTAAATTGTGATTGTTGATAATTATTTGGTAAAGCATGTATTTAATTGAGGTTTTGGTGCATTTTGGGAAAATGCTTTTAAAATATCATGTTGGGATATTTTATACATCATGCTAATTATTGGGGTACATGTTTTTAATTAAAACCCCCCACTACCCCACTCACCCCATCACTCTTTAACAATCAATTTCACCCCCCAAACCCTATCCCCAAACCCATTTTCGATTTTGGCAAAAGGAGGAGGGAAAAATCTTTGCAAAAGCTTGGTTTGTGAGATCCTTGGTGAGATTTAGAGTCCATAAGAGGTATGGGTACCTCCTTGATGTTTTTATGGTGTTTGGTTTGGATTTGAAATGGTATTTTGAGTTTTGAAATGGGTTTGTTTTGGGTTGGTGTTGTTTTTGGTTGGGTGTTAGATTTTTGGTTGTTTTAAGGTGTATATTGAAGGTTTATGGTGTTGATATGTTATGGGTTTGATGGTATTTGTATTGGTGTGGATTGGGAAGAGTTTGAGGAGCAAAAATGGTGTTTTTTGAAGTGCAGACAGCGGCGATCAATCGCCCGTTTCTGGCGATCGATCGCGTGCAGGCAGTGCGCTCCAGGAGCGCTTGGCGATCGATCGCGCCTGGCGATCGATCTCGCCAAATGTGGCGATCGATCTCCGAGAGCAGAATTTTAAGGACTCGGGCAGTGTGATCTCGCGATCAATCGGGGCCTTGCGGCGATCGATCGCGAGTCACCAAAAAGTGTGATTTTGGTTATTTTTGTGGGATTTTTGGTATTGGACTATTATTGGCTCCTAATATTGATTTGTGTGAATGTGTAGAACCATCCCATGTGGCAACACAGCCAAGGAGATAAAGTCCATCGACATCTCCATTTTGGAACTAAGGTACGTAGTGAGACGTACGGGCATTGGACGGTAAAAACGTATTTTTATGCATTGAATTGGTTATGCATTATGGTTGCACACACGGAGTTAATTATGTATTATGGTTGCATACATGGTCTTGGTTATGCATCATGGTTGCGTACATGGATTGGATATGCATTATGGTTGCATGTGTATATTGGATGCATTGGTTGCATGTGTATATTGGAAGGGGCTAAGGCGGGTTGATGCGGTGAGCTTGTGAGGAGTGCTCTTGGTATAACAGACTTAATTCTTTTGTATAGTATCTACTCTAGGAGTAGTGTAAAGCTATAGGATTAACATTCAATTGGTTGGGAATGTAATTATTCCATTTTGAAACTTTATTTGGCACTGTAATCTTAACAGCTCAAGGCATCAACACGAACTTTATACTCTTTAGATGTATGTTAGCTCTATTTACGCCTTTAATCCACACTTAAGGAACTAGGGTCCTTACACATTTCCATTAGGAAAGCTTGTAAGCTTGGATATCTTGCTAGGAATTGAGTTCAATTGGTAAGGAAGCTTTCTTATTAAGATTTGGGTATGTTTGGATGAGTTTTGAAATGTTGATTTTGGGGAAAAGTTGGTTTATTTTGAAGGATGTTGATTATTCGGTTGGATATGGAATTTTTGTTGATTATTGATGTATTTGTGTTGATTATGAAGTATATGGTTATGTGCGATGATTGGGGTTTGAGGTTATTTGTGTTGTAGGAGTTGGAAGGGATGAAATGTATGAAAATGGCGATTTTCGCGTGTACAGACATCTGCGATCGATCGGCGTGATTTCGCGATCGATCGCGCGTATCATGTCTCGGAACAGAAGGTTTCAGCAATCGATCGTGAGTTGGCGCGATCGATCAGCAAAGCCGCGATCGATCGGCACAAGCTCAACGATCGATCGCGGAATGGCTTTTTTTTGGGCGATAAGGCAGTAGCATCTCACGATCGATCGGGGCCCATTGGCGATCGATCACGAGACGCCAAATATTGGTATTTTGGTTATTTTGACGGGATTTTGGTGATGGACTATTATATAGCTTTTAATATTGAATTGTGCAAGACGAAGGGGATAAAGTCCAACACAGATCCCGTATTTTGGAAAGGTACGTAGAGCGACGTACGGACACCAAACGGTAACATGTATTTTGTATACATATTGGGTTATGCATTGTGGTTGCATATATGTATTGGATGCTTGGTGCATAGCATGTATAGTCGTTGTTATACTCGAGTGATGATTTTAATGCTTTGCCGCCGTCATTTGAAGTGATGAGAGAATACTTGCCGCTGTCATATCGTAGTGAGGAAAGAATATTTGCCGCTAATATGTTGAAGCGATGGTAAATGCCGCTTCCATATTAAAGCGAGGTTATTCTATTCAGCTGATATGTCGAAGGGAGGGGCATTAGTGCCGCGGACATGACTGGCGATGTGCATTAAAATACACTGTTATAACAAGACTATGATTGGTTATCGGTATTGATAAAATGGTTATATTTCATGACATTTGTGGAATCGTAATATAATCCATTGATTATGATTATGAGTTATGGTACAGGGACAACCAAAGGAAACGTTTTAAATGCATTGGAATACAGGAAGTGCTTTGTATTTACGGTTTATGCATTTACTCATTATAATCATATTGTTGTGAATTATATGCTCATGTTGGGATTTGTTCTTGTAGGTGCATTTTGGCATGGAGGGCTAAGGCCGCGGTTGATGCAGTGAGCAGTGTGAGGAGTGCTATTGGTATAGATGAACATGAATTCTTTTGTATAGTTTCTACATAGGGTAGAGTAAATCTATAGCTATACATTCATTTTGATGGAATGTAATTAATTCCTTTTTGGAAGTTTTATTTTGGCACTGTAATCCTTAAGCTCAAGCATCAACATGAACCCTTATAATCTGATAAATGTGTGTCTAGATCTCTTAATGCACTAATTCCACACTTAAGGTAGTGCCTTACATTAGTGGTATCAGAGCAGTGGTTTGAGAACCCAGGGATGAGTGAAGGGTAGACTTAGCAAACAAGTTGGCTAGGTGTTCACTTATGAGCATGTTTATGCATGTGGTGCATTTTGAGTATATATGTGTTATACTAACATGCCTATTGTTATTCATGTTTACTAACGGTGTACTACATGAATCGTTTCTGGTTTTGGTTTATTGTTATTAACCCCTGTATTACAGCATTGGCGCCAGAAATTCGGAACACCTCAATGAGGAAGTGGGTGAGGCATTTAGTGTGAATGCGGGTATTGCTCAGACTAATCCTCTACCGCCACCGGTTGTGGGCGAGGAACCTATTGCACAGCTGTTGCTACCCGGGGAATTGAGTCTGACACAGTTTTTGACTTTCCATCTGCCTCGCTTTGAGGGAACTGAGATAGGGGAAGAAGCTGATGAATGGTTAGAGAGGATTGATTAGATCTTCGTGTCGGCACCGTGTGCCAAGACAACTTGGTTGAGGTTGGCGGAGTTCCAACTTGCTAAGAAATCTTCCATGTGGTGGAAGACGACAGTTATGGAAATGAGAGCTCAAGGAATATTAGTGGACTGGAGCTTGTTTAGGACCGGTTTCTGAACCGGTACTTTTCTGCGGCTGCTAGGCAGATGGAGGAGGATGAGTTCACCAAATTAAAGCAAGGCAATATGATAGTTTCGGACTATGCTCTCCAATACTCATCACTCTTACGTTATGTCCCTCATATCGCTACAAACAGTCATGCCAAGATGAGGCATTTCCTAAAGGGACTGAGGCCGGAGCTATTTGATCGGGTTCTTTCTAATAACCCCAGCTCCTTTGATGATGCTCTGACTAGAGCAGAGCTAGCGGAGATGGTGGTAAGTACTTACAGGGATGTTGTACCCCCATTTGTGCCATCACAGAGGCCAATTTCTGACAGTCTAAGGCCTTGAGGAGAGCAGTTTAGGCCTCGTGGAGCTTCTTCATCTTCCCTATTTAGTGGGAAGCGGTCTAATAACCGAAGGCCGAGATCGAAGGAGCAATGCACCGACCAACCGCGGACCAACAAAAGCGAGTAGAACGGGGGAAACAAGATGTTATAATTGTGGAGGACCGCACTTGATGTGTGAATGCTCGGCTTGTTATAGTTGTGGCAAGATGGGCCACACTGCTTGGCATTGTCCTACCTGAAGAGGACAGTTAGACTTTAGGTCGAACAGACCGAGATTTGATGACAGGGCAGTACATCAGAGGCAACAGATTATGCCTCGACCATCGGGAGGTCAGACAGTGGGACCACCTCAAGGGCAAGTGTATGCACTAACTAGAGAGCAGGCTGAGGCAGCCCAGAGGAGGTGATTGCACCCCGCTTTTATTTTGTTAGATACAGGTGCCTCCCACTCTTTTATATCTACGGATTTTATGAAAAGACACCATATGTGCCCGTCTCCGTTGCCCACGCCTCTTATGGTCTCGACACCCACCAGAAGGAATTTGATTGCTAATCTTTTATTATCTGACAGCCTCATTTATTTTGAGGGCAATGAATTGAAGGCCGATTTGATTGTACTGGGAATGACGGACTTCGATTGCATTGTGGGCATCGATGTACTGAACATATATCAAGCAGTGGTTGATTGCCGATAGAGGACAGTCCGCTTCCGATCTAATCAGGGGATTTAGTGGATATTTTATGGAAGTGGTTCTTGACCAAAGATTCCGTTAGTATCGGCTATCAAAATGTCATGACTATTGGAACGTGGACATACTGGTTATCTCATCTATGCCATTGATGTTGCGGGAAAGAAGTTAGAACAGAGAATTGAGGAAATACCCATGGTTTTGAAATTTGCCGATGTGTTTCCGGAAGAAATTTCAGGCTTTCTGCCGAGTAGGGAAGTTGAGTTTGGAATTGAGTTATTACCAGGGACATCCGCTATTTCTCGTGCCCCTTATAGAATGGCACCAGCGGAGTTGAGGGAACTGAAGGTGCAGTTGCAAGAACCTCTTGACAAGGGATACATACGTCCTAGTGTATCGCCTAGGGGTGCACCAGTCTTATTTGTAAAGAAGAAGGATGGTTCGATGCACTTGTGCATCGATTTTCGACAGTTGAATAAAGCGACGGTAAAGAACAAGTACCCTCTTCCTTAGATTGATGATTTGATCAGTTGCAGGGCACGAAGCTTTATAGCAAGATTGATTTGAGATCTGGGTACCATCAGATACGAGTTAGAGAGGAAGATGTTCAGAAGACATTGTTCTAGACCCGTTATGGACACTATGAGTTCTTGGTAATGCCGTTCGGAGTGATGAACGCCCCAGCTGTTTTTGTATGTCTGATGAACCGAGTATTCCAGCCGTATCTTGATCAGTTTGTTATAGTATTTATTGATGACATTCTTGTGTATTCTAGAAGCGAGGAGGAGCATGTGAGGCATTTGCGTACCGTGCTTCAGATTCTCCTGGATAATCAGTTGTTTGCCAAGCTCAGCGAGTGTGAATTCTGGCTGGACAGTGTAGTATTTCTGGGTCATGTCATCTCCAGAGATGGGATATCAGTGGATCCCAGGAAGGTAGAAGCAGTAATGGAATGGTCTGCGCCTACCTCTGTACCTGGATTCAGAGTTTTCTTGGTTTGGCTGGGTACTATCGACGCTTTGTCGAGGGATTTTCTAAGATTGCCAAGCCATTGACGTAGTTGACTCAGAAAGGAGTGCCATTTTATTGGTCTGAGGCTTGTGAGCAGAGCTTTCAGGAATTAAAGCACTGGTTGACGACGACGACTGTGTTGGTGATTCCCACAAAGAACAAGAGATTCGTTCTTTATACTGATGCGTCGCTACAGGGTTTGGGATGTGTGCTGATGCAAGATAAGCATGTGGTGGCTTATAAATCGAGACAGCTGAAGCCGCATGAGTCTGGATATCCAGTTCATGACTTGGAATTGGCGGCTATACTGTTTGCCTTGAATATTTAGCGGCACTACTTGTATGGTACTTCGTTTACCATCTACACGGATCACAAGAGCCTGAAGTTTTTACTTACTCAGGCGGAACTGAATATGAGGTAGAGAAGATGGATGGACTTACTGAAGGACTATGATTGCGAGATAGAGTACCATCCCAGGAAGGCGAACTTGACAGCTGACGCTTTTTGTCGGAAGCTGAAGAACACTACAGAGGACATCATGAATTTGTCAGCTCTGTTGACTTCCTACTATCAGTTGGGCTATGACTTTGATGTGTCTGCATCACCGGTACGTGTGTCCACATTGTTGGCAGAGCCGGATATTTTTGAGAATATCAGAAGGGCTCAGAAGACAGACGATGAGATACAGAGATGGTTAGCATTGGTCCTTCAAGGACAACCATCGAGATTGAGGATTGTAGAGGACGGTACATTGAGGCTCGGTAACCGTTGGGTGATTCCGAGTGTGCCGGAGTTGCACCAGGGAATCTTTCAACGGGCTCACAGTAGCAGGTTTAGCATTCACCCAGGAGGGAGGAAGATGTATAAGGACCTCTACGACCAATTCTGGGGGAAACGAATGAAACAAGATGTTGTGGCATTTGTTAAGAGGTGTTTGATCTGTCAGCAAGTGAAGCGGAGAGGCAGAGGCCTGGTGGTGAGTTGAAGAGCTTGGAGATACCTAAATGAAAGTCGGAGCACATATCCTTGGACTGTGTGACCCATTTGCCAAGGACGGCTGATGTGACGCCATTTGGGTAATTATGGACAGGCTGACGAAGGTGGTTCACTTTATTCCATACTGTATGACCTTCACATACTTGAGGATGGCTCAGTTGTACATTCGAGATGTGGTGAGATTGCACGGGATCCCAGTTTCTATTGTGTCTGATTGGGACCCGCGTTTTACGTCTCATTTTTGGGAAGGTCTTCAATCAGTTTTGGGAACCGAGGTGAGATTGAGCACGGCTTACCATCCCCAAACAGATGGCCAGACCGAGCATACTATGCATACGCTTGAGGAAATGTTGAGGGCTTGCGTGCTAGAGTTTGACACAACGTGGCAGGATTCAGTGGCCTTGGTAGAATTCTTGTATAACAATAGCTACCAGGCGAGCATTCAGATGGCTATATTTGAGGCCTTGTATGTTCGGCATTGTCGATCACCGTTGTAATGTGACTATTTGGATCGTAAATCTGTCGGAGGACCGGAACTGATCCGGGAGATGGAAGAAAAGGTTAAGTTGACCAGATAGAAAATGAAAGCATCTCAGGATAGGCAGCCAGCCTATGCTAATAAACGGCGATGACCGTTGGAATTTCAATTGGGAGATAAGGTCTTTTTGAAGATCTTACCTTTTAGAGGTGTTGTGCGGTTTGGAATGCGCGGAAAATTATCTCCTAGGTATGTGGGACCATATGAGATCTTGCAGCGCATTGGTACTTTGGCTTACCGCTTGGCTTTGCCACCGTCTTTGTCTGGTATACATGACGTGTTTCATGTGTCTATGTTGAGGAAGTATGGGCCGGATCCATCTCATGTGTTGCAACCTTTGGAAGTTCAGTTAGATTCTAATGCGTCCTATGTCGAACGGCCGGTTAGAATTATGGATCGAGCGGATTGCAGACTTCGGAACAAGGTGACACCGATGGTCAAAGTTCAGTGGGAATGCAGGGTTGTCGAGGAGGCCACATGGAAGATAGAGCGGCATATGGTGCACCCAGAACTATTTTCTGGTATGTAAATTTATGTTTTGATTTGGATTGGTAAGTGCATGCAATTTCGAGGACAAAATTTTCTAAGTAGGGGAGTATTGTGATATCCCTGAAATTAATCATGTACTTTATGGTTTCTAATAATAATTATGGTTTTATGATTAATATTATGGTTGGGAAATGCACAGTTATGCGGTAGGCATGAACTGGTAATACATTTCAGGGTGCATGTCATGCATAGTGGGGAAATGGTGATTTGGCATGATTTAGTGTGCTTTGTTCTAGTGATGTAGAAAAAGCATGTTAATTGTTGTTAGGTGAATTTTAATTGAGTAAATGCTTTAAAATGTCATGTTGGGATCTTGTACTACATCATGCTATTTAATTGGATACCATTTGTTAAATTAAACCCCCACTCCCTTAATACCCAACTTTCCCCTCACTCCTCTCATTCCCCACCACACAACCCTATCACTCATTCTCTCCCCCCTTAATCGATAAACCCTTCCCCCCAACACTCTTAATTTTTCATCCCAAATCAAGAAAAAAGAGAAGCTTAGGAAAGCTTGTAAGCTTGGATATCTTGCTAGGAATTGAGTTCAAGTGATAAGGAAGCTTTCTTGTTAAGATTTGGGTATGTATGGTTGAGTTTTGAAATGTTGATTTTGGGGAAAAATGGGTTTATTTTGAAGGATGTTGATTAGTTGGTTGGATATGGAATTTTTGTTGATTATTGATGTATTTGTGTTGATTATGAAGTATATGGTTATGTTGGATGGTTGGGGTTTGAGGTTGTTTGTGTTGTAGGAGTTGGAAGAGATGAAATGTATGAAAATGGCGATTTTCGCGTGTATAGACATCGGCGATCTATCGGTGTGATTTCGCGATCGATCGCGCGTATCATGTCTCGGAACAGAAGGTTTCAGCGATCGATCATGAGTTGGAGAGATCGATCGCGAGTTGGAGCGATCGATCGGCGAAGCCGTGATCGATCGGCACAAGCTCAATGATCGATCATGGAATGGCATTTTTTGGGCGATAAAGCAGTAGCATCTCGCGATCGATCGGGCCCCATTGGCGATCGATCACAAGACGCCAAATATTGGTATTTTGATTATTTTTATGGGATTTTGGTGATGGACTATTATATACCTTCTAATATTGAGTTGTGCAATTGTGTAGAGCCTTTCCAGGTGGCAACACAACGAAGGGGATAAAGTCCAACACACATCCCGTATTTTGGAAAGGTACGTAGAGAGACGTATGAGCACCAAACGGTAACATGTATTTTGTATACATATCGGGTTATGCATTGTGGTTGCATATATGTATTGGATGCTTGGTGCATAGCATGTATAGTCGTTGTTATACTCAAGTGATGGTTTTAATGCTTTGCCGCCGTGATTTGAAGCGATGAGAGAAGTACTTGCCGCTGTCATATCGTAGCGAGGAAATAATATTTGCCGCTAATATGTTGAAGCGATGGTAAATGCCGCTATCACATTAAAGCGAGGTTATTCGATGCCGCTGATATGTCGAAGCGAGGGGTATTAGTGTCGCGGTCATGACTAGCGATGTGCATTAAAATACAATGTTATAACAAGACTATGATTGGTTATTGGTATTGATGGAATGGTTATAATTCATGTTTGTGGAACCGTAATATAATCCATTGATTATGATTATGAGATGGTATAGGGACAACCAAATGAAACGTATTAAATGCATTGGAATACAGGAAGTGCTTTGTATTTACGGTTTATGCATTTACTCATTATAATCATATTGTTGTGAATATTGATTTTTATATGCTCATGGTTTGGGAGTTGTTCCTGTAGGTGCATTTTGGCATGGAGGGCTAAAGCCGGGGTTGATGCAGTGAGCAGTGTGAGGAGTGCTATGGTATAGATGAATGAATTCTTTTGTATAGTTTCTACACATGGTAGAGTAAATCTATGGCTTTACATTCATTTTGATGGAATGTAATTAATTCCTTTTTGGAGTTTTATTTTGGCACTATAATCCTTAAGCTCAAGCATCAACATGAACCCTTATAATCTGATATATGTGTGTCTAGATCTCTTAATGCACTAATTCCAAACTTAAGGTAGAGATGCCTTACATAATCACTCCGGGATTATCGCAATTTATTTTCCGGATATCACAATTTTCATCGCTTCTGTTGATTCTTGTTCAAATCATAGCACCTCTTCTTCTTCAACGCTAAAAAACTTTCCGGTCATTCCTCCACCATTTTCATCGAAATCATTCAAAGATTCCTATAAGTTTTCAAAAATTTCATCGAAATCGTACAAGTATTTTACTGTAATTTTGTCAATCCTTTCATATAATCACCTTCTGATGCGAAAACTTAATAATATTGCTCCAAAATCAAAGAAGATTCCTCGAACCAAACAACCAACAAATAACAATGGAAAGAAAAAAAGGTGCTCCAAAATATGGTAATCATTAATCTAGGGTTTTTCACATATTAAACTATTTGTGTGCTACTGTAAGTATTTGTGTCTATAATGCATGAGTACTGTTGAATACATTATTAACACCGCGTGAAGAAATGTTTTTAGTTTTTTATTCTAAAATAACATGAGTCTATCGGTGCATGTAATTAACATGCACCGATAGACTCTGATGGTGTATTTATATTATATGCACCAAGTTTTTAAAATCTTAGTCTGCTGTATTAACACCCCGTGAACAAATTGAGACCAATGGAGCATGTTTTTAGTTTGTTATGCTAAAGTGGTACCTATGTTTATTCTAAAATAATATGAGTCTATCGGTGCATGTAATTAACACGCACCGATAAACTCTGATGGTGCATTTATATTACATGCACCAACTTTGTAAAATCTTCGTCTACTGTATTAACACGACATGAAAAAATTGAGACCAATGGAGCATGTTTTCAGTTTTTTTATGCTAAAGTGGTTCGTATGTGTACATACTTGATATGTAATAACGATGCATGTAAATACACAAGCAATGATTCACAGTTGGTTTTTATTGGTTCATGTGTATAATACATGCATCGATCGAATACAGTTGTATTTATCCAACATGTAAATAATTGCATGTGATATCACATGCACCGATCGACCATTAGTTGCATTTATCGATATACGATGCTTGAATATATCTTTTGTAATGATTTTACTTGATATGTACTAACGATGCATGTAAATACATAAGCATTAATTCACATTTTGTTTTTTATCGGTGCATGTATTTACATGTGCCGATAGAACACAGTTGCATTTATCCAACATGTACAACTTGAATCTATCGGTGCATGAACAAATTGAGACAATTTGTATTTGTCTTCGGTGTACTCACTCCTTATGCTAAAGTATCCTCACTCAGATGGTGCATGTTAATTACATGTATTAACACCACATTAAAAAATTGAAAGCATTGGAGCAAATTTTTAGTTTTTATGCTAAAGTAGCCTAAATCTATCGGTGCATGTAATTAACATGCACCGATGTACATGCACCGATAGACTCAATAATTCTTTGTTTTAGTTTTTTAACTAACATAAAATTTTCTCTCAATTACACCTCCATCATCACCAAGCTCAGAAGAAATTACAAAGAAATTGAGTAAACAAACCACATATCCGGGCAACCTACATGCAGTTATAACAGAGATAAAGGCAATTTAACTATGCTGGTGCATGTAATTTAACTTATGCTGGTGCATGCAATTTAACTATATTGGTGCATGCAATTTAAGTGGACTGGTGCATGTGATATCACATAAACCAGTCTACTTCGTTGCAATTATATAATGTGTGATGCTTGAATAAATCTTTTATAATGATTTTACTCGATATGTACTAGCGATGCATGTAAATACACAAGCATAAAACAAAGTTGCATTTATCCAACATGAACATTTGAATCAATCGGTGCATGTAAATACACATGCACCAATTCACATTTTTTATTTTTTTCGGTGCATGCTAATCACATGCACTAATATACAATTAGTTGCATTTATCCAAAATGCGAGGCTTGAATATATATTTTATAATTATTTTACTTGATATGTACTAACGATGCATGTAAATACACAAGCATTAATTATCATTTTGTTTCTATCAGTGCATGTGATATACATGCGCCGATAGTTCATTAGGTGCATGCAATTTAACTACGCTGGTGCATGCAATGAAACTATGCTGGTGCATGCAATTTAACTAGACTTGCAACAATTCCATTGCAGATAGTAAAAAAAACCTCTGCGAGTTTCAGTTGAAGAAGACGAAATGTTGAACAAAGAGATTGCTTGTGCTACAGAATCTCCAATGGCATATCAACTTCCAGATTTGAATGCAAACAAAATATTCTCACTTGAAACACAAAAAACAGCTAAATATTTGACAACAGCGGACTCCACCATTGCCCGAGTCCTCATGGAACTGAAGGAACAAAGTAAAGAGGAAAATATATTCAATGATGAATACAATGAAATGGAGGGCAACATGGTGGATGTCGCTATTCATGAGGAACTACCCATAACGAAGAAACTGTCGCCAATCTGTCTGAATGAACTTGATGCCACACAAGCCCAAGAAATTCTTCAAGCTGCATCACTTGTAACAGAGATTGAAGAAATGAAGGCGAAACTCATGACAAAAGATAATGAAATAACAGAGCTGAAGAACATTGTTGATTCCTTTTATCATGAGCAAGAAACAATTCCAACACCGTAATTTTTTGAATATGCGGAACTAACAGCCCAGCTGGAAGAAATGAAAACAAATCTTTTTCTGAAAGACGAGCAAATGAAAGAAATTAAAGACAATTACGAAGAAATGAAAAAAGAAAGATGAGCTCGAAACTATAATAACACAGCTCTATGCCGACCTTGAAAGTGTAAATGAAGAGAATAATTCACTGAAAAATGAGCTTCTCAATGTCAAAGTTGCCTCCTCCATCATTAATGAAGAAAAAAGAACAGATTTTTAAAGAAAAGCAAGAACAAACATCCCTTGTCAAGAGGATCAAGAAAATGGTGGACAAACAGCAAAAAATGGAGATGGACCACACATACCGTAGGGTGGAGGAAGGCAAAGAGGACCACGAAAAAAGACGAAGAGGGAGAAAAAAAAGGAGGCAGAAGTGGAATCAATACATAGTCTGAAATACAAAGGTACAACTGATGATCCCATAGATCTAGAGCTGGGAGATGATGATTTCGTCAGTGATAATAAACAAAAAGGGAAGGCAAAAAAAGACAATGGACCGCTCAAGTTCAAAACCACAATGCCTGCCATAAGCTCTTAACAGCAGATGAAAAGTCTCACATAATGAATATAAACAAGACACATGAAAAATGGTACGTCTAATTTAATTAAACAACACTTCCTTGACACTGACTCTTCGACTGTGTGCAGGGGGCTCATCTGGAAAGACAAATTCACCAACAGACAGTTATTTGTATCGGATATTGCTGAAATCCTTCACGATGTACCTCTTGCCAACGATGTAAGTCAATTGCATTATACTTTTCTAATGATTTTGCTTGATACACAAGTATTAATTCACATTTGGTTTCTATCGGTGCATGTATAATGCATGTACTGCTAGAAAACACAGATGTATTTTATTCAATGTTTTCCTATCGGTGCATGTGATACTGCACGAGGTTGCATTTATCCAACATGTGAGGCTTGAATATAGCTTTTATAATGATTTTACGTGATAAGTACCAACAATGCATGTATTATTGATAGAAAACAAAGTTGCAGTTATACAACATGAACAACTTGAATCTATCGGTGCATGTAAATAACATGCACCAGTTCACATTTTTTTCTATCGGTGCATGTGATATCACATGCACCGATAGACATTTAGTTGCTATTATATAACATGTGATGCTTGAATAAAACTTTTATAATGATTTTACTTGATATGTATTAACGATGCATGTAAATACATAAGCATAAAACAAAGTTGTATTTATCTAACATGAACAACTTGAATCTATCGGTGCATGTAAATACACATGCACCAATTCACATTTTTTTCTATCAGTGCAAGTGGTATCACATGCACCGATATACCATTAGTTGCATTTATCCAACATGCGAGGCTTGAATATATCTTTTATAATGATTTTACTTGATATGTACTAACGATGCATATAAATATACAAGCATTAATTATCATTTTGTTTCTATCGGTGCATGTGATATACATGCACATATAGTTCATTATTTGCATTTATCCAACATGTGAGGCTTGAATATATCTTTTATAATTATTTTACTTGATATGTACTAATGATGCATGTAAATACTCTGATAAAAAAGATGATGCATGTAAATACACATGCATTGTAAGGACCCTAGTTCCTTAACGGTGAAATCAAGATATAAACAGGGCTAAATATGTATTAGAGACATCTTAGAGTTCTGGTTGTTATGTGAGCTCAATGTAATTACAGTCCAAAAATAAAACTTCAATAGTTAGTTAATTACATTCCCAAAATGAATGTCAAGACTAACAAAAATCCTGTATTCTATCTTCTTTCAAGTCTCCTTCAGCTCACAGTTCAACCCAACCCTTAGCCCCTTTTGTCCAAAAGCGTACCTACAGGAACAACTCACCATGAGCATATATATATCACCACTTAACACAATTCAACTTAATAAAATAATTAAGCGCATGCGACAAATAATAGATAATGCTCCTTGATCACCACATTAGCACATTTCATTGTTGTTCCTGTTTCACAAACTTATGCACAAAATCATTAGTTCACGATATAACGATCGATAACGCGTTTCCAATTATAACCACAATATTCCACATTAATCACTAGAATTGTGACTGTTCCGGTCCCAATACAACAACGGAATTTTAGGACCCCTCGCTTCGACATATAGCGGCATCATATGATATCCCTCGCTTCGACAATGACAGCGGCATGTTACCTCGCTTAGACATGACAGCGGCAAATATCATACTACCATCGCTTCATATGACAGCGGCAAGTACCTCCCTCGCTCGGAGATAAAGGCTACCGGAACATTCATCAATTCTACCACAATAATCAAACACAATTGATTCCAATATCATGATATAACACTATCATTTCACATATTTCATCACATATGAGGACACAATATTCACAATATACATCGTCAAAGTTGTAACACGATTTACCTGTCCGATGCTCGTACGTCTCACTACGTACCTTAGTTTCAAAAGTGGAGAAGTTGTATAACTTTATCTCCTCGATGTTGTTGGCACCTGGGATGGTTCTACACAACCATACAAATCAATATTAGAAGCCAAATAATAGTCGAATACCAAAAATTCGTCAAAAGAAATCATTTTTCAAAATTCCACAGCTGGCGATCGATCGCTTCGCTGAGGCGATCGATCGCCTCAAATTTTTCTTCGTGGCGATCGATCACGCCAAATATGGCGATCGATCGCCTACCCCTTGAATTGGCTACTGCCTCTCGGCGATCGGTCGCCTCATTTCAGGCGATCGATCGCCTGCCCTGCAATTTGGCTACTGCCCATAGGCGATCGGTCGCCTCTTTTCAGGCGGTCGATCGCCTCGCACAGACACGCGATTTTTCACCATTTTTGCACCAAAATTCCTTCCAATCCATACCAACCCTTAAACCATCAAACCAACAACATAAATAACAACATAAACCTTCAAAATACACCTCAAACAAACATAAATCCAACCCTCAACCAAAACAACACCAACCCACAACAAACCCATTTCAAAATCATTCAAAACCATTTCAAAACTAAACCAAACACAACAAAAATGACATGGAGGCATCCATACCTCTTGGGGACCTCAAATCTCCCAATAAACTCCACAAATCAACTTTTTGCAAGAATTTCTCTTCACCCTTAAGCTCAAAAACGAAAATGAAGAGAAAAGGAAGGGTTTGGGTGGTGGTTTGGTAAAGGTAAAGTGATTTGGTAAAGGTGGGGTTGGGGTATAAGGGTTTGAGTTTAATTAAAATGCATTCCACAATCCCATGGTGTATAAAACACCCCAACATGATATTTTTAAAAGCATTAATCCAAAATGCACTAAAATATCAATTAAATGCATGTTTCACAAAATAAATGACTACCAACACATGTGAGCCATTGAAACACCCAATTACCCAACATGCATAACATGCACCCTGAAATGCTCTACCAGCCCACATGACCAAGCATTTCCACATGGAAATTAATTCCAACACATAAGGCAATTACCACCATAATTGATCATATAAACACAATTAATGCCTTAAACACAATTAATCATTTCGGGGACATCACAATACTCCCCTACTTAGAAGATTTCGTCCTCGAAATCGCATGCACTTACCCCAAAAGAAACTAAACATAAACACATACCAGAGAATTAGTTCCGGGTAGTGCTGCACCATATGCCGTTCCGTCTCCCACGTGGCCTCTTCGACACCCCGACGATCCCACTGAACCTTGACCATCGGTATAACCTTGCTTCGAAGTCTGCGATCCTCTCGATCCAGAATTCTGACTGGCCGTTCAACATAGGATACATCTGAACTCAACTGAACCTCTGAAGGCTGGAACACATGAGACGGGTCTGGTTCATACTTCCTCAACATAGATACATGGAAGACATCATGTATACCAGACAAGGACGGCGGTAGGGCCAAACGATAAGCCAAAGTGCCGATGCGCTGCAATACCTCGTACGGCCCAACATATCTCGGAGACAACTTCCTGCGCATACCGAAATGAACTACACCTCTGAAAGGTGAGATTTTCAGAAAGACTCTGTCTCCCACTTGGAATTCCAATGGTCGTCGTCGCTTATTTGCATAGGCCGCTTGCCTATCTTGAGCCGCTTTCATTTTCTGACGGATCACTTTGATTTTCTCTTCCATTTCACGAATCAAATCCGGTCCTCCGACCGTCTTACTAGTCAAATCTTCCCAGTACAACGGTGACCTACATCGTCGACCGTAAAGGGCCTCGAATAAAGGGCCTCGAATGGAGCCATCTGAATGCTCGCCTGATAACTGTTGTTATAAGAGAATTCCACTAGTGGCACTGAATCTTGCCACGGAGTATCGAACTCCAAAACACATGCCCTCAATATGTCCTCAAGCGTCTGTATGGTACGCTCTGTCTGACCATCTGTCTGAGGGTGATAAGTCGTACTCAGCCTCACTTCTGTACCCAAAGCCGATTGAAGACCCTCCCAAAAGTGCGATGTGAACCGCGGGTCTCTATCAGACACAATCGAGACTGGGATGCCATGCAATCTCACCACGTCCCGTACATACAACTGGGCCATTTTTAAGTATGTGAAAGACATACAATATGGGATGATGTGAGCCACCTTCGTCAGTCGATCTACAATCACCCAGATCGCATCAAATCCCGAGGCAGTCCTTGGCAAGTGGGTCACGAAATCCATAGAGATGTGCTCCCACTTCCACTCTGGTATCTCTAAACTCTTCAACTCGCCTCCGTGCCTCTGCCTTTCTGCTTTCACTTGTTGGCAAATCAGGCACTTCTTAACGAATGACATAACGTCTCTCTTCATCCGCCTCCACCAAAATTGATCACACAAGTCCTTGTACATCTTTCTCCCACCTGGATGGATGCTAAATCTGCTACTATGAGCACGATGCAAGATTCCTTGACGCAACTCTGGTGCCCTCGGCACTACCCAACGGTTACCAAGCCTCAAGGAACCATCTTCTGCTACTCTGAACTTCGATAATTGACCCAGACGTAAATATGATAACCATCTCTGTACCTCAACGTCTGTCACCTGAGCTTTCCTGATAAGTTCAAAGATGTCCGGTTCTGCCAATAGGGTCAATACCAGCACCGGCGATACATCTAAATCAAAGTCATATCCCAAATGACAACAAGAGGTCATCAAGGCCGATAACTGAATAACATCATCTGCCGTATACTTCACCTTCCTACTTAAGGCGTCAGCTGTCAGGTTCGCCTTCCCTGGATGGTACTCTATCTCGCAATCATAGTCCTTGAGCAAGTCCATCCACCTCCTTTGCCTCATATTCAGTTCCGCTTGGGTAAATAGGAACTTCAAGCTCTTATGGTCCGTGTAAATGGTAAAGGAAGTACCATAAAGATAATGCCGCCAAATTTTCAAAGCGAAAATAATGGCCGCCAGTTCCAAATCATGAACCGGGTACCTGGTCTCATGAGGCTTCAACTGCCTCGATGCATAAGCCACTACATGCTTATCCTGCGTCAGTACACGGCCCAATCCCTGCAGTGATGCATCCGTGTACAACGCAAACCTCTCGTTCTCCGAAGGGATCACCAGAACAGGTGCTGTAGTCAACCGGTGCTTCAACTCTTGGAAGCTCTGCTCACATGCCTCATACCATGAAAACGGAACACCTTTCTGAGTCAACTGCGTCAACGGCTTAGCGATCTTAGAGAATCCCTCGACGAAACGTCGGTAGTAACCCGCTAAACCGAGGAAGCTACGGATCTCGGGCACAGATGTAGGCGCAGACCAATCCATCACTGCTTCCACTTTCTTGGGATCCACAGAAATCCCATCAATGGAGATCACATGCCCCAAAAATACCACGCTACTCAGCCAAAATTCACACTTGCTCAGCTTTGCATACAACTGATTGTCCCTCAGAATCTGGAGCACTGTCCTCAAATGATTCCTGTGATCTTCCTCGCTCCGAGAATAGATAAGTATATCGTCAATAAATACGATGACGAATTGATCCAAATAGGGTTGGAACACTCGATTCATCAAGCTCATAAACACAGCCGGGGCGTTTGTCACTCCAAACGGCATGACCAAAAACTCATAGTGACCATAACGGGTCCGGAAGGCTGTCTTCTGCACATCATCCTCTCTAACTCGGATCTGGTGGTACCCCGACCTCAAATCAATCTTACTGTACAACCTCGTGCCCTGCAACTGATCAAACAAGTCATTGATCCACGGAAGAGGGTATTTATTCTTCACTGTGGCCTTATTCAATTGCCTGTAGTCGATGCACAATCTCATCGACCCATCTTTCTTTTTCACAAATAGTACAGGCGCACCCCAAGGTGACACGCCGGGGCGTATGTAACCCTTATCCAGTAGTTCCTGTAGCTGCTCTTTCAGCTCTCTTAACTCCGCTGGTGCCATCCTGTAAGGGGCACGAGAAATAGCGGATGTCCCTGGTAATAATTCGATCCCGAACTCAACTTCCCTAACCGGCGGGAATCCGGGAATCTCCTCCGGAAATACATCGGCAAACTCGGCAACCACGGGTATATCTTCGACTCTTAACTCTTCTTTCTTTCCAGCAATGTCAATGGCATAAATAAGATAACCCTCATGCCCACGTTCCAATAACCGAGTCATCTTTAAGGCCGATATCAACGGAATTCTTGAGCGGGAACCATCCCCATAAAAAGTCCACCGAACCCCTAAATCAGATCTGAACCGTACTGTCCTCTGACTGCAGTCCACTACTGCCTGGTATCTGTTCAGCACATCAATACCCACAATGCAGTCGAAGTCCGACATTCCCAGAACAATCAAATCTGACTTCAACTCGTGCCCTCAAAATAAATGAGGCCGCCATCAACAAACTGATCTGCAATCACACTCTTTCCAGCGGGTGTCGAAACCACAAGAGGCCTGGGTGACGGAGTCGTGCATATACGGTGCCTCTCCACAAAACTCGTCGACACAAAGGAGTGTGACGCACCTGTATCTATCAAAATATAAGCAGGGTGCGTAAATAAATAACACGTACCCGCTATCACTTCCTCTGGAGCTGCTGTAGCCTGCTCCCTGGTGAGGGCATACACTTGCCCTTGAGGTGGCCCCAACGACTGTCCTCCCAATGGCCTCGGTGCAAATGGTGGTCTCTGCTGCGCTGGCCTGTCTGAAGGTCTCCCCATAGTGTTTTGTGGCCCTCCCCGGTTAGGACAATTTCGGGCCAGGTGATCATGTTTCCCACACTCATAACCAGCAGAGCATCCTTTCACTGAATGGGGTCCCCCGCACAGAAAACACTTAACCTTCTCAAAATTGCTAGCCTGAGACTGTCCCCTATGAGACGGAGCATTACTTCCACGACCACCCCTTCCACGAGCATCTTGCCATCTACCACTGAATCTGGAAGATGATGAGTTTCCCTTTGACTTAAAATGGTCGCCCCTTGGTTTCAAGTTTTCAGGGGTCGGTCTCTGTGATGGTGCTGGAGGAGGTGCCACAGTCGGATATGCACCCACTCCTAATTCTGCCAGTTCAGCTCGTGCTAGGGCGTCATCAAAACAAGTAGGGCCATAAGTGATCACCCTATCATACAACTCCGGCCTCAAGCCTTTCATAAAGTTCCTCATCTTTGCTTGGGTGCTAGTGGCGATATGAGGCACATATCTAAGTAAGGAACAGTACTGGAGAGCATAGTCAGACACCGGCATAGTACCTTGCCTCAAGCTATTGAATTCATCCTCTTTAGCCTGCCGTGCCGCTGCTGAGAAGTATCGGGTCAGAAATCGAGTCCTAAACAGCTTCCAGTTTATTTCCTGACCCCGAGCCTCCTGTTCAATCACTGTGGTCTTCCACCACATCAGCGCCTTTTTGGCCAATTGAAACTCTGCTAGCCGTATCCAAGCTGTCTTTGCGCACGGGGCAGCTACAAATATCTGCTCCAACCTCTCTAGCCATTCCTCAGCCTTCTCCCCTGTCTCAGTCCCTTCAAAAGTCGGGGGTCGATAAGCTAGAAATTGAGTCAAACTCAGCTCTCCCGGCAATAACTGCTGTTCGGACGGCTCTTCGCCCAAGGCTGGCGGCGGTAGGGGATTTGTGTGCCTAGCACTAGCATTTACACTTACTGCATCACCAACATCGACATTTGCTGCCATACTGCAACACAAGGGTTAACAAAAATATACAAAACAATTCACATAATACATCGTTAGAAAACCATAACACGTTAGCATAACAGTCACATTCTTCATATGCGCACAACATGTTTAAACGTAGACGCCTAGCCAACTTATTGCTAAGGCTACCCTTCACTCGTTCCCGGGTTCTCTAACCACTGCTCTGATACCACTAATGTAAGGACCCTAGTTCCTTAACGGTGAAATCAAGATATAAACAGGGCTAAATATGTATTAGAGACATCTTAGAGTTCTGGTTGTTATGTGAGCTCAATGTAATTACAGGCCAAAAATAAAACTTCAATAGTTAGTTAATTACATTCCCAAAATGAATGTCAAGACTAACAAAAATCCTGTATTCTATCTTCTTTCAAGTCTCCTTCAGCTCACAGTTCAACCCAACCCTTAGCCCCTTTTGTCCAAAAGCGTACCTACAGGAACAACTCACCATGAGCATATATATATCACCACTTAACACAATTCAACTTAATAAAATAATTAAGCGCATGCGACAAATAATAGATATGCTCCTTGATCACCACATTAGCACATTTCATTGTTGTTCCTGTTTCACAAACTTATGCACAAAATCATTAGTTCACGATATAACGATCGATAACGCGTTTCCAATTATAACCACAATATTCCACATTAATCACTAGAATTGTGACTGTTCCGGTCCCAATACAACAGCGGAATTTTAGGACCCTCGCTTCGACATATAGCGGCATCATATGATATCCCTCGCTTCGACAATGACAGCGGCATGTTACCTCGCTTAGACATGACAGCGGCAAATATCATACTACCATCGCTTCATATGACAGCGGCAAGTACCTCCCTCGCTCGGAGATAAAGGCTACCGGAACATCAATTCTACCACAATAATCAAACACAATTGATTCCAATATCATGATATAACACTATCATTTCACATATTTCATCACATATGAGGACACAATATTCACAATATACATCGTCAAAGTTGTAACACGATTTACCGTCCGATGCTCGTACGTCTCACTACGTACCTTAGTTTCAAAAGTGGAGAAGTTGTATAACTTTATCTCCTCGATGTTGTTGGCACCTGGGATGGTTCTACACAACCATACAAATCAATATTAGAAGCCAAATAATAGTCGAATACCAAAATTCGTCAAAAGAAATCATTTTTCAAAATTCCACAGCTGGCGATCGATCGCTTCGCTGAGGCGATCGATCGCCTCAAATTTTTCTTCGCGGCGATCGATCACGCCAAATATGGCGATCGATCGCCTACCCTTGAATTGGCTACTGCCTCTCGGCGATCGGTCGCCTCATTTCAGGCGATCGATCGCCTGCCCTGCAATTTGGCTACTGCCCATAGGCGATCGGTCGCCTCTTTTCAGGCGGTCGATCGCCTCGCACAGACGCGATTTTTCACCATTTTTTCACCAAAATTCCTTCCAATCCATACCAACCCTTAAACCATCAAACCAACAACATAAATAACAACATAAACCTTCAAAATACACCTCAAACAAACATAAATCCAACCCTCAACCAAAACAACACCAACCCACAACAAACCCATTTCAAAATCATTCAAAACCATTTCAAAACTAAACCAAACACAACAAAAATGACATGGAGGCATCCATACCTCTTGGGGACCTCAAATCTCCCAATAAACTTCACAAATCAACTTTTTGCAAGAATTTCTCTTCACCCTTAAGCTCAAAAACGAAAATGAAGAGAAAAGGAAGGGTTTGGGTGGTGGTTTGGTAAAGGTAAAGTGATTTGGTAAAGGTGGGGTTGGGGTATAAGGGTTTGAGTTTAATTAAAATGCATTCCACAATCCCATGGTGTATAAAACACCCCAACATGATATTTTTAAAAGCATGAATCCAAAATGCTCTAAAATATCAATTAAATGCATGTTTCACAAAATAAATGACTACCAACACATGTGAGCCATTGAAACACTCAATTACCCAACATGCATAACATGCACCCTGAAATGCTCTACCAGCCCACATGACCAAGCATTTCCACATGGCAATTAATTCCAACACATAAGGCAATTACCACCACAATTGATCATATAAACACATTTAATGCCTTAAACACAATTAATCATTTCGGGGACATCACATGCATTAATTCACATTTTGTTTCTATCGGTGCATGTATATCACGTGCACCGATATAAACTGTTAGGATTGGAGAAGTGTTTAGAGGGGAGGTTGAATAAACACTTGACTCAAATTCGATTTACTTTGTTACTACAGACTGTTAGGTACTGCAGTAGCTTTTCAATTAGTCGCAAGTCAACAGACACTGATAATAGTGCGGAATAAGTCGGATAAACTTGTGAGTAAGAAAAACTGAATGATAAATGTAGAAAGCAAATTACACAAGAATTGTTTCTAGAATTTCGAAGCACAACGCTTATACGTCGTGTTCATACTTTGAGTAATACAATCCTGTTGTACAACCCCGATTCAGCTGGATTTACCCCACTACCAGACTGAAACTCCTACTCTCTCGATCTGTTCAGACACAATCCGTCTAACAGTTACAAAGAGCTCACTCTTCTATCTTAGAACAAAATACAATTGATAGAGTGATTTAATCTAAGCACAAATGATCCTTAAGTGACCAAATAAAACAATAAGTTGTGCTTCTAATTTTGAGCATATCGATAAGAGTAAATCTTTCGATGATTGCGTTCTGCTCAACTGAATGCTCGATAAAGTTGATTGATCTTTTTATGCGTCTTTGAATCTCTTGTGTCCGATACTTCTCATATATTTGAGCATTTTAAGTTGCACCTATATATAATCGTCTCTTCCAACGACAATATTTCCTTTTGTGTGCAACTCTATACTTTGGTCAATATCTGAACAAGCTGCAGTCTCCTATTTTAGACACTTTGCCTTCTGGTCTGTTCTTTCGGCTCTTGTCAGATAGACTCTCCTTGTCTATTTACCATTTAAGATAATCTTCAGTCCTTGGTCTTTTTCAGCATTAAATACACCATTAAATGCTTCAATAAATAGACGTTGATTATTCGGACTGAAGAACGAAGCTTACTAGCTTAGTCTGTTCTGATCTGCTCTGCATCGATCTGGATTTATCTGATCTGGTCTAATCTGGTTGATTGATCGTCGTCGATCTGGTCTGTTCTGGTCTGTATCAGTCTAGTTGACATCAATCTGGTCTGCTTCAATATAGACTTTATCGGTCTGGTCTGTTTTGATATAGACTATATCAGTTTGGTCTGTTTGTCATCTTCAAAATCTAGAACTAACAAATTCCCCCTTTTCGATGATGACAAAACCTAGCTTCTTAATCTTTTTCTAAAGTCCATTTTCTTGTAGAAGATTCGTTCAGATCGATTAAGTCTCTTTGTTCAAAATAAATAAACTATTCAAAATAAATGAATAAGACTGAGAATTGTTGATCAGATCGATTAAGTCTTTTGTTCAAAGTAAATGAACTATTCAAAATAAATGAATAAGACTTAGACTTTCAATTGAAAGACTTTTTATTAACATGTCTGATGAATACATTTACATATGTCATTCATTATTGGCAGTTATCTATGTCTTCTATATAAGCTGCTGTGCTGGCTCCATTTATTTCTTCTTTTCCCCCTTTTTGTCAGCAGCAATCTCCTGAAGGAAATCCACGATCTGCGTAAGCTGAGCGCAAATAGCATCCAGGCGATTATCTTGAGCAAGGAGGGATTTGGCAACATTAGTTTTTACTTCTGAAGCCAGCTCGATCTGTTCTCTTCTCAGACTGTTCTTATGCGAAGCTTGTTGAGAGAACAGATCATTCAGACTACGATGAATACCGTTGATGCTCGTCATCTTGTCCTTGAATGAATCAAAATCCAGAGACGTAGTCCGCTGGCTTTGATGAACTTCTCTTACTCGTTGGGAGAGAAATAGAAAGTTATCAGATAATTCTTGAAGGGACTTGACTACTGATGGAGCATCATCAACGGAGTCTGGAATTTCTTCAGCGTGTAACACAGTCAGCTCTTTTCCTTTGTCAGTTGGCACACCAAAAGAGTCAGCAGATTGGCGAATGTCGGACCTGACTAAGTCCACTAGATCCGAAGAGAATTAATGCAAAAATGCCAAGTCTTCAGCAGACTGATCTGGAGGAGAGATTGGTTCAACGGGCTCCTCAATCTGTAGAGATGCAACAATGCTGGGCACAACTAGATCAACATTGACAAAGTCTTGTGGGACAACTATCTGTAGTGCGTCTAGTGCGCTGGTCTGAATTGCTGAGACTGAGGACCCAAAAGGAATGGAAGTAGTAGGAGATTCCAGTAGTACGTCCATTTCCTCAGCCTCTGCAGCAAACGGAACATTAGTCAGTGGCTGCTCCACTGTCTAAAAAATAGCCAGCTCAGAGATCCGCCCTGCCAAAGTCTGGCTTGCGGTTGGGTGATCTGGACTGGGATGAGGGGTAGAGATGTTCAACCTCGTGATGCAGATAGACTGCCATATGAAAAGTTAGAATATCCATCTCCAGCTGAGCGATGACTGCGCTATCATCCTTGACAGTCGGGCTGGTGACATCAAAGTTGGCTTTCTTGGCTTGGATAAGGAGATTAGCAAGCCTCAGTCTGTGTTTTGCCTGGAACAGCTCCTTGCGTTCACACCAATGCGGTCATCGTCTGTTTCTGTCCCTTTCAAGGCCTCCTATTCCATTTTGTGCAGCCGCTTGAGTTTGCCAAAGAACAGACTGAAGTGATTTACCGTTCTGTACTGGACCCATTGATCGAATACGACGGTCAGAGCCTGTACTTTGTCTTCTACGTCTTTCATGGCAATGTCAATGGCAGTTTGAGCAGTTGATTTGGGCTTGGAAGGTGAAGACTCTGTCACAACGGATTTGCCCTTTCCAGCAACAGACGAGGGCTTAATCCTGGACTGGATGTAATCGCCCAATTCTTTGATTACAATCCCCTTGACAGCTAGGATTTGGGATGGGACTAGGGTCATCACCTTAGGTAAAGTTGGTGGAGCTGTGGATGGTTGGGCTTTGGATGGTTGAGGTGGAGCTTGGGATTTTGGGAGTGGAGTTTGGGATTTGGGAGTGGAGCTTGGGATACAGTGGTTGCTTTGGTTGGAGGAAGAGAAGATATGGGTTTGTGGTTTAAGGTTGACAGTGGTTTGGTGATTGGGTTCGTGGCTTCTTCGGTAGAGGTTTGGCATGGGATGAGGTGGTAGAAGCAGACTGAGTTTCATCAGAGTCAGTCTGGACTACCAGCTTTCGCTTGGCCCTAGTTGTCTTCATCTCTGATGCCTGTTCTACACCAACCTACATTTTAACAGTCAGAACATCCTTGGGAGTTGGCGGAGCACTTTTGGATCTTAGCAAAGCCAGTCCTTTAGGATTGACCTTGAATGGACTGGGTGTTGAAGCTTTCCCCAGCTTGATATTCAAAGACTCCAGCAGCTTGCTCAGAGGAACGGCAAAACAGACAGCCTGTTTTGCGGACGTGATTGTCTCCAGCAAAACACCAAACAAGATGGAGGACCAGTTTACCTTTTGTCCAAAATGTACAGCTACCATCTCCCCGAACTTCTCAGATGTCACTGCGTCAAAACATCCAACTTTGCCCAGCAGCGGCTTTCCAATGATGTCACAGAGCACTTGAAAGTGGAAAAACATCTCATTCTTTTTGAATGACAGCCTAGTCCAAAGACTGATACTCGGCGCTGAAATTCTTCCATAGTGGACTCTGGACAAGTTAACGAAATCGGACATTCTGGATGTAGGAAGTCCAAACGTCTCTGTGAACAGCTCCTGAGATATTTCCACAGTCTGGCCATTCACTGAAGAAGATATGGAATTCTTGTGAGATACGGCGTTGGAAAACAGTTCCTTGATCGCCGATTCATATACCACCGTGCCACACTCCAAGAACTTTCGAAGACCAGAAGATTCCGGATTCTTGAAAATGGACACCATTTCTTTATCTTCCATCCTGTATATAGCATTAAACTCAACAGATAACGGGTTGTGAGTTATGGTTGCCATTAGAAAGATGATGATTTGAATATGGAATAAAGAGGAGATTTTAGAAAGAAATAAGAAGACAGCGGTAAAAAGTTAAAGTAAAATGGTGAGTGAGATGTACAGCCTGATAAGTAAAGAGATATTAGACACGTGTCTGTATCTCGATGACTGATATTTAAAAATTCAAATTTGAACGGACCGGATGAGCGAATAGTAAGGCGGTTAAAGTTTGATCAGTTCAGGATGTAAAGTATTACTATGTTAAAGGTTGATAATGTTTTGAAACAGATCACAGGATAATATCAGAATGATAGTGATTGGTCTGAAAGTCATGACCGGTCTGTATCTTTCTGACCATTGTATTATCGATATGTGCTAACACTAAATCTTTAAAAACAAAATTAAGCAAGCGTCAAATACATTAAGATAAATCTATTAAACCAAGAATTTGACGAAAATAATTAAACTTAGCCTCGGGGAGTGGTTTAGTGAAGATGTCTGCAGCCTGCTATTCTGTTGAGATGTACTCGATCCGAATCTCCTTTTTGCCAACATGATCTCGAATAAAATGATGTCTGATATCAATGTGTTTAGTTTGAGAGTGCAAGACTGGATTATATGTTAGCAATTGCACTTGTGTTGTCGCAGAAGATTGGTGACTCAGCAGCTTGAATGCCATAGTCTCTGACCTGATGTTGAACCCAGAGCAATTGAGCGCAACAGCTTCCAGCGGTGAGATATTCTGCCTCAGCTATGGATGTGGGAATCGACGTTTGCTTCTTGCTAAACCATGAGATCAATATTTCACCTAGGAATTGACAAGTTCCACTGGTGCTCTTGCGATTGATCTTACACCCTGTATAGTCAGCGTCTGAATATCTAGTCAAATTGAAGTTAGAATCTTTGGGATACTAGAGACCAACATTCTGAGACCCTTTTAAATATTTTAAAATACGTTTAGCAACAATGAAATGGATTGTTTAGGGTCAGATTGAAATCTAGCACACATACAAACAGAAAACATAATATCAGGCTGGCTTGCTGTAAGATATAATAGCGATCCGATTACACCTCGATACATTGTTACCTCAACTGACGTTCCCCCTTCGTCTTTATCTAGCTTGATTGACGGACTCATCGTAGTTGAAGTAGTTGAGCAAGTCTCCATACCAAACCGTTTAAGTAGCTCCTTGGTGTACTTGGTTTGATTAATGAAAATTCCATTATCAAGCTGTTTGACTTGAAAACCCAGGAAGAATGATAATTCTTCCATCATGCTCATCTCAAATTGACTCTGTATTAACTTAGAAAACTTCTCGCATAGCTTGGGGTTAGTTGACCCAAAAATTATATCATCAACATAAATTTGAATTAACAAAATGTGTTCCCCCTTAATAAATTTAAATAAAGTTTTATCTAATGAACCGATATGAAAATCATGATCCACAAAAAATTGAGACAGAGTGTCATACCAGGCTCTGGGGCCTTGTTTAAGTCCATACACTGCTTTATTCAGTAAGTATGCGTGATCTGGAAACGAGTGATTATGAAATCCAGGAGGTTGCTCGATGTAGACTTCCTCCTGAAGTTTGCCATTAAGAAATGCACTCTTCACATCCATTTGATATACCTTGAAATCTTTAAAAGCAGCATATGCAGGAAAGATTCGAATGGCTTCTAGTCTGGCAACTGGTGCAAAGGATTCATCAAAGCTGATTCCTTCTTCTTGTCTGAAACCTTGTGCAACCAGTCTGGCCTTGTTTCTGACTACTACATCATTTGCATCTAGCTTATTTCTGAACACCCATCTGGTTCCAATAACAGGCTGATTTATTGGTCTGGGAGTTAAACTCCACACCTGATTCTGTTCAAATTGGTTGAGCTCTTCTTGCATATCCTCTATCCAGTTATAATCAGCTAGAGCTTCGTCAGTCTGTTTTGGTTCCAGGTTGGATATGAATGCAGCGAATTCATCTATCATCTGTCCTCTAGTTCTTATGGGTGCAGATGGGCTTCTAATCACCAGATCAGGTGGATGCCTCTTAGTCCATTGGTAGTTTGGTTCGAGAACATCTGATCCTGATGGAGGCAAAATGCTGATATCTTCAGTATTGATCTTTACGTTGGTATCCGTTGCTATCGGATCAGCGACATCAGCTCGATCTGGTAGAACTTCAGTGGCTTCTACCGGTCTGTCTGGTACTTCAGGTTCTGGTGGATTGTCTCTTAGCCTATTAACTGCATTCTCATTATCACTGTTAGCTTCGAGATGAATATTTTCCATCTGATTTTGAATCATTTCCTTGTGGTTCACAATATCAAGAAATTCATCAAAAACTACATGAATTGACCCTTCCACAGCTAGAGTTCGATCATTGAAGACACGAAATGCTTTGCTAACAGATGAATATCCTAAAAATATTCCATCATCTAACTTAGATTCGAAAGCGGTTAAATGATTTACAGTTGTTGTGGACATAGCATTTGCAGCCGAAGATATGAAAGTATGAAATAGTCGGTCTGTTATTTGTCCAAACTTCATATGGTGTAACATTTAATTTCTTGTTAATCATGGACCGATTTGGTGTATAACATGCAGTATTGGCAACCTCTGCCCAGAACTTTTGAGAGATTCCATAATCTGCAAGCATTGTTCTTGCTGCTTCCTTGAGCGTTCTGTTGCATCGTTCTACAACTCCATTTTGTTGAGGAGTGCGAGCTGCTGAGTATTCATGTTTGATCCCTTGGTCATCTAGAAAGGATTCAAGAGTTTGATTTGAGCATTCAGTGCCTTTGTCGCTTCGAATCCTGTCTATCCCATAGGATTTCTTGTTCTGAATGCGCTTCAACAGCTTGATCAATTCCGGGCCAGTCTGATCTTTACTGCTCAAAAATATCGTCCATGTAAAACGTGAGTAATCATAAATAACAACAAGAGTATACCGCATTCCCCCTAAATTTGTTATTGGTATTGGACCAAACAAGTCCATGTGCAATAATTCTAAGCAGCGTGAGGAGAATTTGGCATTCTTGTTCTTAAAGGATGATCTGACTTGCTTGCCCATTTGACAAGCTTGACAAATCTTATCCTTAGCAAAGTTGATCTTAGGCAGACCGATAACTAAATTTTTTTTACATAGGCTAGAAATAGTCTTGAAATTAAGATGATTCAAGCGTTTATGCCATAGCCAATGTTTATTATCATTATTAGCGATGAAACAAGTAGGATTATCAGGTTGGTCATGATTCCAGCTAATCTTATAAGTATTTTCATTTCTGATTCCTAATAGCATGGTTTACTATTATATGATTTAACATTGCAAGTGTGTTTGTGAAATTCTATGGTATAACCATTGTCACATAGTTGACTTATACTAATCAGATTATAGCATAAATTCTCAACTAATAACACATCATTTATGATAATATTGTCATGGACAATCTTACCCTTGCCCACGGTCTTACCCTTTGAGTTATCACCGAAGGTGATCTTAGGACCCGTGTATTGAGTAATATCAGACAACAGCTCGATGTTTCCCGTCATGTGTCGAGAACATCCACTGTCTAAATACCTAGTCTGAAAGATTCTTCTTGGGTTCCTGTCAAAACAAAAATTTACAGTTGATACCCAATCTTACTTGGGTCCGGAACGGATTAGTCATTTGGGGACCCACACTTGAATTAGTTTTATTGGTTTGTGTGTGTATGGTGTGGTGTGTGCTTTTAGTGGTGATGGTGTTCTTGGGTGATGTATGTGATAGTGAGTGTATGCATGTTGTTTTGGTCTTTGGTTTCTGTTGGGAAGCATATACCTCTTCTGGACAGGCATACAATTATAGTATCAGTTGGGTTTTGCCTCTTGAGTTGCCTGGCCAGTGAGCTTATGTCCATTTCTGAACTTTTGCCCCGGTCTGACTTTCTCTATTGGCTCAACATAACCGATACCTTTGTGTGATGCTCGTTCCTTGATGAGTATTGGCTTAACAGGTTCCTTAACCAACTCACTTGGTTCATATACTGTGCTGGATCTGACAAAGTTCATTGTTTGAACCTTGTTCTTCTCTAGACACAGTTGAGATTTGATACCAGATGAGCTACTTTCATGTCAGAGTAGCCTATACCGGTAAGATCACCAGCCAGCCTTATCGACTCAAGCATCTCATCTTTTCTGGCAGTTGATGCATTCCATGTGCGAACAAGTTTAATGAGTTTCTGGTGTGCACATCTGGCTTCGTCCCTTTCTTTCTCGAGTATACTTACTTTTTCCCTTATGCAATTCAACTCCTTTGATTGTTCACAATCAGGTTTGTTGTTTTGCTGTTCCATTGGGATTGAATGTTCAGTCTTATAATTCTCGAAGGACTCATACAACATCTGATACTCATTAATCATGTCCTGTAATGCGTTAGTGAGTTCATTATGTGAAAATTCAGAGAGATTAGAGTCAGTTACCTCACTGTCATCATTGGCCATTAGACAGTAAACTTCTTCATCTTCACTCTCACTGAATGAGCTGGTAGATTCTCCTGATTCAGATTCTGAATCAGCCCATTTGCTCTTATTTTCTTCAGCCACCAGTACTTTCTGGTCTGTCCCTTCTAGATGATCTTCTCTTTTCCTTGGACTTCCTATGGTCCTTGGATCATCTCTTCGGATCATCTTTCTTTGGCTTAGGACAGTTAGCGATAAAATGCCATGGTTTAAGACAGTTGAAGCAGACGCGATCATCCTCATCTGATCTACTTTTGAAGTTCTGCTTCCTTGGATAAGATTGATAGTTCTTCTGATTCTTTTTCATAAATTTTCCAAACTTCATGACAAACAATGCCATTGTATCATTGCATATTTGTTCGGGAGTTATCTCTATTGTGGTAGACAGAGATTCTGATGCAGCAATGGCTTTGTTTGGTTGACTGGTACTGGGTTCATCTTCAACCCAAATGCCTAGTTCAAATTCGTATGCCTTTAAGTCAGCAAATAGATCATGTAGATATATCTTGTTTAAATCTTTGGATTCTCTCATGGCAATTGTTTTTACATCTCTTTCTCTTGGGAGACCTCTCATGATCTTTATGGTGACTTCTCTGTTGGATAGATCTTTACCTAGGCTTTTGAGGTCATTGATGATTCCAGTCACTCTTTCATCATACTCACTGAGAGTTTCTCCGGACATCATTTTGATGTTTTCGAACTTCTGTAGAGCAACAGTGAGCTTGTTTTCCTTAGTTTGATCATTCCCTTCACATAGCTGAGCAATCTTTTCCCAGATGTCTTTAGCAGTGGGACACATCTTGATTTTGTTGAACATGTTTTTGTCCAAAGTTTTGAACAATATATCTTTAGCCACATTGTTAATATTTGCTTTTTTCTTTTCCTCGGTTGTCCAGGATGTTCTGTCCTTTTCGACAATTTGAGGTTCACCACTAATAATAGCAGCTGCTGTGTTGATCTTCGTGATCTTCATTGGTTCATCAGTGATGATGAACCACATGTCATCGTCTTGAGCACTCAGATGCGCTTGCATACGTATTCTCAAGTCATCGTATTCATCTTTCTTGAACATGAGAATCTTGTTGAATGAGGCCATCAGTTTTTAGTATTTCTCAAAATTGAGAAGACCTTGCTCTGATACCACTTGTTAGGATCGGAGAAGTGTTTAGAAAGGGGGTTGAATAAACACTTGACTCAAATTCGAGTTTACTTTGTTACTACAGACTGTTAGGTACTGCAGTAGCATCTCAATTAGTTGCAAGTCAACAGACACTGATAATAGTGCAGAATAAGTCTGATAAACTTGTGAGTAATAAAAACTGAATGATAAATGTAGAAAGCAAATGGCACAAGAATTGTTTCTGGAATTTCGAAGCACAACGCTTTTACGTTGTGTTCAGACTTTGAGTAATACAATCCCGTTGTACAACCCCGATTCAGCTGGATTTACCCCACTACCATACTGAAACTCCTAGTCTCTCGATCTGTTCAGACACAATCCATCTGACAGTTACAAAGAGCTCACTCTTCTATCTTAGAACAAAATACAATTGATAGAGTGATTTAATCTAAGAACAAATGATCCTTAAGTGATCAAATAAAACAATAAGTTGTGCTTCTAGTTTTGAGCAGATCGATAAGATGAAATCTTTCGATGATTGCGTTATGCTCAACTGAATGCTCGATAAAGTTGATTGATCTTTTCATGCGTCTTTGAATCTCTTGTGTCCGATACTTCTCATATATTTGAGCATTTTAAGTTGCATCTGTATATAATCGTCTCTTCCACCGCCAATATTTCATTCTGTGTGCAACTCTATACTTTGGTCAATATCTGAACAAGCTGCAGTCTGCTATTTTAGACACTTTCCCTTCTGGTCTGTTCTTTCGGCGCTTGTTAGATAGACTCTCCTTGTCTATTTACCATTTAAGGTAATCTTCAGTCCTTGGTCTATTTCAGCATTAAATGCACCATTAAATGCTTCAATAAATACCCGTTGATTATCGGACTGAAGAACGAAGCTTACTAGCTTAGTCTGTTCTGATCTGCTCTGCATCGATCTGGTGTTGACATTGATCGGCGTTAATCTGGTTTGTTCTGGTCTGTATCAGTCTAGTTGACATCGATCTGGTCTGCTTCAATATAGACTTTATCGTTCTTGTCTGTTTTGATATAGACTATATCAGTCTGATATGTTTTGTCATCTTTAAAACCAGGAACTAACATAAACATACAGTTGCATTTATCCAACATATACAACTTGAATATATCGGTGCATGTAAATACACATGCACCGACAAAACATTAGGTGTATGTCTCGCACATGAACTATCATACATATCTGTGAAACTGATGTATCATTACTTATAGATGATTGACCGTTGGGCGATTATTGTAAATAAGCACATTGTCAAGACCGGCAAAAAGAAGATAGCCTACGTGTTTAACAACATGTGTTGGGTAATAAAACTCAACTATTAATTTTTTTTCTCATTGAACAAAGTGCACTCTTAGTATTCAACATTGGATATTCGTATATCATGCAATTATTTCATACAAATTCGCAACAATATGTAGTATTGATCTCACTAGGAAGATACTACAAAGACTCAGCAGAAAAAAACATTGATAAATTCCTACGAAAGGCAATGACATATAGGTTTTTGGTTTTTCCAATAAACACACCCGGCAAAGAAGACCACTTAAAAACACCAGGATACCACTGGACACTACTTGTCTTTGATATTCATGAGTCGGTTTGGACTCATTACAATTCAATAAGGCCACGAATTGAGGGGGAAACAAATTATTACTTTGAAAAAGCCAAACTACTAGTAAGGTTTACTTTAAATACACTTATTTTTTTTAAATTCAATACTTTTTATAAAATTAACCAGTTGATAACAATACTTCTTCCAATATATAGAAAGTCTACGTTGAAGAGAAGATGGACAAAATCATTCAGGAGTCTACCATTTCAGTAGGCATCACATACAGTCCAATTGAAGATACATACGAAATCATACCATTCAAAGAAGCAATGCAACAAAGTCTGGTTTTGTATACTGTGCTATGTTTGTTTGCATGAACATGGAAAGAATTATGAGAGAACAAGAAGTGCCCAAGCATTCAAATATAGATATAAATAGTATTTATAGAGCGAAAATGGTGAAAGTCGTCCTCCAAAATGCATAAGACAACAAATAATACTTTGTTGTAGATATATTTTGCATTATAAAGGTATAATTTTGTAAATAAACAAACTTTTGTTCTTGAATAAATGTACATACTCATGTTGGTGTTTTAGTTGGTTAATGATGAACTGGACAAAGTTGAATCCTACAAGTGCACTTTGTTTAATTCTTATTGCATGTGTTCCTTAGCATGCACCGAATGAGTCTATAGGTGCATGTGAATCACACGCACCTATAGAGAAAAGCGGTGCATGTATTTGTTTACTTTTGTTATTCAAATCAACGATGCATGTAAATACACATGCATTAATATTTTGTTTCTATCGGTGCATGTATAATACATGCACTGAAAGAAAACACAGTTGCATTTATCCAACATGTACAACTTGCATATATCGGTGCATGTAAATACACATGCACCAATTGACATTTTGTTTCTATCGGTGCATGTATATCATATGCACCGATAGAATACACATTTGCATTTATCCATGTTCAACTTGAATCTATTGGTGCATGTATATGACATGCACCTATCTGTGAAACTTATATCTATAGATGCACGTAAATTACATGCAATTATAGACAGAAACAGTGCATGTATTTGTATCATTTTGTTATTTAAATTACCAATAGCAAATCAAACAAATATTTTCTGCATTTAAAATTTGTTCAACATAAATTTACAAAAAAACATCAAATAGGTTCCTTACAAGTTTTCCTATTATGTCCATATTTTTTTACACCCACTACAACGCAACTGTCGAATATTTTCACCTTTGGATCTAATTCTCCTCTTCTTTGGACGACCCGGTTGCCTTTTCGTTTGTGGAGGTAAAATATTCATTTCCGTGTCAATCTGAGCAAAATCATCACTTGAACGCCCTGGAATCGGAATTATAACTCCTTCATAGCAACTCTTATAGGTACGAACATGTAAATATACATCAACAACTTCATCTATCGCCATCTTGTTCCTCCTAAATACAGCAATCGCATGAGGACATGGTAATCCATCAAGCTGCCACTGATAGCAAGTATACGTACGAATATCAAGGCGCACAGTAACTGAAGGATATGAAAACACCTCGAAACAACAGTCAGAAGACATCTCCACATTCCACGCACGACCTTGATTTTCGTAAAAAGACCATTTCTTTTCCATCTTCGCACACAGAACCCCACTCCATCGTGCAGCCATTGATCTCGTATCATAACCCAGCTCATTAGCTTAACCTGGATACATTCCACCATGTGAGTAATAGGCAGACCCCTCTAATATCCAAGAATTGAAAGACTCCGCTGTATTTGAATACATCTCTCCATATCGCATGCCACATGAGTAAGCATTTGTCCATTTCTCCAAAGATAGACCCTGTAAAAACCCTTCTACAATTGAAACCACCTTCTCGTTTCAAAATAGCAAGCTTCTCTGTGAAAATAGCCACCGTCGGGGAATATGCACACTCATCCAACAAGTAACATATCCTTTCGCGAAACTAGCTCGAAAAATGTTTGCCAGCATATCTGTCCCGGAGGTTGCATTTCAAGTGATAAAGACAAAAAAAGTGTTTTGGAGAAGGTCCAAACACAACAGGTAAAGCCTCCATCAAACCAACATTCCAATCGGATAGATAACAATATCTCCACCATTATCTACAATCTTGCTCAAGCAAGGTAGAAACCAACACCAATTATCAAAGTTCTCTGAGTCCATAACAACAAAAGCCAAGGGGAACAACCCTACAATAGAATAATAAAAATATATAAAGCAAAAAATACAATCTATGTTATATGATGCACTTATATAACCTTTAGGGGTACATGTTAGAGACGCCAAATTTTATCGGTGCATGTAATATACATGCACCGATAGACTTGCGGTGCATGTATTATGCATGCACCGATAGACTTGCGGTGCATGTATTATGCATGCACCGTTTCTCAGTTACATGCATATGTAGTAGTAAATTTTAGAGACGCCAAGTTCTATCGGTGCATGTAATGTAAATGCACCGATAGACTAGCGGTGCATGTATATTACATGCACAACATCTCAGCCGACTAGTTTATATATCCTGCAACATGTTATATACAAGCAAGTCTAATGGTGAATGTAATATACATACACCGACAGACTGCGATGCATGTAATATCTCAATTACATTATAATATTGTTGCATCTTACCTTGATTCCCATCCTTCGCAGTAGCTGCCAGAAGTATGCCCTTGAAACGGGATTTCAAAAAAGTTTCATCAAGAAATAACATAGGGCGACAAAATTTAAAACCATCCATACAAGCACAAAACGACACAAACAAACGGATGAATCGGTTACAGTCGTCAACTTCAAGCTCTACATAACTCCCAACAATAGTCGTCTTCACCGCATCGATGTACCACTTCAACTCCTTCAAAGACTCATCATAATTTCCAAAAGCAGTAGACCTAGCCTTCTCCACACTTCTCCATGCCTTACGTACGTTATATCCAACCCATAATCTTTTTTCATTAACTCCATTGCAGACCTAGCAGAAAAGTTTGGATTGGAACTGACTCGTTCGCAATTCTGATATTAAATGTGAAACAATCCTTTTTGATTTGTCTTTCATGACTCGTAGACCACAAGTGTGAATGTTGTTCAATTTCTTTATGTAGAAAGAATCATTTACACGTGAAATATTGGCACTAACAAACCAACCACACCCATCAACATGCTTCCTAGTACATTCAGCAAATACTCTATCTTTATTATTTTTCACATAGTTGTAATCAAAACCAACCTCCACAGAATATTTACTCAACTCACTTCGAAACTCTTCAACACCACCTCTAAATACTTGACCCACCCTACTAATAATTGATGATCATCCAGAACATAACAACACCTTCTCCTTGCCTTTAATGTTCCATCTTCGATATTCTGAATCAAATCCTAAACCTGATGGTGAACTGCAAATTTGTTTTGTTGATATATGCACACCACATGAGTCTATTGATGCATGTAAATCACGTGCAGAAGACTCTAGAGGTGCATGTATATTACGTATACCGCTTGGCTCTGTCAAAAAATTTATATCACATGCAATTAAATTTAGCGGTGCATGTATGTCACATGCACCACTAGACACAATTGGTAAACTACCGCCATTTTCATCTACAGACCTCAACAATGAAGCATTACAATCAACAACATGCACTGTCAACAAACAAAGATTGATCATCTTACACAACAAAAACATAATCGCATTACTCAATCAACAATTAGGGTGCCCATCGATTGAGTATTTGAAACAAAATTCATCGTCATTGAAATTGCACCACTTAGCAGATGCACAACTTATTAAATCACTGAATTCGAAACTGGAATTAACATTATTCAAAACCAATGTTTCCTCTCCAAATTTCAAAAGAATCATGATTTCGGTATCCATCAGAGTTAACATAAAAATCTCAGGAAAATCAGATTACAATTAATTGAATATATAACAGATCGAAAATCTAAAATCAGTAAACGAATAACAACACAATGAAATCAGCTGCTCAATGAATTAGATGAAAATAATTTTGGGAAGACGATAACCGTTGTGAGAAAAAATAAATTACGTGAATTGTTATGATGGTTATTATTTCTTGCAACATGGATAATTTAGTCATGAAAATTGACCAATTAGGTTAGGGTTTAATAAATTGGACTTATGTGAAATAAGTTTTTTAAAAGGTATATTTAGTTGAAAAATAAATATTTTGCTAGATTTAGTTGAAACATATTTTGAAAAGTGGTACATATGTGTTATTTTCTCAATTTAATATATATATATGCACACACACACATTAATGTTTGTAAGACTAATGTAGAATGTGGAATCCATTTGGAAATTACTATCATTTGGAATTCAAAATTTACAATGCTCCAAAATTATAAATTTATCTCAGAATCTTAGAAATACATATTTTAAAATTATTTCACATTTTCGATCCATGAAGGCATAAATACAGGGGCAGATCCAATGTAGGGGCTGGGCTGAGCTTCAGCCCAACCTATATATATATATATATATATATATATATATATATATATATATATATATATAAATATTCACACACACATATGTTTGTAAGACTAATGTAGAATGTGGTGTAGTTGGCTAAAAAACTAGTGTTATTGCTTGGGAGATTGAGAACTCCAGCCTCCTTTCCCTCATGATTTTTGACATTATTTATTTTCCCCACACAAAATTGATTTTAAACCTCACCCCATAACACTTTTGGATTTATTTATTTTCTGCCGCCAAAAATATTTGATTTTAAAAATTACAAAAAAAAAATTCAAACTTAGGTTTCTTCCAACTGCTGACCTTTGCCAAATTCCCCTCATCCTCAAGCAATCTTTCGTATTCTACGACTCTCGGACACTGACACGGCGACGCTGACATGACACAACATGGGCACGGCGACACAAAATTTTCAGGATACGACACGGCTGAGACACACCTGTATACTTTTATATTTATATATAAATTATACATATACTATATTACAAACACTAAATTCACATTTTTTAAATTCAAAACGATGTAAAATCAATAAAAATATTCTTATCAAGAAGTATGTGAATAAATGTGTCAATGGAACCATTATAGTATCACTCATACTAACATCAAATACATATTACTTTAATTAATATTCAAGTTTAACAAACACGTCCAAATAAAATATAAAACAAAAAATATTCTTACCAAGTTGAAAAATAATATATATTAATGTATGATGTGTTTTGGAAACCCGAATAATCTTGGTTTTGATGTTAACAAAACTTGTTATTGTGTTGCTAATATATTTCATCAAGTGTGCAGTTCATTGATGATATCTTATAGCTTGATGATGTGCTAAGAAATGACTTTGAGTTTTGTTGCTGAAATGAGAATTCAACATCCAGTAAACCTTGAGCGCTGCTGACTAAATTGATCATATCTCATAGCTTAGATATCGAAACGACCTGATTACAAAGTGGTTGAAATGCCAACTCAATTTACTACAAGTCATATTTCAGGTTAGCAGACCTGATTCGAAGGTTTACATAATGAAAACATGTTTGCAAGAGATTGCTGGTGCAAAGCTGAAACAATAGCGGACATAATGTAGCAGCTGTGGTATATCGGCCATAACTCCCAGCTCGCTTATCAAAATGGGACGATTCAATATAGGTTGGAAATCAAAGACAAAGATCTAAAAATAATATTAGAAGTCAAAGACTAAATTAGGCGTTAAGATGGTTAAAAGTTTTTTGTAAGTCACGCCATGTGCTGCTACATCCAGCAAACTTACAGCAGGAGCATCGCCGTGTATTTCGAGCATAACTCTCTCATACAAACTCAAAATCGAGCGATTCTTGATTCCATGGAAAACTAAGAGAAATGGATAAAACTTTTAAGCTGAACACTTTGCCCATCAATCAACGAATCAAGAGCTCTAACCAAGAGAACAGAACAGCGGGCTTTTGACAGCAAGGTTGGCAGCAGTCCTTGAGCCAGCGGTCGAACCAGTAGAGACCATCATACTTTGAACCAGTAGAAGCCAGCAAACTCGAGCAGCGGTCTTGACCAGCGGAATCGAGCAGCGAACTCGAGCAGCGGTCTTCTGGCAACTGACTCGAGCAACGAACTCGACCAGCAGACTTCGAAAAATAGCCCAAAAAGCAGAATATGAATGTTGCCATGTTTGAAAGCTTACCAAAACTGTCCCAACAGCTATATTCTTGTATCTAATGTATATATAATTACTTGAGGCTATATATACATGATTTGGAAGCTCAATAATAGCTGATTGAAGATCAATCCAAGCCTTCCAAAGCAAATCCACTTGGGATTCAATTGGAGAACTTCAAAGATAAAATATGCTAAATGAAGAGCACTTTCACAAACCTTTGGCACCTCTTTCAAGCTCATATCAGATCTGTTAGGAGATCATTTGTGCCTTTGCATTCACTCTATTCATTGTAATAGTGAGCTAAAATTGAAAATTGGATACCATTGTAACAGTTGGTGATTTATCACAATTGTGTGAGGTCTTTGCATGTGAGACATTAAAGAACATGCTCTCTGTGTGATCTGTGTGGGCTAGAAGTTTAGGCTATCTGTGTGGTATTAGCCTAAGTAGGTTGTATACTGAAAAGTGTAAACCAAATCTTCTAGTGTATCCTTTTATGAGATGGAAGAATAGGAGACATAGAAGTGTTTTTGCTTCAAACTTCCAGAAACAAATTATTGTGTTATTTTCTTTACTGCATTTATTTACCTTACTGTTTTTACATATATATTTGCATACCTTTAAAATGATTTGCAAATAGTTAATCAGTTTAGAGCGGATTATGTCGAGTGTCTTCCTCTCGGTTTTGAACCCAAACTCGATATAATCTCTCGGTGCATCATTTTAAGAACACGAGCTATTGAAGCTCAAGTTGGTTGAACTCAATGTGGACTGGCTACCCACCCCGGAATCGACCCTAACAAGTGATATCAGAGCGGGTTGTTCTTGGAAAGTAGTTTAACCGATTTTAGACAAAAATCTTTTAAAGAAAATTTTCATGAGCATGGAATTTTTTTCATAGCATATTTTCAAAAGTTGGTGTAGAAATATTTTTGAGCATGAAACTTATTTTCATTGCATTCATTATGCACGAAAGTATTTTTAAATCTGTTATAAACTCGTTTTTAATTTTAAATTGTTAATTTGAGATTTTTCTAATAATTTTCGAAGCATTTTAGTTTTCTGACAACTTGCAGCGACTTTGAAAAAATTGGCAAAACTTCTTGCTCGGATGTCTAAATGACAAACCGCTTTTTGCGCTGCAAACTAGACTCGTAGAGGATCGCAGTGGTATAGGTCTTGCAACCCAAACTTGCTTGAGGAAAAGCAGTTTATTCTGAAAAGTTGGACCAAGTGTGCTGCCACATAAAATATGAAATGGACATTGTTGAGTTTTGTCAAGAAATTCAAATTTATTGCCAATTATACTTCATCCATCATCAAAAGATGTTATTTTTTGCTAAAAAAGTAAATGTGCATTGCATTTTTTTTAAATTTATTTTAGCCTACTACATTTGCCCATCACTTGCTCAAATTTTCAAACCTTTTAAAATTAAGGGGAGAGTTTAGTTTCATTCATTAGTGAGGAGTAATTTTATTTATCTTCCTTTTTTATTCACACAAAAAGGGGGAGAAATATGTTAAAATAAAAATTTGATTTCTTGTTATGCAACATCGTGCTTTATTCATATTTTTATTTAAGTTTTTTGATCATAAAAAATGGGAAGATTGTTGGGTTTTGGAAACCCGAATAATCTTGGTTTTGATGTTAACAAAACTTGTTATTGTATTGCTAATATATTTTATCAAGTGTGCAGTTCATAGATTATATCTTATAGCTTGATGAATGCTAAGAAATGACTTTGAGTGTTGTTGCTGAAATGAGAATTCAGCATCCAGTAGACCTTGGCGTTGCTGACTAAACTGATCATATCTCATAGCTAGGCTATTGAAACGACCTGATTCCAAAGTGGTTGGAAAGCCAACTCAATTTACTACAAGTTATATTACAGGCCAGCAGACCTGGTTCGAAGGTTTACATGACGAAAACATGCAAGAGCTTGCTGGTGCAAAGCTGAAACAACAGACGACAGATTGTAGCAGTTGTGGTATATTGACCATATCTCTCAGCTCGCTTATCGAAATGGGATGATTGAGTAATTGGAAAGCTAAGACAGAGATCTACAAATCATATTTAGAAGTCGAAGACTGAATCAGACGTTAAGATGGTCAAAAAGCTTCTGCAAGTCACGCCATGTGTTGTTAGATCCAGCCAACTTACAGCAGGAGCATTGCCTTGTATTTCGAGCATAACTCTCTCTTACAAACTCAAAATCAAGTGATTCTTGATTCCATGGAAAGCTAAGAGAAAGGGCTACAATTTCATGTTGATCACTTTGCCCAGAAATCAACGAATCAAGGCTATAACCAAGAGAACAGAACAATAGGCTTTGTACAGCAAGGTTGGCAGCAGACCTTGAGCCATCAGACTTCAAACCAGTAGAGGCCAGCGGACTTTGAACCAGTAGAGGACAACAGACTATACCAGCAGACTTGAGCAGCGGACTTTGGGCAGCGGACTTGACCAGCAGACTTCCAAAAATAGCCCAGAAAGAAGAATGACGTTTGAAAGCTTACCAAAACTGTCCCAACGACTATATTCTTGTATCTAACATATATATCATTACTTGTGGCTAAATATACATGATTTGGAAGCTCAATAATAGCTAATTGGATATCAATATAGGCCTTCCAAAGCAAACCCATTTGGGTTCAATTGGGGAACTTCAAAGACAAAATCTGCTAAATGAAGAGCACTTCTCCAAACCTTTGGCACCTCTTCAAGCTCATATCAGATCTGTTAGGAGATCATTTGTGCCTTTGTATTCACTCGATTCATTGTAATAGTGAGCTAAAATAGAAAAGTGGATATCATTGTAACAGTTGGTGATTTATCACAACTGGGTGATGTCATTGCATGTGAAACATTAAAGAACATGCTCTCTGTGTGATTTGTGTGGGCTAGGAGTTTAGGCTATCTGTGTGGTATTAACCTAAGTAGGTTGTATACTAAAAAGTGTAAGCCAAACATTCTAGTGTATTCCTCCATGAGATGGAAGAGGGGGAGACGTAGAAGCGTTTGTGCTTCGAACTTCCAGAAACAAATTCATGTGTTATTTTCTTTACTGCATTTATTTACGTTACTGTTTTTACATATTTATTGGCATACCTTTAAAATGAATTGCAAATGGTAAATCGATTTAGAGCGGGTTATGTTGAGTGTCTTCCGTTAGGTTTTGAAACTGAACTCGATATAATCTCTCGATGCATCATTTCCAGAACACGAGTTATTGAAGCTCAAGTTGGTTGAACTCGGATGTGGACTGGCCATCCACCCCTGAATCGATCCTAACAATGTATGTCACTGAAATCATCCTATTATCACTTATACAAACAACAAATGTATACTGCTTCAATTAACATAAAGTTTAACTATCACGTTTTCATTTTAGGCAAAAAAAAAATTTTAATTGTATAATTAACACCCAAAAGTGTCCTTTCTGCGTCAGACATGCCCATCAAACGTGTCTGACACGGGTATTCAATTTTTCAAGGAGTGTCCGACACAGGTGTCCGATTTTATTTTTTTAATGAAATTAAGGACACGCCACGTGCCGTGTCCGACACGTGTCCGAGGAGTGTTTGAGAAGTGTTGGTGTCTGAGAAGTATCCGACACTGCACCAAGTAGGTTTTAGGAGTGCCTGTGCATCATAGTTCGTATTCGATACACTTCACTTAGCAGATGTTTATTCCTAAATTTTTTGTGTTACTTTTTTTTGTCGGTGAGTATTGTTTCCAACTAAATTTTTATATATATTTTTGAGTTAAAATGATTTTTTCTCCTACTTTATGTTATTGTGAGTCATATACTTATATATTTGTACCTTGGATTTTGACGAGGATAACTAATGACTATGGAGAAAGATTATATTAAACGGTAAGGCAATGTTTGGCTTGTATAATAGGCTTCAATAGGCTTAGGATTAAATTTTAATCTCATGTTTGTATTGCATGATTGAATAAAAGTTATCAAATCATATTTATCCAACTTTGTAGCAAAATGATATACCACATTTTTTTTACTATTTTCCAAATTTGAAATTCCCGCAAAAATTTCAACTTATTTACTAAAATTTAATCCAAAAAATTTGAAATTTCCTCCGAAATTTGAAATTCCAGCCAAAATTCTAAATTTAAATTTTCTAGGGTATTTAGTAATTATATCAAACAATAAAATTAATCAACCATCTTATCCTCCAAATCAAACGCCATATAATTTATCACACTATATTATTTATCATTATCTCATTTTAATCATTACATTACTTATCATATCCCACAAACCAAACGGACCCTAAGAGTATGTGAAGTGTGAAATTTTATCTCCTTAAATATAAATTATAGGTATTAAAGAACACTTACATTGAGGGGGTTTCTTCACAATTTTCTTCATCTTCCTGATTTTTCGTATTTGAAAAATATCATTTTATCGGATTTATTTGGGAATCAATGAGGTTAGGAATTTTACAGGCAGAAATTCAAATTAATTAAAATTGATTTGAAAGTTATAATATTTTCGTTAAATTGAAAAAATAATTACGGTTTAGTAAGTATTAAACACTCTAATCTCGTCAACCATGAATGGCCTCTATTAAAAGCAAATATATTTACTAACATATAGATAACTTATTATCAAATAATTAAGAATAGTTTCGAGAAATGTATTGCAATGTTTTTGGATATGAAAATTCTTAGTATTTAATATATTTCAAAAAATAATTATTCAGCATGACATATACTACAGGTTTTTTAATTAAATAATCGATAAAATAATATTATTTAACAAAATAATCGACTAAAAAATGTCATTAAAGTGAGATGGTGTCTTCAAGCCTAATAAAAATAATTTATTGAATGCGTCATCTAAGATGACGCCTTCAATAAAAAATTATATTTTTTGCTGAAGATGCATGCCATCTGAGATGGCATTTTCATGTCTGGAAAAAGAAATGCTTGTGAGTAATGTTATATATTCAAACTCTTATTATGAACGTACAATCGTTGATACAGAAACATACATTCATTTTGCACAATAAACATACAATCATTTACACATAAATACAAATTTATTGATTTCGAGAAGTTGAAGTCATTTGTCGTCTTGCACATGCTTCTGGCCAGTCCATCTCATTCTGAATACCCATTGTTCGATCTCGACCTACTCTTCTGATTTTACGCAGAGTGGAGTTGTGGTACAACTACACACACACAATGGTTCAAATCGTCATTGATATGTGCTCCAATATTCATTCATATTGTAATATGGTTTGACAAATGTTTTTTGCGTTTAAGCCATATTTTTGACATACTTGTACCACATTGAGCAAGGTATTCCGAACTCTTTTCATTCTTCACAAGAGCAGTCATGTGATTTTAGATCCACGACATGTGTATTTACCCCCACGTCCTTGTTCTACTCTGGTGATAACAATGGTTGTTAGTTGTATACGATAGAACATCTGGACATCATGATGGATGAAATGATAGTCAGCACAAGCATATCTTTCGAAGAAATAATTTTGTCATTCTTGATTATTTTGAATGATTCTCTCTGTCTTCTTTACAGTTCAAACAAAATATAGCACATAACGATCAAAAGTTAACTGCATAGTGGCGGTGATTGGAAGTCGACGAGCACCTTTCATAACTCTATTTATGCATTCTGACATATTTATGACCATGATACCATAACGACAGCCTCTGTCATGAGCAAGAAACCATTGAGTCTTATCAATACGACTCAAATAATCAAAAGCCCTTGGTTCTATTACTTTTATCTCTTCCATTGTGCAATTTTCTCATCTGATTTTCTGATACAGGTCTCCAACATAAGTCTTTCAAATGACAAATTTGAAGAGACTATTAAAGTTTGAACAATGACCCTGTTCTGAATCCAATAGCAATGCTAAAATATTCATTATCTATGGGCAAAATTGTCTGTCGTATCCCAGAAAAATCTCTGAACATATGTCTTTGATATATTTTCAGAAGGAACTGGTTGTGGTCAATGCCAATAATATTATATATTTTGTTCAACAACTGCATAAAATTAATTGTGCGAGATATTATTGTACCTCTTGATGGACCACAGTCATATCTAATGGCATCTGAGTCTTGTAATACAATACCATCCCAATACAATAAAATTTGAATCGACATATCTGTATAGAAAAAAAAAACATTACAAGTAAATTAATAAATTTAACAAATTTATATAATATAAATTTGAAGACCATAAAATTTATATAGCAAGATTTTTACCTGAAAAACACTTGAAGGGCGGTGAATTAAGATCGATAGAGATACGACAATTTCAACTATAAAATCAGAGAAATACTACAACTATTGTGTGAATTTGCTTCATTGTAGAAAATGGAGAGCTTCGCCCGGGTATATATACTAAAGAAAGCACTTTAAGCAAAAATAATATTAATTTTTATTGAAGATGGCGCCTTAAATTTTTTTTTTCCAAACATGGAGATGCCATCTAAGATAGCATCTTCATCAAAAAAAAATTTCTTATTTCGATTATTTAATTAAAAAACCCCATATACTATAACTACAATATTAAAAAAATTAAAATGAACAATATTTTCAAAAAAATTAACTAGAGTCAAACTTAACCCTTCCACCTTTTAAAAAATAAATTTTAATTAAAGTTGTCATTTGGTTTACGGCTTCTAAAAATGGCAGCTTAGTGTCACGACCCGCAGTGTTGCACCCGATCTTGCCGGCCAAGCATTACGAGGTTCGAACTCATTCCTTTCAAACATGGGGTAAGATTGCAATTTTACATTGTTTTGTGGCTTTGGGATATTCTGGAAGCACTCGGAAACTTGAAGAACACTTTGGAGCAACCCAGAAGACTCTTGACTTCACTTGTACTTTCTTTTGGATTCTAGAATCTTGTGGAGACATACATAGAACATTATAGAAGCATATAGATGTTTTAGAATTTTGTACATAAAATATGGTAGAAGCATGTAGAAGGGAAGAAGATCCTAGAATGTCTTTCCTCACCATTAGATCAAATTGATCACCAACATCCATTGAGGAGGTGGATATGTATATATAGGAGGTAGGAGATCATTTGTATCCATCCAAGTATCAAGCATTCAAGCAATACAAAGCATTCGTCAAAGCTATATCTTTGTGTTCTTTCTCTTTCTAGCACTTAGCAACCAACTCGAGAGGAAGGCCGGCATGCTAGAGACGCGGGATTACTAGTCAAGTGTCGCAAGAATTTGAGAAAGTCTGGGTGAAAGTTCTTACCCCATGATAAGTGGTATCATAGCCGACGTCAGCTCTTAAAGCTTCCGTACTCAAGGTTGTTCGTTGGTGGTGTTGCTAGAAGGAAGAATGTCTGACTCATGGGTGGTCCAACAACCAGAAAAATTCTGGGCGAAAGTTCTTATCTCGTGATAAGTGGTACCAGAGCCAGGTTGGTTCTTAAAGCTTCCGCACTCAAGGTTGTTCATTGGTAATATTGCTAGAAGGAAGAATTTCGGACTCAGGAGTGGTCCAACAACCCGAGAAATAGGAGAAGACATCGAGGAAGGGCCGAGGCCAGTCGAGGGAACCCTCGGTCGACTTTAGGGGTGGCGTGGAGAACTTGATGATCCGACTAGAGCAATACATAGCGGATCACTCATGTGATATCAGGAAATTAATTGTGTTGATTCCGTATTGATTATAATCCTTAGTGGATTTTAATTGGGGTAATTATGAGATAATTATGGTGTTGGGACTCCCAGTGATTTTAATCCAGTATCGAGGTCGTTGAACCCAGAGGTTGAGATTTATTCTCATTGAGGTGTTAAACATTGGATTTGTGTTGGTAGTGGGATCTGGAATCTGTGGAGCTTTGGATTGAGGTTGGTAATGTAAATAGTGAGTGTGCAATAATTATTGAACACATATGATTTTTAATGAGTCAGGGTGCGAGTATTTGAGACTCTGATTTTTGGAGCCTTGATACTATATATACCAAGTGGACTACGTGTTTAGGGATGTCATTTGTTTCTCTCCTCTCTCCCCTCTCTCACGCCAACCCATTTCTCTTTCCCATCCCATTTTTCTCCCTTGGAGGAAAAATCGATGGTGACTCGATTCTTGTTGGATTTTTGAGCAGATAATTTGGTAATACTCATCCCCTCTCTTTTATCTTCGATTTGATTGTAATATTATGATTTTTGGTTAGGTATAGAGTTGGGATTGAGTTTTGGTGTTTTTGAGATTTTTGGTTGTTATGTTTTGGGGAGGGTGTGGTTCCTAGTTGTGGATTTGGGGTGTATTAGGTGTTGGTGTTATTATTTTGGGGGTTTTAACTAAAATAAATGTCATTTTTGGCTGTAACAGAGCTCACCGATCGATCCGCAAAGGTGCACCGATCGATCACGCGATGTTAACAAAATTTGATGATGATGTACAGTGCTCGATCAATCGAGCAAAATTGACCGATCGATCGAGAAGTGTGCTCGATCGATCCAGTGAGGGCGATTTCTGTTGCCAAAAGTTCAGTGGCTCTCGATCGATCGAGAGCCTTTGGCCGATCGATAGAGAGGCCATTTTTTTTTTCAGAAAATTGTTGATTGTTGTGGAATCGATGCATGCTTCGGCTGAGTCTTTTATCTCGTTAATCATCATGATTGATGATGTATTTGGAGGATGAATACGTGCTTGTATATGTGATTGTGTGCACGTAATTAATTGTGGTTATTAACTGTGTTTAGCAAATAATTCACGGGACCACGGGGCAAAGGCAATGTTTGGCTCTTGCTATTGGATTATAAGATACGTGTAACGTACGAGCATAGTTAATATATTATTGTCATGTGCATGAATAATATATTGTTGTTGCAATCATTTTGATGTGCATTAGGATTATGTGTTGCAGCTGTTGAGCGAGTAATGAGTAATACCACCACTGTTGAGCGAGCATTGGATTGTGATACCGCCGCTGTTGAGCGAGCGATAGGACGAGATGTGGGGATAATGGGAAATCATTAATTGAGTTGTATATGATTTCTGTAATCCTTAGTGTAATGATTTAATCATATTTCATTGTGAAATTGGCATGGTAAGAATTGACATAGTTAATCAATGTAATGATTAACTGATTTTGGGAATTTGATGGCTTTGGTTATTGTGAGAACATGACAGCACGGGGAATCCCATATGATAACGATACTATACATGGAGTATCTTTTAAATTTACAGCTTTATATTCTGTAAATTATGAATTGTGATATTGTTGTTATTGAGATGGTGGATTTGTATGCTCACCTCGTGTGAGGGCAATTTCTGTTGGGACAAGTAGAACATGTACATCGATGGCTCTGGAGTTGAGTTCGAGCTGTTGATTGGAAATGTTTCCGGGGCTGAGGTACCAATGCTGGTATTGGGTATTATGTTATACAATAGATACACATTACCTATTCAATGCTCGTGTGTGAGCATTCTCATATGCATATATGGTTTGTATAAAGATTGTTAAATTTCTCTTTTCATTTATGTTTTGCATGCAATTAATTATGATGTATTGCATGATGAATTGAGAATGTGGAATTAGTGCATTGTACAATGCATACATGGGGCTAGTTGAGCTGTATTGGGGATTAAACATTAAGTGGATTAATGTCGAAAATTTTATAAATGGTATGTTAATGCTATAGAAACATGTGTACGAATTCCCTAATGACATGAATGCATGCAATAATATATGTGATAATGCACTAAGAGCGGGTTAAGGTAGCGAGGACCTTACAACTCCCAAGCCTTCAAGGACGTGGCTAAGAGGGTACGAGAACTTGAAGAGAACACCTCAGGGGAGGAGTTTCATGGCCATGTACTCCAACAAATTAACTCTTTCAATTTTTATGTGAAGAATCAATTTGATACATTTAGGGGCATGATTGAGGTCTTGCAAGAGGAATTCCAAACTCTCAAGGCCGACATGGTGCTATGCAAGCGGGCAATGGCTAATGCTGGGGATCATGTGGCCACTGCACCAACACAAATAGATGTTCCAAGGCCAAAACCATATAATGGAGATCAAAATGCCAAGGAACTCGATAACGTTTTGTGGAACTTGGAACAATAGTTTGCTGCCTCGAATGTGCGGGACAACGAGGCTAAGATTCGCAAGGCACCCTATTCTTGTCCGACACAACAACATTATGGTGGATGAGGCGTCACGCCGACATTGAGTGAGGCACATGCCACATGGGGACATGGGAGGATTTCAAGGCCGAGCTCAAGCATCAATTCTACCCCGAGAATGTGGAGTATGAGGCTCGTGATAGGCTACAACGACTCACACACAACAAAACTATAAAGGAGTACATCAAGGAGTTCCAAGAGATCGTCTTGGAGATCCCGGAGTTGATGGATCGAGAAGCATTTTTTGCATTCCTTGATGGGCTCAAGCCGTGGGCAAAGCAAGAACTCCAACACCGTCAGGTGCAGGATTTGGCTACGACAATTGCATATGCCGAGAGCCTTATTGAGTTGTGGCCCTCTAATGACAACAATAACAAAAGCAAGAAGGAGGATGATGCCCATGTTGTGGGAGGCAACCAGTCAAGCCAAAACCACAACAAGGGCAATGCACCAAGACTGTCGAGCAACAAGTCCAACGACAGGGGTCATACTTGCTAATTTGTCACAAGTCCGACCGCATCATGGTCAATTGCCCATGGTGAACAAGCTTGTAGCCTTGACAGATGAAGACGTGGAGCCGCAGGAGGAAGGCACAAAGATTGAATCTCTATGACTTCTCAATGCCATCAAGGCAAAGGTGGATCCAAGCAAAGGACCCAAGGGTGGGTCTTTGTTTGTGGATGCCTTGATCAGGGGCCGAGAGTCAAGGCATTGGTGGACACAAGAGCCACGCACAACTTCATCGTGGAGGAGACGACGAAGAAGCTAGGGCTTGCCATCACTCCAACCAGTGGATCAATCAAGTTGATAAATACAATGGCCAAACCAATAGATGAGGCAGCCAAAAGAGTGAAAACCACAATAGGAGAATGGCAGGATGTGTCTCCTACACGGTGGTGCCCATGGACTACTACGACATGGTTCTTGGGCTAGAGTGGCTCGATGAGTTGTGAGCATGTATTCTACCCTTTTCTAAATCCTTATATATTCTTGGTGCAAACACCCAGTGCAATATACCGGCCAAGAGGGAGGCCAAGGGGCCGATCAGGTGGTCGGCCATCGAATTTGCGAAGGGGCTTAAATGTAACAAGAAGACTTATTGCATAGTTCCGAGAAGGACGAGGGCCTAAGACTGAGGGCCTAGGGGAGTTGCCTATGGAGGTCAAGACCGTACCTGAGGATTCCAAGGAAATGCCAAAGTAATCGCCGAAGAAACTACCACCCAAGATGAATGAGGACCACAAAATAAAGTTGGTATATGATGCTGGTCCGCTTTTGGACAAACCGTATCGGAAGGCACCGACAAACTTGATCGCTTTTATTTTAAACAATTAATTCCAATCTAGCGATTTTAGACCGCAAGTGCACGGTGTCAAGTTTTAGTATAGATAGGAAGAATACGGATTGTCGAACCCACAGGGACTAACAAGCAAGTACCAAATAAGATTTCTTTTAACTATATTTAACCTACGCTAATTAATTAATAATTAAGCTACTAAATTAATCTACTATAATCCAATCAAAACAATCGACGATCACGAGAAAAGTCCACAAGACAGAATTATCAAGACTATGATTCACCTAACCCAACTCTTACAATTCTTTTCTCCACACATCTCTAAGGTGACGGGTTTTCCGAATTTATTCAATATACTCTCTCGAGCTATATTAAGTCTAACATCAAATTGCAACAAGTAACTCTCGTTCACTTAATTAACAATTTAATATTGAATGCGCTTTATGAAAACCACTAACTCTAGATTAAACAACCCAAAGCTATCACTCGTGTGTGATTTTATCTCTCGATCTCAATCTTTAACACACGGCATGAATTACTATATCGTATTATAATTTCATCTCTTGATCTCAATTATAATAAAATATCATTCAAAGGTGATCAATCCTTCAAAAGCATTAAGAACAATAAAACATGCACATAGAAGATATATGAATTCAATCTCAAAATCAATAGGAAAAACTATGTTATTGATATTTCTCAATCATCAAAAACACAACAAATCCAATTATTCATGTAAAACAATAATAGAAAAGTAAAAACAAACTCCAAAGTCGACTTCTTCGTTGATTCTCGATCCTTCCTCCGCTTCTTTCTAGATCGTGATCATCGATTCTCTTGTTGGCTTGTTCCAATTCCTAGGATGAAGTGGTGATGGTGGAGGATGGTGATATGGAATATGGAGGAGTGGAGGCTATTCCTAGGTTACAAAGTCTCCTCTTTCTTGTAATTTTCGTGTCAAAATATATAGGGATAGGAATCATGGTCTTCTTTGTTGGACCCAAACTCTAAAAGGAATTTATTTTTCAGAAAATTTCTCCGGCCGATCGATCGAGACTGACTGCTCGATCGATCGCCAAAGTTCTGTCGACGCCGATCGATCGAGAGTTGGGTCTCGATCGATCGAGATTATTTTATTTTTTTTTATTTTCTTTGAATTTTTCTTCCTTTCCCGGATTTGACGCGTTCGCTCGGTTTGGTCATTTTTCATCATTTTTGGCTCATTTCCTCTACTTTTATGAATTTCATCATTGATTCCTGAAATATAGAAATATATACCACAAACCGTAAAATAATCCAAGAATCAACACGAAAATATATACATATCATAGCATAAATACACGCAATATTCAACCCTATCAACTCCCCCAAACTTATCACTTAATCGTCCTCGATTAAGCATTAAAATCATAAGGTAGAGTTCATTCTTGATACTTAAAACAGTTATTTCATGACTTGCATTATTCTTAGAAATCTCATGCACATAGACTAAAGTTGACAAGACATGTTTTCTCCTAAGTCAAGCAACATATCTCAAAATCGGAACGTGGGTGTGTGCTAATTTCAATCTCAAGTTTCATGCACATATTCAAGATCAAATCATGTAATCAACTCAAAGTCAAGATTATCATCAAGCATCACATATGCCTATTTTCAAACAACTTCTCCACTAATGATAGTTACTCCCTAGACTTGGATCAAAAAGACTTTTTAAGCTTGTAATGTAAGGCCTTTGGTGATGGATTCAAAGAAAAGATAGGATATCACAAAGAAGAGAGTATAAACATGAAAAATTCAAAAAAAAAATTTGAGCACAAGTTGAGCTTCTCTTCTTTTTTCTTTTATAGCCTTGGCCACTTTGGGTCTTATTTAGTCTTTTTTTTTTCTCAAGGATTTATCTATCTTTTTCTTTTCTCATTGACCGCTTTACTTTTAAACAGAAAATTTCAAAGTGTAGTGTGAAGTGATTCTACCGCAAGTGCACGGTTGTCAAGTTTTAGTATAGTGAAATGAAAGTAAGGGTTGTCGAATCCACAGGGACTAATGTATAAGTACCAAATAAAATTAGAAAAATTATATTTAGCCTAGGATTAAAATGGGGGTAGACTAACTAATGCAGAAATTAGAACTAAAACACGAGAATAAAATGAAATGAATCGGGTTCCGGATATGCAACGGTAATTCGCTCGAGAAATTTATCTCGCTTTTCGTTCAACTATGTTCCCTTCGAAGATTCGTTTGAATAGGAAATTACTAAACAATTGATTCTTAAGGTGAAAAGTTTTCAATGATATTCAATACACTCTCTCGAGCTGTAAAGAAACTAATATCAAATTAGAACAAGTCACTCTCGTGCACCTATTTACTAATCCAATATTGCATAAATCTTCAAAACCTCGTTACTCTAAATCTCTCGATTCAAAGTGCTCACGTATGCGATTTCATCTTTCGATCTCAATCTTAACATACATCATGAATTAATGTAGCGTATTATAACGTTATCTCTCGATCTCGGTTATAACTCACAGATTTCAACCAAAGTTAGCTAGGCTTTGATCTTGATAAGCGTTTAATTCATGAACATAAGAACTCAATCCACGCAAACATGAACGAATCAATAAATGAAACACAATTTTACTAAAACTCAATAAAATAAACTAGATTCAATTCAAATCAATTACATAAGAAGTTTAATTGTCTCTCGACCTCAAAAACATCAAATGAAAATGAAAATAAAATAAATCAAAGTTTAGAAATACGATAAACGGCTGGAATGAATCCGTGCGTTGCACCGTGATTTCTTCTCTTGCTCCTTCCTTGCACTCCGAAAATGGTTGGCTCAAGCTCGGACAAAGAACGGAGAAGAAGGCTTTTTCTCCGATTCCTTCGGCGGCTACTAGGGTTTGGGTGTGTATTTTTCGGTCCTTTTTCCCTCCCAGATCTGATATATTATGGTATGGAAATGATCCATATTTGTAGCCACCGAAAATCAATTCAAAAATGGAAGATAAGATTTTCCAGAATTTGCGTATCGATCAATCGAGATTTTTGTCCGATCGATCGGTGAACTGTTCACGTTAGCTTTTAAAACTCTCTGCCTCGATCGATCGATCGAGATTTTCCTTCCGATCGATCGACTTTTCGATAAAATTTCTGCTGAAGTTTCTGACCGGCTCGATCGATCGAGAAATAATCTCGATCGATCGATGCTTTGATCCTTTTTCTGCTCAACACTCTGCCTGGCTCGATCGATCGAGAAATAATCTCGATCGATCGAAGCTCCGAAAAATCCAACTTCTTCATTTGATCTCTTTTTTGCCTCGATTTCACCCGTTTTCTTCATTTTAGCTCATTTCTTCCATTTCCGACCTATTTTCCTGAAACAAACAAATAAACACCAAAAAACATAATATCGTCCAGGAAAAAGTACGAAAAACGGGAAGAAGTTACAGCTAAAAACACGTAAAAACTAAGCCTATCACTCATCCATCAATTTTTTTCAACAATTAGCTCATCTAAATGTAGCAATTCAAGTGCATCTAATGAGAATCATTATACTCCCTTAGGGTTAAGATAAAAATATTCAATTTAGGCTCAAGTAGGTGGGTATAATGAGTTTGCCAAAGAATGTTGAATGGGGCTATGTTAAACATACTCCATTCTTTTTTTCAATTAGGCTCAAATTAGGGAACTAGAGATTTATATTTTCATGGTAAGCTTGAAAGCCTCAAACGGTCCAAATATCGCCTAGATCATTTCCAAGTCAAGTTTGTAGCTATAAAATTTCGCCTCAAAGTGTCATCATCAAATAGGTTATATGATAACTCTAAGATGCTCAAGACAAATCATCAAGTTCACAACAATTTTCACTATTCAACATGCAATCCACAAGCTCATGACTCATTGTGCTCAATATATTCCTCATTCTTGACATGCTAACTCAAATTAGGATATTCATGTACAAGTCTAATAATCATCAACAATCAAGTTCATATGCATGTGAGATCAAAATCCTCATTAAATAGTCACTACTATAATTCATTCTTTTCTCAAGTTTGAACTCACAAAAAAAAAAAATAGCTCATAATAATAGGATGATTCAAGTGTCAATTAAGCATACAACATATGGATAAAACAAGTAAAACATGCAAGCCACTCCCCCAAACTTAAATCAAACATTGCCCTCAATGTTCAAATGAATCAAAATGGAAAAAGTAAACTCCCCTGATCAAGACGCTTGCATGAGGATTTGAGGGAGATTGACTTTTGAAAGTTCCACAGTTGTAGGGATTCATCTCTCCAACGTAGTACCTAGCAAGAGAAGAATGTAAATGGTAAAATATTCGACTCGAGAGATAAACAAACTAAAATGCAAAAACTGAAAAATAAAACTAAATAGCAAAAGGATACGCTTGGGTTGCCTCCCAAGAAGCGCTGATTTCTAGTCGTCGGTTTGACCATCAGAAGCAACCATCAACGAGCGGCTGCCGCCCATAGTAAGTATCATATGATACAACAAATGGGTCTTCATTCAGTATGCCCTCAAGATTGGCATGATTGTAACAGTGTAGGCTCGTCGCTCCAACAACTTTCTTCATGAAATAGTAGGCATGAGAGAATGATTCTTGACTTGGCTTCATATCTTGGAGGATGTAGTGCGGTGAATTTGGCATCGATGGAAAATACGGATCCACATATGGCATAGGACATGTCTCCATCGATGGGCTCAAATCAGAATCTTCGAAAGTCTCTTCCTTATCCAACATCACACTCGACTCATCTTCCCATGGGAACTCCTCGGATGATATCTCTGAAGTAGTCTCAATCTCTTGAAAAGGCTCAAGTTCCCTTGACTCTTCCACACTAGTAGGATCACTCCCCCAAACTTGGTTGGTTGAGTGATCGTCATCATATAACCAAACTCGATTCACCGCCTCTTGATTTGTAGCCCTCATCACTTCCTCTTGGCAGCTAGTTGAAATTGTTTCCATGAGGACCGCCATTTGCTGCTCCAGGTGACGCATAGAGTTGGTTTGGCACTCCAAACTGTTCCCGGTTGATCCCATGAATCTTACTAAGGTATCCTCTAACTGAGTCGTGATGTTTTCAGAACTATCTCTCCTTTCTTCGCGATGTTCAAATGGTTGTGGCGTATCAATAGGATAGTGAGGCTCCGGTGGGTATTGGTGAATCCAACCTTGTAGTGAAGGATCACAATGCTAGTGATGATCAAAGTCCGCCATATCATTGAATAGGTGCACCACACTGTTCTCATCTCTATCAACCAGGGGACTCCCAGTCACCAGTGCTCCGCTCAATACCCATTCTCGTGTCTTTGCATCCAACCCTTTGAAGAAATATTGCAAGAGAGTATAGTTTGAAAAGTTGTGATACCGGAATGTGTTGGCCAATTCATTGAATCTCTCCCAAACAGCGTAGAACGGCTCGGAACGTTGTTGGGCAAAGCTTGTGAAGGCTTGTTGATGTAGCATCTCCAAGTACCTCACAAGACAAACAAAACAAAAACAAACTAAATATATATAAATTTTTTTTTCGAAGTAAATAAACAAAAACCTAGTATAAATTACAGTCAAAAACCTAGTATGATATTACTAAAGTTAGTCCCCGGCAACGGCGCCAAAAACTTGATCGCTTTTATTTTAAATAATTAATTCCAATCTAGCGATTTTAGACCGCAAGTGCACGGTGTCAAGTTTTAGTATAGATAGGAAGAATACGGATTGTCGAACCTACAGGGACTAACAAGCAAGTACCAAATAAGATTTCTTTTAACTATATTTAACCTACGATAATTAATTAATAATTAAGCTACTAAATTAATCTACTATAATCCAAACAAAACAATCGACGATCATGAGAAAAGTCCACAAGACAGATTATCAAGACTATGATTCACGTAACCCAACTCTTACAATTCTTTTCTCCATACATCTCTAAGGTGACGGGTTTTCCGAATTTATTCAATATACTCTCTCAAGCTATATTAAGTCTAACATCAAATTGCAACAAGTAACTCTCGTTCACTTAATTAACAATTTAATATTGAATGCGCTTTATGAAAACCACTAACTCTAGATTAAACAACCCAAAGCTATCACTCGTGTGTGATTTATTTCTCGATCTCAATCTTTAACACACGGCATGAATTACTATATCGTATTATAATTTCATCTCTTGATCTCAATTATAATAAAATATCATTCAAAGGTGATCAATCCTTCAAAAGCATTAAGAACAATAAAACATGCACATAGAAGATATATGAATTCAATCTCAAAATCAATAGGAAAAACTATGTTATTGATATTTCTCAATCATCAAAAACACAACAAATCCAATTATTCATGTAAAACAATAATAGAAAAGTAAAAGCAAACTCCCAAGTCGACTTCTTCGTTGATTCTCGATCCTTCCTCTGCTTCTTTCTCGATTGTGTTCCTCGATTCTCTTGTTGGCTTGTTCCAATTCCTAGGATGAAGTGGTGATGGTGGAGGATGGTGTTAGGGAATATGGAGGAGTGGAGGCTATTCCTAGGTTACAAAGTCTCCTCTTTCTTGTAATTTTCGTGTCAAAATATATAAGGATAGGAATCATGGACTTCCTTGTTGGACCCAAACTCTAAAAGGAATTTATTTTTTCAGAAAACTTCTCCGGCCGATCGATCGAGACTGACTGCTCGATCGATCGCCAAAGTTCTGTCGACGTCGATCGATCGAGAGTTGGGTCTCGATCGATCGAGATTACTTTATTTATTTTTTCTTTTGAATTTTTCTTCCTTTTCCGGATTTGACGCGTTCGCTCGGTTTGGTCATTTTTCATCATTTTTGGCTCATTTCCTCTACTTTTATGAATTTGATCATTGATTCCTGAAATATAGAAATATATACCATAAACCGTAAAATAATCCAAGAATCAAAACGAAATATATACATATCATAGCATAAATACACGCAATATTCAACCCTATCAGAAGGCACCGATGGTGTGATGCCCGGGAATTAATGCGCTAATCCCGGTGTGGTAATGATCCTCAAGGGAGTTTATTTGTGGCAATTATGAATTACGTGCGATGTTGGGACACCCGAGAATGTTAAATCGGATATTTTGGGGATCGTTGGATCCAAAGGTTGAGATTGTATTCTTATCGTGGTGAAAAACCTTGGAATTGGGTTTTTTGTGGTATCTGGGGTCCGGGTAACTTCGTATTGGGGCTGGTGCTGGAAATTGAGGTTGGAGAGATAATTATTGAAAACAGATGATTTTTAATGAATCATGATGTATTTGTGGAGGATTTGGTATTTTGGAGCTTTGGTGCTATATATACCAATTGGACTCGGTATTCCGTCATTGGCACGAAGTCTCTCCCCTCTCTTCCCTCTCTCTACGCCAAACCCATTTCCCCTTTTCCCCTCTTTTCTCCCATGGAGGAGAAATCGCTAGTAACTTGGCTCGGGGGCCGGATTTCTCGAAGATAATCAGGTTTTGATTTTCCCCTCGTCCTTATCTTCGATTTGGTAGTAATATTGTAGGGTTTGGTTGAGTTTTGGGTTGGTTATGGAATTTGGGGATTTTTGGTTAAAATCCAAAGTTGAGTTTTTGGTATTTTTTTATGGAGTTTAAAATCCGCTAATTAAACCTCGATCGCGAGATAGCACCGATCGATCGCGAGGAATCAGTAAAAGCTGGCGATTGATCGGCGTTATCAGCGATCGATCACGACTTTAATATTTTCGGGCAGTAGACTTGCGCGATCGATCGCGACCCTTTTTCTAGTGTTTTTTTGAAAATTTTGGAAAATGTCGGGATTTTGGAATCGAGGTTTAATTAGCCGATTTTCGGGGCAATGTCTACATTCCAATGGAATGCTATACTTTTAAAATGAAATGGTTGGAGCCAAATTTTAATAAGAAAATGGAATACTCGATTGAGTATTTGGTTAACCTTTGTATAGATGAAATGCAATATTTTGGGTATTATGCATGCTTAGCCCGGAGTCTTTTAAAATGGTTAATCGTCATGGATGACGATATAGTTGAGGATTGTGAACGTGCTTGTGCACGTGGTTGCATGCTTGTAATAGATTATGAGTTATTTATGTGTTAGCACATAATTCATTGGATCACGCGACTAAGGCTAGGTTGGACTCGAACTACGGAATTATAAGGTATGTATAACGTACGAGCATAGCTTTAAATATATTGTTGTGCATGAATAATATATGGTTGTTGCAATCATTTGATATGCATTGGGAATTATTTGGTGCCGCTTTTGAGCGAGCAAGGATTGGGATGTTGTCGATGTTGAGCGAACATCGATTATGACGCCGCTATTGTAAAGCGAGCAATGGAATAGAAAGTGAAATATATGGAATATCTATAATAATTGTTTAACGATTTGATATTATTAATTTTGGTATCGGTATATGGAAAACGGATTAGTTAACCAATGTAATGGTTAACTGACATTTGAGAATTTGATGATTTCGGTTATTTTAAGAACAGGAACAGCACAGGGGATCCTGGATGAGGATGAAGCCATCCAGGGAGTGTCTTTTAATATTCATAGCCTTTTTCAATTATGAATTGTAATATTGTGCTTATTGGATTTGGGATATTGGCATGCTCACCCCGTGTGGGGGCTGTCTCTGTTGGGGCAGGTGAATATGTACATTGATGGCTTTGGAGTTGAGCTCGAACTATGGATTGGAGGTGCTTCCAGGATTGAAGTACCAGTGACGGTATTGAGCACAGTGTTTTATAAATTTGATACACATACATTTATTGATGCTCGCATGTGAGCACTGTTATATGTGTATATGGGTTGTATAAAAAGGCAAGGGTCGTTCTCTCTTCATTTATTGGTCGCATGCAATTATTTTTTGAATTGTTAAATGAACTGAGAACATGTTAGTGTATTAAAAGGGTGCATGATATGTATGCGGACTTGGTTAGGGGACAGTGGACATTATAAGGAATAATTTATGAAATTTTATTATTGGCATGTTTTGCTATGGTTGCAAGTGGTCTTTCCCTTACACATATGGTTGTATGCACTAAATGCATGGGTTAATACACTAATAACGGGTGTGATGTCCCCGAAATGATTAATTGCAATTAAGGCACTAATTATGTTTATGTGATTAATTATGTGGATAATTGATTTACGTGTTGAAATTAATTATCACGATGAAATGCTTAGTCACATGATAGGCATGACCCGCGGGGGTTACGTTTCAAGGTGCATGTTATGCATGATAGAAAATGGGGTGTTAACATGATTTAATTGTGTTGATTGTTAATTATGAGGAAAGTATGGATTTAATGAAGTTGATTGCATTTTTGTAAATGCTTTTAAAATACCATGTTGGGGTATTTTATACATCATGTTAATTTTTGGGTACAAATCAATTAACCCATATACCCCACTATACCCTCTCCCCCCTCACTTTACCTTTTCACTCTTAAATCCCCAAATTCATCCCAACCCTATCATTTTCATCCCATTTTCGTCCAAGCCAAGGAGGAGGAGGAGAAATCCTTGCACACTCTCCATTTGTTGAAATCTTAGTAAGATTTTGGATCCTCAAGAGGTATGGAACCAATCCTAAAGTTTTTATGAAGTTTGGATTTGAAATGTGATGATTTTGAAGTGATTTATGTGGGTTTGGTTGGGTATGTGTTGTATGTTGTTGGGGCATGATTTTTGAAGTGTTTTGTATGGGTTTTAGTGGGTTATGATGTTGTTGATGTTGTAGGAAAGTTTGGTTTTGTAAGGTATGAGGATGAGCTCGAAAAATGTACAAAAATGGCGAAAAATCGCGCACCAGCAGGTGGCGATCGATCGCCTGAAATGAGGCGATCGATCGCCGATGGCCAGTAGCCATTTCACGTAGCATGCGATCGATCGCCTGAAATGAAGCGATCGATCGCCGCAGGGCAAAAAGTGGGGCGATCGATCGCCTCGTGCAGCGATCGATCGCCGCTGTTTAAAACAAGGCAAATGATGTTTTTTGATGAATTTTTGGTATTTGGCTATTGTTTAGCTTCTAATATCGATTTGTATGGTTGTTTGGAACCATCCCAGGTGCCAACAACATCGAGAAGATAGAGTTCTTCAATTTCTCCACTTTTGGAATTAAGGTACGTAAGAAGCGTACGGGCATCGGACGGTAACACACTCCTAACTCTGACTATGCATTGATTGCATGAGTATTTATGATGATTATGATGACGATTGTGATAAGTAAGTTTATGATAATGATGTTTATGATGGTGATTGTGATAAATAAGTTTAAGATGATGATGTTTGTGAAGATGATATGATAAGTAAGTTTATAATGATGTTATACGATGTTTATAAAAAGGGTAAGATGCCCATATGGTAAGAGGCCATACGATGTTATTATGTGGTAAGATGCCACGGGGTAAGGTGCCCATATGGTAAGATGCCATACAATGTTATTATGTGGTAAGATGCCACGGGGTAAGATGCCCATATGGTAAGAGGCCATACGATGTTATTACGTGGTAAGATGCCACACGATATTATGATATGGTAAGATGCCATACGATAGGGTAAGATGCCCACGTGGTAAGATGCCACACGATGTTATGATATGGTAAGATGTCATACGATGGGGTAAGATGCCCATATGCACGAATGTGAATCAGGGTCAACAAAAAGAAACTGACGAATAACCCGCATGTTTACTTAACTATGATTTTGTACATTTACTGTCATATTTATAAGATGATGATGCTATAAGATGACGATGCTTATATGATGACGATCCTATATGATGATGATGCTATATGATGATGATGCTATAAGATGATGATGTCATAAGATGATGATGCTATAAGATGACGATGCTTATATGATGACGATGCTATATGATGATGATGTTATATGATGATGATGCTATAAGATGATGATGTTATAAGATGATGATGCTAGAAGATGACGATGCTTATATGATGATGATGCTATAGGATGATGATGTTATAAGATGATGATGTTATGAGATGATGATGCAATAAGATGATGATGATGTTATAAGATGATGATGCTATAAGATGATGATGCTTACATGATGATGATGTTATAAGATGATGATATTTATAAAATGATGATGCTTATATGATGATGATATTATAAGATGATGATTTTAATCATTCATGTCAAGAATTAATGATTATATGCATGGCTATGAAACAGGGACAACCAAAGGGGGTTAATGCGATTAACCAGGAAGTATACGTTACCAATTATTTTCATGCATTTATTTATATGCCGTCGCCTTATGATGTTAAGTAACGATGTACATGCTCATGATGGGTTGTTCCTGTAGGTACACTTTTGGACCGAAGGGCTAAGGGTCGGGTTGAGGCAGTGAGCTAAAAGGAGCATGAAAGAAGATAGGATACAGGACTTTTGGATAGTCTCTACTCTAGGAGTAGTATAATTCTATCGCTTTAACATTTATTATTGAGAATGTAATGAGTTAAGTTTTGAAATTTCATTGTTGGCCTGAAATCTTTTTAGCTCAAAGCTACAATCGGAACCCTAAGACGTTGTTAATGCTTGTTTAGTCCATAAATTGTGTATTAAGATGATGTTAAGGTAGGAAGACCCTACATTAGTGGTATCAGAGCAGTGGTTAGATAACCCGGGAATGAGCGAAGGGTAGTCTTAGCAATAAGTTGGCTAGGTGCTTACTTGTAAACATGTTGTGCGCATATGTTACTTATGAAGTATAGGATGCTATGCTAACATGTTTTATTTATCTAACGAGGTATTATATGAACTGCTTTTGGGTATTGTTGTTAACCCTTGTCTTGCAGTATGGCAGAAAATGCTGAAGTAAGTGATGCGATTTCATATGCACTTCTCCGTCGCCCATGCCTCTTGTAGTCTCGACACCCGCTAGAAGAAGTTTGATGACTGATCAGATTGTCTATGACGACCTTATTTATTTTGAGGGTAACGAGCTGAGGACAGACTTGATTGTTCTGGGAATGCCAGACTTCGAATGCATTGTGGGCATCGAGGTGCTGAACAAGTATCAGGCAGTTGTGGACTACAGACAAAGACTGTCTGATTCAGGTCTGATATGAGGGTCCAATGGACATCTTATGAGGATGGTTCCTGTTCAAGGATTCCGTTACCATCTGCTGTCAAGATGGCACAGTTATTGGAACGAGACCATAAAGGATATCTCATCTATACTGTTGATATTACTGAAAAGAGGAAAGAGTTAAAGGTTGAGGATGTGCCCGTAGTGGCTGTGTTTCCTGATGTATTTCCGTAAGAGATTCCTGGATTCCCACCGACGAGAGAGGTCGAGTTTGGGATTAAGTTACTACCAGGGACGTCTACCATTTCTCGTGCCCCGTATAGGATGGCACCAGCGGAGCTAAGGGAGTTAAAGGTTCACTTGCAAGAGCTCCTCGATAAGGGCTATATACGCCCTAGCGTATCGCCCTGGGGTGCGCCAGTTTTGTTTGTTAAGAAGAAAGATGGTTCAATGAGGCTGTGCATCGATTTTAGACAACTGAACAAAGCCGTGATGAAGAATAAGTATCCGCTTCCGGGGATTAATGATTTGTTTGATCAGCTGCAGAGTACGAGGCTCTACAGTAAGATCGATCTGAGGTCGGAGTATCATCAGATTCGAGTTCGAGAGGATGATGTACAGAAGACAGCTTCCAGGACTAGATGTGGGCACTACGGATTCTTAGTCATGCCTTTTAGGGTGACGAATGCCCCAGCTGTTTTATGAGCCTGATGGACAGGGTGCTCCAACCATGTTTGGATCAGTTCGTCATAGTTTTTCATGGACGATGTGCTTATTTACTCTCGAACTGAAGAGGAACACGTAAAGCACTTGAGAACAGTACTCCAGATCCTTAGGGATTGCCAGACCCCTGGCACAGCTGACTCAGAAAGGAGTGTCATTCTATTGGTCCGAAGCTTGTGAGGAAAGCTTCCAAGAATTGAAGCGGCGTTTGATTACGACACCTATGTTGGTGATTCCTTCTGAGAATAAGAGGGTTGCCTTGTACACGAATGCATCACTGCAGGGTTTGGACTAGTGTGTTGATGCAAGATAAGCATGTGGTGGCTTATGCATCGAGGCGGTTACAACCACATGAGGATAGGTACCCAGTCCATGATTTGGAGCTGGCAGCCGTTATATTTGCCTTGAAGATTTGGAGGCATTACTTGCATGGTACGTCGTTTACCATCTACACGGACCACGGAGTTTTGTTCACGCAGGCTGAGATGAATATGCGACAAAGAAGATGGATGTCATGAATTTATCAGCTATGATGACCTCTTGTTGCCATTTGGGCTATGATTTTGATGTGGACACGTCGCCGGTGCGAGTGTCGACCATGTTGGTTGAGCCAGACTTATTTGAGGCTATTAGGAAAGCCCAGAGGTCAGATGATGAGGTTCAGAGGTGGTCGTTTTTAGTACTTCGAGGACAGCCACCAAAGTTCAGAATGGCAGAAAATGATTCCTTGAGGCTGGGCAACCGATGGGTAGTCCCAGATACGCCGGAGTTGCTTAAAGGAATATCGGAACGGGCTCATAGTAGTCGGTTCAATATCCACCCAGGAGGAAGGAAAATGTATAAGGACCTAAAGTTCTGGTGGAGACGCATGAAGCACGATGTGATCGCTTTCGTTAAAAGATGTTTGATCTGCCAACAGGTAAAGGCAGAAAGGCAGAGGCCTGGTGGCGAGCTGAAGAGCTTGAAGGTACCCAAGTGGAAGTGGAGGCATATCATTATGGACTTTGTGACCCACTTACCAAGGACGGCCTCTGGATTTGATGCGATCTGGGTGATCGTGGATAGGCTAACGAAGGTAGCTCACTTCATCCCCTACTGTATGACTTTTGCGTACCTAAAGATGACCCAATTATATGTGCGGGATGTGGTGAGGTTGCATGGGGTTCCAGTCTCGATTGTGTCTGACAGAGACCCAAGGTTTACTCCACATTTCTAGGAGGGTCTTCAGACAGCTTTGGGCACAGAAGTGATGCTGAGTACAGCTTATCACCCTCAGTCAGACGGCCAGACAGAGTGTACCCTTCAGACGCTCGAGGACATGTCGAGGGCATGTGTTTAGGATTTTGATACTCCGTGGCAAGATTCAGTGCCAATGATGTAGTTCTCCTATATTAGCAGCTATCGGACGAGCATTCAAATAACTCCTTTTGAAGCTCTTTATGGACGACGATGTAGGTCACCGCTGTATTGGGAGGACTTGACTAGTAAAGCGGTCGGAGGACCGGATATGATTAAGGATATGTAAGACAAGATAAAGTTGATACGCCAAAAGATGAAAGCGGCCCAGGATAGGCAAGCGGCCTATGCCAATAAGCGGCGACGACCGCTGGAATTCCAAGTAGGAGACAGGGTCTTCTTGAAAATCTCACCCTTCAGGGGTGTAGTTCATCTTGGAATGCGGGGGAAGTTATCCCCGAGGTATGTTGGTCCATATGAAGTATTGCAGCGTATCGGTACTTTGGCCTACCGTTTGGCTCTATCGCCGTCTTTATCTGGGATTCATGATGTTTTCAAGTTTCTATGTTGCGGAAATATGAGCCAGACCCGTCGCATGTTTTACAGCCTACTGAAGTGCAGTTGGATTCAGATGTATCCTACGTTGAACGACCGGTCAGAATTCTGGATCGTGAGGATCGCAGATTACGAAGTCAAGTTATACTGATGGTCAAAGTTCAGTGGGATCGTCGGGGTGTCGAGGAGGCTACGTGGGAGACGGAGCGGCATATGGTACAGCACTACCCGGAACTATTCTCTGGTATGTGATTTATGTTTAGTTTCTTTTGGGGTAAGTGCATGCGATTTCGAGGACGAAATCTTATAAGTAGGGGAGTAATGTAATGTCCCCGAAATGATTAATTGCAATTAAGGCACTAATTATGTTTATGTGATTATTATGTGGATAATTGATTTACGTGTTGAAATTAATTATCACGATGAAATGCTTAGTCACATGATAGGCATGACCCGGGGGGGTTACGTTTCAAGGTGCATGTTATGCATGATAGAAAATGGGGTGTTAACATGATTTAATTGTGTTGATTGTTAATTATGAGGAAAGTATGGATTTAATGAAGTTGATTGCATTTTTGTAAAATGCTTTTAAAATACCATGTTGGGGTATTTTATACATCATGTTAATTTTTGGGTACAAATCAATTAACCCATATACCCCACTATACCCTCTCCCCCCTCACTTTACCTTTTCACTCTTAAATCCCCAAATTCATCCCAACCCTATCATTTTCATCCCATTTTCGTCCAAGCCAAGGAGGAGGAGGAGAAATCCTTGCACACTCTCCATTTGTTGAAATCTTAGTAAGATTTTGGATCCTCAAGAGGTATGGAACAAATCCTAAAGTTTTTATGAAGTTTGGATTTGAAATGGGATGATTTTGAAGTGATTTATGTGGGTTTGGTTGGGTATGTGTTGTATAGTGTTGGGGTATGATTTTTGAAGTGTTTTGTATGGGTTTTAGTGGGTTATGATGTTGTTGATGTTGTAGGAAAGTTTGGTTTTGTAAGGTATGAGGATGAGCTCGAAAAATGTACAAAAATGGCGAAAAATCGCGCACCAGCAGGTGGCGATCGATCGCCTGTAATGAGGCGATCGATCGCCGATGGCCAGTAGCCATTTCACGTAGCAGGCGATCGATCGCCTGAAATGAAGCGATCGATCGCCGCAGGGCAAAAAGTGGGGCGATCGATCGCCTCGTGCAGCGATCGATCGCCGCTGTTTAAAACAAGGCAAATGATGTTTTTTGATGAATTTTTTGTATTTGGCTATTGTTTAGCTTCTAATATCGATTTGTATGGTTGTTTGGAACCATCCCAGGTGCCAACAACATCGAGAAGATAGAGTTCTTCAATTTCTCCACTTTTGGAATTAAGGTACGTAAGAAGCGTACGGGCATCGGACGGTAACACACTCCTAACTCTGACTATGCATTGATTGCATGAGTATTTATGATGATTATGATGACGATTGTGATAAGTAAGTTTATGATAATGATGTTTATGATGGTGATTGTGATAAATAAGTTTAAGATGATGATGTTTGTGAAGATGATATGATAAGTAAGTTTATAATGATGTTATACGATGTTTATAAAAAGGGTAAGATGCCCATATGGTAAGAGGTCATACGATGTTATTATGTGGTAAGATGCCACGGGGTAAGGTGCCCATATGGTAAGATGCCATACAATGTTATTATGTGGTAAGATGCCACGGGGTAAGATGCCCATATGGTAAGAGGCCATACGATGTTATTACGTGGTAAGATGCCACACGATATTATGATATGGTAAGATGCCATACGATAGGGTAAGATGCCCACGTGGTAAGATGCCACACGATGTTATGATATGGTAAGATGCCATACGATGGGGTAAGATGCCCATATGCACGAATGTGAATCAGGGTCAACAAAAAGAAACTGACGAATAACCCGCATGTTTACTTAACTATGATTTTGTACATTTATTGTCATATTTATAAGATGATGATGCTATAAGATGACGATGCTTATATGATGACGATCCAATATGATGATGATGCTATATGATGATGATGCTATAAGATGATGATGTCATAAGATGATGATGCTATAAGATGATGATGCTTATATGATGACGATGCTATATGATGATGATGCTATATGATGATGATGCTATAAGATGATGATGTTATAAGATGATGATGCTATAAGATGACGATACTTATATGATGATGATGCTATAGGATGATGATGTTATAAGATGATGATGATGTTATAAGATGATGATGTTATGAGATGATGATGCTATAAGATGATGATGATGTTATAAGATGATGATGCTATAAGATGATGATGCTTACATGATGATGATGTTATAAGATGATGATATTTACAAAATGATGATGCTTATATGATGATGATATTATAAGATGATGATTTTACTCATTCATGTCAAGAATTAATGATTATATGCATGGCTATGAAACAGGGACAACCAAAGAGGGTTAATGCGATTAACCAGGAAGTATACGTTACCAATTATTTTCATGCATTTATTTATATGCCATCGCCTTATGATGTTAAGTAACGATGTACATGCTCATGATGGGTTGTTCCTGTAGGTACACTTTTGGACCGAAGGGCTAAGGGTCAGGTTGAGGCAGTGAGCTAAAAGGAGCATGAAAGAAGATAGGATACAGGACTTTTGGATAGTCTCTACTCTAGGAGTAGTATAATTCTATCGCTTTAACATTCATTATTGAGAATGTAATGAGTTAAGTTTTGAAATTCCATTGTTGGCCTGAAATCTTTTTAGCTCAAAGCTACAATCGGAACCCTAAGACGTTGTTAATGCTTGTTTAGTCCATAAATTGTGTATTAAGATGATGTTAAGGTAGGAAGACCCTACAACGGGTTAAGGGTACGGGGGGCCTTACAGATGGAACCACACAACATTGCCACGGGCTACACCCGGAGCAGCCCCACAATGTATACATCCGCCGCACAACCGCCAAAGAGAGGATTAAGTGGACATACATTAAGCACGAGCGACTGAGTTCAAGGAAGAGGACCTTGTAATTGTCAAGCCACCACCCCAACAGTTCAAGTCCTTGAGGTCCATGAACATGGGGTCGGTACTGAAATATGAAGGCCCCCCATACACCAAGTACTTCACAACCCGCAGTGTTCCACCCGATGTTGCCGCCCAAGCATTATGGAGGTTCGAACTCATTCCTTTTATACATGGGGCAAGATTGAATTTTACGTAGTTTTGTGGCTTTGGGACATTCCGGAAGCTCCCGGAAACTTGAAGAACACATTGGAGCAACCCGGAAGACTCTTGACTTTACTTGTACTTTTTTTTTTTGGATTCTAGAATCTTGTGGAGACATACATAAAACATTATAAAATCATATAGATGTTCTAGAATCTTATACATAGAATATGGTAGAAGCATGTAGAAGGGAAAAAGATCCTAGAAGGTCTTTTCCCCACTATTAGATCAAATTAATCGCCATCATCCATTGAGGAGGTGGATATGTATATGTAGGAGTAGGAGTTCATTTGTATCCATCCAAGTATCAAGCATTCAAGCAATACAATGCATTCTTCAAAGCTCTCTCTTTGTGTTCTTTCTCTTACTAGCACTTAGCAACCAACTCGAGAGGAAGACTGACTTGCTAGCGACGTGGGTTACTATTTAAGTACAGCACGGGTTTGAGAAAGTCTGGGTGAAAGTTCTTATCCCGTTACATTAGGCTGACAAATTTCTGGTTTTTGCATCATTTTGATAAAAATGTTCTTTAAAATAAATTGTTAAAAGCTGGACAAATTCACTTAAAATTTATATTCCCAAACTTTTTTTTTTTAATACAGAGTGATTCTTTGTTTAAGCTCCCTGCTGTCAAATTTTTTGTGGTTTGAAGTTTTTTGATTCTTTATTTAATCCCTAATTAAAAGAGTAATTGCATATATTTCTAAAAGAGTCAATTTTCAACATCTATATAATTTGGGTTGAAAATAATTAAACATAACCCAAAATTATAACCATTTAACAATGAGTGAAGCTATCCCCAATACATAGAAGCTACATATATTGAAAATAATATAAATCAAAATTGACGACAGCCTACCAACAAAGAAATCGTGAGAAATTGAAGCTGCTAAATAAATTAAGAAAAATCAAAATTGTATACGTAAGTTATTTCGTGGCTATTGATCGCTTTTATTTTAAACAATTAATTCCAACCTAGCGATTTTAGACCGCAAGTGCACGGTGTCAAGTTTTAGTATAGATATGAAGAATACAGATTGTCGAACCCACAGGGACTAACAAGCAAGTACCAAATAATATTTCTTTTAACTATATTTAACCTACGATAATTAATTAATAATTAAACTAAACTAAATTAAGCTACTATAATCCAACCAAATAATCGACGATCACGAGAAAAGTCCACAAGAAAGAATTATCAAGACTATGATTCACCTAACCCAACTCTTACAATTCTTTTCTCCATACATCTCTAAGGTGACGGGCTTTCTAAATTTATTCAATATACTCTCTCGAGCTATATTAAATCTAACATCAAATTGCAACTAGTAACTCTCGTTCACTTAATTAACAATTTAATATTGAATGCGCTTTATGAAAACCATTAACTTTAGATTAAACAACCCAAAGCTATCACTCGTATGTGATTTTATCTCTCGGTCTCAATCTTTAACACATGGCATGAATTATTATATCGTATTATAATTTCATCTCTCGATCTCAATTACAATAAAATATCATTCAAAGGTGATCAATCCTTCAAAAGCATTAAGAACAATAACACATGCTCATAAAAGATGTATGAATTCAATAAATCAATAATATTAAAGGAAAAACAATGTTTAAGATATTTCTCAATCATCCAAAACACATTAAATCCACTAAAAATTCAAAACAATAATAGAAAAGTAAAAGCAAACTCCCAAGTCAACTCCTTCGTTGATTCTCGATCCTTCCTCGCTTCTTTCTCGATAGTGCTCCTCGATTCTCTTGTTGGCTTGTTCCAATTCCTAGGATGAAGTGGTGATGGTGGATGAAGGTGATATGTAGTATGGAGGAGTGGAGGCTATTCCTACGTTAAAAAGTATGATAACCCTTGAAATTTTCGTGTCAAAATATATAAGGATAGGAATCATGGACTTCCTTGTTGGACCCAAACTCTAAAAGGAATTTATTTTTCAGAAAACTTCTCCGGCCGATCGATCGAGACTGACTGCTCGATCGATAGCCAAAGTTCTGTCGACACCGATCGATCGAGAGTTGGGTCTCGATCGATCGAGATTATTTTATTTTTTTATTTTCTTTTGAATTTTTCTTCCTTTCCCGGATTTGACGCGTTCGCTCGGTTTGGTCCTTTTTCATCATTTTTGGCTCATTTCCTCTACTTTTATGAATTTCAACATTGATTCCTGAAATATAGAAATATATACCATAAACCGTAAAATAATCCAAGAATCAACACGAAAACATATACATATCATAGCATAAATACACGTAATATTCAACCCTATCAGCTATAAATATGTGTATTCAATTTGTTTACAATTGGAGAAATGTGAAATTATAAATTGATAATGAAATCCATTTCTCCCCAACATTAGATTTCTATCATAGTATCAGAGCCAGATTCGAAGAAAAAAACTAAGGTTTGGTAAATTATAGCAGAGATGCTACAAACCAATAGACGAACCAGATCCGGGCGTCCTCTCTGGCCGTGAGAGACAAGCTACCACTCCAAGCCGCTGCCAAAGCATCATGAAAAATCAAATAACCAGCAGCCACAAGCAAGTTGCTAAGACACGCGAGTGTGATCCAGCCATAGCAAGCACATCGTCCTCTCTAAAAGCTGCGAGTCAAACCAGAAGTTACGAATCGGAGCCGCAGTCTGCGAGCCCAAAAGCACGACTGCAAGCTAAAGCCAAGGCTGCAGAAGTGACTCAAAAAAAAAAAAAGATGCAACAGAACTTCAAAGGGAAGCTGTACATCTGCTGAAGATGGAGACAACATATCCGAGAAGAATTCTAAGAAACATAAGGTTACACTCAACTCTTTGGAAAATGGTAATCATATATAGAAGGGAGATTCACAAGTAGAAGAAAAATGAAGAAGGTGCCATGTATAAAGAGAAAGGGCCCAAAGGTTGTTTTATAATTTATTAAGCATTTGAAAAAACATGGGGCCAAAAGGTGGACTTAACTTGGGTGTTGGTTCTTAAAATAAAACGTTGACCAATAAAATTTAGTTATATATATAAAATAAATAAATAATCAATACAAAATGAACAAAAATAAATGAAAAAATTATGTTGAAGACTCATTCGTTCCAGAAGAGGAGCAGATGCAGACTACCCAAGAGGAGCTGACACTGACTACCTAAAGAGGAGCTGACACTGACTATCCAGAGATGAGCAAATGCAGACTACCCAAAAGAGGAGCTGACACAAATAAGAGTGGGAGTCGGGTTCGGATAATCGGGTCCCGACCCGACCCGATTGGGTAAATCCCAAAAAATTCGGGTTGTTCAGGTTTTTAACCCGATCGGGAAACACTTTAATCGGGATCAGGATCGGGTGCCATTTTTTTAAAAAAAATCAGGTCGGGTACCCGTATACCCGACCCCGAAAATAAATTTTAATGGCTTTTGCCCGAATACACTACAAACACTACACATTACTACATTAGGTCTTCACTCTTCCGACTTTCTCACACAGTCACGCTTTCATTCTCGTCTCTCTCACGCTCGACGTCGCCGCACTTCCGTTATTCAATCTTCACCCTCGTTCTCGTCTCAGTTCTCACAGCACACAGCTGCACTTCACTCTCGTTCTCGTTCTCATCTCTTCGTCTTGCCTTCTCACGCCGTCCGAAAAAGCGTCACGACTTGACCAGCCATTTCGTGCTCTGAGGCTAAGAGTCTGAGCCCTCAGGTATGACCATATGAGAAATTGAGGTATTCCTTCCCCACATTGTGGTATTCCTTCCCCACGATATGTCTGTGGTATACCTTCCCCGCGTTGTGAATTTGTGATATTCATTTTTCTGTGGTATTCCTTCCCCAAGTTTTGAGTTATGAATTGTTGTATGTTTTGTGAATTGTGATAGCTTGAAATGAATTGTGATAGTTTATTTGTTTTCATATCACTGTTTGTATGAAACAAAATTACTCATTGAATAGTGTCTAGCCATGAAAGTGAAAGTGATGCACATCTTGAACCTCAGACAACACCAAACCCAAGCCAAAGTGATGGTTTAGATTTAGAACAACGAAATGAAAACGAGATAAGTGATAAAGAGGGGTCGTCTAAAAGGAGAAAAACATACGAGTCAAGGTCGGAGCTTTGGATTCATTTTGATAGAATTGATTGTCCGAATGAGAAAGTTAGGAAGGGTAAATGCAAATATTGTGGAGTTGAAATTAGAGCCGATCCCAAAAAAATGGAGCTAAGGGTCTTAAAAATCACTTAAATGCGTGAAAGAAAACACCGCTTGAATTGGAACCAAATCAAATGCGACTTAAGATGCAAAAATCTTTCATGGATGATGACACAGACGCTCGTCCTTGCAATTGGAGATTTGATGAGGCTAAAGTTAAAAAAACATTATGCATTATGTTGATTGTTGATGAACTTCCATTTAAGCATGTTGAGAATGAGGGGTTCAAACATTTTATGTCGGTCATTTGTCCTCAATTCACCATTCCATCAAGAAAGACTATTGCCAAAGATATTTTTCAAATGTACTTGGATGAAAAGTTGAAGCTTAAGACTTTTTTGAAAAGAAATACTCAAAGGTTTTGCATCACTACTGACACTTTGAAATCAATTCAAAAGATAAATTACATATGTCTAACTGTTCATTTCATTAATAATGATTGGAAGTTAGGAAAAAAAATTTGAATTTTTGTCCGATCACTAGCCATAAAGGGAGGAAATTGTCAAGTCTGTTGAAAAATGCATTCGAAATTGGGAAATTGAGAATATTTTAACTATCATTGTGGATAATGATCCATCGAATGATACCAATGTTGAGCATTGGAAAAGCAATTTAATAATTGGGGCACTAGCTTGCTAGGTAACCAGTATCTGCATATGAGGTGCATTGCTCATATAATTAACCTAGTAGTGCAAGATGGTTTCAAGGGAAAGGAGGAACATGATGCTATCAACTGCATCAGAGGGGATGTTAGGTATATCAGAAGTTCTCCAGCTAGGTACCAAGCATTTAATGAATGTGCAGCTTCAGAAAAATTAGAAAGTAATAAGTTATTGTGTCTTGATGTACCTACTAGGTGGAATTCAGCCTTCTTAATGTTGGAGGCTATGGTGAACTTAAAAAAAACATTTGTTTCTTTTGAGGAGGTTGACAGTAATTATGCAAGGGATCTTTCAAAGTCGCCTTATGATGGGGTACCTAATGAATATCATTGACACTGACCTACATTGTTGTTGAAATTTTGGATCACTTTTACGATCTTACTTTGAGAATTTTTGGTTCATTGTATGTGACATCTAATTTTGTGTTTCACGAGATAAGTGTTGCTGACATGCTTCTGAGAACGTAGTTGGACGATTGTGATGTTGAATTGAGTAACATGGCTTATAGAATGAAAGAAAAAATTGACAAGTATTGAGGATCGATAGAAAAAATGAATAAGGTTTTATATTATGCTGTGATTATTGATCCTCGTCATAAACTGGACTTTCTGAACTATTCATTTGACATGCTATATCATGCTCTGGAGAGTGAGAAAATGAAAAAAAGGAAGTTAGACAATGTATGTATGCATTATTTGATGAATACATGTGTGTCTGCCTCACATACTGCATCGAATATGAGTGTTGATTCTAGTGCTAGTAAACCCTCTCATCCCGATCATTCGAAGAGGCAAAAATATTATTTGAAAACTGAGTTCAAGAAATTGAAGAGTGGAGGTAACAGTGAGCATGTCAAGTCGGAGTTGGATAGATATTTAGCTGAAGAAGCTGAGAATGATGATGATGATGATGGGTTTGACATGTTAAGTTGGTGGAAGATGAATGCACATAAGCTTCCAGTTCGTTCTAGGATAGCTCGGGATGTGCTAGCAATTCCAGTTTCCATTGTTGCTTCAGAAGCCGCATTTAGCGTAGGAGGACGTGTGCTTGATGCCTTTAGGAGCTCTTTATTACATAAAACAGTTCAAGCTCTAATATGCTCTCAAGATTGGCTTCGTGGATCGTCAGCTCCTTTATCTATTGAGTAGGATTTGCACGTGGTTGACAAAATGGAGAAAGTTATTAGTTATCTTTGTTGTGTTTCTTTTGTTTAACATTTGAGTGGAGTTGACTTGATATGCTTTACTAATATCTCTTTTTTTATAGAATTTTTGAATCTAAATAATGATACATCTACGAATAGTACGATGGTGTCTACTAAATCTAAGGCTTTGATGATGGCTACTATGTTGTTTCCAAGGTAAATTTATTTTTACATCACAACTTCTTGATCTTGGAGGCAAATTTGATCCATTTCTATTTGTTTCATTGCAGTGCAGACGACGCTAAATGTTGTTGTTAGGTCGCGGGATCAACTTCTGTCTTGCTATATTTGTAATATTTAGTATTAACCATATAAAATATGATTTGGAAATGTATTGATTCAGTTTATACTCTTTGTTATGCATTTGATGTTGATATGGTGGAGTTTTGGTGCATGTTAGTTTTTTGGATTTTTGGTGCTGATTTTTGAAATGTAATGATTGATGTCATGTTGATATGGTGAATGGGAAGTGAATGGAGTTTTGGTGCCTGTTTTGGGAGTTTTGGTTCCTGTCTTGCTGCTGTTTTTAAGCCTTCGGGTATAAAAAAAAGCAACGGATTTTTTTTTAAAGAAAATAGCTGGGTTTCGGGTACCCGAATTTTGATATGGTGAATGGGAAGTGAATGGAGTTTTGGTGCCTGGTTTTCGGAGTTTTGGTGCTTGTTTTGCTACTGTTTTGCTGCTGTTTTTAAGCCTTCAGGTATATAAAAAAAAAAAAGCAACCTGAGACCCAAAACTCGGGTACCCGACCTTATCGGGTTTGGGATCGGGTGTCTTTTTTTTTATACTCGAATACCAAATACCCGATCCTGATTACCCGAAAATCCGACCAGATTCCCACCCTTAGACACAAACTACCCCCTTAAAAGGAGTTGATGCAGACTTCCAAGAGAGACAAAGACGCCTACAACATGAGCAAAATCCCAGAAAGAGGAGGAAGATTCTAAACAGATTTTCAAAATCAAGTTGGGCATTACTACATCCATGCACAACTTGAGGGGGGTGTTGAAAATAATAGAAATAAAAATTGACTGCAGCCAACCAACAAAGAAAACATTTTGTATTTGTTTAAAATTGGAGAAATGTGAAATGATAAATTGATAATGCAATTATTTCTCAACATATTTGATCACATAATAGTGAAACGCCAACAAACAAGGAATGAACCTCGAATCGAATCACTTCCCGATTTGAGTCACATCAAATATGCAAACCTCAAATCCGATATTTCATCACTTAAGATTTACTAAAACTAACAGCAATGGGGATTACAACAACAAGAATGAGCACAAGTAGAAGTATGATCCCAAGACACAAACACCTCCTACTACTTCTCTGATACTCTTTTGCTGTCTTTAGATTTTTAGCCCCATCACCTACATATTGTGATGCATTCATCACATGGTGTTCGATATCGTCCATTTGCTCTCCCTGCGCTTCCACCATCACCGCCATGTCGAGGAAGATTTGGTGGAGCTCGAGTAGGCTCCTCTCGATTTCCTTGGCCGCATCGTGCCGGTCTCGTATCTCCACCACTGTCTCAAGTACGTTTCCCCTCCCATGCTCCTAAACAATCGGTAAAATCAAGAAAAGTAGGTCAAGAAATCTTGAGTTTTTCAGTTGGGATGATCAAACTGACTCTAAGATAAATGTCAAGATATGGTTCAATGGGCGACTTACTGTATTTTCAAACAACAAAATTCTATATTTTTTTGGGTAAGTTTTGGATCTTCTCAATAGATATGAATCAAAGAAAATGAAATTTAAAGCTCAATTCTCCCCTCAAATCTGTGATATCAATCGGGAAAATATTCAAGAATCAAATTAACTAAACTTTAAACAGCAAAAATATGTAAAAGTTCATATAAAACAAACCATTATCTCATAATTTCATACAAGACCCAAATAAATTAAAGAAAAAATTTGAAATAAATACCTGAATTGCTCTAGATAAGAATTCCTCTCCACCATTTCCATTTCCACTTGAAATAATTTTCTCAATTATTTCTTCATCAGGATATTCCCCCGTGACTGTAAAATACCTCCTCCCCACAGTTTCTTTATACTCACTCATCATCCTCTGCCTCAGCCCCTGAAACTCCATCATCAACTCCTTCAACTTCTTCCTCAGCCCGTTCGTTACAGCCGAACGGGTCCGGTCCACTGGAGAGCCTACTTTGCAGCCCGAAAGCCTTCTGTTCACAGCATTGGACCTGTCCATTTCCTCCAGCCTGGCCCTAATACCCCTGGCCCGTTTCAGCACAGATACAATGTCAGCATTCAGGCGCGCGCGTAGCGATTTGAGGGCTTCAGGCTTATGGAGGGATTTGCCCTCTTCGTTTGATTCTTGTAGCCGGGCCAAGATTTCTTTGATCGAATTCATTTCTTTCTGTACTTGATCTGCTTCTTGTAAGAATTCTGTGAGGTTCTGATCTGTTTGGGTCATGCCTAATTCGAGATCCGGGCCGGATTCGAGATCTTTCATGGCTTCTTTCTTTAGATCAACGTAGCTTGTGAAGGATTTTGTCATCAAATCGTTCATCTTGAGTTTCTTTTTTTATTGGTTGAGCTCAAAATTTTACCCAATAAAGAAATGGGAATGGAATTGGATTTGGAGGTAAAAGTTGATTTGCGGTGAGTACAAAAATATTGAAAATATATATGCGATGACTGTGATAATGTGTATTTGTAAGAGAAGATTGCATTTATTTGGTCGAGAAATAGCCGTTCAGTTCGACCAACGGCTAGTTTTCGAGTAAAATAATGTTTCTTGGATACAACGTTCAGATGCTGATGAATAATGATTGATGGATAACGTCAATAAGTTTATGTAAGTAATATCTAATATTAAATTGTTTTCAAACTTAATTCAATAATTTTACACAACCTAATCTTCGATTTTCCCACTAATATTGACAGAGCACATTTTGCTTATGCCATATAGCAATATTAACCAAATTCAAATTTTATCCCTCAAATCACCAACCTTCTTGTTGGTTTATGTACGGTCGGAGGTAAGGGTGAGCAAAACTTCGATTTAACCGAATTAACCGACCGAACCGAATAAATTCGAAAATTCTGTTCAGTCAATTCGGAAGTTCGGTTTTAATTTTTTAAAATATCGGTTAAATCGGTTCGGTTATCAGTTTTGATTTTAAAAATATCGGTTAACCAATTTAACCGATCTAAAATATTTTTTTTTTATTTTTTTATATTTTTAAAATCAGTTTTAAATTTATTTTTTATACTTTTTTTAATTTTTTTACATTTTTAAAAAATATCGGTTAAGTCGGTTACCGTCTGAATTAACCAATATTTTATCGTTTCGGTTTGTTCGATTTCATAAAAAAGTTCGGTCGGTTCGGTTTTGTAAAAAAAATTCGATTTTTCGGTTTCAGTTAATTCAGTTCGGTTGGTAACCGAATTAACCGAATGCTCACCCCTAGCTGGAGGAGCTTAGATTTCAATCTTTCCTTGTAATAATAATTTCCATCACGATTCCCCTAATAATTTCTTATAATATATATATATATATATATATATATATATATATATATATATATTTCATTATTATTATTATTAAATAATATTATTTATAATTTAATTATAAATATTTGTATTTATATATAAATTTTTTATAATAATAATATTTATAATAATTATATACATAATCGAATCAGGCTCCTTAGAAAAACCTGATTTGGATCACAAGAACCTTAACTTGACGTTGAATATGTTCCACCATCTCTAAAAAAAAATTTATTAGTTAAAAAAAATTAAAAAAATTCATTTTGCCTCCCAAAAATTGAATTTTGCCAACCCTGAAAATTTTATTTTGACCTCTTAAAAAAAGATTTACCCACAATTTCTTGTGTTATCATTTTTCTCCCTTAATTTTTAGGCTAGATTCGCCCAAGACCACGCCCAAGACCATGTTGGCGGCTGTAGGGAAGAAGCCATGAAGAAATCTGATATCAGGTGACAAACGTTTTAGTCTTACACTTGAAATGCTCTATTGAAAATATAACATTTCGAAGGACAAGCAATTAAATTTTTTTGTAAATGATACTTGCTATTATAATTTATAAACTAGATAAAAGTATTATATTATTTACTAGCGATTATTATTTAATTGATTGACAAGCAATTAAATTTTTTTGTCGCATCCAAATAATTTCCGAAATTATACGTACGTGTGTGCCCATTGTATTAATATTAGAAGGGTTAATCACATCCAGGTAAAACAATTTTTTAAATAGGTTTGGAAAAAACATAATAGTGCTCAAAAATCTGATTTTCAAATCTTTAATTCAAAGTTCAAATTTCAAATCAATTTAGGGTTGGATTTTGACTCTTTTACCCCCTCAATAGTTTGATAAGTTGCATTCTACGCACTAGGATTTTCTTTTGTTTACAAAGCTGTATAATATTATATGATCTATTACATCCTTATATATTTATAAAAAGAAGCATTTTAACTCCTTTTTATGAATTTTGCGATCATTGGCACAAAATGGTATCAGAGCCTAGGTTATTCTGGAAATATTAAAATAATATTTTGAATATTAATATTATCCTCAAATGGCGGAGACAATACACAAGAATATGAACCCGAACAAATGTTCGAAGTGTTACTCATACATGTGGTACTTCAAAAAATTGGAAGCACTAAATCAAAAGCATCTGACAGAAACTCCACGCTTCAACCAAAAGTGAAAAATAGTACAAGAAGTCAGTGCTAGCCTAGCTAGCATACAATAGTATCAACAACAAGAGAAGATAGTGATGAACCTTGACAGGATGAACCTCAAACTTTAGTTCGAGTTATCCGAAGCTCATGATGAAGACCATCTTGAACACGACCCCATGATTCTAGATCCAAACAACCCAATAGGATCCGGAACAGACGATAGGATGGGAGAACCAACCTTTCGAGAAATCAAGCCGGATACTTCTAAGGTGTCCCAAGATCTTAGAGAGATTCAGAAGACAGTGCAGCGTTATAGACACTTATAATACCATGTCCCCTGCACAGATCCATCAGATTCAAAGTCAGACGGAGATCATGATTAAACATCGGGAGGAAATCCTTGAAAACCTTCGAGATGTTCAAGCCCGAGTCAAAGAGTTGGAGTCACGACCAAGTCCTTCAGGAAGAAGAAAGAAAGGGTGGCTACCACCGTCATATGGAACATAACCCCTTTTACATCAAAAAGGAAAAGCGGAGGAGGTCCGAAGGCCTTTGACGGAGATTGAAAAATGATTGCAGCCCTACGAGGATATCCAATACTTCCTACAAAGTAATGGAAAGAATCAAACTGGAAGATCTACGTGATCTTGCCGATTCGTTTACAGGATTGAATCTCGTAGACTTTAAAACAAATCAAGTTAGCGGAATTCCTCAACTTCCACCACCACAAGAAAATCTAGGGTCAAATAATCCACCATCGTATGGTGATCAATGAATGCCCCATCAAGAAGATTTTACCACTGGAGCAAACATAGATCCCTCAGTAGGAAGTCGTTCCCACAGCCAGACATACATCAAACGCCTTACGGGAAATCTCAATTAGATCCGATACATCCATACGGACTTATGCTCAACATGGATATTTTGGATTTAAAAAATCGAGAAGTTCTTATTGATGAATGAGTTTCAGCGATGAAGTGCAGCATGAACGCTTGATCTCAATAAAGAAGGATTCGTATTACTCCTTGTTGGGTTTTGGAAAACCGAATAATCTTAGTTTTGATGTTAACAAAACTTGTTATTGTGTTGCTAACATATTTCATCAAGTGTGCAGTTCATAGATGATATTTTACAGCTTGATGATCTGCTAAGAAATGGCCTTGAGTTTGGTTGCTGAAATGAGAATTCAGCACTCAGTAGACCCCGAGCACTGCTGACTAAATTGATCATATCTCATAGCTCGGATATCGAAACGACCTGATTCTAATGTGGTTGGATAGAAAACTCAATTCTCTACAAGTCGTATTTCAGGTTAGAAGACCAAATTCGAAGGTTTACTTTACAAAACGACATCTGCAAGAGCTTGCTGGTGCAGAGCTGAAACACCTACCGGATCACACCTACCGGATTGCACCTATCGGATTGCACCTACTGGATGGCACCTACCGGATCACACCTACTGGATGGCACCTACCGGATGGCACCTACCGGATCACACCTACCGGATTGCACCTACCGGATGGCACCTACCGGATTGCACCTTCCGGATCGCACCTACCGGATCACACCTACTGGATGGCACCTACCGGATGACACCTACCGGATTGCACCTACCGGATGACACCTACCGGATTGCACCTACCGGATCGCACCTATCGGATCACACCTACTGGATGGCACCTACCGGATGGCACCTACCGGATCACACCTACCGGATCCAACCAGCAGACTTCCATAAATAGCCCAGAAGAAGAATATGACCGTTGCAATGTTTGAAAGCTTACCAAAATTGTCCCAACGGTTATATTCTTGTATCTAACGTATATATCATTACTTGGGGCTATATATACATGATTTGGAAGCTCAATAACAGCTGATTGAAGATCAATCCAAGCCTTCCAAAGCAAACCCACTTGAGATTCAATTGAGGAACTTCAAAGACAAAAGCTGCTAAATGAAGAGCACTCCTCAAATCTTTGGCACCTCTTACCTTGCTGTATCAGATTCATTATGGAATCATTTGTGCCTTTGTATTCACTCTATTCATTGTATTTGTGAGCTAAAATAGAAGAGTGAATACCATTGTAACGGTTGATGATTCATCACAACCGATTGAGAGGTCTTTGTATGTGAGACATTAAAAAACATACATAGTTGAGTTGCTGGGAGTTCTAGTTGGATGGGGAATGCCCAACTGGACCGGGTTTGTACAAAGAGTTGTATAAATCAAAGTCTTCTAGTGTATCCTTCCATGAGATGGAAGAAGGGGAGATGTAGAAGCGTTGTGCTTCGAACTTCCAGAAACAAATGCTTGTGTTATTTACCTTACTGCTTTTACATACTTTCTTGCATATCTTTAAAATGCCTTTCAAATGAGTAATCGGTTTTAGAGCGGGTTATGTCGAGTGTCTTCCGCTCGGTTTTGTAACCGAACTCGATATAATCTCTCGGTGCAATTATTTCAAGAACACGAGCTATTGAAGCTCAAGTTGGTTGAACTCGGGTGTGGAATGGCAACCCACCCCCGAAACCGATCCTAACAAGTGGTATCAGAGCGGGTTGTTCTTGGAAAGCATTTTAACCGATTTTTGTAGCGGATATCTTTTAAAATCTTTTAAGAAAACTTTCTCATGAGGATGAAATTATTTTCATAGCATAATTTTCTAAAACTTGGTGTATGAAAAATTTTAGCATAAAAATCAATTTCATTGCATTCATTTTGCACGAAAATAATTTTAATATCTATTTTAAATGTGCAAATTTTCGTTCAATATGTTCCAAACTCATTTTAAGTTTTATTTTGAAATTTTTTCCTAACAATTTTCGAAGCATTGTTTTCTGGCAGCTTGCAGCGACTTTGGGAAAAATGGCATAACTTCTTGCTCGGATGTCCAAATGACGAACCGGTTTTTGCGTTGCAAACTAGACTCATAGAGGATCGCAACGGTATAGGTCTTGCAGCCCAAACTTGCTCGAGGAAAAGCAGTTTATTAGTTCAACTTGGACTAAGTGTGCTGCCACCGCAGAAAGATGAAATGGAAATTGTTGAGTTTTTTCAAGAAATTCAAATTTGTTGCCAAGTATGCTTCATCCATCATCAAAAGAGGTTATTTTTTCAAAAATTAATGTGCATTGCATTTTTTTAAATTTGTTTTAGCCTACCCCATTTGCCCCTCACTTGCTCAAATTTTCAAACCTTTAAAAATTAAGGGGGAGAGTTTAATCTCAATCCTTTAGGGGGAGTAAATTTTATTTGTCTTCCTTCTTGATTCACACAAAAAGGGGGAGAAATATGTTGTTTAAAAAATATTTTTTGTTATGCAACATTGTGCTTTAATGTTTCATATTTTTATTCAAGTTTTGTGATCATCAAAAAGGGGGAGATTGTTGGGTTTTGGAAAACCGAATAATCTTAGTTTTGATGTTAACAAAACTTGTTATTGTGTTGCTAACATATTTCATCAAGTGTGCAGTTCATAGATGATATTTTACAGCTTGATGATCTGCTAAGAAATGGCCTTGAGTTTGGTTGCTGAAATGAGAATTCAGCACACAGTAGACCACGAGCACTGCTGACTAAATTGATTATATCTCATAGTTCGGATATCGAAACGACCTGATTCCAATGGGGTTGGATAGAAAACTCAATTCTCTACAAGTCGTATTTCAGGCCAAAAGACCAAATTCGAAGGTTTACTTGACAAAAAGACGTCTGCAAGAGCTTGCTGGTGCAGAGCTGAAACACCTACCGGATCACACCTACCGGATTGCACCTACCGGATCACACCTACTGGATGACACCTACCGGATGGCACCTACCGGATCACACCTACCGGATTGCACCTACCGGATGGCACCTACCGGATCGCACCTACCGGATCACACATACTGGTTGGCACCTACCGGATCACACCTACCGGATTGCACCTACCGGATGACACCTACCGGATTGCACCTACCGGATCGCACCTACCGGATCACACCTACTGGATGGCACCTACCGGATGGCACCTACCGGATCACACCTACCGGATCCAACCAGCAGACTTCCAAAAATAGCCCAGAAGCAGAATATGACCGTTGCAATGTTTGAAAGCATACCAAAATTGTCCCAACGGTTATATTCTTGTATCTAACGTATATATCATTACTTGGGGCTATATATACATGATTTGGAAGCTCAATAACAGCTGATTGAAGATCAATCCAAGCCTTCCAAAGCAAACCCACTTGGGATTCAATTGAGGAACTTCAAAGACAAAAGCTGCTAAATGAAAAGCACTCCTCAAACCTTTGGCACCTCTTACCTTGTTGTATCAGATTCATTATGGAATCATTTGTGCCTTTGTATTCACTCTATTCATTGTATTTGTGAGCTAAAATAGAAGAGTGAATACCATTGTAACGGTTGATGATTCATCACAACCGATTGAGAGGTCTTTGTATGTGAGACATTAAAGAACATACACAGTTGAGTTGCTAGGAGTTCTAGTTGGATGGGGAATGCCCAACTGAACCGGGTTTGTACAAAGAGTTGTATAAATCAAAGTCTTCTAGTGTATCCTTCCATGAGATGGAAGAAGGGGAGATGTAGAAGCGTTGTGCTTCGAACTTTCAGAAACAAATGCTTGTGTTATTTACCTTACTGCTTTTACATACTTTCTTGCATATCTTTAAAATGCCTTTCAAATGAGTAATCGGTTTTAGAGCGGGTTATGTCGAGTGTCTTCCGCTCGGTTTTGTAACCGAACTCGATATAATCTCTCGGTGCAATTATTTCAAGAACACGAGCTATTGAAGCTCAAGTTGGTTGAACTCGGGTGTGGAATGGCAATTGATAAGTGTATTTTATACACTTATATTTCCTCTTATTTTGCATGGTTTAGTGTTAGTTTTCGATCAGAATTACACTTTTGGTCTTGTTCTGTGTTGTTTTGCAGGAATCCAAGGAATTAAGCATTTTATTACTAAAAGATAATGAGAAATACATAAATGTGACAAGAATTTAAATTGGGACTCAATGGTGAAATAATCATGCACCGGGACATGTCAATTGGGAATAAAAGATTGAGAAGAGATTGAGATTTATGGGACACAAAGGAGATTTATTCACGTACAGAAAATTAGAAGAGCCGAAGGAAGGAGGATATTTTATTTTCGGAAAGATATTCACGTGAGACTTACAGATTGGAGAGAGAAAAGGAAAGAAAAGGGAGATGGAAAAATAAAGATACGGACAGATTTGGACACGGACGAAGGGGGTCAAGAGACGAAAAGCGGGAGATATAACAAGAAGGAAATATTGACGTACATATATACAGATTTCCGTACTAAACAAAGGAGAGACGTGCAGGGACGAAGAGAAAAAAGGAGACGCACAATTCACGCAAAGGGAGCAGCGGGAGAAAGACGAGCAATTCACATACAGACCAGTAGCAACTCACGCACGACTAAGAGCAACCGAGACCAAACGTGAGGTAGTGGAAGGGGAGGAGATCATTCGAGGCGGCGTGCTTACACCGAAGGATATAGATTTTGACGACGGAGAAGAAGACGACGACTACCGGGGACGGAGGGCCATCATCCAATTCGTTTGATTATCTATTCCCTTATGTTTATGATGATTAAGAACATGTCTATGTGTTTATTTAATGTATTCATGAACTAATTTATTATTCTATGGTTAGACGGATCTTGACTTGAAACTATGTCATTGGTTTTTCATATGGTTTATTTATGTTTTCCTGTTCTTAATGCTTTAATCTACTGGTCATGGATTGAATGATTCCATATTCGTGATCTATCGGAAAGAAGGAATTCATATCGTGGTAGTTATATTGTTCGGAAGGCCTATAACTCCATAGAAGTCGTCAAAGGAATTACTGCGCTTTTACAATTGTTTGATAATTAATCTTAGATAGGGATATCAAGATTAATGTTAGATAATTACTTCTGCTTAACACCCGGGAGGGGGAGTAGAAACAAATAAGAATTCTCGGCTAGTAAACTAGGAAAACACGACATAGTGGATAGTTGAGTGAAATCGAACCTCTAAAATCCGTTCTCATTGATTTTCTCCACTTAAATTACCATCTTGTTAATCTTTTATTTTATTTTGGTAGATTAATATAATAATTATGCTCTCGATTGTCTAAATAAAGTCGAGACTATTCTAATTACAGTACTTGGTGTAACTTAATTTTCAATCCCTGTGGGTTCGACATCCGTACTTTCAAATTCCTATACTAAAACTTGACACCGTACACTTGCGGTACGTTTCGCACGCATCAAGTTTTTGGCGCCGTTGCCGGGGATTGATATAATTTTGTTTACTGATACTGTTACCAAGTAGTCTTGATTTTAATTTAGAATTTTATTTTTTGTTTTAATTTTATTCTTTTTTGATGTTTTTCTTGTGAGGTACTTGGAGATGTTTCATCAGCAAGTTTCCACAAGCTTTGCCCAACAACCGTATGAACCATTCTATGCAGCTTGGGACAGATTCAACCATGACTTTTCAAACTACGCTCCTTTTCAATCTTTCTATATTGGTTTGGATGCAGACACACGAGAATGGGTATTTAATGGAGCTTTGGCAGTTGGTCGTCCCATATATGGTATAGATGATGACAGGGTGCACCTGTATATAACCATATGGCGAATTTCGACTATCAGTGGCATTATGATCCTTCACTGCTGGGTTGGAGTCACCAATATCCACCAGGGCATCATTACCCTCATTTTACACACCAACCATTCGATCATCAAGCAGAGGATGAGTATAGTTCTGATAAAGTCTCTCGGTTGGAGGATATTTTGCGCAAATTCTGGCCATCATTTGAACCAAAGATCGAAAATGCCACCAGAAGTAGCCTTGAGCAGCTGATAGAGACATTTGTAGCGAGATGCAAAGAGGTTGAGATGAGATATAATCAAGGGGTGACAAACCAGGTGTGGTCACATGATGATGATCATTCAACCAACCAAGTTTGGGAGAGTGATCCTACTCATGCGGAAGATTCAAGGGAATATGAGCATTTCCAAGTGGTTGAGCCTACTGTGGAAGAGTTATCTGATGAATTCCCGTGTCAAGATGAGCCTAGATATGCTCCACAAAAGAATGAAGGTAAACCTTCACTTGAAGATTTGGTGAATACTTTTGTTCAAAGTTCGACATTGAGGCTTGACAAGAATGAGTCGAGGCTTGATACGATTGAGGGTCACATGAACAACATGGGTGCTACAATGAAGTCTCTTGAGGTGCAAATTGGGCAGCTTGCTAATGCCATGAACAACCAACAAAGAGGATCATTTCCTAGCAACACCGAAGTGAACCCAACCAACCAAGTTTGGGAGAGTGATCCTACTCATGCGGAAGATTCAAGGGAATATGAGCATTTTCAAGTGGTTGAGCCTACTGTGGAAGAGTTATCTGATGAATTCCCGTGTCAAGATGAGCCTAGCGTGACGTTGGAAGATGAGCATATTTTTGGAAATAGTGAGGAGCACTCATCGATGGTGATGTCCTATATGCCATATGTGGATCCGTTCTTCCCATTGATGCCAACTTCACCATATTACGTCCTCCACGAGATGAAGCCAAGCTTAGAATCTTTCTCCCATGCTTATCAATTTTCGAAAGACGTTGTTGGAGCGACGAGCGTTAATTGTCAGTATCTTGCCAAGCTTGAGGGCATACACAACCAAGACCCACATGTAGTGTCATATGATACTTACTATGGGCGGAAGCCGCTATTTGATGGTTGCTTCGCATAGTCTGGCTGACGACTTTAAACAAAGCGCTTTTCGGGAGGCAACCCGAATCATGTATCCTTATTTTATTTTTATTTAAAAAAAAAATGAGGTTGGCGTATTTACGCCTGAAAAATATTTTGCAAGTTTGAGATGCCGTAGGACAGGCGTAACTACGCCTCTTTGTGGCGTAATTACGCCTGTCAAATTTTCAGCAAATTTTAAAATGACGTAGCGTAGGCGTAACTACGCCTGTTTTTGGCGTAGTTACGCCTACCATTTTTTTAAAAAAATTTCAAAGCCGTAGGCGAGGCGTAATTACGCCTCTCAAGCGGTGTAATTACGCCTCGCGTATTTTAACTCTGCATCTGCGCATCATTCTTCAAACTTTCTCCTCTCTTTAAACCCTAACCCACGCCTCTTCCCCTCAATTTTTCAATTTCGATTTTTTCTCCTCAATCTCTCTTAATTATGCTATCCCACCTCTAAAGTCCATATTTTTATCGATTAATTGCAGGTTTTTGGAGTCTATTGGTGCAAGGAAGCAAGTTTAGGGGGGTTGCATCAAAGTGGTCTAGCTTAGCCAACCAAATCGAAAATTCTTCATCTAAGGGTTGGGTCTATACTGATGCAGAGGTCCCTATCATCATCTTCTCACCATACCCATGAGCATGAGATGGGCGACGATTACTGACGATCGTCGTCGCAGGTTGGTGTGTTATCCCTTATTTTATACGTTGTATGGTACATTGAGGACAATGCACGATTTTAAGTTTGGGGGGGTGGTGTTTAAACATTGAAGATGTTTTTGTTCTTGGATTCTTATGTGTGTTGTGTTTTGTGTTTTTTTTTAGTCTTTTTCTTTTTTTTCTTTTTGTGTCATAAGTCGTGAATTGAAGTAATTGTGAAGGCCGATGATGAAGAATTGAGCTTATATGTAAAAATTTTAAAAAAAATTTGTTCACTTTGCTCTTGAGTTTCTCACATTCATGCACTAGAGATCATGACCATTTGACTATTTAAAGTTGATTTGAACGAACACAAATATGATATAGGCGATTATTGACAATATTTGGGCCTTTATTCATTGATTGAAATTTGCCATAGTAGCCCCTTTGAGCTTAAACGTAAAAGAATGAGGATTGAATTGTTGCAAAATATTTTATAATCTCATTCAAATTTGTTTCTTATATCACCTTGGTTTTGAGATACTATTTGAGCACATTGGTCATACCATATAAGTTATTTGTGAATTGAGAGTAGTCTAGAACTTGCTTTAGTACCCTTTGAGGCGAAATACTGACATATGTGGCTTAGGAATGATTTAGGCAATTTTTTTTATCGTTTGAGCCTTTGAAGCCACCAAATGACATCATTTTTTATCCCTAGCTACCCTTTTGAGCTTATTGAAAATCGAATGGCATGTGCTTAGGCACATAATAACCTCCATTCGGCATCATTTCAAAATCCCACATCGACCACCTTGTTGAAAGCTTATACACTATTTTCTATCCTCAAGTGAGTAAGACCCGTATTGCACTTTAAAATTTCAAATATCCCCCATGTTCCTCATTGAAAAAATAGAAAGGGGATAATAATGAAAAAGGGAATGAATGCATAGAAATATGTTGAAGAGGTGAAGAAAATAAGTGATTGAAGAATGAGAAAAATATTGAGGTGAATTGTGAGGCGGATGAGAAAGGAGGGTGAATCCAAAATGTGAAAAAAAAAATGATGAATCGTCAATAAGAGAAGTTGAAAATTGAGATGAGAGTGCGCAACATGGTTAATATGACTTACTCACTTATTTTGAAATTCCTATCTTTTTATTGAAGCCATGAGCCGAAGCCTAACGTTACAAGCCTATTAAGACCTATTGACCGAGCCACATTCGTCTAATATACTAGTGGAGAAGGTTATGAATAGTAAGCTTATGGACCCTCGAGAAACACTTGTAAGAATATGATTTTGACATTCACACACATACATCTCATTACTTTGATTTTATGCATTGTTCATTGTTTGTCAAAGTTATACTCCTTTTTATGAACAATGCAAATGAACCCACATCTTTGCAAAGTCCTATTGATTTGTGTGAGTAAAGATTGCTTTAATGGTTAAATGGAAGTAGTAGCACACACACACTTGAGAACTCTTGAGTAGACTGATATGCATACTTGACTTAAAATTTTTAGACAATTGATCTTCGAGGCCAATTTGCAATTATAACATTTCATGACTTGCGTTAGTAGTGTGTTTTCTTTTTCTCTTTTATTTCTTAGTCTTTTTCCATTTTTATTTTGCTCGGGACTAGCAAAAGTTTAAGTTTAGGGGGTTTGATAAGTGTATTTTATACACTTATATTTCCTCTTATTTTGCATGGTTTAGTGTTAGTTTTCGATCAGAATTACACTTTTGGTCTTGTTCTGTGTTGTTTTGCAGGAATCCAAGGAATTAAGCATTTTATTACTAAAAGATGATGAGAAATACATAAATGTGACAAGAATTTAAATTGGGACTCAACGGTGAAATAATCATGCACCGGGACATGTCAATTGGGAATAAAAGATTGAGAAGAGATTGAGATTTATGGGACACAAAGGAGATTTATTCACGTACAGAAAATTAGAAGAGCCGAAGGAAGGAGGATATTTTATTTTCGGAAAGATATTCACGTGAGACTTACAGATTGGAGAGAGAAAAGGAAAGAAAAGGGAGATGGAAAAATAAAGATACAGACAGATTTGGACACGGACGAAGGGGGTCAAGAGACGAAAAGCGGGAGATATAACAAGAAGGAAATATTGACGTACATATATACAGATTTCTGTACTAAACAAAGGAGAGACGTGCAGGGACGAAGAGAAAAAAGGAGACGCACAATTCACGTAAAGGGAGCAACGGGAGAAAGACGAGCAATTCACATACAGACCAGTAGCAACTCACGCACGACTAAGAGCAACCGAGACCAAACGTGAGGTAGTGGAAGGGGAGGAGATCATTCGAGGCGGCGTGCTTACACCGAAGGATATAGATTTTGACGACGGAGAAGAAGACGACGACTACCGGGGACGGAGGGCCATCATCCAATTCGTCTGATTATCTATTCCCTTATGTTTATGATGATTAAGAACATGTCTATGTGTTTATTTAATGTATTCATGAACTAATTTATTATTCTAGGGTTAGACGGATCTTGACTTGAAACTATGTCATTGGTTTTTCATATGGTTTATTTATGTTTTCCTGTTCTTAATGCTTTAATCTACTGGCCATGGATTGAATGATTCCATATTCGTGATCTATCACTCGGGAGAGGGGGTTGTGAATAGGAAAGAAGGAATTCGTATCGTGGTAGTTATATTGTACCAGTAGCACTTATCATAAGCTCACTACATCAACCCGGCCCTTCATGCCCAAAATGTACCTACATAAACAACCTCAACCATGAGCATATAATAACCATAATCACATCCACAAGACTATGATATAAAAATGCATAAACCATAAATGCAAATCACTTCCTGTATTTAACTCATTCAATTGCTCCCTTGTTGGTTGTCCCTGTCCACAATCATAATCAATAGATTATAATGCCAATAATGTATGTCATGACATGCACCAATTTCCATCAATACCAATATTCAATTCCCAAGTCTTATTATATCAGTGGCATAATACCCCTCGCTTTAACATGACAGCAGAAATACCCCGCTTAGACAATATCAGCGGCAAATAATATCCCTCGCTATAATATGACAGCGGCGTGTTCTTCGCTTCTACATATTAGCGGCAAATATTCTCTCATCGCTACGGTATGACAGCGGCAAGTATTCACATCGCTACGCCATAACAGCGGCAAGTACTCTTCATCACTAGAATATAATCCCGATTTACAATCACATGCACCAATGCATTCCATGTGTGTATGCAACCATAATGCATCAACCAAATTCATGTATGCAACCATAATGCACAACCCATGTATGTATGAAACCATGATGCATAGCCCATCATATATATATGCAACCAAAATGCATAATCCAATGCGTAAAAATACGTTTTACCGTCCGATGCCCGTACGTCTCACTACGTACCTTTGTTCCAAAAATGGAGATGTCGTATGACTTTATCTCCTTGGTTGTGTTGCTACCTGGGATGGTTCTACACAATCACACAAATCAATATTAGGAGCCAATTTATAAACCAATACCAAAAATCCCATCAAAATAGCCAAAATCCAAAAATACCACATTTTCAAGACTCGTGATCGATCGGCCCTTGCGCTCGATCGATCGCGAGCTGACCACCCGGCGTCCAACACTTTGCTGCCCACCTCGACCGATCGAGATGTCCTCACCGATCGATCGAGAAGTCGCCTCGATCGATCGGTAGTTCATCTCGATCGATCGAGGAGACCAATTCATCCCCGCCTGCAGCCCTGCCGTGCTCGATCGATCGAAAGTTGTAAGGACCCTAGTTCCTTAAGTGCGGATTAAAGGCATAAATAGAGCTAACATGCATTATCAGATTATAAAAGTTCGTGTTGAGACCTTGAGCCTTTAAAAATTACATGCCAAGTTAAGGAATTTCAAATGGATTAATTACATTCTTTAACAAATGAATGTTGAATATTATAGCTGTACACTACTCCTAGAGTAGACACTATACAAAAGAATCCTGTCCTTTCTTTCCAAAAGTGCTCATCACAAGCTCACCGCCTCAACCCGTCCTTAGCCCCTTTTTCATGCCAAAATGTACCTACAAGGACAACCCCCAAACATGAGCATATAATAATCCATATTGAACACAATATGAATATAAGGCGTAAATGCATAAATCGTAATAAGACACTTCCTGTTTTTCCCATGCATTTTAAACGCTCCCATTTTGATTGTCTCTGTACCATAACTCATGAGTATAATCAATAGATTATTTAATGGTTCTACAAATGTCATGACATAACACCATTTCATTATCACCAATCACCAGTCCCTATTCTGTTATAATATTGTATTTTAATGCACCTCGCTTGTCATGACATCGGCATTAATACCCTCGCTTGGACATGTTAGCGGCATTGAATAACCTCGCGCAAATGCGACATGCGGCAATACCCTCGCTTCAACATTTGGCGGCAAATATTCTTTCCTCGCTACAATATGACAGCGGCAAGTATTCTATCATCGCTTCAAGTGACAGCGGCAAAGCATTAAAATCATCACTCTATATAACCATGACTCATGGGATGTGCACCAAACAATCATCATATACCTATGCAATCATAATGCATAATTAAACATGTATTTGCATCCACAATGCACAATTTCATATATACTCGCATCCACAATGCATAATCAATGAGTATAATAGATACATGTACCGTTGGGTGCCCGTACGTCTCTTTACGTACCTTTCCAAAGGTAGGATTTGATATGACTTCACTTCCTTGGTTGCGTCGCCACCTTGGATTGTTCTACACAATCACACAACCCAATATTAGAAGCCAAATAATAGCCAAATATCAAAAATCCGACAAAAAATCACATTTCCCACAATTCAGCTGCTCGCGATCGATCGCTGTGTCGAGGCGATCGATTGCAAGCCTTACCGATCGATCGCTTCGACATAGCGATCGATCGCTAGACCTTTCTGCCTCGCGGCGATCGATCGTGACATTTCCAGCGATCTATCGCCCGCAACATATTTTGCCACGGCTCTTCGGTGATCGATCGCTCTGTTTGTAGCGATCGATCGCCACCTGCTGTGTGGGCGATTCTTCACCATTTTTTAGCACAATCCAAGTTCCACTACACACACTTCAAACCCAAACATTCCAACAACTCAAATACCATAATAACTCCATAAAACCCACATGAAACACCTCAAAAATCATAACTCAACCACATACAACACATACCCAAAAACAAACCCATATAAAAACCCAAATACCAAACCAAATCAAAACCAAACACCATTAAAACATTCATGAGGGTTCCATACCTCTTATGGACTCCAAATCTCACTAAAAATCTCACAAATCAAGCTTTTGTGAAGATTTCTTCTTCCTCCTTTGGTCAATTTCGAAAATGGGATGAGGGGATAGGGTTGGGAGTGTGATTTGGGGATTTGGTAAAGTGATGGGTAAAGGGGGTTAGTGGGGTATAAAGGTGGGAGTTAATTAAAACATGTACCCCAATTATTAGCATGATGTATAAAATACTCGAACATGGTATTTTAAAAGCATTTTACAAAAATACACTATAACCTCAATTAAAATACATGCTTTCCAAGTAATCATCAATTATCACAATTAAATCATGCTAACACCCAATTCCCCAACATGCTCAACATGCACCCTGAAATGCACCACCGGGTCACGCCTACCATGTGACTAAGCATTTCACCAAGATAATTAATTCCAACACATAATTTAGTTATCACCATAATTAATCACATAAACATAATTAATATCCAAATTGGAATTAATTATTTCGTGGATATCACAATACTCCCATACTTATAATATTTCATCCTCGAAATCACATGCACTTACCCAAATGAAACTAAACATAAATTACATGCCAGAAAATAGTTCCGGGTAGTGTTGCACCATATGCCGCTCCGTCTCCCACGTGGCCTTCTCGACACCCCTGCGATCCCACTGAACTTTAATCATAGGTATCACTTTGTTCCGAAGTCTGCGGTCTGCTCGATCCAGAATTCTAACAGGCCGTTCCACATAAGATATATCGGACTCTAACTGAACCTCAGAAGGCTGCAACACATGAGATGGATCCGGCTAATATTTCCGAAACATAGATACATGGAATACGTCGTGAATACCAGATAACGACGGTGGCAAGGCCAAACGGTAAGCCAAGGTACCGATGCGCTGCAAAATCTCATACGGTCCCACATACCTCGGAGACAATTTCCCACGCATACCAAACCGCACAACACCCCTGAAAGGTGATATCTTCAAAAAGACCCTGTCTCCCAACTGAAACTCCAACGGTCTCCGCCGTTTATTCGCATAGGCTGCCTGTCTGTCCTGGGCTGCCTTCATTTTCTGACGGATAACCTTTATCTTATCCTCCAATTCCCGAATCAGTTCGGGTCCTCCCACTGCCTTACTGGTCAAGTCATCCCAATATAATGACGACCTACAACGCCTACCATACTGAGCCTCAAACGGAGCCATCTGAATACTTGCCTGCTAGCTATTGTTGTAAGAGAACTCTACCAAGGCCAATGAATCTTACCAAGAGGCATCAAACTCTAATACACAAGCCCGTAGCATGTCCTCGAGCGTCTGTATAGTACGCTCAGTCTGACCGTCCGTCTGGGGATGATATGCTGTGCTCAACCTCACCTCAGTACCCAGGGCTGACTGAAGACCCTCCTAGAAATGAGATGTGAATCGCGGATCTCGATCCGATACTATGGAAATAGGGATCCCGTGCAATCACACCACATCTCGAACATATAACTAAGCCATCCTCAAATAGGTGAAGGCCATACTGTAGGGAATGAAGTGAGCTACTTTGGTCAATCTGTCCACAATCACCCAAATGGCATCAAAACCCGAGGCACTCGGCAAGTGGGTCACAAAGTCCATGGAAATGTGTTCCCACTTCCACTTTGGTACTTCTAAACTCCTCAACTCACCACCAGGTCTTTGTCTCTCTGTCTTAACCTGCTGGCAGATCAAGCACCTCTTAACGAAAGCGACGACATCACACTTCATTCATTTCCACCAAAACTGATCACGTAGATCCTTATACATCTTCTTCCCGCCTGGGTGGATACTAAGCCTGCTACTATGAGCTCGCTCCAAGATCCCTCTACGCAACTCCGGCGTACTCGGAACCACCCAACGGCTACCCAATCTCAAGGATCCATCCTCAGTCACTCTGAACTTCGATGGCTGTTCCAGATGTACTAATGATAACCATCTCTGAATCTCATCATCTGACTTCTGAGCTCTCCTGAAATTCTCATAGATATCTGGCTCAGCTATCAATGTTGAGACACGTACTGGTGATGTATCTACATCGAAGTCATAGCCCAGATGGCAATAGGAAGTCATCAAGGCCGACAATTGCATGACATCCTCAGCAGTACTCTTCACCTTCCGACTCAAGGCGTCTGCTGTCAAGTTTGCTTTACCCGGATGGTACTCTATTTCACAATCATAGTCCTTGAGTAAATCCATCCATCTTCTCTGACTCATATTCAACTCCGCCTGAGTAAACAAGAATTTCAGGCTCTTATGATCGGTGTAAATGGTAAACGACGTACCATACAAATAATGCCTCCAGATCTTCAAGGCGAAAATAATAGCCGCCAACTCCAAGTCATGGACTGGATATCTAGTCTCATGCGGCTTCAACTGCCTCGATGCATAAGCTACCACATGCTTATCTTGCATCAAAACGCATCCAAGGCCCTGAAGTGATGCATCGGTATAAAGAACAAACCTAGTGTTCTCTGTAGGAATCACCAACACGGGTGCCGTCTTCAACCGGTGTTTCAACTCTTGGAAGCTTTCCTCACAAGCCTCAGACCAAAAGAATGGTACTCCCTTTTGGGTCAACTGTGTCAACGGCTTGGCAATCTTCGAAAATCCCTCAACGAAGCGCCGATAATAACCGGCCAAACCAAGAAAGCTCCGTATCTCGGGTACAGAAGTGGGTGCAGCCCACTCCATCACAGTCTCTATCTTCCTGGGATCCACCGATATCCCACTGCTAGATATAACATGCCCCAAGAACACCACACTACTCAACCAAAACTCACACTTGCTGAGCTTGGCAAACAACTGATTATCCCTAAGGATTTGGAGCACTGTCCTCAAGTGTTTCACATGCTCTTCCTCACTCCGAGAGTAGATGAGTATGTCATCAATAAACACTATGACGAACTGGTCAAGATATGGTTGAAACACTCTGTTCATCAAGCTCATAAAGACAGGTGGGGCGTTCGTCACACCGAACGGCATAACTAGGAACTCGTAGTGCCCATACCGAGTCCGAAATGCTGTCTTTTGCACATCCTCTTCCCTGACCCGAATCTGGTGGTATCCTGACCTCAAATCAATCTTGCTGTATAACTTAGTACCTTGCAACTGATCAAACAAATCGTCAATCCTTGGGAGAGGATATTTGTTCTTCACCGTGGCCTTATTCAGTTGCCGGTAATTGATGCACAACCGCATCGAACCATCCTTCTTTTTCACAAAAAGAACCGGTGCACCCCAAGGCGATACACTAGGGCGTATATATCCTTTGTCAAGGAGCTCCTGCAACTGCTCCTTCAATTTTCTTAACTCCGCCGGTGCCATTCTGTAAGGGGCACGAGAGATAGCTGACGTCCCCGGTAATAACTCAATCCCAAACTTGACTTCTCTAGCCGGTGGGAATCCTGGAATCTCCTCCGGAAATACATCAGCAAATTCTGCTACCACAGGTATATCCTCAACCCTCAACTCTTTATTCTTCCCGGTCGTGTCCACGGCATAGATAAGATAGCCCTTGTGACCACGTTCCAACAACTGGGACATCATGATTGCCGATATCAACGGAATCTTCGCACGAGACCTGTTCCCATAGAAAGTCCAATGTATTCCCATATCAGATCTGAACCGAACCGTTCTCTGCCGGCAGTCCACAACTGCTTGATATCTGTTCAGAATGTCAATGCCCACGATGTAATCGAAGTCTGACATGCCCAAAACAATCAAATCTGCCTTCAACTCATTGCCCTCAAAATAAATGAGGCAATCCGCAAGAAACTGATCGGCAATAACATTCCTTCCAGTGGGTGTCGAGACCATGAGAGGCGTGGGTAATGAAGACGTGCACATATGGTGTCTCTCCACAAAGCCAACAGATACAAAAGAGTGGGAGGCACCTGTATATATCAAAATAAAAGCAGGGTACGTAAATAAATGGCACGTACCAGCGATCACCTCCTCCGGGGCTGCCTGGGCCTGCTCTCTAGTCAGTGCATACACTTGTCCCTGGGACGGTCCCACTGTCTGACCTCCCGATGGTCGAGGCATAACCTGTTGCCTCTGATGCACTGTCCTATCTTCAAATCTCGGCCTATTCACCTGAAAGTCCGACTGTCCTCCCCGAGTGGGGCAGTACCGAGAGATATGGCCCATCTTGCCACAACTATAACAAGCTGGACAGTTGATCAACGAGTGTGGTCCTCCACAATTGTCACACCTTGACTCCCCCGATCTAATCGCTTGCATGGGTCCCGGTTGGCCAATAGATTGTTCCTCCTATTCTCCTGTTTCATGTTAAAAGATTTCTTCCCACTGAACCGAGAGGATGAAGAAGCACCACGAGGCTTAAATGACTCCCCTCGTGGCCTCAAGCTATCAGTAACTTGCCTCTGTGGTGGAACATGTGGGGGTACAACATTAGGATAGGCCCCGACTCCAATCTCTGCCAGTTCTGCTCTAGTGAGAGCATCATCGAAAGAAGTGGGGTTGTTGGTGATAACCCGGTCAAACAGCTCCGGCCGCAACCCCTTCAAGAAGTGCCTCATCTTTGCATGTCCGTTTGTGGCAATATGAGGGACATACCTCAACAGAGAAGAGTAGTGCATGGCATAGTATGATACAGTCATAGCTCTTTGTTTCAAGTTTGTGAACTCATCCTCCTTTATCTGTCTCGCAGCATCAGAAAAATACCGGTTCAGAAACCGGGTTCTAAAGAGAGTCCAATCAATCAATACACCATGAGCCCTCAATTCCATCACCGTAGTCTTCCACCACATTGAGGGTTTCTATGCTAGTTGGAACTCCGCCAACCTCAGCCATGCCGTCCTAGCACAAGGAGCGGACACAAATATCTGCTCCAGTCCCTCAAGACACTCCTCAGCCTCTTCCCCTGTCTCTGTCCCCTCAAACCGGAGCGGGTGGAAAGTCAGGAATTGAGTCAAACTAAGCTCCCCGGGTAGTAACAGCTGAGCTACCGGTTCTACACCCACGGCCGGTGGAGGTAAAGGATTTGTCTGTCCAATACTAGCATTCACGCTTCCTACATCACCTACCTCTTCATTGATGTTTCCCAAGTTCATAGCCGCCATGCTGTAACACAAGGGTTAACAACAATTCCAAAACAATACATATGCTATATCGTTAGATAACAGGAATGATAATAAGCATGTTAGTATAACAATTTATACACCAATATGCACCACATGCATAAACATGCCCAAATGTAAACACCTAGCCAATCATGCTAAGGCTACCCTTCACTCGTTCCCGGGTTCTCTAACCTGGCTCTGATACCACTAATGTAAGGACCCTAGTTCCTTAAGTGCGGATTAAAGGCCTAAATAGAGCTAACATGCATTATCAGAGTATAAAAGTTCGTGTTGAGACCTTGAGCCTTTAAAAATTACATGCCAAGTTAAGGACTTTCAAATGGATTAATTACATTCTTTAACAAATGAATGTTGATCATTATAGCTTTACACTACTCCTAGAGTAGACACTATACAAAAGAATCATGTCCTTTCTTTCCAAAAGTGCTCATCACAAGCTCACCGCCTCAACCCGTCCTTAGCCCATTTTTCATGCCAAAATGTACCTACAAGGACAACTCCCAAACATGAGCATATAATAATCCATATTCAACACAATATGAATATAAGGCGTAAATGCATAAATCGTAATAAGACACTTCCTGTTTTTCCCATGCATTTTAAACGCTCCCATTTTGGTTGTCCCTGTACCATAACTCATGAGTATAATCAATAGATTATTTAATGGTTCTACAAATGTCATGACATAACACCATTTCATTATCACCAATCACCAATCCCTAGTCTGTTATAATAGTGTATTTTAATGCACCTCGCTTGTCATGACAGCGGCATTAATACCTCTCGCTTCGACATATTAGCGGCATTGAATAACCTCGCGCAAATGCGACATGCGGCAATACCCTCGCTTCAACATTTGGCGGCAAATATTCTTTCCTCGCTACAATATGACATCGGCAAGTATTCTATCATCGCTTCAAGTGACAGCAGCAAAGCATTAAAATCATCACTCTATATAACCATGACTCATGGGATGTGCACCAAACAATCATCATATACATATGCAATCATAATGCATAATTAAACATGTATTTGCATCCACAATGCACAATTCCATATATACTCGCATCCACAATGCATAATCAATTAGTATAATAGATACATGTACCGTTGGGTGCCAGTACGTCTCTTTACGTACCTTTCCAAAAGTGGGATTTGTTATGACTTCACTTCCTTGGTTGCGTCGCCACCTGGGATGGTTCTACACAATCACAAAACCCAATATTAGAAGCCAAATATCAAAAATCCAACAAAAAAACACATTTCCCACAATCAGCTGCTGGCGATCGATCGATGTGTCGAGGCGATCGATCGCGAGCCTTACCGATCGATCGCTTCGACATAACGATCGATCTCCAGACCTTTTTGCATCACGGCGATCGATCGCGACATTTCCAGCGATCGATCGCCCGCAACAGATTTTGCCACGGCTCTTCGGCGATCGATCGCTCCGTTTGTAGCGATCGATCGCCACCTGCTGTGTGCGCGATTCTTCACCATTTTTAGCACAATCCAAGTTCCACTACACACACTTCTAACCCAAACATTCCAACAACTCAAATACCATAATAACTCCATAAAACTCACATGAAACACCTCAAAAATCATAACTCAACCACATACAACACATACCCAAAAACAAACCCATATAAAAACTCAAATACCAAACCAAATCAAAACCAAACACCATTAAAACATTAATGAGGGTTCCATACCTCTTATGGACTCCAAATCTCACAAATCAAGCTTTTGTGAAGATTTCTTCTTCCTACTTTGGCCAATTTCAAAAATGGGATGAGGGGTTAGGGTTGGGAGTGTGATTCGGGGATTTTGTAAAGTGATGGGTAAAGGGGGTTAGTGGGGTATAAAGGTGGGAGTTAATTAAAACATGTACCCCAATTATTAGCATGATGTATAAAATACTCCAACATGGTATTTTAAATGCATTTTACAAAAATGCACTATAACCTCAATTAAAATACATGCTTTCCAAGTAATCATCAATTATCACAATTAAATCATGCTAACACCCAATTCCCCAACATGCTCAACATGCACCCTGAAATGCACCACCGGGTCACGCCTACCATGTGACTAAAAATTTCACCAAGACAATTAATTCCAACACATAATTTAATTATCACCATAATTAATCACATAAACATAATTAATATTCGAATTGCAATTAATTATTTCAGGGATATCACAAAAGTCATGCTCGATCGATCGAGAAGCTCTATAAATACGAGAAATCGCCATTTTTGTGTACAGAACCAAAACCAAACCACATATAACTCAAAACACCTCAACCCAAGACATCAAAAACATCAATATTACTCTAAAACAACCTTCAACAACAATATAATCCAAAACCCAACCAAAAACACCATATACCCAAACTCAAACCATTTTTAAATCCCAAAACACAAACCCAAAATCAAACCAAACATGCTCAAACATTAACCAAGGATATTGCTCACCTCTTGAGCTACAAATGTAGCAAGAAATCAAGGATTTTAAAAGCTTCAAGGTTCTTCTCCTCCTCCTCCTTGCCAAGAACGTGAATGGGGTTTGGGGATATGGTTGGGAGTAATTTGATAAGGAGTGGTGAGAGAGTAGAGTGTGAGGGGTATAGTGGGTTTAAAGATAAAATGGTACCCCATAATTAGCATGATGTATAAAATATCTCCAACATGATATTTTAAAAGCATTTTCCAAGAATGCACCCAAATCTCAATTAACATGCTTTACCAAAATAATTAACACCCACCCCAAATAAACCATGCCATTACTCAAATTCCCAACATGCATCACGTGCACCCTGAAATGCATTACCAGGTCACGCCCACCGCATGACTAAGCATTTCACCTTATTAATTAATTCGACACTAAATTAATTAAACACCATAAATATCATATAAACATAATTAACACCCAAATGCATATAATTATTTCGGGGATATCACAATACTCCCATACTTATAAGATTTCGCCCTCAAAATCGCATGCACTTACCAATCTGAAACTAAACATAAATCACATACCAGAATATAGTTCCGAGTAGTGCTGCACCATATGCCGTCCCGTCTCCCACGTGGCCTCCTCGACACCCCTGCGATCCACTGAACCTTGACCACCGGTATCACTTTGTTCCGAAGTCTGTGATCAGCTCTATCCAGAATCCTAACTGGCCGTTCCACGTAAGACACATCAAAATCTAACTGCACCTCAGAATGTTGCAACACTTGCGATGGTTCCGGCTCATACTTCCGCAACATAGATACATGGAACACGTCATGAATACCAGACAATGACGATGGCAAAGCCAGACGGTAAGCCAAAGTACCGATGCGCTGCAAGATCTCAAATGGTCCAACATACCTCAGAGATAATTTTCCGAGCATACCAAACCGCACAACACCTCTGAAGGGTGAGATCTTCAAAAAGACCTTATCTCCCAATTGGAATTCCAACGCTCGCCGCCGTTTATTTGCATAGGCTGTCTGCCTATCCTGAGCTGCTTTCATTTTCTGTCGGATCACCTTTATCTTTTCCTCCATCTCCCGAATCAATCGGGTCCTCCAACTGATTTACTGGTCAAATCATCCCAGTATAATGGTGACCTACAACGTCGACCATAAAGAGCCTCGAATGGAGCCATCTGAATACTCGCCTGATAGCTATTGTTGTATGAGAACTCTACCAAGGCCAATGAATATTGCCATGAAGCATCAAACTCCAACACACACGCCCGTAACATGTCCTCGAGCGTCTGTATAGTACGCTCGGTCTGACCGTCCGTTTGGGGATGATATGACGTGCTCAATATTACTTCAGTACCCAAAGCTGACTGGAGGCCTCCCCAAAAATGAGATGTAAACCGCGGATCTCGGCCAGACACAATGGAGACTGGAATCCCGTGCAGTCTCACTACATCCGGAAGTACAACTGAGCCATCCTCAAGTATGTGAATGTCATACTGTACGGAATAAAATGAGCTACCTTCGTCAGCCTGTCCACAATCACCCAAATCGCATCAAACCCTGAAGTAGTCATCGGCAAGTGGGTCACAAAGTCCATGGATATGTGTTCCCACTTCCATTCCGGTATCTCCAAGCTCGTCAGCTCGCCACCAGGCCTCTGCCTTTCTGCCTTCACCTGTTGATAGATCAAGCATTTCTTAACGAATGCTAACACATCTCGTTTCATCCTTTTCCACCAAAATTGATCACATAGATCCTTGTACATCTTCCATCCGCCTGGGTGGATACTAAGACTGCTGCTATGAGCTCGCTCTAAGATCCCTCTACGCAACTCCGGTGTATTCGGAACTACCCAACAGTTACCCACTCTCAAAGAACTGTCCTCAGCCACTCTGAACTTCGATGGCTGTCCAAGACGTACGAATGATAACCATCTCTGAATCTCATCATCTGCCTTCTGAGCCCTCAAGATATTCTCATAAATGTCCGGCTCTGCCAATAAGGTTGATACACGTACCAGTGATGCATCCACATCAAAATCATTTCCAAATGGCAGTAAGAAGTCACCATAGCCGATAGATGCATGGTGTCCTTAGCAGTACTCCTCACCTTCCGACTCAAGGCGTCTGCTGTCGAGTTTGCCTTTCCAGGATGGTACTCTATTTCACAATCATAGTCCTTGAGTAAGTCTATCCATCTCCTCTCTCTCATATTCAGCTCCACCTGAGTAAACAAGAACTTCAGGCTCTTGTGATCCGTATAAATGGTAAACGACGTACCACACAAGTAATGTCGTCAAATCTTCAAGGCAAAAATGATAGCCGCCAGCTCCAAGTCATGGACTGGATATCTAGTCTCATGCGGCTTCAACTGCCTCGATGCATAAGCTACCAAATGCTTATCCTGCATCAGTACACATCCCAAGCCTTGTAGTGATGCATCAGTAGATAGAACAAACCTCTTGTTCTCCGTAGGAATCAATAACACAGGCGCTGTCGTCAACCAGTGCTTCAACTCTTGGAAGCTCTGCTCACAAGCCTCAGAACAATAGAATGGTACTCCCTGTTGAGTCAACTGTGTCAAAGGCTTAGCAATCTTAGAAAATCCTTCGACAAAGCGTCAGTAATAACCAGCTAAACCAAGGAAGCTCCGTATCTCGGGCACAGAAGTGGGTGCAGACCACTCCATCACTGCCTCTACTTTTCTGGGATCCACCGATATCCCACTGCTAGAAATAACATGCCAAAAAACACCACGCTGCTCAACCAGAATTCACACTTTCTGAGCTTGGCAAACAACTGATTATCTTTGAGGATCTGGAGCACTGTCCGCAAGTGTTTCATGTGCTCCTTCTCACTCCGAGAGTAGATAAGTATGTTGTAAATAAACACTATGTCGAACTGGTAAAGATATGGTTGGAACACCCGGTTCATCAGACTCATAAAGACAGCCGGGGCATTCGTCACACCGAACGGCATAACTAAGAACTCGTAGTGCCCATACCGAGTCCGGAATGTTGTCTTCTGAGCATCCTCCTCCCTGACCCGTATCTGATGGTATCCTGACCTCAAATCAATCTTGCTATACAGCTTCGTACCCTACAACTGATCAAATAAGTCGCCGATCCTTGGGAGAGGATACTTGTTCTTCACCGTTGCCTTATTCAGTTGCCGGTAATCGATGCACAAACGCATTGAACCATCATTCTTCTTTACGAAAAGAATCGGCGCACCCCAAGGCGATACACTAGGGCGTATATATCCTTTGTCAAGGAGTTCCTGTAACTGCTCCTTCAATTCTCTTAACTCCGTCGGTGCCATCCTATAAGGGGCACGAGAAATAGCGGACGTCCCTGGTAACAACTCAATCCCAAACTCGACCTCTCTAGTCGGCGGGAACCCTGGAATTTCCTCCGAAAACACATCGTCAAATTCTGCCACCACGGGTACATCATCAACCCTCAATTCCTTCTTCTTTTCCGCCATGTCCACGGCATAGATAAGATAACCCGTATGTCCACGTTCCAACAATCGTGACATTTTAACAGCCGATATCAACGGAATCTTTGCACGAGAACCGTTCCCATAGAAAGTCCACTGAATTTCCATATCAGATCGGAACCGAACCGTTCTCTGCCGGCAATCCACCACTGCCTGATATATGTTCAGTATATCGATGCCCACAATGCAATCGAAATCTGACATACCCAAAACGATCAAATCCTTCTTCAATTCATTGTCCTAAAAATAAATGAGGCAGTCAGCAAGAAACCGGTCAGTAATAACATTCTTCCCAGTGGGTGTCGAGACCAAAAGAGGCCTGGGTAACGGAGACGTGCACATAAGATGTCTCTCTACAAAATCCGCAGACACAAAGGAATGCGATGCACCTGTGTCTATCAAAATAAAAGCGGGGTACGTAAATAAAAGACACGTACCAGCAATCACTTCCTCTGGGGCCGCCGCAGCCTGCTCCCTAGTCAAAGCATAAACCTGCCCTTGAGGTGGCCCCATCGCCTGACCTCCCAACTGTCGAGGCACCACCGGTTGCCTCTGCTGCACTGTTCCACTAGTGAACCTCCCTCTGCCTTCTCTGAGATCTACCTGACCATCACTATTTTGACAATACCGAGCTATGTGACCCATCTTGCCACATTTGTAACAAGCCGTACAGTCACTCATGTGATGTGGTCCTCCACAAAAGTGACATTTCACTACTCCGCTCCTACTCGTTTGAGTTTGCCCTCTATTGAAAGATGTATTACCCCTCCGGTTATCAATTCGCCTTCCACTAAACCGAGAAGAAGAAGGAGCCCCACGAGGTTTAAATGATTCTCCTCGTGGCCTCAAATTATTAGATACCGGCCTCGGTGGTGGAACTTGTGGTGGTGCAACATCCGTGTAAGCACTGACTCCTATCTCCACTAGTTCCGCTCTAGTAAGAGCATCATCAAAAGAATTGGGGTTGTTGGAGATAACCCGGTCAAATAATTCCGGCATCAAGCCTTTCAGAAAATGCCACATCTTGGCATGCCCATTGGTAGCAATGTGGGGGACATACCTCAGCAGTGATGAGTAATGCATAGCATAGTCCGAGACTGTCATGGCCTAGCCGCCGCAGAAAAGTACCGGTTAAGAAACCGGGTCCTGAATAAAGTCTAGTCCACCAACATGCCCTGAGCTCTCAACTCCATCACTGTCGTCTTCCACCACATGGAAGACTTCTTAGCCAACTGAAACTCTGTTAGCCTTAACCAAGCAGTCCTAGCACAGGGTGCAGACACAAATATCTGTGCAATCCTTTCTAGCCATTCCTCTGCTTCCTCCCCTGATTCTGTACCCTCAAATCTAGGGGGATGGAAGGTCAAAAATTGTGTAAGACTTAGCTCCCCAGGTAATAACAACTGTGCTATCGGTTCAACGCCCACAGCCGGTGGCGGTAAAGGATTCGTCTGAGCATACTAGCATTTACACTTCCTACATCGCCCACCTCCTCATTGAGGTTCCCCAAATTTATGGCTGTCATGCTGTAATACAAGGGTTAACAACAATTCCAAAACAATTCATGTATCACATCGTTAGATAACATAAGCAACAATAAGCATGTTAGTATAACAAGTATAAACACTAATATGCACCACATGCATAAACATGCTCATAAACAAACACCTAGCCAACTTGTTACTAAGGCTACCCTTCACTCATTCTCGGGTTCTCTAACCACTGCTCTGATACCACTAATGTAAGGACCCTGATACCTTAAGTGAGGATTAAAGGCATAAGAAGAGCTAAACATACATCTAACAGAGTATAAAGTTCGTGTTGATGCCCCGAGCTATTAGGATTACAGTGCCAAAATGAAATTCCAATTAATTACATTCCCTCTAAATGAATGTTAATCCTATAGTTTTACACTACTCCTAGAGTAGAGACTATACAAAAGAGATCCTGTCATCCTATACCAGTGGCACTTATCACAAGCTCACTACATCAACCCGGCCCTTCATGCCCAAAATGTACCTACAGGAACAACCACAACCATGAGCATATAATAACCATAATCACATCCACAAGACTATGATATAAAAATGCATGAACCGTAATGCAAATCACTTCCTGTATTTAACTCATTCAATTGCTCCCTTTTTGGTTGTCCCTGTCCACAATTATAATCAATAGATTATAATACCAATAATGTATGTCATGACATGCACCAATTTCTATCAATACCAATATTCAATTCCCAAGCCTTATTATATCAGTGGCATAATACCCATCGCTTTAACATGACAGGGAAAATACCCCTCGCTTAGACAATACCAGCGGCAAATAATATCCCTCGCTATAATATGACAGCGTCGTGTTCTTCGCTTGTACATATTAGCGGCAAATATTCTCTCATCGCTACGGTATGGCAGCGGCAAGTATTCACATTGCTACGCCATAACAGCGGCAAGTACTTTTCATCACTGGAATATAATCCCGACTTACAATCACATGCACCAAAGCATTCCATGTGTGTATGCAACCATAATGCATCAACCAAATTCATGTATGCAACCATAATGCACAACCCATGTATGTATGCAACCATGATGCATAGCCCATCATATATTATATGCAACCAAAATGCATAATCCAATGCGTAAAAATATGTTTTACCGTCCGATGCCCGTACGTCTCACTACGTACCTTTGTTCCAAAAATGGAGATGTCGTAGGACTTTATCTCCTTGGCTGTGTTACTACCTGGGATGGTTCTACACAATCACACAAATCAATATTAGGAGCCAATTTATAAACCAATACCAAAAATCCCATCAAAATAGCCAAAATCCAAAAATACCACATTTTCAATACTCGTGATTGATCTGCCCTTGCGCTCGATCGATCGCGAGCTGACCACCCGGCACCCAACACTTTGCTGCCCACCTCGATCGATCGAGATGTCTTCACCGATCGATCGAGAAGTCGCCTCGCTCGATCGGGAGTTCATCTCGATCGATCGAGGAGATCAATTCATCCTCACCTGCAGTCCTGCCGTGCTCGATCGATCGATCGAAAGTCATGCTCGATCGATCGAGAAGCTCTGTAAATGTGAGAAATCGCCATTTTTGTGTACATAACCAAAACCAAACCACATATAACTCAAAACACCTCAACCCAAAACATCAAAAACACCAATATTACTCTAAAACAACCTTCAACAACAATATAATCCAAAACCTAACCAAAAACACCATATACCCAAACTCAAACCATTTTTAAATCCCAAAACACAAACCCAAAATCAAACCAAACATGCTCAAACATTAACCAAGGATATTGCTCACCTCTTGAGCTACAAATCTAGCAAGAAATCAAGGATTTTAAAAGCTTCAAGGTTCTTCTCCTCCTCCTCCTTGCCAAGATCGTGAATGGGGTTTGGGGATAGGGTTGGGAGTGATTTGATAAGGAGTGGTGAGAAGTAGAGTGTGAGGGGTATAGTGGGTTTAAAGATAAAATGGTACCCCATAATTAGCATGATGTATAAAATATCTCCAACATGATATTTTAAAAGCATTTTCCAAGAATGCGCCCAAATCTCAATTAACATGCTTTACCAAAATAATTAACACCCACCCCAAATAAACCATGCAATTACTCAAATTCCCAACATGCATCACGTGCACCCTGAAATGCATTACCAGGTCACGCCCACCGCATGACTAAGCATTTCACCATATTAATTAATTCGACACTAAATTAATTAACACCATAAATATCATATAAACATAATTAACGCCCAAATGCATATAATTATTTCGGGGATATCACACCTATCCTCCAGGCCACATCTCCAACAGTGCAAAAAATAGTGTTTAGAGAACGAGGCCCGTCTAATCCGGAGGCAAGGGATTCACATACCCTTGTCACAGGTGCTGCAGATGATGCTTTTCTTGCGGATGTACAAGCTATAGCGAATGATGAGGCTCAGGTGTCATCACAATCTGAACCATCAGGTCAACCCAACACCTATGGGGTAAAAGAGGGGGAGTTGAACCTTAGGCCACAAACATGCCCTTCTAGGGTTCAAATTAACGAGGATTTAGTTTCTTCTCCTGTGCAGGATTACCAACGCACTTGGAAAAAACTGATAACCAGACGTGGTATCAACCCAGAAAAAATAATTGTTGATATCTCTGAGAAATACCCGAGGGTTTGGATGAAACCAGACAGCCATACAAACGATGTACAAGAATGGTATAAGGAGCTCTTGCTTCAGTTTATACGGTTGCACCAGCTTTCTCTGAAATCTCCAAACTATCCAAATTGATTAGAGAAGCTGTCCATGAGACATGGTTGAATAATCCACATTTGACCAGAGAAGAAGTACTTGCGTTATATTTTATCAGTGCAGCTCCTGAACCAGCAAAGAAAGGCTTCATGGAAGCTTTTCATTTCATCAAGCTCAGACGACCAGACGGTAACACCTTTAAAAATATCAAGACCGCGATACCAGGGGACACATCAGTATTAGTTGGAGCAATAACAGAAAACAAAGCTTCAACTAGACGAGCATGAGGACTTTGGTTCTGTCTAACCGAGATGGACAAAGTTAAATTTACATTCAAGTTCTTCTAAAATTCTGCCAATGAAACATTCTTGCTGAATTCTATCAAGAACCACTACATGGTTTGCTGAAGAACTCTTCAAAACAAATATGAGAATTCTTTGGGAAAATAATATTTTGACAAGTAAATAAACTTATCGGAAGTTCTGCAAGATGGCACACGCCAGCCAATGGAAAGATCGGGTTTGCCAGGCATGGCAAGAATAGAAAGAGTCATAGTTCGGGAAAGGGTTCCGGCCCAAGCCTGATCGACAGGAGGCAAGAAAAGACAAAAGACTTGTTGACAAGAGGGCACGTTTTTCTAAAGCTCGGGGACCACAAAAACCAATAATGTAAAGATTCCTCGACAAAGGAAAAAGGCATGGATTATTAAATGCACTCAGACAAAATAATGGACCACTCACGATAAAAGTTATGACGCACTAAGACAAAAAAACGTCAGTACTCACAAGAAAGTTGGCACACTCAGACAAAGATGCCAGACCACGAGATAAAGGAGCACTCACTGGCGCACTTAACATTCAACAAGAGTTTGGAATCTGTAATCGAAGTCCGGATTCATGCTATATAAGGCCAGACATTGAGGAAGCTAAGGACATCAGAAATTCTCCATAGTTTTATCACAAATAAATATTGTAGTCTCCAAGATATAATCTTATCAACTTTCATAGCTTGGTAATAATTTATTTCTTTCTTTCTTTGTATTTCTGTTTTGTAATTCAGTTTGAATATGTGTTTCGAGTCCAGCCTCATCATATGAGAGGCTAAAGAAAGTTAGTCTCCTCACAGGAGATGATGTGTTAATGTAATAAATATTATAAGTATTTTCATAATAAAACGAAGGCTTTTGTCTATCTATCTCTCAAATTTCTTTAAATCTTTCATATACCTGGTTATACCCTATGCCTTAAGGTAGAAAACGAATTAGGGCTGTGCTGTGCAGTTTCTGAAGAAGTCGGATAACTTGTAGACTAACTTCACCCGAGGGTGTTTGAAGTTGAACAGTGATGAGCCATTCGTAAAATAGTCTAGGGCAGTCTCGATCGATGGCTTTGCAACGCATCTCACCCGGTGCTGTTACGATCACAATGGTATATATCAGTTTGTTAAAATTTTATTTTAATATGAAAACATGATGATCATATTATTTATTTTAACATGATCTTCAAATAAGGTTTTGAATCATAATTACAAGGATCGTTATATGACCTGTGAGTACTTTGCAAAAGTATGCTTTTGGGTTTATCTCAATATGACAGAAACTGAAGGATTTCATGTTCATAAAATACTACTGTATGGTAAATAATAGGATGGAGAACATGATAAATAGTATACATATGCATATTGTTCTTAAAACATTTTCCAATGGGTAAGAATGTAATTTTGTTAAAGGTTGGTTGGACCGCATGGACCACTTGGACCATATGGACCACATGGGGTTATTGAAGTCATGTCAACCAAGAATGGACTTAGACGAATTGTTGTTTTTTCAGTGGACTAGGATGAAATATTGTTTTTGAAACGGTACCGGCCCGTAATTACAACATACTATTAATATATAAATATATACATTATACATGAAAAGCCAAAATGACACATTTATACGCTAAGATTTAAGAAAGATTGAATGAAACCAGATAAATATATGTAAAATATAATTTAATAATAAAAATATCAGGAGACAACTCACAAACTTTCGAAAAGTCGGGTAGACAATCAAATTCAGCAATAATCAAATTCGAATAGAATGTGTCACAAACTACTTGGGCTATTTACTGATTTTAATTCTCATGGGACATTTAGAACATAATGGGTGGGAATGAAGAAACATTTAAGAGGACTTAATTAGTAAAGTAAATAATTTAAAAGAATTATTATTACGAGGAAAGAGAAGTACATTGAAATCTACGGCCGCACAGAAAGCAACAAGAAGGCCCTTCATTTTTCATACCGAAGCAAAAATCACATATCATCATAGTTTCTTATCTTATTTTTATCGTTAAAATTGTTCAATCTCCAATCTCAATTAACCAATCTCGAAGTATTTTTCAGGTAAAAATCTTGTTATATTATTGATTTTATCATATTGATTTTATAAATTTATTAATTATTTGTAATATTTTATAAATTTTTCAGAGATGTCGATTCAAATATTATTATATTGTGGAGGTAATATATTACAGGATTTTTGGATACCATTAGATATGATCGTGGTCCAATAAGAGTTACCACAATATCTCGCACAATTAATTTTATGCAGTTGTTGACCGAAATATATAATATCACGGGCATCGATGGCAACCAGTTTCTTCTGAAAATACATGTAAGACATATGTTTAGAGATTTTGCCGGGGTACGACAGACAATTTTGCCAATCGATAATGATTATAATTTAGCATGGCTATTGGATTCAGAACAAGGTCTTAGTTGCTTGGAACTTTACATAGAAATGGAACAAAGAAACTATGATTATATTCCAGAAAATGTAGATTGTTTGCCTGTAGTTGCAGAAGGACCGACTGTCTCCGGTAGACACCACGATGACGATCCAATAGATGCTGATGTTATTGCTCCTGAGCCACTAGCAGACAGTTTCGCTGAATTGAGAAATGATATTCAGTCAGAAACAGATGATATTCCGTCCGAGGATGATGCTGATGACGATGAGGTTGACATTTGTGTCATGTCAGAAACAATTGCAGATGAAGATGAAGGGATCCCAATCACCCAGGAAGTGTCAGTTAATGTACCGGAGACAATCACGATAACTAGTCATGTCCTTTATCCAACAATTCCATTCTTTTCAATGACACATCCTGAAGTATTTGCAGACTCAGTAGACATTCCAACAGGTAAATGGGGGAGTTATTACGAAAACTCCAAAGGGGATATGCATGTAGATATGGTCTTCAAAAATAAAGCACATCTGCAGGCAGCTGTAAAGGATTACTCTATACGTGTTGCAAAACGAGAGTACCGCGTTGTGAAAAGTACAAAAACATTGTGGAAAGTTGTGTGCAAACACAGTACAGAAGATGCACCTTGTAGATGGTACCTGCGCGCCTCGTTGAAGAAGAAAGTTGGATTATTCAAAATAAACAAATATGGAGGTTCTCACACATGCCTTTTGAGTGAGCTGTCCATCGATCATGCAAATTTGGACAAAAACATGATTGCTAGCTAGTTAGTGGGAATTGTTCGGCGTGATCCAGCTTTCGAGATAAAGTATGTAATTCAAACAGTCAAAGACAAATATGGATTTGAGATCTCTTATGCAAAAGGATGGTTTAGTTTGCGACGTGCTGTTGAGAATGTGTATGGAACATGGGAGAGCTCCGTTCAGAAACTGCCTTACTATACGGGAGCTTTGCAAAAATGGAATCCCGGCATCGTCATTGGTTGGGTTCACCTTGACAATGCCAGACCAAGAGAAAAGACATTGAATTACGTGTTCTGGGCCTTCCGACCATGTGTAGAAGGATTTCAACATTGCCGCCGGGTAATAAGCGTGGATGGAACACATCTGTATACGAAATATCAACATAAGATGTTGATTGCCGTGGCAATGGACGCTAATAATCAAGTGTTACCTTTGGCATTTGCAATTGTTGACGAAGAAAAGTTTCTGTCATGGAGATGGTTTTTGGAGATGATAAGCCAGCATATTGTGAGAAGATCTGAGGGTGGTGCATGTTTGATTTCTGACCGTCATCCGGGCCTCATTGCAGCAGCCGATTGTATTCCTGACTTCAAATCACCGCGTGGAGTACATCGATTTTGTGGTCTGTCCACACATAAATCACCTGCCATCTCCCATTTCTGTACGTATGCAATATGATGTGCACTCCAATCCCTGTTCATACTTCCTCTTCGATCAACAGAATGCAATTTATCCCTTGATTGTGGATCTGTGGGGATGTCTTGGAGCATTCCAAATTGACGAAGAACCCTATCAGGACGGTGCATCTCAACAATTTCATAACAAATTAATGGGCCGGCATATGTCCATAACTGGTGGCTCAGATGCTCAGTACACTCATCAGTGTATGGCTGCCAATTAAACTACAAATACAAAATTGGATTAAAATAATATAAACAACATTATTAACTTTCATAACAAACACAACTAATATACTGCTTACTTGAGTTGATGGCTGCTCATCAAGAATGTCCCTAATGATACGTACAGAATGCCTCCCTGTTTCCGTGAACCTTAAATGGCATGTCCACCTGAAAAAAACACAATTACAAAATCTATAAATATATTTAAACATATAAAATAGCACAAAACATAATTACATTATTACCTTGCACCATATGGAGCAGCAGGTAAGATATTCTCCTCATTGATAATTATTGGGCCAGTGTCGAATCTAGCATCACCCAGTTGAGGAGTTAAACCAGGTAATCTTGACCATGCCCAAATCTAAAATATTATCAGGAATAATATCAGTTATTATGACGATAATAATATTTCAAACATTTGAAAAGTGTTAATGTAAAGTTTACCTGTACGACCTGTAATGCACCACCGATCACTTTTTTCCCTCTCATCGAGGAAGTGCATAACTCACGGTACAAATATGCCAATACGGCACTCCCCCAACTATAATTACCAACTAAATGAATATTCTCTAACATATGTAAATATAATAACTTTACAGTATTGCCGGACGAATCAGGAAACAAAATTCCACCTAACATCAATAACACACAGCCTCGAGTATAACGGACTACATCTTCTTCCGTACTGTGCTCAGTAAGAGCATTATTCACCAAATGATTGTTTATTGCAGATAAAAATAACTTTGCACCTTTAAAGTGTGCATTATCCGGTATAAATCCCAAAAGCATATGGCAATATGCTTGCCAGTCAGGTATACTCCTATCATAATCAATACCGGATACTACGTTACCATCTACTGGCAATGCCCATATAACTGCAATGTCTTGCAGTGTGATGGTCGCCTCTCCGGATCTAAGATGGAAAGTATGTGTTTCACGGCGCCATCTCTCAGCTAAAGCCGTGATGAGGTGAAAGTTAAGTGTAATTCTACCAGACCTATAAACACCATAAAAACCAAAACTGTCCAACAAACTCGCAACACGAGTATCGAGGGGGCAAAGATCCAAAAAATACTTATCAGGGTTTCTGCCTCGAAGTGTAGAATCAATATCACCTGCCCAAATAGCCTCAGATCGATGACCTGACTGCAATGATAGCAGATGACTGTCAATCGGTCCTGGTCCTCTTTGTAAATTCATCCTGAAATATTACACAATAAATATCAATATAACAAAATATCAACATGGCAACCACCACCCGCCCCTGCCGGTGACAACACGGCCGCCTCTGTCGGAGCGCCGTCGATGCCGTGCTGCCGCCGCGCCGAACCCGCCGCCGCCGAACAGCCGCCTAGCCGTGCCGTAGTAAAAAATTCCGGCAAAAACTAAAAATTTGTAAATCATCCGGCGGTTTGCCATTATCTCGAAACTATAACTAATTTTTCAATAAAAACTACCAAACAACAAAATTTAAAAACAACCAACAACATATTTCAAATTTTACAACTCTCAAAAATTTCGATTCAAACTTGTAATGTTACCTCAAATTCAAAAATGTTGAACAAGCAAGCTCCAGAAATGATAAATCACGATGATTTTTTAATTTTTGCACAAGAATATGTAAAGATCTACGATGAGAAGTAGGAAGAAATTCAGAAGAAGGCGATGAGAAGTGAGGAAGAAGAAGAGGAGGCCGGCGATTTATTTTTATACTGAAGGCGCTATCCAAGATGGCGCCTTCAATTATTCTTTTTCAGATAAGGAAGCCGCCATCTCAGATGACGCCTTTACCTGAAGGCGCCATCTGAGATGGCGTTTTGGGTCATTTTAAAAACGATTTTAAAATTCGGATATTTTGTTAAATTATTTTTTTTTTCCGATTATTTTAATAAAAAAACCCCATGATTTGGCATTATCAGTGGCCATCATTTATATGCAAAAATGATATTAAAATTTATTTTAAAATTACGCTTATGATTTTTTAAAAAGATGACAAATAATAACTTATTTGGTATTAGCTCTACACATATTATATAAAAATCCTTTCTTTTAAAAATATATTTTGTTGACCATTTCCCATACGCCATTCGTTTACCACTCGCGTAATTTCCATGTTATTTTTAAGCTCGATGACGGTGCCCTTGGGTATAGGTATTCTACGATACATATCTTTTTGTATAAACAAAAAATTAAGAGGACACATATCATTTGATATCGCCGGATGATTGCATTGATTGCATGGGCTTTATATGGGAGCCTTGTTCTTCTTTTGCTTTGACATCCCCACAAGCTTTGCAGGGATCACTTTCCACTCTATGCTTGGAATGGAAACGATGAAAAGTAGGTGCAGACAATGGCTTGGTGAGAATATTAGCCATTTGATAAAAGGAAAAAACATGTTGGACTAGTTGAGATTTGTTGATCACTCTCCTACACAAAGTGAAGATCAAGTTCGAAGTGTTTACTGCGAGCATGTAGAACCGGATTGGCGCTTAATGCAATCGTACTGATGTTGTCACACCACGGAACTAGAGGATGTTGCAACGGAATATGCAACACAGTGAGTAAGGATTCTATCCATAATAGTTCAGCGATTGCATTGGCTAAGCTTCGATACTCGGCTCCAGTACTTGATCGGTACACAACTGACTTCTTTTTGGAACTCCATGTAATGGGTGCGCTGTCAAAAACCAACAAACCCCTGAAGTGGAACGTGTATTTTCAGGGTCACTACCCCAATTCGCGTCACAGTATCCTTGAATACGAAGATCCGTGGATGCATTCAGACGTATTCTGTAATCAAGTGTCCCATTTAGAAAACGTAGGACACATTTAACTGCCTTCCAATGAAAATATAAGGGATTATGCATAAATTGAATCCGGTGTACTTCATTTAATTTCCTCTGCAATATTAGGCCTTGGTGGTATTTTTCATTCACTTTTAGGACCCGAGACACCGGAATCGGTTAAGTATGGAAAGATAGACAAATTTTATTGACGCTATATGCAATGTCGGGTAGAGTGATTATTAAGTACTGGAGAGGACCACTGTGCTTCTGTACAAGGTGACATCCTCAAATGACTCACCATCCCGAGAAGACAACTTTACAACAGTGGCCATAGGAGTAGGAAAAGGCTTGGCCTCATGCATCTTTGTTTGAGATAATAAGTATTGACATATTTGTTTTGTACAAGAAAGAACAAATTATGAGGAGATTTGAGAAATTGTATACCCAGAAAATAAGATAAACCTCTGATATCCTTGAGAGAGACTTGTGATGTAGTTCGTTGTTGAATCAGATCCTGGACTTGAGTTTGGTTATTGCCTGTGATCAAAATATCATCTACATACACAAGAATGAGTAAATTAAATTTAATGAACAAAGATGCATCTGCTCTAGAAGCCACGAAACCCATAGAGTGAAGGGAATTCCGAGGTTGATCAAACAAGCTTGAGGAGCTTGTTTTAGCCCGTAAATAGCTTGTGAAGTTTGCTAACCAATTTTTTATTGAGATCGGTCACCTCAAGCCTCGGAGGCTGCCACATGTAGACCAACACATTGAGAGTCCCATTTAAGAAAGCATCGTTGACATGGCAATGGTCAATATAATCCGTATGTTAGTAGGCTTGATAACTGGACTAAAGGTTTATTTGTAGTCGAGTTCAGGTGTTTGAGAGTAACCTTTTGCCACAATAAGTGCTTTATGTCTTGCAACGGACCCATCGGGATTAGTTTTAGTTTTGAAGACCCATTTACAACCAATTATTGGAGTGTCTCGAGGAACTTTAATGTGATGTCCGGGGATTAATGATGTTAATCTCAGTGTGGTGATAATCCTTAATGGATTTTTATTTGCGGCAATTATGAATTAATTGCGGTTTTGGGACTCTTGGGGGATTTTAAATCCGGTTTTTGGAGCGTTGGATCCAAGGGATGAGATTGTATTCTCATCGTGGTGATAACCTTGGAATTTGGTTTTTGGTGGAATCTGGGGTCCGGAGTACTTTGTACTGGGGCTGGTGATGAATTTGTTGTTGGAGAGAGTTTTCGAAAACAGATGATTTTTAATGAATCATGATTTATTTGTAGAAGTATTGGTATTTTGGAGCATTTTTGCTATATATACCAGATGAACTCGGGATTCCGTCATTTTCTTCCGGAATCATCTCTCTCTCATCGCTCTCTCCCCCTTTACCCCAAAACCCTTCCCCTCTTTCCCCTTCAATGGAAATCGTTGGGAACACGATTTAGGGGCCGGATTTCTTGAAGAAAAGCTGGTAATCTCTTTCTCCTCTCTTGTAGCTTTGATTTGATTGTAATTTTGTTGGTTTTGGTTGAGTTTTGGGTTTGGGTTGGTTTGGTTTGGGTGATTTTGGTGAAAATCATAAAATATTTTGGGTTTGTTTATATTGAGTTTAACACCCTTGTTGGAGGTCCTTGGGTGTGGATTTGTTGTGGTTTTGAGTTGGGAGAAGTTGGGGTGTGATTGGTGAAGGTTTTAAGCTTTTAAAAATGGAGGATTTCGAGTTGCAGGGCATTGGCGATCGATCGCCCGAAGCAGGCGATCGATCGCATGCGGGCAGTAGGCTTTTCAGCATGGTAGCGATCGATCGCATGCGGGCAGTAGGCTTTTCAGCATGGTAGCGATCGATCGCTACTTTTGAGCGATCGATCGCTATCGAGCGATCGATCGCCAAGGGGCTAGCGATCGATCGCCCGGTATAGTGATCGATCGCCAGCAGGTGAATTTTGGTTTTCTTGGCTTTTTCGTGGGATTTTGGATTTGCGACTTAAATGGTCGGCTTCCGGGGCAATGTTTACATTCCAATGGGAATGCTAGACTTTTAAAATGGTTGGTGGAGCCAAATTAAATTAAACGGAACTCTCGGTTGAGTTTTTGGCTATCTTTTAAACGTTCTAACTGAAATATTTTTGGGTATTATGCATGCCTAGCCGGGGGCTTTTATTTTGGTAATCGTCATGGATTGACGATGGGTTTTGAGGTTGCAAACGTGCCTGGGCACGTGATCGCATGCTTTTACTTGATTGTGAGTTGTTTACGTGTTTTAGCACATATTTCTCGAGGCATGGAACTCAAGCAAGGTTGGCTTGGACTACGGAAACTTAAGGTACGTATGACGTACGAGCATAGCCTATTATAATGTTGCAACTGTAAAATGCATGGTATTTGATAATTGCATTAAATGGACATTGAAATACACGGTATGTGGTAATTGCATCAAATATGCATTGAAATGCATGGTACATGATGCTTGCTATAAATGGATAGCGATATGCATGGTAAATGGTATTTGCGTCAAATGGTTATACATTGGGAACCATACGGTGCCGCTATTGAGCGAGCAATGATTTGGGATGCTATCACCGTTGGGCGACCATCGGTTATGACGCCGCTATTGTTGAGCGTGCGCGGGGTTTAGAATGCCGCTATTGTGAAGCGAGCAATGAAATGGGGACATGGAATCATTGGTTAGATATATGTGAGATCTACGATCTTTTATATAATGATTTTACCATATTGATTATGGAACTGGCATAATAGAACGGTATTAGTTAATCTATGTGGAGATTAACTGGCTTGGGAAATTGATGAGTTTGTTTATTTTGAGAACATGGACAATACAGGGGATCCCGGATGAGGGTGTTACCATCCAGGGAGTATCATTTAAATTCATGGCATTTACATTCAGTAAATTATGAATTGTAATATTATGATTATTGGATTGGTGGTATTGGTATGCTCACCCCGTGTGGGGGCTGTCTCTGTTGGGGCAGGTAACACAGGTGCAGCGGTAGCTTTGGAGTTGAGCTCGGGCTGTCGATAGAGGTACTTCCAGGATCGAGGTACTAGAGCTGGTTAAATAAGTACACAGATCCAGTGTTGAGATCGAACTGTGCTTGGGAGGTGCTTCCAGGATTGAAGTACCAGTCATGGTATCTGGTAGAGTATTTTATACATTAGATACACGCTTATTCAGTGGGTGCTCTCATGTGAGTACGTCTTTACGTGTATATGGAATGTATAAATGTGCATGATTTCCTCTCTTCATTTATGGTTGCATGCAATTAAATACGGAATTGCTAATTGAACTGAGAGTATGTTAGTGTATTATTATTAAGGTGCATACTATGAAAGAGGTCTTGGTTGGGAAGTTGAACATTGTGGGGTTCTAATGCAAGAAATTTTATAGATGGTATATGGTGTTATACTTGCATGTGGTTTCCTTCCCATGATAATATGATTGTATGCGCTAATGGCATGTGTTAATACACTAATACCGGGTTAAGGGCACGGGGGTCCTTACATTAGTGGTATCAGAGCAGTTGTTAGCTCCTTGGGGCTGTTGAGGGCCTAGGGAAATGTTAATGGGAATGAGAAGCACATACTTATGCATGATGGTAGTTAGTGTTGCGTGGCACAACTATATTGCTTATGTGCGTTTATGATATGTGTTCATAATTAGGATATGTTATTGCTAACCATGGTGGTTGCAGGGTCATATGAGACATGGACTATGCATTACAGTTGCATAGATATACATCGGAGTGATGGTTTTAATGCTTTGCCGCTAAATGTTGAAGCGATGGTAAAATTCCGCATGTCACATTTGAAGCGAGGTGCATTAAAATACACTCATGGTGATGTTTACTGGAATACGGGTTATGCATTACGTTTGCATGCACGTCGAAGCGATGATGCCGCTGTCGTGTCGAAGCAATGGTAAATACCGCTGTCACGTCGAAGCGATGATGCTGCTGTCGTGTCGAAGCGATGGTAAATGCCGCTGTCACGTCGAAGCGATGATGCCGCTGTCGTGTCGAAGCGATGGTAAATGCTGCTGTCACGTCGAAGCGATGGTAAATGCCGCTGTCACGTCGAAGCGATGATGCCGCTGTCGTGTCGAAACGATGATACATGCCGCTGTCATGTCGAAGCGATGATGCCGCTGTCGTGTCGAAGCGATGGTAAATGCCGCCGTCACGTCGAAGCGATGATGCCGCTGTCATGCCGAAGCGATGATTCCACCGTCATGTCGAAGCAATGATGCCGCTGTCATGCCGAAGCGATGATTCCACCGTCATGTCGAAGCGATGATGCCGCTGTCGTGTCGAAACGACGATACATGCCGCTGTCGTGTCGAAGCGACGATACATGCCGCTGTCACGTCAAAGCGACGATGCCGCTGTCATGACGTAGCGATGCGATCGGGAACAAAGTACTGCATTTAATGTGAGCCACCTCTTGAGTCCGAAAGGAACAAAGTGCTACATGAATGTGAGTACCTCTTGAGTCCATGATTATGCCGCCGGGTATTTTATTGGCGATGGTTCATGCCGCCGGGTATTCTATTGGCGATGGTTCATGCTGCCGGGTATTCATAGCGATGGTTCATTCCGCTATTCTATTGGCGATCGTTCATGCCGCCGGGTATTCATAGCGATGGTTCATTCCGCTATTCTATTGGCGATGGTTCATGCCGCCGGGTATTCATAGCGATGGTTCATTCCGCTATTCTATTGGCGATGGTTCATACCGCCGGGTATTACATAGCGACGGGTCATTCCGCTACATCTATGGCGATGGTTCATACCGCCGGATATCTATAGCGATGTTTTATGCCGCTGACTCTATGACGAGGGATCATGCCGCTGATTTTATAGCGATGGGTTATATCGCTATGTGCGTAGCACTGGATTATGCTGCCCACGAGCGATGGGTGCTGCTTGTGTACCGCTGGTGGATGATGGATACAGGTATTCCGCTCTCTTGATAGCGATGAGGTATGGCATATTACTTTTGTTAGCATTATTGTGAACACTATGTGGTTATATACCGTCATGTGTTTGGCGATGTGGTTATGGATGTCGTGTATCGACATGTACCGTCATATATTTGACGATGTTATTTGGATGTCATATGTTGACATATACAGTCACGGGATGACGATGACATAGTGGATGTTCTATGTAGACGTGTGGCGTCGTTCGATGAATAATACGTCTGAGTGTACGTATTTAGTCATATGGTTTGAGTGCCGATGGTGAGCACGTGGTAGTGTCTGGGTCACTAGTTGACGGGACCATTTTGCCGAGCAGGTTGCTTGAAGAATTATTGAGTGCGTCGTACAAGAGTTGTACCGCAGCACATAACTGAAGCATATATTTTACAAGTAGTGGTACCTCTTGTAAGTAATCCAACAAGCATGGTACGCAGCGGAATAAAATTTTTGGATTACCAATACACCGGATCTATACGAAGGTTATCATATCGGATTAGGGATTACAAAAGTCTCAACCTTGTAGCGTGTTTGAGCAGAATCCACGAAGCACCACGTCCAACGAACTTCGAGTCACGAGCAACACCTCCAAAGGTCTTGCCTCTACGGTATCCACACGGTCAAATCAAAAGGGATGTTCAAGAACAAGTTGCTAGACTTATTCTTGAACCAAAAAACCAAACTCTCGGTTCAAAACCGATTAACGGCAACCAATCAACAAACAAAAGCTCACGGCGGCGGCGTGTGGAGGAGGCTTCGGCCGTGAAGAGCTTGTTGGATGAGAGGAGGAGGCCGAGAAGCATTTTGGTGGTTAGGTTTGATATGTAGTGTTAATTATAATTAAACACCTTGTTAACAAATTATATATGATTTAATTAAAGGCTTTCACAAAGCTTCATGGGCCCAAACCCATGATTTAATTAAATCCTTATAATCATTTAATTAAGACTCTTCTTAATTAATTAATTCATCCAATGAATTTAATTCCCTTTATCGATTTAATCTTTTGTGCGACCCGATAGGATCTTGTAATATTGGCAGTGACATAAAATCACATTTTACGTCACAAGCAAAGAGCGGTGTCTAGCAACACATCAAGGCTACCCAAATTACAAGAATGTCTTTGACTCGACATAACATTAGAACTTGTGATAATATTAACCATGTAACTTAATCCTTTGTCCTTTGTGTTTAGATTGAACACGAGTCATGGAATAGTCATACTCGTATATTCAATCTCTATTTCTTGATCCCCAAGTAGAACTAGAATAAACGAATAAGCTCGATATCTCATATCGACTCATTCGAGCATGGCCATGTATTTTAGTCTTACTTGATCAAGGGCCCAAACACTTCTCCTATTATATAGGAGGGACAAATCCTATCTCGATCAATCAACATCCCTCTACATAGTTCGTAGTGTATCCAATAGTCGCCTTTATAGTTTACCCTGTTACGGGTAACGTTTGACAATATCAAGATACATAACTCCTTATGTTGGGATCTCTGATGATCACAAGTCGTAAGGATTACATACATTATTATCACTATGAGAATTGCTTATGACGTTCATATAACTATCCATGTAGCATTCTCATGGTGGGTCTGTCCAGTACATCGTTCTCTAACATGTACCCATGTGTTGATTTGATATCTCATATCAATGAACAATTCATCAATCAACACATACTAGTCTCTATGTATCATCATTATTCCGATTCATGATAATACTTGACTAGGGACAATGTTTAAGAATAATACAATATTATTCTAAGGACATTAACATATATATTAATTCACATTGCACAGTTAAACGAATAATATATAATAATGAATTGCCATTCATAAAATCATAAACATTGTATGTCAAAACAATAATCCAATGACATGTCTTAGGGCATATCCCAACGCCTCTGGGTATACTCGCTGGGATGGCTAAGGCCAAATGATTGGTGGTAAGAGTAGTCATTGAGGAAACTACTCACTTGTTGTTGTGATGTGGGGTAGGCTTGGTCACACCCACCCTGAGGGTGTGGAATAACTTACCCTAATGGATTAGGATTGCACCGTGGTTGTGCAAGGACACCGGGATGTCCATTATGCTTTGGTGTTTTAGAGATATGTTGGGTGATGACCCACTACTCTAATGGTTTGTACGGTATGGTATACCGGGATGGGACGTGTATCGCATTGATAGGTTGGTATAAACCTACGGGGCCAGCGAATCGCTAGCCAGGTATTGTTTCAGTGCTTTAGTGTGCTTGTGATAGCCATTATACTACTCGTTGGATTCGAGTCCGGTGAATCGTATGATGATGCGATGAAGACTTATGGTAGACTCTTGCAGTCTCTATGTGGCATATTGGTTGAGGCAGGGAATACCTCACGGGGACGTTTATACGTCAAATGTTTCAAGGGACTTGTACCGGGACAACTCAATTCTGTTGGGAGTACCAACGTGAGTGTCGACAAGTCGTTGTTAGCTCTGGTTGAGCACCCTTGCATATGGAATGCAACGGGAGTCACAATTGGAATTGTGAGATGTAGTTAGTGGAGTGACACTACTATATTAATTTTATCTCTTGGAGAGATTTGGATTGTACTGTCATGGAGACAGCTAGTACCGGTCGTAGGTTGATTGTAAATCAGCCATGGTGAACATTACTGGTGTTGGACCGAGTAATGGATTTCTTACCTTTCGGTGAGACGTTCGAGGAGACGTCTCCGGAGAAGTGCTCGATTGTGTTGTACTATGGTATTAGTATGGAGCATTGTTAGAATGAGTATATGTTGAGTATTCGGGTTTCGGATTGGTAATAGTTGCAGGGATGCACTATACTGGACCAGTTGTGTAATTTATTGGTTCTGAGACATATTTTGGTATAAATATATTTAAGTTTTCCAAACAGTGGTTCGAGGTTGGAGGGTCATGGATTCATGACACTTTCCTTGTGAGGAAGGCGGTATTGATATACCTACCTGTTGAATCTTTTGAGAGATTCATTGTTTTGGTTTGTGTGGTGTTGATGTTGGAATCACACCCTTTGGTTTTGATTTGTCAACCATCATTCTCCGTGGAGGGAGAATAATCGAGGTTTGACAGTTGGTATTGGGATTTTGGGTATGATTGGAGATACCCGAGTCTATTGCATTGGGTATGCATGTTGTGTTGGTGCGTGGGCATGTATGCCGGTGTGGGTATACGAATGCCAGTATTTTCTTGGTACTCGTCGAGCATCGGATTTATATGCTTCGATGATGAATCTCTGGTGAGAGATTGTGGCACCTTGAGATTGGTAATCTCAATGGCACGATGTATTCTGAGAAATGATCGTGAGGTCCGGTTGACTTCCCCTGAGGAGGGATTGTCGTGTTTTAGGACCATGGTAATTCTTGCTGGTTAATTCGATAGCCTCTCTGTTTTAGGATTGTTGAATCCCAGGATAAACGAGGGATGACCATGATTCGGATTTGTTTAGTGTCGGGGTTGACACGTGTGGCGAGAATGCAAGTGACTGTCTTGCATGTCCTCTTTAGAACTCGAGACCTTGTGGAGTCTTGATGGTGTGTTTGGACCAAGATGTGATCTTCTTGGACCACCCGGATGTAAACATCTTTAGAGATGTGTTTAGTTTTGGTCGGTAGCCGTGTGGTTGCCCAATCCATGTGGCAGTGTGGTGCAACTACTCCTTTGATGGAGATGAGTTTGGAACGGAAGCCGGTTATGGTTAGGTACACTGTTGTGTACTGGTGGTTCCCTTGGCAACGATGTGTGTTTAACATCGTGGGCTGGATCATAGAGATATCCTCGAAGCGATATCTATTTTGGAATCTCGAATGATTCGGTGTTTTGCAGTTAAGTTTGGGCTGACTGCTTTTGAGACGGTTAGCATTGGGGGTATGCTGACATTCTGTTGTGATTGCAATGGTTTGGGAGATTTACTCCATTCCAGATTTTTGGTGCGAGGCCGGTGTCCTCGCGGTTGGAATGTCGTTCATGATATGTTCATGATTCAGCGAGGTATATCCGTTGGTTTGCGTGGTCTCGGCATTTGTGGAGTGCGCCTGTGCAATTTCGGGGACGAAATTATTTTAGTGGGGGATAATTGTGATGTCCGGGGATTAATCCCGATGTGGTGATAATCCTTAATGGATTTTTATTTGCAGCAATTATGAATTAATTGCGGTTTTGAGACTCCTGGGGGATTTTAAATCCGATTTTTGGAGTCGTTGGATCCAAGGGATGAGATTGTATTCTCATCGTGGTGATAACCTTGGAATTTGGTTTTTGGTGGAATCTGGGGTCCGGAGTACTTTGTACTGGGGCTGGTGATGAATTTGTTGTTGGAGAGAGAGTTTTTGAAAACAGATGATTTTTAATGAATCATTATGTATTTGTGGAAGTATTGGTATTTTGGAGCATTTTTGCTATATATACCAGATGGACTCGGGATTCCATCATTTTCTTCCGGAATCATCTCTCTCTCATCGCTCTCTCCCCCTTTACCCCAAAACCCTTCCCCTCTTTCCCCTTCAATGGAAATCGTTGGGAACACGATTTAGGGGCCGGATTTCTTGAAGAAAAGCTGGTAATCTCTTTCTCCTCTCTTGTAGCTTTGATTTGATTGTAATTTTGTTGGTTTTGATTGAGTTTTGGGTTTGGGTTGGTTTGGGTGATTTTGGTGAAAATCATAAAATATTTTGGGTTTGTTTAAATTGAGTTTAACACCCTTGTTGGAGGTCCTTGGGTGTGGATTTGTTGTGGTTTTGAGTTGGGAGAAGTTGGGGTGTGATTGGTGAAGGTTTTAAGCTTTTAAAAATGGAGGATTTCGAGTTGCAGGGCATGGCGATCGATCGCCCGAAGCAGGCGATCGATCGCATGCGGGCAATAGGCTTTTCAACATGGTAGCGATCGATCGCTACTTTTGAGCGATCGATCTCCTCGCGCCAGTAAGGTTTGGCGATCGATCGCTATATCGAGGGGCCGTAGCGATCGATCGCCAGCAGGTGAATTTTGGTTTTCTTGGCTTTTTCGTGGGATTTTGGATTTGCGACTTAAATGGTCGACTTCCGGGGCAATGTTTACATTCCAATGGGAATGCTAGACTTTTAAAATGGTTGGTGGAGCCAAGTTAAATTAAACGGAACTCTCGGTTGAGTTTTTGGCTATCTTTTAAACGTTCTAAATGGAATATTTTTGGGTATTATGCATGCCTAGCCGGGGGCTTTAATTTGGTAATCGTCATGGATTGACGATGGGTTTTGAGGTTGCAAACGTGTGTGGGCACGTGATCGCATGCTTTTACTTGATTGTGAGTTGTTTACGTGTTTTAGCACATATTTCTCGAGGCATGGAACTCAAGCAAGGTTGGCTTGGACTACGGAAACTTAAAGTACGTATGACATACGAGCATAGCCTATTATAATGTTGCAACTGTAAAATGCATGGTATTTGATAATTGCATTAAATGGACATTGAAATACACGGTATGTGGTAATTGCATCAAATATGCATTGAAATGCGTGGTACATGATGCTTGCTATAAATGGATAGCGATATGCATGGTAAATGGTATTTGCGTCAAATGGTTATACATTGGGAACCATACGGTGCCGCTATTGAGCGAGCAATGATTTGGGATGCTGTCACTGTTGGGCGACCATCGGTTATGACGCCGCTATTGTTGAGCGTGCGCGGGGTTTAGAATGCCGCTATTGTGAAGCGAGCAATGAAATGGGGACATGGAATCATTGGTTAGATATATGTGAGATCTACGGTCTTTTATATAATGATTTTACCATATTGATTATGGAACTGGCATAATAGAACGGTATTAGTTAATCTATGTGGCGATTAACTGGCTTGGGAAATTGATGAGTTTGTTTATTTTGAGAACAGGGACAATACAGTGGATCCGGATGAGGGTGTTACCATCCAGGGAGTATAATTTAAATTCATGGCATTTACATTCAGTAAATTATGAATTGTAATATTATGATTATTGGATTGGTGGTATTGGTATGCTCACCCCGTGTGGGGGCTGTCTCTGTTGGGGCAGGTAACACAGGTGCAGCGGTAGCTTTGCTTTTGAGCTCGGGCTGTCGATAGAGGTACTTCCAGGATCGAGGTACCAGAGCTGGTTAAATAATACACAGATCCAGTGTTGAGATCGAACTGTGCTTGGGAGGTGCTTCCAGGATTGAAGTACCAGTCATGGTATCTGGTAGAGTATTTTATACATTAGATACACGCTTATTCTCTGGGTGCTCTCATGTGAGTACGTCTTTACGTGTATATGGAATGTATAAATGGGCATGATTTCCTCTCTTCATTCATGGTTGCATGCAATTAAATACGAAATTGCTAATTGAACTGAGAGTATGTTAGTGTATTATTATTAAGGTGCATACTATGAAAGAGGTCTTGGTTGGGAAGTTGAACATTGTGGGGTTCTAATGCAAGAAATTTTATAGATGGTATATGATGTTATACTTGCATATGGTTTCCTTCCCATGATAATATGATTGTATGCGCTAATGGCATGTGTTAATACACTAATAACGGGTTAAGGGCATGGGGGTCCTTACATTTAATCAAAGACCATATGTGGTTTTGTAACAAGGCACAATATTCAGAGGACATAGCCTTCTGCCATTCGGGAAATTGTGGAGCTTCTTTGATAGTAACGGTTTATGAAGCACTGGATGGTTAGTCAGAATCACTTTGGGCTTCAAAACTCCATTTTTGCAGTAATCATGGGGTGATTATTCACATGTGATAGGACCGGGCATGTCTCAGTAGGGGATGATGTTGGCCCCATGTGCGATAACATGAGATAGAAAATACTGAAAATAAAGAATAAAAATGGACACCAGAATTTACGTGGAAAAAAGATTCCACTATAACATTTTGTGGGTTACAACCTCTCTCTATCTTTCAAAGAGAACAACACTCTAAATATACGAGAAAAACTACATCGCGCAAATATTATAAAATACACACTCAAATATAGAGATATGAGAGAACACTCTGAAATGGGATATTTCAGAATGAAGGAAATGAGCTCTATTTATAGGGTTGAAGATGTGTATTAAATGCACATCTCCCAACTGTCATTTTCACAACTCTCACCTACCAACCACCCACATTAATTGTGGGGGACAAGTCAACAGATGATGCAGTTGAATGTGAAGATGTATGTCAGGGAGAATCATGAGAAGATGCGGACATGGGCGAATGATGATGTGAGCGTGGTGAGGGAGTTTGAGCAGTATCCGAGGGTGATTGAGCAGGAAACATTGTGGTAAGTATAGACTGGAAGAGATGTCTAACCTATCAGATTAAGACAAATCATCATGAGTAGCAAAAGGGAAGCTAGACTCATCCAAGTTAACATTGCGTGAAATTTAAATCCTGTCATCTTTGATTTATACACGTGTATCATTTGTGAACATCACTATAGCCAAGAAACGTGCATGGGGTGGATCTACATTCTAGCTTTGCGAGTGATATGAACGAAGACATGGTAAGCATTGACAGCTAAAAACTCGAAGAAGAGAGTAGTTCGGTGGTTTATGACACAAAATTTGAAGGTAAATGTTACCACGGAGGCCAGAAGTAGGAAGCTATTTTATAAGAAAAAAACGGCTGTCGAAAAGGCATCTTCCCAAAAATATAGAGGCATATACGCATGAGCAAGAAGAGAGAGACATGTTTCGACAATGTGTTGATGTTTACTTCGACTATGCCATTTTGTTGAGATGGACAAGAAAATCTATGAGTGATTCCATGACTTTATAGAAAATTGTGAGAGCACGAAATTCTCATCCGGAAACACTTCGAATAGTTTCGATTTTTCTGTCAAATTGAAGTTCAACATGTCGTTTAAAAGGAATGAAAATCGGAACTTGTGTGTGCTATTGCCAATCTCAAGTTTCATGCATATCTCATAATAATAATAATAATAATAATAATAATAATAATAATAATAATAATAATAATAACAACAACTTAATTTTATTTATAATTATTTAATTATTCCATAGCAAAATATAGGATCAAATGCTTGTTACTTTACCAAAAGCTATAGCTGGTGGTAATAGTTCAACTCTATTATTTGAACTGTATAGCAGCCCAAGAACCACACTTCGATCACTCTCCATGGAAGGACAATTATTGCACTCAAACAATCTACTTCCCTATAATTACACTACCTTGTAACTAATGAGAATCGAACATGTGGCATTGGCTCAGATACCAATTGTAGGATCAAGAGCTTGCCACTTTACCAAAAGTTATAGCTAATGGTAATTGTGCAACTCTAATTTTAAACTGTATAACAGTCCAAGCACCACGCTTCGATTGTTCTCTAAGCATAGAAAGTTATTACACTCCAACACAAACTATTCAATAATTAAGTTTATAATTAGTTTGAAGATTTGATAAATAACACCGTATTTTTAGTATCCATTGGAATTTTGGTTTAAATCGATCAACCGGCTACACAATTGGAATTGGGACGAGAATGATAAGATCCATTGGTGAAATATTTGTAATGCGTCGTTGGCTTGTTGCTCTATGTATGGTTTTGTTTCACAATAAGAAAAGTTGCAAAAATCCAACTCCAATTTTAACATGACATGATTATGTTTAGATTTTTCAAATATGATTATTATTTCATTAGAATTTTTTTCTTATTTTTTTGAAGATCTTGTGAACTCACTTTCACGTTTTACATTTGTTATTTCATTTTATTATTTTGTACGAATTCACAAGCATAATTAGAAGATTATAATTTATATTAAATTGGCCAAGTGTTATTATATATTTATACACTAATTCATAGTAAAAATTTATAAACATATTTGTATTAAGATAAAAAATTATTATTAAAATAAATTAATGTATCATAAGTTTAATGAAAAAATAATATTATATAAAACAAAAATTATTATTACTTAAAAAAAATAGATTTGTAAAAATAATCTCATCGAAAACTATTATGAATTTAATTATTTTAATAAATTTTACTATTTACTATGGGTGTCAGAAAAAAAGACAGAATGTCGAACCAAAATATATAATATTTTAATTTTTTTATTAAGTTATAGAATTGAGATCGAGAAAATAATCTAAAAAATGTATTTTAAGATCTTTAAATTAGGCTATATTTTAAATTATTTAATAGGATAGTGATATTTTTAAATTCTTTTTAATCTTGCACTTGAAAACAAAGATGATGTCTATCTATATAGTGTAGGGCCAATGAAATTTGAATTCAGATGTGACTCTCCATGTGGACACCCTATGTTTCACAAGTCATATTCCTAAAAGATAGGGTGGCCCCCATGTTCGGAAATATTGGTGCTGTCCTGAAGGACATTGCCCTCAGGGGCATCATCCATCATCCACGTGGAATATCTTTTTTTCTTTTTTTAAAAAAAGATTTGAAATGAATGGTGATAATGCCCTTAAAGGCATCATCAAACAAACCCCCATGTTCCGTGCTTCAAATCTTCATCGGGGTTCCTTCGATCCCAAGGGGACCACTGGTCCCCCACTAAAAATTTAATTTTTTTTTAAAATTTTAGAATTTAATATATTATATCATAATTTAAATAATTATAAAAAATATCATCAATTTATAAAAATTATTATTTAATTTATCAAAAATAAAATAATTAATTTTTAAATTGATGATATATTTGATAAAAATCATTATTTAATTTATTTAAAAATAAAATTGCCAAGGTTGACTAAACATCTAAAATTGATGACATTTATTTAAAATAAAATTAAATAATTTATTTTTAATAATTGATGACATTTTTTTATAATTATTTAATTTATCTTGTGAAAATTTGATTGTTATTTAGAATTTAAAACATTAAAAATGGGATAATAAATATTGACCATGATAACTTTACTTGGTCCTCAATTTTTTTATGAAACAAATTTGGTCATTTTGTAAGAAGATTGTAAAAATAGTCTTTAGGCAAAAAAATGCAAGTGAAGTCAAATTGAAACATACCAATCAATCTAATAAAGGGGATAATATATGATATAGTCACTCTTAATTCTTTAAATACTTAATTATTATGGATATTATATTTATAATTTTTTGGCAATTGTTTGTAAAGTTATTTTAATTACATAATTATATAATATATTAAATTCTACATAAAACATTTTTCACTAAAACAAAACAAAAGAAAAATCAATAACATATTGAAATATAAAATACAATTCGATGGTTAGTTTACTTATTAAATAAGATATATTTTTAACTTCATTAAATTATATCTATCAAATATATCATCAATTTAAAAATTAATTATTTTATTTTTGATAAATTAAATAATATTTTTTATAAATTGATAATATTTTTTATAATTATTTAAATTATGATATAAAAAAATTAAATTAAATTTTAAGTGGGGGACCAGTGGTCCCCTTTAAGATCGAAGATTCCCTTCATCGGATGCCTTCTTTAATATACAACATGACAACTCCTTTGTACGAAAGCACCTAGTATACACATGATTTGGGAAGTAATCGGGTTACTTTAGGCCTAATGCGTATATCAGTGCCTTGCATCACAAGAGGAAGTTTCATCGACTCGAACTCATGACCGACCTCCAAGTTACATAACAACAATTTTACTATTACGTCAAAGCTAACATCATCTTCGTTTCGAATATAGTAAACATAAACATTTCAATTACACCATAAATGTTCTGAGTTTTATTTACGTAAGATTAAAAATCGTTGTATTGATTTGGTATCGAACATATTCAACAAGAAATTGTAAAATAATCAAACCCCATTCAATAGTTGTATTCTTTAGAAAATTTGTTTGAAATGATTTCATATTAAATTTATCAAATATTGGCATAAAAGTGTACAATTTTTAGAATAGGAAAAAAATAACAATTATAAAAATGTTTTGCAAGCTTCGTGCCTAACTCGCTTGGTAAAAACTCACACCGCCTTTGGGGAAGACTCGTGTTTTAGTCTCGCGGCGTGTAAAAAAAATTCTTAGGCCATCCCCATATAAAAAAGAAAAAAGAAAAAAATGCCCGCCCACATCCATCCAATCCACACACAAATATTATATCTTCCCCTTGGTTGGTATAATTTTTCTTCATTGAAGTTATTATTTAGTTTTAAGATCTTTTTCTTTAACATCGATTATGAAAAAACACACATTTAGATTAAATTAAATAAAATATATTAAAATTAAATATTGGAGAAACTCATTGGTGAAAAGAGGGTTTTTTTGTTAAAAAAAATAAATCAAATAATGATATTAATTTTCGAAAAAATGATTTTTGTTAGAATATTTAGCAAGTGGGAACCAAAGCAATAACCATCCACATTTAATTAGCTTGTGGGTGACAATGAATTTGGACCAAAGTCCAGGAAAAAAATATTAATTAACAAAAACACAAGGAAACAAACTGAAAATAAACAAAATTTACATATTCCAACAATAATAGCATATATCAAATCAATAATCATAGAATACAATACAATCACACATTTTTTCTCTATTTCCATATATATAAATATACAATTGGGTTAAATTAATTATTTTTAATGTATTTCAATACTTCATCTACCACTTATATGCAGCAAAAAACTAAAAAATCGGGTCCCCCAGAATAACAAGTCACCGTTTTTTAGTTAGTAAAAGTTCTCAAAACATAATAACATCATCTCTATTTTTTAGAACATTTTCAACTATGAAATCCATAAGGGTTTTATTATTTTATCACAGTTTTATGGATCATCAACATTCAAGAGAAACAAACTCTCTTGATTTATATTTTCTTGTTAATATCCTCAATAATATTTGATGTGATCCGTTATTTTCTGTGTTCGGTATAATAGGTGTGTTGCAGAAAATAAATGAAAGACACCATAATTTTTACGTGGAAAATCTACGAATTGAAGGAAAAACCACGGGACATAGTCCAGTATAAATCTTCACTATGAATTTGTATGGATTTACAGGACTTGGACACAAATAAGAACTTTCAATAAAATATAATAATAAAATACCGAACAGACCAATATAATATGCTCTATTCAGAGTCTTTTCTTGCCTAGAAAGTTCAACATGTTAAACTGAGACCAACCTGACGTATTTATAGTGGTGATTTTGACAATTAATGTGCGTAAAATCCAGACAACGATCTCCTCTGACCGTGTCGTTATTGGTTCAAGACATATTCGAGAAATCCGCCCCCATTATCGCACGTTCGTCCGCATCGGGTGATTAGTCAGTTTCGCCCGGCTTTCTTGCTACCCTTTGACTAGTACGCCGAGCACGATACTTCTTGTTCGGGATTCTTCTTGTTTGGCGCTCACTTGGGATTTTACCGAAAAAGTTGGTTTATCTCATGACATCACCTCATCCCACTGAAGTAAAACGAGATGAGAGTATTGAATTCTCGGTTTATCGTCTCGAGGTAAAATCCACATTCTGACCTACTCGGTGTTTTTTCCCGCTCTTTTCTCCAGCCCTACATTTGATTCCCGAGGCTCATCTGTTATCGTTCATTTGATTTATTTGGACGGCGTCGATCAAATGATGATTTAACTGGCCCCCTATAAATATGCCATCATCCCCTTTCATTGTATTCACTCGCTTCATTTTGTTTCCGAGCTAGCATCAAACGAGCAACATCTTTTCTTCAGAATTTCAGAATATTCAATCAACAAATATTTCTTCTTCATAGGATGATTCCTCCTTGAGAGCAGTCAATGAACCTTCATGGGGGAAATGTCTTCCAACCTTCCTCCTCTACCTACCTCCCTGGATAGCGAGGAAACGTTGAGTTCTTCCGATTCTTTGGCTATTCGAAGGGAGAACGAACAAAAATCGGGAGCAATTCCAACATATGTATGAGGACTTTCAGAAGAATATGACCCTTCTCCAGGTCTGATGCCTGGGGATTTATGGTGTTAATCCCGGTGTGGTAATAATCCTTAAAGGATTTTAATTGTGGCAATTATGAATTAATTGCGGTTTCGGGACTCTCGGGGATTTTAAATCCGGTTTTTAGAGTCGTTGGATCCAAGGGATGAGATTATATTCTCATCATGGTGATAACCATTGGAATTTGGTCTTTGGTGGGATCTGGGGTCCGGAGTACCTTGTACTGGGGCTGGTAATGAAATTTGAGTTGGAGAGATAATTATTGAAAACATATGATTTTTAATGAATCATGATGTAGTAGTGGAGGTATTGGTATTTTGGAGCTTTGGAGCTATATATACCAAATGGACTCGGTGTTCCGTCATTGCACGGAATCTCCTCTCTCTCTCTCCCCTCTCTCCCCAGCGATCCACACCCCTCTTCTTCCCTCTTTTCTCCCTTGATGAAAAGTCGATGGAGGCTCGACTTGGGAGTCGAATTTCTCGAAGATAATAAGGTATTATTCATCCCCTCGCATTTATCTTCGATTTGATAGTAGCATGGTAGATTATGGTTGAGATTTGAGTTGGGTTCAAGAAATTGGTTTTTAATGAAATTTGGGTTGTCGTGTTTTGGGGTTGATTTATGGCCCCTTGTTAAGAATTTATGTTGTATGGGGTGTGAGGATTATTGTTGGGGAGGTTTTTGCAAGAAAAACGCCATTTTTGGCTGTTACAGGTCGATGCGATCGATCCCTAAGGCAGGGCGATATTGAGCACGACGTTTGATACATTTGATACACATACTTATTCGATGCTCTCATGTGAGCACTATTATGTGTATATGGAATGTATAAAAAGGCAAGGGTCTTTCTCTCTTCATTTATGAGTTGTATGCAATTATCTATTGAATTGCTAAATGAACTGTGAACATGTTAGTGTATTATATTGGTGCATGATATGTATGTGGACATGGTTGGGGGAACTAGACATTATATGGAATAATGTAAAGAATTTTATTATTGGCATGATTGGCTATGATGACAAGTGGTTTTTCCCCTACATGTATGATTGTATGCACTAATGGCATGGATTAATACACTAATAACGGGTTAAGGGCACGGGGGTCCTTACATTAGTGGTATCAAAGAAGTGGTTTGCTCTTTGGGGCTGTTGAGTGCCTAGGATCATATTGATGGAAATGAGTAGCACATAATTATACATGATGGTAATTAGTGTTGTGTGACACAACTATTTTGCTTATGTGCGTTTATGATATGTGATCATAGTGGAATAATTATATGTCATGTCATGACATCTATGGAATCATAATATAATCTGTTGATTGTGATTGTGAGTTGTGGCACAGGGACAACCGAAGGGAGCATTCTGAAATGCATTGGGATACATGAAGTACTTTGTACTCATGGTTTATGCATTTACTCATTATAATCATATTGTGATGAATATGGATTATTATATGCTCATGGTTTGGGATTGTTCCTGTAGGGACTCTATGACATGAAGGGCTAAGGCCAGGGTTGAAAGACATGAAACGGTAACCTGTATTTTGAATACACCATGGATTACGCATTGTGGTTGCATATATATTGGAGTGATGATTTTAATGCTTTGCCGCTAAATGTTGAAGCGATGGTAAAATTTCGCATGTCGCATTTGAGCGAGGTGCATTAAAATACACTCATGGCGATGTATATTGGATTATGGATTATGCATTGTGGTTGCACGTATATTGGAGTGATGATTTTAATGCTTTGCCGCTAAATGTTGAAGCGAGGGTATTGCTGCATGTCACTTGAGCGAGGTGCATTAAAATACACTCATTCTGTTTGTATATATTGGAGTGATGATTTTAATGCTTTGCCGCTAAATGTTGAAGCGAGGGTATTGCCGCATGTCACATTTGAGCGAGGTGCATTAAAATACACTCATTGTGTTTGTATATATTGGAGTGATGATTTTAATGATTTGCCGCTAAATGTTGACGCGAGGGTATTGCCGCATGTCACATTTGAAGCTAGGTGCACTCAAATACACTCATGGTGATGTATATTGGGATATGGAATATGCATTGTGTTGCAGGTATAGATGGAATGCTGGTTGAATATCCCATGAGTCGTTGTTATGGATGAGTGATGATTTTAAATGCTTTGCCGCTGTCACTTGATGCGATGATAAAATACTTGCCGCTGTCATATCGTAGCGAGGAAAGAATATTTGCCGCCAAATGTTGAAGCGAGGGTATTGCCGCATGTCGCATTTGAGGGAGGTTATTCGATGCCGTTGATATGTCGAAGCGAGGGATATTAGTGCCGCGGTCATGACAAGCGAGGTGCATTAAAATACACTACTATAACAAGACTAGGGATCGACTATTTTATTGGCGATGATTTATGCCACCGGGTATTCATAGCGATGGTTCATTCCGCTATTCTATTGGCGATGGTTTATGCCACCGGGTATTCATAGCGATGATTCATTCCGCTATTCTATTGGCGATGGTTTATCTCACCGGGTATTCATAGTGATGGTTCATTCCGCTATTCTATTGGTGATGGTTTATGCCGCCGGGTATTCATAGCGATGATTCATTCCGCTATTCTATTGGCGATGGTTCATGCCGCCGTGTATCTTAGCGATGTTGCATTCCGCTAGTTTATTGGCGATGGTTCATGCCGAAAGGTATTATATATCGATGAGTCATTCCGCTACATCTATGTCGATGGTTCATACCGCTGGATATCTATAGCGATGTTTTATGCCGCTGACTCTATGACGAGGGATCATGCCGCTGATTCTATAGCGATGGGTTATACTGCTATGTACGTAGCGCTGGATTACGCTACCTACGAGCGATGGGTGCTGATTGAGTACCACTGTTCGACGACGGAGACAGGTATGCCGCTATCTTTTTAGCGATGAGGTATGGTAAATTGCTGTTTTATTAGCATTATTGTGGATGGCATGCGTTGATATACATATACCGTCACGTGTTTGACGATGAGATTACACATGTCGTCTGTCGACATGTACCGTCACGAGTTGACGATGTTGTTTTGGGTGTCATATGTTGACAGGTATCGTCACGGGATGACGATGACATAATGGATGTCTATGTAGACGCGTGAGTGCCGATGGTGAGCACAGGGCAGTGTCTGGGTCACTAGTTGACGAGACATTTATGCCGAGCGGGTTGCTCGATGAATTATTGGGTGCGCCGTACATGAAGTGTACCGCAGCACATATTTGAGGTAAATATTTTATGAGTAGTGGTACCTTTGGTATACTCGTTGGAATGGCTATGGCCAAGTGACTGGTAATAGGAGTAGTTATTGAGGAAACTACTTGCTTATACCGAGGTGACATGTTGTGGACATGATCACACCCACCCCTGAGGGTGTGGAATAAATCCTACGGAATTAGGATTGCATTGTGGTTGAGTAAGGACACCGGGATGTCCGTGGTGCTTTGGTGTTTTAGAGAAATGTTGGGTGATGACCCACTACTCTAAATGGATGTTGCGGTATGGTATACCGAGTTGAACGTACGATACGTTGGTAGGCTTGGTATAAGCCTATGGAGGCAACGACTTGCTAGCCAGGTATTATTGCAGTGCAATAGTGTGCTTGTGATAGCCATTACACTGCTCGTTGGATTCGAGTTTGGTAAATTGTATGGTGATACGTGATGGTTTATGGTAGACTCTTGTAGTCTCTATGTGGCATGATGATTGAGGCAGGGAATACCTCACGGGGACGTTTATATGTCAAATGTTTTGAGGCACTTTTACTGGGACAGCTCAATTTTGTTGGGAATACCAACGTGAGTGTCGACAAGTCGTTACTAGCTCTGATTGAGCATCTTTGCATATGGAATGCAACGGGAGTCACAATTGGAATTGTGGGATATAATTAGTGGGGTAACACTACTATATTGATTTTATCTCTTAGAGAGATTTGGATTGTACTGTCATGGAGACAACTGGTATTGGTCGTGGGTTGATTGTGAATCAGCCATGGTACGCATTACTGGTGTTGAGCTAAGTAATGGCTTTTATTTCCGAGAGACGTACGAGGAGACGTCTCCAGAGAAATGCTCGTGATTGTTGAGTACTATGGCATTAGTACAGAGTATCTTTAGGATGAGTATACATGGCGTATACGGGTTTCGATTTGGTAATAATGGCTTTGATGCACTATTCTGAACCAGTTGCGTATTTTTGGTTCCGAGATATATTTTGGTAAATATATCCAGGTTTCCGAACGGTGGTTCGAGGTTGGAGGGTCATGAATTCGTGACTTTTTCCTTGTAAGGAAGGCAGTATTGATATGCCTACCGATTGAGAATCCTTGGGAGGTTCAATGAGTCGGTTTGTGTGGTGTTGATGTTGGAATCACACCATTGGTCGTTGGTCTGTCAATCATTATTCTCCGCGAGGTGATAATAGCTGGGGATTGACAGTTGGTTTTGGGACTTTTTGTATGATTGGAGATGCTCGAGTCTATTGCATTGAGTATGCATGTTGTGTTGGTACGTAGGCATGTATGCCAGTGTGTATACGAATGCCAACATTTTATTTGGTCCTCGTCAAGCATCGGGTTAGTGTGCTTGGATGAATGAATCTCCGGTGAGAGATTATATCACCTTGAGATTGGTAATCTCGATGGCACGATTTATTCTGGAGAATGATCGTGAGATTTGGTTGACTTCCTCCGAGGAGGAATTGTAGTACCTTGGGGTCATGGAAATTCATTTCTGGATAATTCGATAGCCTCCCTATTTTAGGATTGTTGAATCCTAGGATAAACGAGGGATGGCCAGGATTTGGATTTGTTAGGTGTCGTGGTTGACACGTGTGGCGGGAATGCAATAGATTTTCTTGCATGTCCTTTCGAGAACATGAGACCTTGTGGAGTCTCGATAGTGTGTTTGGGACCAAGATGTGATTTCTTGGAACACACGGATGTAGACATCTTTGGAGATGTGTTTTGTGTCGATCGGTGACCGTGAGTTGTCCGATCCGTGTTGCAAGTGGTGCAACTACTCCTCTGTTGGAGATGGATTTTGAAAATGGGAACCGGATGTAGTTTAGGTACACGGTTGTGTACCGGTGTTTTCCTTGGAAACGATGTAGATTTAACATCGTAGGCTAATCGTAAGGATATCATCGAGGTGATATATATTTTTGGAATCACGAATGATTCGTTTGATTTGCAGTTAGGGTTGGCTAACTGCTTTTGAGACGGTTAGCACTTGGGGTATGCTGACGTTCTGTTACGGTTGAAATGGTTTGGGAGGTTTATCCCATTCCGGGTATTGGTGCGGTCGGTATCCTCGAGGTTGGTGTGTCGTTCATGACATGTTCATGATTCGACGATGTGAATCCGTTTGGATTTTGTAATCTCGGCAATACGTGGAGTACGCCGTGCAAATTTCGAGGACGAAATTTTATTAGTGGGGGATAATTGTGATGCCCGGGGATTTATGGTGTTAATCCCGCTGTGGTAATAATCCTTAAAGGATTTTAATTGTGGCAATTATGAATTAATTACGGTTTCGGGACTCTCGGGGGTTTTAAATCCGATTTTTGGAGTCGCTGGATCCAAGGGATGAGATTGTATTCTCATCTGGTGATAACCTTGATATTTGGTCTTTGGGATCTGGGGTCCGGAGTACCTTGTACTGGGGCTGGTAATGGAATTTGAGCTGGAGAGATAATTATTGAAAACAGATGATTTTTAATGAATCATGATGTAGTTGTGGAGATATTGGTATTTTGGAGCTTTGGAGCTATATATACTAAATGGACTCGGTGTTCCGTCATTGCACGAATCTCCTCTCTCTCTCCCCTCTCTCCCCAGCGATCCACACCCCTCTTCTTCCCTCTTTTCTCCCTTGATGAAATGTCGATGAAGGCTCGATTTGGGAGTCGAATTTCTCGAAGATAATAAGGTATTATTCATCCCCTCGCATTTATCTTCGATTTGATAGTAGCATGATAGATTATGGTTGAGATTTGAGTTGGGTTTAAGAAACTGGTTTTTAATGAAATTTGGGTTGTCGTGTTTTGGCGTCGATTTATGGCCCCTTGTTAAGGATTTATGTTGTATGGGGTGTGAGGATTATTGTTGGGGAGGTTTTTGCAAGAAAAAACGCCATTTTTGGCTGTTACAGGTCGAGGCGATCGATCCCTAGGGCGGGGCGATCGATCACCGCGACGTTGATGAAATTTTCAGGAAGATGAATAGTGAGGCGATCGACCGCCTCAAAGGAAGCGATCGATCGCCATGAGGCAGTAGCCAAAAACACTGAGAGGCGACCGATCGCCGGGAATGGAGAGATCGATCGCCCATGCCATTCGAGGCGATCGATCGCATGGGATGATGCAATCGATTGCCAGTGCCTGTTTTTGGGGTTTAATTTCGTGTTGAGTTTTCGATGCATGCTTTGCCCGGGGTCTTTTAAAATGGTTAATCGTCATTGATGACGATATAATTGGGGTTTGTGAACGTTCTTGGGCACGTGGTTGCATGCTTGTTGTTAATTATGGATTATTAATTGTGTTTAGCACATAATTCATCGGTCACGGGACCAAGGCAATGTTGGATTCGAATTACGGAATTATAAGGTACGTATGACGTACGAGCATAGCCCTTTATTATAATTGCAATTGTTGAGTGCATGGTACACTGTATTGGAATAAATGTATATGGAAATGCATGGTATACGGTATTAGCAATAAACGGATATTGAAATACATGGTTTATGGTAAATGCTACAAATGGATATATATATGCAATGGGAATTATATGGTGCCGCTTTTGAGCGAGCAATGATTGGGATGTTATCGCCTTTGAGCGAACATCGGTTATGACGCCACTGCTGTTGAGCATGCATGAGAATGAAATGCCGCTATTGTAGAGCGAGCAACGAAATAGAACTATGGAACCATAAGTGAGGTATATGGAATATCTATAATCATTGTTTAATGGTTTGGTATTATTGATTATGATATCGGTATATGGCAAATGGATTTGTTAATCAATATAATGATTAACTGGCATTTGAGAATTTGATGGTTTCAGTTATTTTGAGAACAGGGACTGTACAGGGAATCCCGGATGAGGATGATACCATCCAGGGAGCATCTTTTATATTTCATAGCATTTACATTTTTGTAAATTATGAATTGTATTATTGTGATTATTGGATTTGGGATATTGGTATGCTCACCCCGTGTGTGGGCTGTCTCTGTTGGGGCAGGTGATTAGGTACATCGATGGCTTTGGAGTTGAGCTCGAGCTATGGAATGGAGGTGATTCCAGGGATCGTAGTACCAGTGACGGTATTGAGCACGACGTTTTATACATTTGATACACATATACTTATTCGATGCTCGCATGTGAGCACTATTATGTGTATATGGAATGTATAAAAAACCAAGGGCCTTTCTCTCTCATTTATGAGTAGTATGCAATTATCTATTGAATTGCTAAATGAACTGTGAACATGTTAGTGTATTATATTGGTGCATGATATGTATGTGGACATGGTTGGTGGAACTAGACATTATATGGAATAATGTAAAGAATTTTATTATTGGCATGATTGGCTATGATGACAAGTGGGTTTTCCCCTACATGTATGATTGTATGCACTAATGGCATGAATTAATACACTAATAACGGGTTAAGAGCACTGGATATGCCCTAAGACAAGTCATTAGATGATTGTTTATGACATACAATGAATTATGATTTTATAAATGGCAAATCATTATTATATATTATTTGAATATCTGTGCAATATGAATTGATATATAAGTTAATGTCCTTAGAATAATATTGTATTATTCTTAAAGATTGTCCCTAGTCAAGTATTATCATAAATCAGGATAATGATAATACGTTACTAGTATGTTTTGATTGATGAATTAATTCATGGATATGAGATATCAAATCAACACATGGGTACATGTTAGAGAACAATGTACTGGACAGACCCACCATGAGAATGCTACATGGATAGTTATATGAGTGTCATAAGCAATTCTCATAGTGATAATAATGTATGTAATCCTTACGACTTGAGATCATCAGAGATCCCAACATAAGGAGTTATGTATCTTGATATTGTCAAACGTTACATGTACCAGTGTAAACTATAAAGGCAACTATTGGATACAGTACGAATTATGTAGAGGGATGTTGATTGATCAAGATAGGATTTGTCCCTCCTATATAACAGGAGAAGTGTTTGGGCCCTTGATCAAAATGCATGGCCGTGCTCGAATGAGTCGATATGTGATATCGAGCTTATTCGTTTATTCTAGTTATACTTGGATATCAAGAAATAGAGATTGAATATACGAGTATGGCTTCAATCTAAACACATGGACAAAGGGATTAAGTTACATGGTTAATATTATCACAAGTTCTAAGGTTATGTCGAGTCAATGACATTCTTGTAATTTGGGTAGCCTTGATGTGTTGCTAGATACCGCTCATTGCTTGTGACATAAAATGAGATTTTATGTCACTGCCAACATTACAAGATCCTATCGGGTCGCACAAAAGATTAAATCGATAAAGGGAATTAAATTCATGGGATGAATTAAATAATTAAGAAGAGTTTTAATTAAATGATTATAAGGATTTAATTAAATCATGGTTTGGGCCCATGAGACTTTAAGAAAGTCTTGAACCTTAATTAAATCTTATAATATATATATACAAGGTTATAATTAATTGTTACACACACAATTCATAAAAACCTAAACCTACTCAAGCTCTCGGCCGCCTCCTCCAAGCCGTGTCCTTCACGGTCGCAGCCGTGATTCTTGGTGGTTTAACGGTGGTCGTCGATCGGTTTAGAACCGCGAGTCTTGTTCCAGTTTAAGAACGAGTCTAGCAACTTGTTCTTAAATCCCTTCTCGATTTGATCGTGTGGATACCGTAGAGACAAAGGTGCAAACTTTTGTTTGCGACTCGTGGTGCTACAACGAGGATTCTGCATCAAACACGCTACAAGGGTGAGACTCTTTAATCATTCCGATATGAATACTTTGTATAGGTCCATGGTTAGGAATCCAAATTTTATTTCCGCTGTGTATTTGCTTGTTGGATTCCTTACAGTGGTATCAGAGCCGTGTACAAAGCTCATATCAGAATTATGTGGTTAATTGTTTAATCATATTTAGAATTATATTGCATGCTTTAAAACTGTATTCATATATGATATGGAATAAATCGAGTTTGTGAAAATCATCGTAAAATTATATATGATATAATTGACAATTTATGTATACGATACACGAAGGCGTAAAACCTAATAACCCAAAGAACACACGGCCGCCGCTTGATCGGATTTTTCGGCCATCACCACACTTGACCCATGGCTACCACATGAGAGCTAGGGTTTTCCAACCCTTGGCTCGAGATGGTTTAGCCGTTGTGGCTCATAACTGTGCATGAAAGTGTGGGAACATGGCTAGGGTTTAGAACCCTCCTTTTGGCTCGATAATTTTAATGAGCGGCGCCTGGTTCGATCATAGCTCACTGTAAATTGAAGTTGACGGCTAGGGCCACATGAGGGCTTGGGTTTTCGAACCCATTGGCTCGAGATGGTCAAGCCGCCAACATCATGAATCGTGCATGAAAGGCCGAGAGCTAAAACAAAGGTTTCGAACCATTGTGGCTCATGACGGCTAGGGTTTCGAACCCTAGCAGCCGTGCATGGGTCGCCGTCGCCAACTATTAGGGTTTCGAACCCTCATGGTTGGACGTGGACTTTTGGGCTAAAGTTCCGTGACATGTGATGTCCCGAGCGTACGATAATTTCATAAAATTTATTTTACAGTTATAATTAGAATTAAATTTTAAAATGTTTAGAATTTAATTAATTAAATGTTATAGCATGTTTTATGTGTTTGTTTGAGCATGGTGCATGGTTATAGCCCTATGCCCTATTAGATAGGAGTTTGTGAATGTTTGTAATTTAATACGGCCTGCGAGTCGTGCCTTCTCTATTTTTCCTTTGAATGTATTCCCTCCCCTATGCTCCCCCTCGAATGTAACTCGAGGAATTCTCTAAATCATGTAATTGTTATATAGTTTAGTTAGAATTTTATTGATGGAGATTAATGAAGATGAACCATGGTGCCGGGATGAGAAGGCCATTCACAAAAGGGAGCCAAAGAGATGCTTGGAGAAGTTACCCTTAGGTTGACCTTTTAGATTTTCTCATTGGCTTGAGAAATCTTTAGTTGGGGCTATAACCATGTCTCGTTTACTTTATGTTGATGTATGAGATGCATGTTTACTATTTTTTAATATTGATGCTTGATATATATATATATATATATATATATATATGTAGATATGTGTATATTCATATATGTACCAGACATATTTTCAATATTAATAAAATCATGAGATCAATAAATCCCTCTTATAATATTAAGTTTAAGATGCCTTCCAATTAAAAATACTCGTCAAGACTTCGATTGAACATGTGTGGGTTTGCCAAAGCAAAGCACCGTGACAATCTTAGTAAGACGCGAAAGGATAAAAGTGATATCCGTGTTATTTTAAAATTGGGTTCAACTTAACTAGAGTTATCTCAATAGGATTGGGAACCTAGAGGCATGGGGTTGGCAAATAATTCATTAGATGAATTTGAACAAAGCGTTGTTCGTCCAATCATCCAAGAATTGCATATGATTGTAATTGATAAAGAGTTGTCTACCTAAATAACCGAGTCTTGGGCGATTAGCCAAAGCTAACTCAAGATTAAGTGAAATATGGATCTTGGCCCACTAAAGTTTTTGAGGGTTGATAATTTTAAACAAAATAGTGGGAGTGTCATTTGATATAAGACCATATTAAATGATTAAAATCATAAACTTATTTTGCATATTTATATTGTAGATATCCATGGCAACAAACAATGTTACAAATGCACTATCATTGCGATCGGTCCTTGAGAAGGACAAACTGAATGGGACAAATTTCCTAGACTGGTATAGGAATTTGAGAATTGTCCTCAAGCAAGAAAAGAAGCAATATGTCCTAGAGGAACCCTTACCTGCTGAGGAACCTCCCTTGACGGCTGCTAAAGCCGATAAAGATGCTTACAAGAAGCATCAAAATGACACACTTGATGTTGGGTGCCTTATGCTTGCCACCATGAACTCTGAGCTTCAGAAGCAACATGAGGAAATGGAGGCGTTCGATATGATCGAGCATCTAAAGCAACTGTACCAACAACAAGCAAGACAAGAGAGGTATGACGTCTCTAAAGCGTTATTCCAGTGTAGAATGGTATAAGGAAGTCTGGTTGGAACTCATGTACTCAAAGATGATTGGGTACATTGAGAATCGGGAGAAGCTGGGTTTTCCATTAGACCAAGAGTTGGCCAATGACGTGATCTGCAATCGTTGCCTGAAAGCTTCAGTCAATTTGTCTTGAATTACAATATGATTGAAATTGAAAAGACTCTACCACAGTTGCTTGGCATGCTGAGAACTTTTGAAGCTAACAGCAAGAAGTCTAAGCTTACTAATGTTCTTATTGTGAATAAGAGCAAAGGAAGGGCTAAAGCAAAAGGCTTCAAGAAGAACAAGAAGGTCCTTGTTAAGTCTAAGCCACAAGTTTCTGCACTAAAGCCAAAGGGAGGAGTGGCAAAAGAGGGGGACTGTTTCCATTGCGGTGAGGCCGGACATTAGAAAAGAAATTGCAAAGTTTATCTGGAGGATCTTAAGAAGACGAAGGGAAGTGTGACTTCCACTTCAGGTATTTTTGTTATAGAAGTCAATTTATCTACTTCTTCATCATGGGTTTTAGATACTGGATGTGGATCTCACATTTGTGTTAATGTGCAGGATCTTAAAAGGAATAGGACATTGGTAAAAGGCGAAGTAGATCTCCGAGTAGGAAATGGAGCAAGAGTTGCTGTATTAGCTATAGGAGATTATTCATTATCTTTGCCTTCCGGTTTATCTTTAGATTTAAAAGACTGTTATTTTGTGCCTTCAATTACTAGAAACATTATCTCTATCTCTTGTTTGGACAAGTTTGGATTTTCATTTATTATAAAGGACAATTGTTGCTCCATTTATTTAAATGATATGTTTTATGCTAGTGCACAAATGATTAATGGTATTTATGTATTAAATCTTGATATGCCTGTCTATAACATAAATACCAAAAGGATTAAGAATAATGATTCTAATCCAACTTATCTCTGGCATTGTCGCTTGGGCCATATAAACGAGAATCGCATATCAAAACTTCATAAGGATGGAGTATTGGATTCATTTGATTTTGAATCATATGAAACATGTGAATCTTGTTTAATGGGCAAGATGACTAAAGCTCCTTTCAAGGGAATATTGAAAGGACAAATGATTTATTAAGTCTCATACATAGTGATGTATGTGGACCAATAAGCACACATGCTAGAGGTGGTTTTCAATACTTCGTTACATTTACTGATGACTTCAGTAGATATGGATATGTGTACCTAATGAAACATAAACATGAAACCTTTGAAAAATTCAAGGATTTCAAGAATGAAGTACAAAACCAACTTGGTAAAAGTATCAAAATCCTTCGATCAGATCGAGGAGGTGAATACCTTAGCCAAGAGTTTCATGACTATCTAAAGGAGTGTGGGATAGTCCCACAACTCACTCCTCCGTATACTCCACAATGGAATGGTGTATCCGAGAGGAGAAATCGAACCTTGTTGGACATGGTTAGATCAATGATGAGTCATGCAGATCTACCGATATCCTTTTGGGTACATGCTTTAGAAACAGCAATATTAATACTGAACCGTGTTCCATCTAAATCAGTGGAAAAGATACCATATGAGATATGGACTAGGAAACGTCCTGGTATGTCTTTTATGAAGATTTGGGGTTGTGAGGCTTTCGTGAGACGTCACGCCTCTAACAAACTTGGACCCAAATCTGATAAGTGTTTATTTGTGGGGTATCCTAAGGAAACGAAAGGATACTATTTCTATTATCTCACCGAGAACAAAGTGGTTGTTGCTCGGACTGGTGTCTTTCTTGAAAGAGAATTTATTTCTAGAAAAACCAGTGGGAGACATATAGAACTTAGTGAAGTTCAACCACAAGAAAACACTGAACATGATATTGAGATGGAAACAGAGCAGACACCACAAGCCGTTGTGGATAAAGTGCCTGCTCAAGAGACACAAGCCCAGCGTAGGTCTGTAAGAGAACACCGGGAGCCACAGAGATATGGATTTCTTGTGACTCAACAAGGTGACTTACTACTTATTGATGAGGATGAGCCGTCATCTTATCAAGAAGCTATAATGGGCACTGATTCTGAGAAATGGCAAGAAGCCATGAAATCTGAAATGAAATCCATGTATGCAAACCAAGTATGGACTTTGGTTGACCCACCTGAAGGGGTGAGACCCATAGGGTGCAAATGGATTTTCAAGAAGAAGACCGACATGGATGGTAATGTACAAACTTTAAAGGTCGACTGGTAGCAAAAGGTTTCAAACAAATTCATGGTATTGACTATGATGAAACTTTTTCACCAGTTGCCATGGTTAAATCCATTAGGATCTTACTTGCAATAACTGCATTTCATGATTATGAAATCTGGCAGATGGATGTCAAAACAGCTTTTCTTAATGGAAATCTGCTTGAGGATGTGTACATGACACATCCCGAGGGTTTTGTCGATCCAAAGGAAGCTGGAAATGTATGCAAGCTACAACGATCCATTAATGGATTGAAGTAAGCTTCTCGGAGTTGGAATCTTCGTTTTGATGATGCAGTCAAAGAGTTTGGTTTCATCAAAAATGTAGATGAACCTTGTGTCTACAAGAGGTCAGTGGGAGCATAATTATCTTCCTAATATTGTATGTAGATGACATACTTCTAATTGGGGATGATATCCCTGCCTTACAATCTGTAAAGATTTGGCTAGGGAATTGCTTTTCTATGAAAGACTTGGGTGAAGCCACCTATGTATTAGGAATCAAGATCTATAGAGATCAATCAAGAAGATTACTTGGCCTAAGTCAAAGTACATACATAGACAAAGTGCTAAAACGGTTTAGCATGCAAGAATCTAAGAAAGGATTCGTGCCTATGACACATGGAATACATCTCTCGAAGGATCTGTGTCCTTCAACACCAGATAAGAGACAACGCATGAGTAAGATTCCATATGCGTCAGCTATTGGATCTATCATGTATGCCATGATATGTACTCGTCCCGATGTTTCATATGCTTTGAGCATGACGAGAAGATATCAAGTTGATCCAGGTGAAAGTCACTGGATTGCAGTCAAGAACATCCTGAAGTACTTGAGAAGAACTAAGGATACATTCTTGATTTATGGAGGTGAGGAAGAGCTCAATGTAATAGGTTACACTGATGCAAGTTTCCAAACCGACAAAGATGATTTTCGATCGCAATCAGGATATGTGTTTTGCCTAAATGGAGGTGCTGTAAGCTGGAAGAGTTCAAAGCAAGAGACAGTAGCCGATTCTACAACTGAAGCTGAATATATTGCTGCCTCAGATGCAGCAAAGGAAGCTGTTTGGATCAAGAAGTTCATTTCTGAACTTGGGGTGATGCCTAGCATTCTAGATCCGATTGAACTCTATTGTGACAACAATGGAGCCATCGCATTGGCTAAGGAACCTAGATCTCACCAAAGATCCAAGCACATACTTCGGCGCCTTCATTTCATTCGAGAAATCGTTGAAAGAGGAGATGTAAAGATATGCAAAGTACCAACAGATGATAAAATGTATCTGAACCATTGACGAAGCCACTGTCACAGCAGAAGCATGATCGTCATACTAGATCTCTAGGCATTAAGTATATGTCTGATTGATCTTAGTGCAAGTGGGAGATTTGTTGGGATATGCGCTAAGACAAGTCATTAGATGACTGTTTATGACATACAATGTATTATGATTTTATCAATGGCAAGTCATTATTATATATTATTCGAATATCTGTGCAATATGAATTGATATATAAGTTAATGTCCTTAGAATAATATTGTATTATTCTTAAAGATTGTCCCTAGTCAAGTATTATCATAAATCAGGATAATGATAATACATTGAGACTAGTATGTTTTGATTGATGAATTAATTCATGGATATGAGATATCAAATCAACACATGGGTACATGTTAGAGAATAATGTACTGGACAAACCCACCATGAGAATGCTACATGGATAGTTATATGAGTGTCATAAGCAATTCTCATAGTGATAATAATGTATGTAATCCTTACGACTGAGATCATCAGAGATCCTAACATAAGGAGTTATGTAACTTGATATTGTCAAACGTTACCTGTAACAGGGTAAACTATAAAGGCAATTATTGGATACAGTGCGAATTATGTAGAGGGATGTTGATTGATCAAGATAGGATTTGTCCCTCCTATATAACAGGAGAAGTGTTTGGGCCCTTGATCAAGTAAGACTAAAATGCATGGCCGTGCTCGAATGAGTCGATATGTGATATCGAGCTTATTCGTTTATTCTAGTTCTACTTGGGGATCAAGAAATAGATATTGAATATACGAGTATGACTATTCCATGACTCGTGTTCAATTTAAACACATGGACAAAGGGATTAAGTTACATGGTTAATATTATCATAAGTTTTAAGGTTATGTCGAGTCAATGACATTCTTGTAATTTGGGTAGCCTTGATGTGTTGCTAGATACCGCTCATTGCTTGTGACATAAAATGAGATTTTATGTCACTGCCAACATTACAAGATCCTATCGGGTCGCACAAAAGATTAAATCGATAAAGGGAATTAAATTCATGGGATGAATTAAATAATTAAGAAGAGTCTTAATTAAATGATTATAAGGATTTAATTAAATCATGGGTTTGAGCCCATGAGACTTTAAGAAAGTCTTGAACCTTAATTAAATCTTATAATATATATACAAGGTTATAATTAATTGTTACACACACAATTCATAAAAACCTAAACTACTCAAGCTCTCGGCCGCCTCCTCCAAGCCGTGTCCTTCACGGTCGCCGCCGTGATTCTTGGTGGTTTAACTGTGGTCGTCGATCGGTTTAGAACCGTGAGTCTTGTTCCAGTTTAAGAACGAGTCTAGCAACTTGTTCTTAAATCCCTTCTCGATTTGATCGTTTGGATACCGTAGAGACAAAGGTGCAAACTTTTGTTTGCGACTCGTGGTGCTACAACGAGGATTCTGCATCAAACACGCTACAAGGGTGAGACTCTTTAATCATTCCGATATGAATACTTTGTATAGATCCATAGTTAGGAATCCAAATTTTATTTCCGCTGCGTATTTGCTTGTTGGATTCCTTACAAAGCCGACTTTCTGAAGTTCGAGGAGTATGACAACACGCTGCCTGTCTGTGCTTCCAAATTCTTTGAGCATGGGTTTGAAACTTGTGCTCGCCAATTTGAGGTGAATGGTTATCCACATGAGGGAACCTTTTCCTAATTTTTGGTCCAAGAAGTAGCCATGGCCGATCTTCCCGAACCAGCTATTCAAATGATAGGATTGGGTTGTATTTTTTGCTTTTATGCTTGCTCCTGTAACCCTTTTCATTAATGAATGAAAGTATCTTTTTATCATGTCCTGTCTGTATAAATTAACAAAATAATGAACAAACTCAAACATCCTGAGCATGATAACTTAGGCAATTTTAGGTTTAAACATGGACCAAACTTCCCGATCCTATTAATAAACTGATAAAATTCCTAGCAAAGATCGAACATCCCGAGCACAATCACTTAGGTAATTTTAGGTTTAAACATGGGCAAACAACTCGATCCCATGAATAAACTAATAAAATTTAGAAAAAACTCGAACATCTCGAGCACAACCACTTAAGCAATTTTAGGTTTAAACATGGACCAAACATCCCGAACTAATAAAATTTGAACAAGCTTGAACATCCCGAACATAATCACTTAGGCAATTTTAGGTTTAAACATGGGCCAAACATCCCGATCCTATGGATAAACTAATAAAATTTCGAACAAGCTCATTCATCCCGAGCATCATCACTTAGGTAATTTTAGGTTTAAACATGGACCAAACATCCCGATCACATGGATAAACTAATAAAATTCCGAACAAGCTCAAACATCCCAAGCATAAAGAATCCCGAACAAGAAGATTCTTGCTCGGCATACTGGTCAAAGTGTAGCAAGAAACCCAGTCGTAACTGACAAATCACCCGGTGCGGAAGAACGTGCGATAATGGGGGCGAATTTCTCGGACATGTCTTGAACCAATAACGCCACGATCAGAGGAAATTGTGGTCCGGATTTTACGCACATTAATTGCCAGAATCACCACTATAAATATGTCATGTTGGTCTCCGTTTAACAGGTTGAACTTTTAAGGCAAGAAAAGACTCCGACGAGAACATATTATATTGATATGTTCGGTCTTTTACTCTTATGTTTTATTGAAAGTTCTTATTTGTATCCAAGTGGTAGCCTTTATCGCGTATGCCGAAATTAACCCTCTCAAGTTAATAGCAATAAGTAATGTAGTAGCGTGAGTATGGATCGATCCCACGAGGAAGGACATATTTTTTGTTTAATTATGCAAGCAAATATTAAAAAATGGGATTTTGGATTGATTAACTACTACTATGAAAACTCTATGAAATAAACTAATTAACAAAATTAAACTAAAGTGATTACAATTATGAGAAAATCGATTCTTGGTTTTCAGTGGACTTTACCTTGGATTTATGCATTCAATCTCGATTATCACAAGAGATGTAATTTTTACTTGAGTATTCAACATTAGAGATTCAATTCATATCTTACCTTATGCCTAGTTAAAAAAGTCCAAGCGTTCTAAATTAACCAATATCATTATATCGATCAAAACAACAGCAGTTAAGATAAATATTAACAATAGCTATCAAATCTAGTAAGAATGATGAAACTTAGACAATGTAATCCAAGCGTCTATGTTTAATCTAGTCAAGCGTTTTTCCTAAGAATTTAACAACACCAACAGCAGGCAATTATTAATCTTAGTTGCTTCAAAAGCCAAGCAATAGATTGCATGTAAAAATCATTAGATGGCCAATCTTCTAATCAAAACACAACTATCATGGCAACACATCATAGAAAAACACTTGATACTCAATAAAAAATTAATTAAAGAACATCAATCTCATGAAAAACATAAAATCCAAGCATTGTCTTCCTACAACCTAGAATCAAAAGTGTTTAGCCACTCATGACTAAATTAAAAACAACAAAACTTAATCTAGAAAGCATTAAAATAAAAGCAAAGGAAGAATTACTAAAGAGAAGCACGATTCCGGAGCCTCACTTCCGTCATCAAGTTCTTCTTCAATGGTTAAGAGAGAATCTCTATTCTAACTCTAAATATGATGGAATGGTCTGATTTTGAGGTCCAAAATCGTGCATATATGTTAGGGATCTGATATAGTAGGTAAAAATCTATCCAAAGATGGAAAAATTGAGTTTCCTTAAAATTCAGGATTCTGCTGGTGTACTTACGCCGAGGATATTGGAGTATTTATGCCGATGACGTGCTAAAATTCTACCTTCCTGCGTAGATGGCGTCTTTACGCCTTGGATCAGACGTAGCTACGCTAGCTCTGGCGTAGCTACTCCTCAAAGTTGCGTAAATACCCTACTTTATTTCTTCAGATTTTGCACTTGCCATAGCATTGGCATATTTACGCCTCAGAATGGGGTAATTACGCCAATCTTAATTCTTCATAAATTGTTATTGTCGTAGCATTGGCGTATTTACGCCTCATGGAAGGAATATTTACGCCTGTCTGTAGGATGGAAAACTTGAGGCCTTGACATCAATACATCATTTTCACCAGCTTTTTGCATAAAATCTTCTATTTCTTGAATTCCTTGATTTTTTATCATCTCCAATGCTTTTCTTGATCTTTATTCATCGTTATTAGCTCGATTTCTTTGATTTCACCTATATTTACACAAATATACGATTAGGTAGCATATGTATCAAATTATCCATCAAAATATACTAAATCGTAGACAATAAAGCGTAATAGATGTGCATATTTCTAGTCACATCAAACCCCCACATACTTAATCTTTACTCGACCTCGAGTAAATCAGACAAAACAACAATATTTTTGTTGGCTCATAGCATCATAACAAACCAACTTAACCTCACTTTAATGCCTCAACATAATCAAAGGCGGTGAAAAATTAACAGTAGAACAAGTTCAATCCCTATACATCTCATACTTAACAAAGAAGCGAACGTGTGTGTGTGGTCATAAACAAGTGTCATGTACAAATTATAGATCCAATAGATGTAAAACCATAATAACTCAAGTTGTACACCAACACAAGTATAAGCTCACTTGCACATTCTTTTCCACTATCTTAGCCACTTGTAAACACAAATCAAGTATCTCTTTATTAGCTTGTACCTTGGCCTAGGTATTGGCTTATGAAAGAAAAGGTAAGGTGTATTAAACAAGAGAGTATGATAATATGCACAATAAAAGCTTCTCTCATTGCATGATTTTTTCAAACCTTGTTCATGTTTGCAAGGTTTAACTCATTAATTTACTTCTTTTGTGCCTTGGCTCCCCTTGGAGTAATATTTTTATCTATTTTCTCAAGGCATCCCTTTTCTTTAATGCATCTCATTCTTTTGACAATAAAGCTCAAAACATATGGATCAATGAATACATAGGCGCATGTGAATGAAACACATCATACTTCCTTCAAAGATATGGATTAAAATCATATTTAGGCCCATTAGGGAAGGATGATAAGCTAGTCAAATAATACCGAATGGGGGTTGTTTGTATGCTTAGCATACAACCATTCTTTTGCATTAAAGCTAAAAAACGGCACTAGTGATTGATTTTGTTTACATGGTATGCTTGAAAGGCTCAAACACATCAAATATAGCCTAAATCATTTTCATGTTCGCAAGTAGTCTAGACATACACCTCAAAGAGCATGTAGTTAAGTTCTAGCATGTATCAGAGACTTCTTAAGACTATCACAATCACATAATCTTCACTACGCTATGCACACTTCACAAGTCATGACAATATCGTTCTCAATATACTCAACTATTATGTCAAAGCATAATTTGTATTAGAGCTCAAAGTGTTCCAAGGTTAACAATTCATCTATTTTCGAAAACATGCATGCTATAAATTAGGTTTCATCATGGGCTAGTGATTCTAAGCATGCCTTCATTACTAACTATGAGCTCAAAATTTTCAAAATTAAATATTTTTTTATATTTTAGAATAATAAAGCAATAACACACCACTAATCTCTCCCCCATACTTAAATCTTACATGGTCCCCAATGTAAGGCACAATTGTAACGAAAGAGAAATTAGACTAAGAAAGCAATAAAATTTAAAAAGAAAGGGAAACTAACTCCCCGTGGGTTGCCTCCCAAGCAATGCCTCTTTTAGCGTCGGTGGCCGATGCCAGTCCTTGATCAAGGTGGGTTATGAGGTGTTGCTTTCTCCTTCTTCTTCCACCTCAATATCTTCTTGATTCCTTTAGTTTGTTCACCTTGCTCTTCTTTGAGAGGTCATCATCAGTCTATGTTCTTCCTCTATCGTTTGTTGATTGATGTGGTCGGTCCGAAGGGTGTTTCCTTTCAACAGTAGGATACTGTAAATGAGAAGAAAGAGGATCATCAGTATCATGAGTAGATAGAACATCAAGGGTATGAAAATTATGCACGAGATTTGAGTTCGTACCTCTTTTGTCCACAAGGTCTTTAGTAGCCATTTCCATCTCACACAAGTCATTAAATTCAAGTTCAAAAATCAACTTCATCATTTATATCAATAGCGTAACTAGAATGCTCATGAGTTTTAATGGGTTCATAGATATTGAATTTCGCTATCTCACCATCAAACTCCGTTGTCAACATGCCGCTATTCACATCTATCACAGATTCAGAGGTTTTCAAGAATGGTCTCCCTAATAAGATGGGGCTAGATGAATCACCATTTTCCATGTCTAAGACATAGAAATTAGCGGGGAAAACCAATTTCTCTACGTGTATATGTACATCCTCTACTATCCCCCTAGGAATAACCGTGGACCTATCAGCTAATTGTATCACAGTAGAATTCCATTTCAAAGGTCCATGTTTTAATTGTATGTAGATTGAGTAAGGCATGACATGAACAGAAGTTCCTAAGTATAGCATCGTCTTATCAATCTTAGTGTTTTCAATCACACAGGGGATAGAAAACATACCAGGGTCCTTACATTTTACGGGAATGCTTCTTTGGATGACCGCATAAACATTCTCACCTAGCTCAATCTTGGGGCATCCTTTTTGTTCTTTAATCTTATCCGCTTTCCATACCTCTTTCAAGAATCTCACATATCGAGGTATTTTCTTCATGACATCATGTGTTGGGGCATTTCCTTCACATCTCCGAAATGTGTCATAAAGTCCTTTGTTGTCTACATCCTTCTTGTTCACCTTCAATGCAAGGAGGAATGGGGTTTCAATTTTATATTCACGGAGTTGAGGGGACTTACCTCGTGGTTCCGCTGCTTGCATAAGCTTCTCGACGTCCTTCTTGCCCTTTTCCTCTTCTTGTCTGGGTGGCGTCAGTACCACCTTCCCCTCAGCTTCATCTTCACTCTTCTTCAAAGTGATGGCGCTCACATTTTCCCTTGTTCACTACCGGCTGTGAAGGAAGCCCATTTGATATTCTCCCTTCTATCTTGTTGACCGAAGTCGCCAATTGTCCTATTTGCGTAGTCAAGCTTTGAATGCTCGCCCTCGTTTCCTGTTGAAATTGCAGGCTATTTTTAGCAATAACTTTAACAATATTTTCTAACCTGTTAGAAGGAGCATGCAATGGTGGTGGTGGAGGTCTCTGATATTGCGGTCTATAGGGTGGAGGTTGGTGCGTCTGTTGATTCCCATAGCTCTGGTTCGGACTTGGTTGTAGTTGCTCGATGGGTGGTTATAGCACCTTTGTGGTGGACCTGGGAATCCTCCCGCAGCGTTTGCGTGCTCCGTGGACGGCTCTTGTAGGGAGGGACATGCATCAATGGGATGGTTCATGGCTAGAAAAATTCCACATGGCTTCATTTTCCCCACATTGCCACCTGCAAGATTACGCACACAAAACGTTAAGTCAACCAGTTGTTGTTCAAGATTGGATATGTTTACCTCTTGTCTTGGCATTTGTCTATGGTGAACATGTCCAAATTGCTGGGAGTTGGCAGCCATGTTCGGTATCAAGTTCCTTGCCTCCTCCACTGTCTTGTCAATAAAATCTCATCCGCTCGTCGTATCTACTAAATTCCTGTCACCAGAAAGTAAACGTCATAGAAATATTTAATTAAAACGTGTTCACTTATCTGATGTTGTGGGCAACTTGCACACAACTTCTTGAAACGCTCTAAATACTCGTGCAGTGATTCCTCATGGTATTGCTTCACACCATAAATTTCCTTCCTTATGTTCGTCGCCCTCGAAGCTGGAAAATACTTCTCAAGGAAGACTCTTTGCAAATTAGCCCACGTGGTGATGGGTCCAGAGGGTAGCTAGAGTAGCGCAGTTTAATTTGCTCCTCCGTTATGCCAGCTGGCTTCATAGTAGTGCACACCACATGAAATTCCATCAAGTGCTTGTGAGGGTTCTCACATGCAAGACCATGAAAAGAAGGTAATAAGTGGATTAGACCAGATTTAAGTTTGAAATTTATGTTATTTGCAAACGCAGGGAAAATGATGCAGAGAGGTTGTTGGTCCAAGGTAGGATTTGCCAGCTGTCTCAAGTTTTGATTCGCATCCATCGTGTTCCTATCTTCTTCTTCTTCTTCTTCTTCTTCAAATCTCCTAGTTTCTCTTCACCTCCTATATAGCGTCCTCTCAATCTCAAGGTCGTATACTAATTAACTAACCAAAGTAGTAGTGATGGATAATAATAATAAAAAAAACTAACAAAAAAAAATAACAATGCCTTCCCGGCAACGGCGCCAAACTTTGTAGCGTTTATCATATACTCCCAAATTAACCATCTCAAGTTAATAACAATAAGTAATGTAGTAGCGTGAGTAGGGATCGATCCCATGAGAAAATACGTATTTCTGTGTTAATTATGCAAGCAAATATTAAAAAGGAGATTTTGGATTGATTAACTACTACTATAAACAATCTATGAATTAAACTAATTAACAAAATTAAACTAAAATGAATAAAATTATGAGAAAATTTCTTGGTTTTCAGTCGACTATGCATTCAATCATTGGTTATCACAAGAGATATAATTTTTACTTGAATATTCATCATTAGAGATTCAATTCCTATCTTACCTTATGCCTAGTTAAAACAGCCCAAACGTTCTAAATTAACCCGTATCATTATATCGATCAAAACAACATCAATTAAGATAAATATTAACAATAGCTATCAAATCTAGTTAGAGAAGATTGCAAACGATAAAATCGTGACTCGAGAGATAAACAAACTAAATGCAAAAACTGGAAATAAAATAAAACTAAATAGCAAAATGATGCGCTTGGGTTGCCTCTCAAGAAGCGCTAATTTCTAATCGTCGGCTTGACAATCAGAAGCAACCATCAAAGAGCGGCTGATCACTTTTATTTTAAACAATTAATTCCAGTCTAGCGATTTATACCGCAAGTGCACGGTGTCAAGTTTTAGTATAGTGATATAAAAGAAAGGATGTCGAACCCACAGGGGCTAACGTATAAGTACCAAATAAAATTAGCAAAATTATATTTAGCCTACGAAATAAATGATTAATTATCTAATTAAACTTAAAACTTAAAAACTCAAAAATAAAACAACTCCTTTGAAGATGCGAAGGAATTCCGCTCAAGAAATTTATCAAGATGTTTGTTCAATTGTGTTATCGTCAATGATTTGTTTGCAAAAAACAATTACTAATCAATCAATTCTTAAGGTGACGGATTTCCGAATATAATCAATATACTTTCTCAAGCTATATTGAAACTAAGATTAAATTGACACAAGTAATTCTCGTTCACTTAAACCAATTTAATATTGAATAAATCTCAATGAAAACCGTTAACTTTAAATCTCTCAATTCAAAGTGATAACGTATGTGATTTATCTCTCGATCTAAATCTTTAACATACAAAACGAATTATTATAGCGTATTATAACTTTATTTCTCGATCTCAATTATAATTCACCACTTCAATCAAAGTTAGCTAGCCTTTGATAGCATTAAGATTATAATTCATGCACATAAGAATTCATCCACTCACGCACAATCAAATCAATGATTCAAGCACAAAATTCCCTAACCTTGATAAAATAACCTTAATTATATTCAAATCAAATTAACAAGATGTCTAATCGTTTCTCAACCTCAAAAAAACTAGAGTTTATGAAATACGATAACGTAGGAGCGAATCCGTGCGTTGAACGATACTTCTTCTCTTGCTTCCTTCCTTGCACTTCAAAGGATTTCTCTAAACTTGGATTGTTCTTGGAAGATGATAGGCAGCTGAAAATATAATATTGGGTCTGATTATGCTCTGATAATTGCCCTTGAATTCGTGCCCTACTTCCCTAATTTATAGAGGAGGGGGTGGATGGAAGAGTTTCCAAAAATCAAACCAAATCAAGTCTTTAATTTTCTGAAAATTCTGTGTCTCGATCGATCGGTGCATATGTCTCGATCGATCGAGTTCCTTCAACTCTCGGGCCTGATTTTCTCTGCCTCGCTCGATCGATCGAGGGTAAGCTGCCGATTGATCGAGCTTTCTTCAATTTCCCTTGTCAAGTCTCTGCCATGCTCGATCGATCGAGCTTGTGTTTCCGATCGATCAAGCTCCGCTTTTCTTTGTTGGACAAAACTTCTGTCACCTTCGATCGATCGCCCTCCATGTCCAATCGATCGGTCATGCCAGAATCCAAATTCTTCATTTCTTGCCTCGGTTTGATCCGTTTTCTTCCTTCTAGCTCAATTCTTCCACTTTCCACCTAGATTCCTGAAACAATCAAATAAATACCAAAAAGCGTAACATCTTCCCGGAATCTACACGAAAATATATACATCAAAGCAAAATACACATAATAATCAACCCTATCAGCGGCTGCCGCCCATAGTAAGTATCGTATGATACCACAAATGGGTCTTCATTCACTATGCCCTGAAGATTGACATGATTATAACATTGTAGACTCGTCGCTCCAACAACATTCTTCATGAAATATTAGGCATGGGAGAATGATTCATGATTTGGCTTCATAACGTGGAGGATATAGTGTGGTGAAGTTGGCATCGATGGGAAATACGGATCCACATATGGCATAGAACATGTCTCCATCGACGGGCTCAAGGTAGAATCTTCGAAGTTTCTTCCTTTTCCAACATCACACTAGGCTCATCTTCATTTGGAAACTCTTCGGATAATGTCTCTGAAGTAGACTCATTTTCTTGAAGAGGCTCAAGTTCCCTTGAATCTTTCACACTAGTAGGATCACTCCCCCAAACTTGCTTGAGTGATCATCGTCATGAAACCCAACTTGATTTGTCTCCTCTTCTATATTAGGTATCGTCACATCCTCTTGGCATCTTCCTGATAATGTTTCCATGAGGCTCGCCATTTGCTGCTCCAGACAACGCATTGAGTTGGTCTGACTTTCAATCTTTGTCTCACATGATGCCATAAACCTGAGTAACGTATCCTCTAGATGAGTATTGACTTCTGCATAACAGTCACTCGTCTCTCTGTGATGTTCAAGTGGTGGGTGTGTAAAATGATAGTGGTGAGGCTTTGGTGGGTATTGGTGGCTCCAACCATGTGAAGGATTCCAATGCCACTGGAAGTCGAAGTTTGCCATATCATTAAACAAGTGCAATACACTGTCTTCATCTCTATCAACCAAATGACTACCAATTGTCAAAGCTCCGTTGAATATCCATCCTTGTGTGTCCGCATCCAAACCACTGAAGAAATATTGCAGACGACTGTAGTTTGAAAAGTCATTATATCGGTACGTGTTTGCCAAATCGTTGAATCTCTTCCATGCTGCATAGAACAGCTCAGAAGGTTGTTGGGCAAATCTTGTGAAGGCTTGTTGATGTAGCATCTCCAAATACCTCACAAGAAAAACAAAATTAAACAATTAAATATATTTTTTTTTCGAAAAATAAACGAATATAAACAAGAAAAAAAAATGGTTAAATTACAGTCAAAGAATCCGTATGATATTACTAAAGTTAATCCCCGGCAACGGTGCCAAAAACTTGATCACGCTTGTCTTTAGCAAATAAATATGAAGCGTTGCATGATATAAATCAACAACACAAATCGACCGCAAGCATACGGTGTAAAGTTTTAATATAGTGATTCGTAAGTACGAGTGTCGAACCTTGGACTAACAAGCAAGTACAAAATAAGATTTCTTTAAACTATATTTAACCTACGATAATTGATTAATAAACTAAATAAACAAAATTAAACTACTCTAATCCAACCAAAATGATCGACGATCACGAGAAAATTCCACTAGAAAGAATTATCAAGACAATGATTCAACTAACCCAACCCTTACAATTCTTTTCTCCATGCATCTCTAAGGTGACGGGTTTTCCGAATTTATTCAATATACTCTCTCGAGCTATATTAAATCTAACATCAAATTGTAACTAGTAACTCTCGTTCACTTAATTAACAATTTGATATCGAATGCGCTTTATGAAAACCACTAACTCTAGATTAACCTAAAGCTATCACTCATATGTGATTTTATCTCTCGATCTAATCTTTAACATACGGCATGAATTACTATATCGTATTATAATTTTATCTCTCGATCTCAATTATAATAAATTATCATCAAAGGGGATCAATCCTTCAAAAGCATTAAGAACAATAACACTTGCACATAGAAGATGTATGTATTCAATCAATCAATAATATTAAGGAAAAACAATGTTTAAGATATTTCTCAATCATCAAAAACAAAATAAATCCAATATTCATTCAAAACAATAATAGAATTGTAAAAGCAAACTCCCAAGTCGACTTCTTCGTTGATTCTTGATCCTTTCCTCGCGTCTTTCTCGATCGTGCTTCTCGATTCTTTTGTTGGCTTGTTCCAATTCCTAGGATAAAGAGGTGATGGTGGATGATAGTGATATGGAGTATGGAAGATGGAGGCTATTCCTAGGTTGCAAAGTCTCCCCTTGGTTGTGATTTTCCTCCAATTATATAGAGGGAAGGGAATCATGGATGTAAGACCCCAACGTCCCAACACGTAAATAATGCAATTATGACGTCATTTGTGTATGTGAAAAATTTTCATTCTTTAAAAGAATCATTACATGCTTCACATATTCCCCATGACTTCTATAAAAATTTGGGCAGAGTCTCCCCATAAAATGGACTATCCCAGAAAATACATAACTATAAACACCCTCAATATTAAACCACCATAATCTAAAGATAAAAAGTTCCCAGCCATGGAAGTCACAATACTCGCAAGATATGAATTCTCGTCATCACTAAAGTCATATAGCACATGCTCCTCAAAATAACATGCACATAAATCAACTATATAAAAGAGGACTTCAACACTAGTATACAGTCCATATACACGCATCCAGGTGTTCATATACGAGCAACAAATCAATAAATCAATTCTCAATGCGTAATTGGCATGTACCATCAACCGATATTTGTACCATAATCCTGCGAGCACTATTTTCCATGGGTTCAAGTTTTCTTCCCGAGACAATGTCGTACATGTTATACTTGTTTCAGCAGAGACAGCCCCCACACAGGGTAAGCATACACCAACTCAATAATCATTCACACATCAATATACAAATTGTAACGCAACAATTAAGATTATTGAAAATCTATAAAATATACTCCCTATACAATTTCGACCCGGCATAGCTATCACGAATCGTTCCTGTTTCAATCTCATACACTTTCATAAACATCAAGTTCAAATCATTATTCAAAACATTATACTCATCAATCCAATAAATTCGACATAATCACAATTCATCATTTATGCTCAATCGTAACGAATCTTTTCTCGAAGGCAACTCAGCCTATCAGTTAATCTCATTCACAACCATTTCGGATATCAATCATGCCAAAGGCATCAATAATCAACTCATAGATCCGGATCACATACATCTACGTGTCCACCATAGCACATAACTAAACTCAATCACATATACATCTCCTTATTTCAATCACCACATTCAACAATACATGAATATGTAATTACTTCATAAGATACATGCTCGTACGTCCTACGTACCTTATAGTCGATAACAAGATCAAGCTATCCCAACATCCGGGGAATCATGTAGAATCTAGGTAAAAATCACCACTCAATATTAGTTCATTTACAAAACATTTAACATCAAGTAAATATTTCTCAACTTCATTTCCGTATCATCAATCGATAACTCAATATTATGAATCTTGTTACAGAATCAAGGTAATCGAGACTACTCTGAGAAACTATATGTTTAGTTCATATCATGATCATTTACATAGTCAATCGTTTAATGAGAGATTCCAACACTTTAAATCAATAAAGTTCGCCCCGCCATATTCCGACATCAAACGTCTCGTTAGTATGATTATTCAACACTTCCCATCATCGAGAAATAATACCCACTCGTGTTTGAAATCATTCACTAACACAAATCGAACTAGCACTTAAATCGACTCATATCAGCACATAGTTCAACTAAACAGCAACATAAATTTGATTTAAAAAGCGATCTCACAACACCATCCAAATTAGGAAAACAGCAGCAAAGTTTTGGTGCAAAACAGTAGAGGATTTAACTCAAAAACAGTCCAATTCGAACCAACATATCAGCACAAGATTCGAGCTTGAAAAATGGGAGGAAATCGTCCATAGCCGCCGAGAGGAGTCGGGCGTGATGAGAGCGAGGGAGGCGAGGAGTGAGAGCTTTTAGTGTAATTTAGAGAAATGGGGGGTTCTAACTTCAACCCTAGTTTCTTTTAATCCACACCAACAATTATCATCTTATCCAATTAAACAACTATTTAATTTAATCATCAATTAACTTATTATTGCAAGAAAAATCATCTCAATTTAATTTGCATCACAAGTTCAATCCGGATTTATTTATTCCAATCCCAGACCAAAAATGACATTCCCAAGAATTTAAGAATCTCCTTGAATTTAATTAACATAATAAATTCAATCCCGAAATCATTTACCCCAACTCCATTCCAAAATCCGATAAAAAAAATTAATAATTATTCCCGGACATCACAATTCTCCCCAACTAATAAAATTTCGTCCTCAAAATTAAAATGCATGCTTACCTTAAAAGCCAACAGTAAAATTCACGTACCGGTATACAACTCAAGATAGTGACTTGACCATCTGTAGGATAACAGTCATTTGAATCATCACGGCTCACACATGTGCCCCATTACACCGACGGTCGCAAGACTGCAATTCACATCACTTTACCATATTTTAACATTAGCACTCAATGAGCTAACATATATGAATACCCTTATTCATATGAATCCTTACAAGATTAACATCATCATATAATTGCCAAATCATGCAATCCATGCGTATCATATGTAAATCAGAATGTATGACAATACAACAATCTTTATCGTAGAAATAACATCATACCTGTGTGGTTGCAAAAATATGCAATTTATACCAACATCGTCATATCGCACATCACCCTTGTCCGTATGAAATAGCGGTACTCTTGAGCACTTACACATCAACCTTTCATATCATCTTTTGACTATTATCTAGAGCAAAGTAATTTACTAGAAAACTCATTAGTAATTCTCATATACGTATATCAACATTATACGCACCAACAATCACATATCATCAATATCAAATCATATGGTCTAACACGAATATTCTTACGTCACGATCATACGCACATTAGCATCATAATATTGTTCATCCCTCAAATTTATCTCATAACCCATCATTTATTCTTATCTAGTTAGATAAGTTATATTGTACTGTCCATCGCTCCTTACAAATCACTTGTATTGTGATATCCCCGAAATGATTATATGCATTTGGGCATTAATTATGTTATGTGGTAATTTTGGTATTAATTAGTTTATTGGGGGAATTAATTAATATGGGAGATGCTTAGTCACATGGATGTGACCTGGTAATGCATCTCAGGGTGCATGTGATCATGTTGGGAATTTGGGTGTTGGCATGGTTTATTTGCGAGGATTAATAATTATTTGGTAAAGCATGTATTTAATTGAGGCTTTGATGCATTTCTTGGAAAATGCTTTTAAAATATCATTTTGGGATATTTTATACATCATGCTAATTATTGGGGTGTTTGTTTTAAATTAAACCCCCACTTTTATACCCCACTACCCCCCACACCCCCCTTCACACCTTACCAATCACCAATCACTCTCCCAACCCTAACTCTTAAACCCATTCTCGTTTCTTGTAAGAAGAGGAAGGAGAAATCTTTGCAAAAGCTCCATTTGTGTGATTCTTGGTAAGATTTGAGGTCTAGGAAGGGTATAGATCCTTCCTTGTTGTTTTTGTAAGGTTTGGTTTTGTTTTGAGTTGGCCTTTTGATTTTTGAAATGGGTTTGTTTTGGGTTGGTGTTGTTTTTGGTTGGGTGTTAGATTTTTGGTTGTATTGAGGTGTATTTTGAAGGTTTAGGGTGTTTATATGTTGTTGGTTTGATGGTATATGTGTTGGTGTAGATTGGGGAAGAAAAAAGGAGTAAAATGGTGAAAAATCGGGTTGCATGAAGCGGCGATCGATCGCCCGTTTCTGGCGATCGATCGCGCGCAGACAGTGCGCTCCAGTAGCGCTTGGCGATCGATCGCCACATTTGGGTGATCGATCGGCGGGGCTGGCGATCAATCGCGCCAAATGTGGCGATCGATCACCGAGTGCAGTATTTTGTGGTTTCGGGCAGTGTGATCTCGCGATCGATCGGGGCCTTGTGGCGATCGATCGCGAGTCACCAAAAAGTGTGATTTTGATTATTTTTGTGGGATTTTTGGTATTGGACTATTATTGGCTCCTAATATTGGTTTGTGTGAATGTGTAGAACCATCCCAGGTGGCCACACAACAAATGAGATAAAGTCCCACGACATCTCCACTTTTGGAAGAAAGGTACGTAGTGAGACGTACGAGCAATTGGTGATGAGATTATGTTATTTGGGTTTATGCATTGTGCATTGTTATGTGTTTGGGAATGATCATATTCGAGTGATGGATGTAGTACTTGCCGATGTCATATGAAGAGATGGAATTATGACGTTTGCCGCTGTCATGTCGAAGCGATGATTATGCTGCTGTCATGTCAAAGCGAGGGACATCATATAATGGCGCTATATGTCGAAGTGAGGGGTGCTAAAATACCGTTGTTATAACAAGACCGGAATAATCATATTGGTTATGTGATTATCGATGGGTATTGTTGTATATGAATGAAATACGGAGACGATCACTTATATTATGCACTAATGACCATGTACATGAGTTATGAAACAGGAATGACCGACGAGAGTATGTAAATGCGGCAACTATGGGAGTATACATGATATACGTTTCATGCAATTATTTATATTATTGTCCTTGGGTTTTGTTGAGGAATGTTGTATATGCTCATGGTGGGGTTGTTCCTGTAGGTACATTTTGGGAGAAAAGGACTATGAGCCGTGGTTGACGTGGTGAGCTTGAGGAGTGCTATTGGATAGGACATTGAAGTTCTTTTGTATAGTTCATACTCTAGGAGTGGTGTGAAACTATAGGGTTGACATTCTTTCATGATTGGGAATGTAATTAATCCAATTTGGAAGTTATATTATTTTGGCATGTAATCCTTAAAGCTCAAAGCTTCAACACGGATTTTATACTCTGATTTATATATACTTAGTCCTAATTGTACCTAAATCTTCACTTAAGGCATTAGGGTCCTTACATTAGTGGTATCAGAGCCAGGACCCGGGAATGAGTGAAGGGTAGCCTTTGCAACTTGTTGGCTAGGTGTTCACTTATGAACATGTTTATGGATGTAGTGCATATTGGTGTATATAATTGTTATACTAACATGCTTATTGTCATTCATGTTATCTAACGGTGTAGCATATATATTATTTTGGAATTGTTGTTAACCCTTGTGTTACAACATGGCAGCAAACATTGAGATAGGCGATGCTGTGAGTGTTAATGCAAGTGTTGGACATACCAATCCTCTACCACTGCCTGCCTTGGGTCAAGAGCCGACGGAACAGCAGTTGTTGCCAGGAGAACTGAGTTTGACCCAATTTCTTGCATTCCGACCGCCGATGTTTGAGGGGACTGAGACTGGGGAACAGGCCGAAGAATGGTTGGAAAGGTTGGAACAGATCTTTGTAGCTGCCCCTTGTGCAAAGTCGGCTTGGATCCGATTAGCAGATTTCCAACTCGCCAAGAAGGGGTTGATGTGGTGGAAGACAACCGTAATGGAACAAGAGGCTCAAGGGCACGAGATCAACTGGGGATTATTTAGGACTCGGTTCCTAACCCGATACTTCTCGGCTGCCGCACGACAAATTAAAGAGGACGAATTCACCAATTTGAAAAAGGGCAACATGGCAGTATCAGACTATGCTCTTCACTACTCTTCATTACTAAGATATGTGCCTCATATCGCCACAAACACTCAAGCAAAGATGAGGCACTTCTTGAAAGGTTTGAGGCCCAAACTATATGACAGGGTGATTACTAATGGCCCTACTTCCTTTGACGACGCTCTTACACGAGCTGAATTGGCAGAGTTGGGAGTAGGTGCATATCCAGAAGCAATACCACCGCCAGTGCCCCCACAAAAGTCAACCTCTGATAGTTTGAAACCAAGGGGTATCAATTTAAGTCAAGTGGAGTTTCATCATCTTCTAGATTCAGTGGCCGACAACCGGATTTTTGTCGCATGGGGGACCGTAGGAGCAATACACAATCAAATAGGGGACAGACACAAGGGAGTAGATTTGGGGGAATCAGATGTTATCATTGTGGAGGGCCTCATCCGATAAGGGAATGTCCTGCTTGTTATGAATGTGGAAGGAGGGGCCACTTTGCTCGAGAATGTCCTAACCGGGGAGGACAGCAAGACACCATGGGGAGACCCTCAAACAGAGCGGTACAACAAAGACAACAGTATGCGCCGAGGCAAATGGGAGGTCAGATGATGGGACTGCCTCAGGGGCAGGTTTATGCACTGACTAGGGAGCAGGCCGAGGCAGCTCCAGAGGAGGTGATTGCTGGTACGTGTCACTTATTTACGTACATCGCTTTTATTTTGATAGATACATGTGTCTCCCATTCTTTTGTATCGGTTGGTTTTGTGGAGAAGCATCACATGTGCACGTCTCCGTTACCCACGCCTCTCATGGTCTCGACACCCACTGGGAAGAGTGTTGTTGCTGATCAGTTTCTTGCGGACTGCCTCATTTATTTTCAGGGCAATGAACTGAAGACGGATTTGATTGTGTTGGGTATGACAGACTTCCATTGCATTGTGGGTATCGACATATTGAACAGATATCAGGCAGTAGTGGATTGCCGGCAGAGGACACTGCGGTTCAGATCTGATGAGGGGATTCAGTGGTCTTTCTATGGTAACGGTTCTCGTGCGAAGATCCCATTGATATCGGCAATCAAAATGTCCCAGTTATTGGAATGTGGGCACACGGGCTATCTTATTTATGCTGTGGACATGGCGGAAAAGAATAAAGAGTTTAAGGTTGAGGATGTGCCCGCGGTAGCAGAGTTTGCTGATGTGTTTCCGGAGGAAATTCCAGGATTTCCACCGCCTAGGGAGGTTGAGTTTGGGATTGAATTAGTACCGGGAACGTCCGCTATCTCTCGTGCTCCTTATAGGATGGCACCTGCGGAGTTAAGGGAATTGAAAGAATAGTTGCAGGAACTCCTTGACAAAAAATATATACACCCTAGCGTATCGCCTTGGGGCTCACCGGTTCTTTTTGTGAAAAAGAAGAATGGTTCGATGCGTTTGTGCATCGATTACCGGCAACTGAATAAGGCCACAGTGAAGAACAAGTATCCTCTCCCAAGGATTGACGATTTATTTGATCAGTTGCAGGGTACTAAGCTTTATAGCAAGATTGACTTGAGGTCAGGTTACCACCAGATTCGGGTCAGAGAGGGGGATGTTCAGAAGACAGGGTTCCGGACTCGGTATGGGCATTACGAGTTCCTAGTTATGCCATTTGGTGTGACGAACGCCACGGCTGTCTTTATGAGTTTGATGAACCGGGTGTTCCAGCCTTATCTTGACCAATTCGTCATAGTATTTATTGATGGCATACTTATCTATTCTAGGAGCGAGGAGGAGCACGTGAGGCACTTACGGACGGTGCTCAAGATTCTCAGAGATAATCTGTTATTTGCGAAGCTCAGCAAGTGTGAGTTTTGGTTGTACAGCGTGGTGTTTCTCGGGCATGTTATATCTAGCAGTGGGATATCGGTGGATCCCAGGAAGATTGAGGTTGTGATGGAGTGGGCTGCACCCACTTCTGTGCCCGAAATACGGAGTTTTTTTGGTTTGGCCGGTTATTATCGACGCTTCGTCGAGGGATTTTATAAGATTGCTAAGCCACTGACTCAGTTGACTCAAAAAGGAATACCATTCTATTGGTCTGAGGCTTGTGAGCAAAGCTTCCAAGAATTGAAGCATCGGTTGACGACGACGCCTGTGTTGGTGATTCCTACGGAGAACGAGAGGTTTGTTCTGTACAATGATGCATCACTATAAGGCCTAGGATGTGTTTTGATGCAAGATAAGCATGTGATAGCTTATGCATCGAGACAGTTGAAGCCGCATGAGACTAGATATCCAGTCCATGACTTGGAGTTAGCGGCTATCATATTTGCCTTGAAGATTTGGAGGCATTACTAGTATGGTACGTCGTTTACCATTTATACGGATCACAAGAGCCTGAAGTTCTTGTTTACTCAGGCGGAGTTGAATATGCGACAGAGGAGATGGATGGATTTACTCAAGGACTATGACTGTGAAATAGAGTACCATCCTGGAAAAGCAAACTTGACAGCAGACGCATTGAGTCGGAAGGTGAAGAGTATTGCTGAGGATGCCATGTATTTATCGGCTATGATGGCTTCTTACTGCCATCTGGGCTATGATGTTGATGTGGATATATCGCCGATACGGGTATCAACTTTGTTGTCGGAGCCGGACATTTATGAGAATATCATGAGAGCCCATAAAACGGTTGATGAGGTTCAGAGATGGTCATCATTGGTACTTCAGGGTCAACCATCAAAATTCAGAATGGCCGAGGATGGTTCCTTGCAGCGCGGTAAGCGTTGGGTAGTTTCGGGTACGCCGGAGTTGCGTAGAGGGATCTTAGAGCGAGCTCATAGTAGCAGGCTTAGTATCCACCCAGGTGGGAAGAAAATGTACAAGGACCTGTGTGAGCAGTTTTGGTGGAAAAGAATGAAGCGTGATGTTATCGCTTTCGTTAAGAGGTGCTTGATCTATCAGCAGGTTAAGGCAGAGAGACAGAGACCTGGTGGTGAGTTGAAGAGCTTAGAAATACCAAAATGGAAATGGGAACACATATCCATTGACTTTGTGACCCACTTGCCGAGGACTGCTTCGGGTTTTGATGCCATTTTGGTGATTGTAGATAGATTGACCAAAGTGGCTCATTTCATTCCTTATAGTATGACCTTCATCTATTTGAGAATGACTCAGTTATATGTTTGAGATGTGGTAAGATTGCACGGGATGCCTATTTCCATAGTGTTGGATCGAGATCCACGATTCACAAATCATTTTTGGGAGGGTCTTCAATCAGCCTTGGGAACTGAGGTAAGGTTGAGCACTGCATATCATCCCCAAATGGATGGCCAGGCCGAGCGTACTATCCAAACGCTCGAGGACATGTTGAGGGCATGTGTATTAGAATTTGATACCTCATGGCAGGATTCAGTGGCCTTAGTAGAGTTCTCATATAATAATAGCTACCAGGCAAGCATTCAGATGGCTCCTTTTGAGGCCCTTTATGGCAGAAGATGTAGATCACCCTTATGTTGGGACGACTTAGACCGTAAATCGATCGGAGGACCAGAATTAGTTCGGGAAATGGAAGAGAAGGTAAAGGTGATAAGACAGAAAATGAAAGCAGCCCAGGACAGACAGGCGGCTTATGCTACTAAACGGTGGCGACTGTTAGAATTTCAGTTGGGAGATAAAGTCTTTTTGAAGATCTCACCTTTTAGAGGTGTCGTGCGATTTGGAATACGCGGGAAACTGTCTCCAAGATATGTTGGGTCGTACGAGATCTTGCAGCTCATTGGCACCTTAGCTTACCGACTGGCATGCCACCTTCTTTGTCTGGCATACATGATGTGTTCCATGTGTCTATGTTACGGAAGTATGAGCCGCATCCGTCTCATGTGTTGCAGCCTTCTAAAGTTCAGTTTGAATCCGATATATCTTATGTGGAACGGGCTGTTAGCTGGATCGGGCAGATCGCAGACTCCGGAACAAGGTGATACTTATGATTAAAGTTCAGTGGGATCCCAAGGGTGTCAAGGAGGCCACGTGGGAGACGGAGCAACATATGATGCAGCACTACCCGTAACTATTTTCTGGTATGTGATTTAAGTTTAGTTTCGATTTGGTAAGTGCATGTGATTTCGAGGACGAAATCTTGTAAGTAGGGGAGTATTGTGATATCCCCGAAATGATTATATGCATTTGGGCATTAATTATGTTTATGTGGTAATTTTGGTATTATTTAGTTTATTGGGGGAATTAATTAATATGGGAGATGCTTAGTCACGTGTGGATGTGACCTGGTAATGCATCTCAGGGTGCATGTGATCATGTTGGGAATTTGGGTGTTGGCATGGTTTATTTGTGAGGATTAATAATTATTTGGTAAAGAATGTATTTAATTGAGGTTTTGATACATTTCTTGGAAAATGCTTTTAAAATATCATGTTGGGATATTTTATACATCATGCTAATTATTGGGGTGTTTGTTTTAAATTAAACCCCCACTTTTATACCCCCACTACCCCCACACCCCCCTTCACACCTTACCAATCACCAATCACTCTCCCAACCCTAACTCTTAAACCCATTCTCGTTTCTTGTAAGAAGAGGAAGGAGAAATCTTTGCAAAAGCTCCATTTGTGTGATTCTTTGTAAGATTTGAGGTCTAGGAAGGGTATAGATCCTTCCTTGTTGTTTTTGTAAGGTTTGGTTTTGTTTTGAGTTGAGTTGGCATTTTGATTTCTGAATTGGGTTTGTTTTGGGTTGGTGTTGTTTTGGTTGGGTGTTAGATTTTTGGTTGTATTGAGGTGTATGTTGAAGGTTTAGGGTGTTTATATGTTGTAGGTTTGATGGTTTATGTGTTGGTGTAGATTGGGGAAGAAAAATGGAGTAAAAATGGTGAAACATCGGGTTGCAGGAAGCGGCGATCGATCGCCCGTTTCTGGCGAACGATTGCGCGCAGACAGTGCGCTCCAGTAGCGCTTGGCGATCGATCACCACATTTGGGGGATCGATCGGCGGGGATGGCGATCGATCGCGCCAAATGTGGCAATCGATCACCGAGTGCAGAAGTTTGTGGTTTCGGGCCGTGTGATCTCGCGATCGATCGGGCCTTGTGCCGATCAATCACGAGTCACCAAAAAGTGTGAATTTGATTATTTTTGTGGGATTTTTGGTATTGGACTATTATTGGCTCCTAATATTGGTTTGTGTGAATGTGTAGAACCATCCCAGGTGGCCACACAACAAATGAGATAAAGTCCCACGCCATCTCCACTTTTGGAAGAAAGGTACGTAGTGAGACGTACGAGCAATTGGTGATGAGATTATGTTATTTGGGTTTATGCATTGTGCATTGTTATGTGTTTGGGAATGATCGATATTCCGGTGGTTGTTATATTCGAGCGATAGATGTAGTACTTGCCGCTGTCATATGAAGCGATGGAATTATGACGTTTGCCGCTGTCATGTCGAAGCGATGATTATGCCGCTGTCATGTCGAAGCGAGGGACATCATATGATGCCGCTATATGTCGAAGCGAGGGGTGCTAAAATACCACTCTTATAACAAGTCCGGAATAATCATATTGGTTATGTGATTATCGATGGGTATTGTTGTATATGAATGAAATACGTAGACGATCACTTATATTATGAACTAATGACCATGTACATGAGTTATGAAACAGGAACGACCGACGAGAGTATGTAAATGCGGCAACTCAGGGAGTATACATGATATACGTTTCATGCAATTATTTATATTATTGTCCTTGGGTTTTGTTGAGGAATGTTGTATATGCTCATGGTGGGGTTTTTCCTGTAGGTACATTTTGGGAGAAAAGGACTATGAACCGGGGTTGACGCAGTGAGCTTGAGGAGTGCTATTGGATAGGACATTGAAGTTCTTTTGTATAGTTCATACTCTAGGAGTGGTGTGAAACTATAGGGTTGACATTCTTTCATGATTTGGAATGTAATTAATCCAATTTGGAAGTTATATTATTTTGGCATGTAATCCTTAAAGCTCAAAGCCTCAACAAGGATTTTATACTCTGATTTATATATACTTAGTCCTAATTGTACCTAAATCTTCACTTAAGGCATTAGGGTCCTTACACAAGGCATCAACATCAACATCAACATCGAATAATTCGTCTCATACCTTTGTAGATGAAATCATCTACAATATACAGTAGCATCATAATATCTTGCTCATCACAGTAATCACATGCTCTTAAGAATCAAACTTTCCGTATTTCATCACCCAACTATCATCTGTCATGGAACAAGTACTAAAATAAACTCATTAGTATTTCTCAAATACTCATAGCCTAACCACGTACCTTGTCATTTACGCATTATTGATATTCATGATGTTCCCATCATCAAACATTGATATCCCTGCGTCAAAGTTTCACGCAATCCTGTACCCATCAAGCTATAACATACTATCACATATATGTGTGATTGAAATTCAACATAAGAATCAATTCCATAACTCAATGACATAATTAATTTCGATCCTTAATTCAACAAAGTACTATTTCATGAATGAATAGCATATCATAGTGTAGTATGTATTCACGATTTCTCATACATCAGTCTCATCGCATATATTATCATTTATATGCCTCCCAGTTTCTAATACAATATCAAAATGATAAATCATCTAAAGTGAATACTCATATATCCCATGTGTTCTCATTATGACATCATTATATTGTCTATCACATCATGTCTAACTCATCATTAATCCCTACATGATTATTTATCAGTGTTGTCATTATATACCAGAGAATAACATCATAATTTCGTACTTACTACGTCGACCCGCAACGTTCACTATGATCACACGTCCACACAGGACATTCGTAGCGATCTCACGTCATCCCGTGACGTTCAATGCCATTTCATGACCTGTTCATTAATCTCATTCCAACATGGTTACATTTAACTCATCATAACATGATTAACAGATAATTAATCTCATAGTATACAAAACAATCATGTTTTCATAAACCAATCATTTCAATCTGATCATCATTACCCCACTGTTATCTCGTCTCTGCACAATTAATCAAAAAACATATCAATACTATACGTCCTTTCAATTTCTTTCTCAATTCTTCCTCATCTTTAAATTGGTTCTCATAAACCATATCAATCAATCAAGATAATTCACAATCCACATAAATCAAACATGTTAAACCAAACGAAATGGTTTATCTCAATGCCTCGTTCCCCTGGAACATTCCTATATCCTCTCGTCTACAGCTCATGCATCCAAGAAATAACAACATAGGTGTCATAACAAGGCATTCACTGCCATCTGCAATCAATATGTCATTAATACTCATCGCTTAACGCAATTGCGGTACAACAATATTCATCGCTAATAACGATAGCGGTACCAAGATATTAGCTAACACAATAACAATATATCAATACTCATCGCCAACACTGGCATGCATAATCTCATCGCCACTACGGGCATCCATATAATATCCATAATCACAATGAATAAAATTACCTTCTTAAAACAATAAGATGTAATAACACTTACTGTACACAGTGGATCCACACTTGATCCTTAAAACTGTCCCCGTTCTCAACATAAATATTTCACAAAATATAATTTCATATCAATACACTATACTCATCATCAATAACATGACCATCCAAAATATTCATCGCCTCGACATATCAACGGCATTCACAATATTTCCATCGATTCGATATTATAGCAGCAAATATTATAAATCTCAAATATCACAATATAATCATACCATCATCTCGCCAATAAATGTCATCAATATATCGGTGTCAATCACACCCCGCTATTGCATCACTACTGCAATAAAAATGAAAGAAAACAATAATGTCTCTTCATCCACTCTCTCCATGATCACTTTTACATGTACATTTGATCATCACAATATGTTGAATCAACAAGGACAATTTAAATCAACATATATTCATCACCCTCTCTCTATAGTGGAGGCACATAAAATACATTGCACACTCTCAATAGTGTCGATCCTGACAATAATCACGTCACATGCTCTTCCTAGCATCGACCCAATAACAATATACACGTCGCATGCTCTCTCTAGCATCGACCCAATAATGATATACACGTCAAATGCTCCCTCTAGCATCGACCCAATAACAATATACAAGTTGCATGCTCTCTCTATCATCGATCCAACAACACATCGCTCGCTCGTCAATGGCGACCCTGTCACGTCGCACACTCGTCAGTGGCGACCCAATCACATCGCACACTCTTTAGTGGCGACCCAAATCACATTGATCATTCGTCAGTGGCGACCCAATCACATCGCTCGCTCATCGGCGGCGACCCAATCACATCGCTCGCTCATCGGCGGCGACCCTGTCACATCACTCGTTCACTCATCGGCAGCGACCCTGTCACATCGCTCGCTCATCGGCGGCGACCCAATCACATCGCTCACTAATCAGTGGCGACCCTGTCACATCGCACACTCGTCAGTGGCGACCCAATATCACATCGCTCGCTCATATGCGGCAACCACATCGCTCACTCGTCAGTGGCGACCCAGTCACATCACACACTCATCAGTTGCGACCCAAAACAGCAACTCAACATCAATTCACCATCCACTAGAACCATCAATACCATCATCAGTGAAAGATTCCCCACCATACCGTCAAAGAAAATCTCAAATAATATTTTCCACACTGAAAACTCGTTATTATCCCTATCATCCAACACCCGTGAGGGCATATCTGCATTACCAATACATAAATACACAGAGATAACTTGAATTTGCATTAGTACGTCGTCACATACCTGTGTCATCACATTTATGACATACACATACTCAATCCTCACATATCCACAGTCTAGTGCTGCCAAACCATTCATGTCATCTGACATCATATCCCATCATCACATAGTCCATTTATTCTGTCCCCGGATGTTGTATATCATTTCCCATTTTCCGACTCCCCTACAAAACCAGATTCCTCAGCACTGTACATACATATACATAAACATGTACACAATACTCAACTCAATAAAACACATTTATCCCTTTACTAGCAATAACGTCCAATTACCATTGACATTCAGCGTGGCATGCCATTCATCACGCGTCTTAAAAGACATCATCACTTTCACAATATTCAAGTCAATGATGTAATTAAAACGAATTATCATACTCATGAGCTTTTCAACAATACCGTCATCAATAGGTGTGTCTACTGGAATCAACAGTGATTCCTCATTGACATGTTCCTCATGATCCCTAATCAACTCTGCAACCACAACGGTTAGCAATAACACAATTTATATTGTTTCATATCATACACAGCATACACAGCATATAGGTGTAAATGTCACATCACACTGTCGCAAAACTACAATCATGCATAATTCATGTGCTATTCAATTTTCTCGACGTACCCTTTGGCCTTAAACATCCCAAGGAGCTAACCACTGCTCTGATACCACTAATGTAAGACCCCAACGTCCCAACACGTCAATAATACAATTATGACGTCATTTTTGTATGTGAAAAATTTTCATTCTTTAAAATAATCATTACATGCTTCACATATTCCCCATGACTTCTATAAAAATTTGGGTAGAGTCTCCCATAAAATGGACTATCCTAGAAAATACATAACTATAAACACCCTCAATATTAAACAACCATAATCTAAAGATAAAAAGTTCCCAGCCAGGGAAGACACAATAATAGCAAGATATGAATTCCCGTCATCACTAAAGTCATATAGCACATGCTTCCTCAAAATAACATGCACATAAATCAACTATATAAAAGAGGACTTCAATACTATTATACAATCCATATACATGCATCCAGGTGCTCATATACGAGCAACAAATCAATGAATCAATTCTCAATGCGTAATTGGTATGTACCATCAACCGATATTTGTACCATAATCCTGCGAGCACTATTTTCCATGGGTTCAAGTTTTCTTCCCGAGACAACATCGTACCTGCATACCTGTTTCAACAGAAACAGCCCCCACACATGGTGAGCATACACCAACTCAATAATCATTCACACATCAATATACAAATTGTAATGCAACAATTAAGATTATTGAAAATCTATAAAAATATACTCTTGTACAATTCCTACCTGGCATAGCTATCACGAATCGTTCCTTTTTCAATCTCATACACTTTCACAAACATCAAGTTCAGATCATTATTCAAAACATGATCTCATCAATGCAATAAATTCGACATAATCACAATTCATCATTTATGCTCAATCGTAACGAATCTCTTCTCGAAGGTAACTCAGCCTATCAGTTAATCTCATTCACAACCATATCTCATATCAATCATGCCAAAGGCATCAATAATCAACTCATAGATCCGGATCACGTACATCTACGTGTCCACCATAGCACATAACTAAACTCAATCACATATACATCTCCTTATTTCAATCACCACATTCAACAATGCATGAATATGTAATTACTCCATAAGATACCTGCTCGTACGTCCTACGTACCTTATAGTCGATAACAAGATCAAGCTATCCCAACATCCGGGGAATCATGTAGAATCTAGGTAAAAATCACCACTCAATATTAGTTCATTTACAAAACATTTAACATCAAGTAAATATTTCTCAACTTCATTTCCGTATCATCAATCGATAACTCAATATTATGAATCTTGTTACATAATCAAGGTAATCGAGACTACTCTGAGAAACTATACGTTTAGTTCATATCATGATCATTTACATACTCAATCGTTTAATGAGAGATTCCAACACTTTAAATCAATAAAGTTCGCCCCACCATATTACGACATCAAACGTCTCGTTTGTATGATTATTCAACACTTCCCATCATTGAGAAATAATACCCACTCGTATTTGAAATCATTCACTAAAACAAATCGAACTAGCACTTAAATCGACTCATATCAGCACATAGTTCAACTAAATAGCCGCATAAATTTGATTTAAAAAGCAATCTCTCAACACCATCCAAATTAGGAAAATAGCAGCAAAGTTTTGGTGCAAAACAGTAGAGGATTTAACTCAAAATCGCAGTCCAATTCGAACCAAAATATCAACAAGTTTAAACCCAGAATGCAGCAAAATATTGGAAGCCAAAACAAAAAGAATTCATGCCAACTTGCAGCTGGAATTTTCAAAGTATAAACAGCAAGATTCAAGCCCAAAAGTAGCATGTTTTTTAGTCAAATAACAACAAGTTTGAATCACCAATTTTCAGCAGAAAAACCCAAACCTTACAGCCGATTTTCGGACATAGACAAGCAGCGCATTTCCACCATATAGCATCACATATTTTTTGAAATACAAACAACAGATTTCAAACCATTTGGCTAAGATTTTTCGAACCAAGATGCAACAAAATTTGGCCAAGAACAATCAGCAAAACTTGAGCAAAACAACAAGATTTTCAAACCATAAGGGGGGCAGATTTCCGAACTTAATAGCTCACAAATTCGAACCAAAATGCTGCAGAAATTGAACGACATTGCAGGAAAATTTCGAACTCAAAACAAGTACCATTTTCAAAACCAAAACAGCGAGGAATCGAATCAAGAACAACAGGAATTTTTGAACCAAAGCATCATCATTTTTGAACCAAAATAGCATCAGATTTTCGAGCCAATTAACAGCACAAAACCGCCCCAAAACGTCTGAAAAAGTGCCCCACAAATGCATCAAAGTCGAGCCCCAAATCAGCATAAAACTCAAACCAAATCACGTATAAATCGAGGAGCAAGAATAGTAAATAGCTAAGACACAAACCAGCACAAGATTCGAGCTTGAAAAATGGGAGGAAATCGTCCATAGCCATCGAGGAGAGGAGTCGGGCGCGATGAGAGCGAGGGAGGTGAGGAGTGAGAGCTTTTAGTGTAATTTAGAGAAATGTGGGGTTCTAACTTCAACCCTAGCTTCTTTTAATCCACACCAACAATTATCGTCTTATCCAATTAAACAACTATTTAATTTATTATTGCAAGAAAAATCATCTCAATTTAATTTGCATCACAAGTTCAATCCAGAATTATTTATTCCAATTCCAGACCAAAAATGACATTCCCAAGAATTTAAGAATCTCCTTGAATTTAATTAACATAATAAATTCAATCCCGAAATCATTTACCCCAACTTCATTCCAAAATCATATAAAAAATTTATTAATTATTCCTGGACATCACAATGGACTTCCTTGGTGGACATAAACTCTGTAAGGAATTTATTTTTCAGCAAACTCTTCCGGGCGATCGATCGAGCAGACAGCTCGATCGATCGCCAACTTTCTGGGACCACCGATAGATAGAGATTGAGTCTCGATTGATCGAGCTTGCTTTTTATTATTTTTTATTTTCTTTTGTTCTTTTCTTCCTTTCCCGTCTTTGACGCGTTCGCTCGGTTCGGTACTTTTTCATCATTTTGGCTCATTTCCTCTACTTTTATGCATTTCAACATTGATTCCTGAAATATAGAAATATATTCCAAAAAGCGTAAAATAATCCAAGAATCAATACGAAAACCATTTATTTTCTGCAACACACCTATTCTACCGAACACTGAAAATAATGGATCACATCATTGGCGCCGTCTGTTGGAAATATCGTGCTAAGACGCTGAAGCGGGAAAAGGTTTTAACAATAGCTATCAAGTAACAATAGCTATTAAATATCATGTAATTTTTACTTGAATATTCATCATTAGAGATTCAATTCCTATTTTACCTTATGCCTAGTTAAAATAGCCCAAGCGTTCTAAATTAATCCGTATCATTATATTGATCAAAACAACAACAGTTAAGATAAATATTAACAATGGCTATCAAATCTAGTAAGAATGATGAAACTTATCCCCATTCATACTCATCTCCATTACATGAAGAGTAGCGGATGATGTGGAATCAGCACAAAATGTTCCTCAAGCTAATCCCCGTGCATTTCCCACAATGGGAATGCCTGGAACAATTTACTGAGGCTATTGCAAAAACTGTAGGGTAGGTCATGAAGTAATTTATCACCCCGCCCTAGCAAGGACGAACAAATAAAGAAGAATATATGGCTTCTTCAGAAGAAAAGTAAGAGGAGGCTAAGAAGGTTGATGACCTCTCCAGTCAGATATGAGAGAAGAGTAACAAAACTCTGCACCATCAGATGGAGGATCTAAAAGATGAGTTGCAGCAGATGCACAAAAAAATGGAGGGGTGCATCCATTCAGTACGGAGGAGCACACCGTTTGTTCTTGAGGTTCTCGACGATCCCTTACCATCTAATTGACGAACCCTAAATGTGAGAAATTATGATGGCGACAAAGATCGCGGTGAGTATTTATCAAGATTTGAGAATGCTTCACTCATTCATCAACTTACATATGTGGTGAAGTGTAGGGTTTTTCTGACTACCCTAGCAGAAACAGCTCAATCGTGGTTCAATCAATTGCCACCAGGGATCATAGATACATTCTGAAGTTCAGCTCGTTGTTCTTACATCAATTCGGAGGTTTTCCACGTCAAAATTGTGGTGTCTTTCATTTTTTCTGCAACACATATATTCTACCGAACACAGAAGATAACGGATTACATCAATATTAATATTGTAGGATCAAGCGCTTGCCGCTTTACCAAAAACTATAGTTAATAGTAACGGTACAACTCAAATCTTTTAAAATCGTACAGCAGTACAAGCACCACGTTTCGATCGATCACACAACAAAGGGCAATTGTTGTACCACAACAAATATTATCTTCTTCATTCAATTCGTTTGCAATGGAGCTCGAACTTTTTTTTTTACCATTATCATGGATCAAGTTCTTCAACATTATTGTTACTTTGATGTTCTCATTCCACATCCATCAAACTACCCAGTTGTTTCTTTCCTTGTTTATTTTACTGATGTCACTAAAATATTTATCAATATCTCCAGTCTGGCTCTGTGTTAATGCTTTTCTTAGTGATGTCAAACGGGCCGTACCGGCAATTCGTGCCGCCCGGCACTGTTCTGTGCTTGGCCGGCACTGTTCCGTGCTTGCCAGCACGACCCATATAATTTTTTTTTCGTTTTTAAATTTTTTTTGATTAATTTTAATTATTTAAATATAATATAGTATAACAAAATATAGATTGGCATACTATACTTGCAAAATAAAAATTATTGACTACGAATTGAAAAACTACAAATTACATTGAATAAAACAAAATCAGAAATTACAAAAAAGTTTAAAAAAATATTCTAGTTTTCTTCATTTTCATCCGAAGAAACATCATGTCCTCCCAAACCTTGTAAGCGGCTATCAGCATCCAACCAATCCTTTAAAAGAAGACACATCACCACAGTGTTTGGTTTCATTCTACTTCTTTTTTCATCAATGACTCTTCCACCTACACTAAAACAAGACTCCAATGGAACTGTGGATATCGTGAGAGTTAGTAGATCACGTGCCATTATGGAAAGTACTGGCCAAAGTCTAGCATTGTCTTTCCACCATGCCTAAACATCAAAAGTTTCTAATTCTTGTTAACTAAAATTTATGACTTGGTTTAGATATAACTGAAGCTCAGTAAATGAAGATGTATTAGAACTAGAACTAGAAGAAGCAGAAGTAGTGTCTTGTCTTCTTCTTAACATTGTCCACTCAGAACCCTTACTACTACTAGAACCACTATTACCACTTTCTCTTAGTGGAATTGATCTACAATTATGAAACGAATCATATAAAGAAAAGAAAGCAAATAAACATTTATTAATACGTTCTTTCTCTTGATTAATATTAACATTTTCATAATCCATGTTGGTGTAATAAGATTCTATTATAATTTCTACACTATATGATCCAGAATTGATGCCAATCAATTCAAGATCAGAATAGTTTTCCAGTATTTTTAAAATTTATACTCAATTGATTCAACAATACCTGTGAAAAACGGATCAGATCTATGTAATGCAAAACATTCACTAATTCCATAAATTTTATTCAAAAATGTTGAAGAAGTTGGATAATAACAGCCCGAAAATATATTGGTAGCATCATAAAAAAGTTCTAAAAAATTACAAATATTAGTAAGAATTTCCCAATCAGTTTTTTCAATATGAAAATGTTCGGCTATCATTTCATTAAAAATAAAGTGATCATATTTCTATAAGGTAAACATGCTTGCAACATTAAATATGTGGAACTCCACCTATTAAGATCATCTTAAGGAAAATCTTTATAATTTATACCATGAGAAATGCATAAACTTTTGAAGTCTTATTTTCTAGCAACTGAACCATTAAGAAATTTAATAATAGTCTTTATTTTTTCTAAATGAAGCTCAAGTGGTTTCAATCCATCTTGCACACACAAATTTAAAATATGACATGCACAACGAATATGAATAAGATCACCATTTAAAATTAGTTTCAAATAAGTTTTTAATATAGTAATTGCAGCGGTATTATTAGTTGCATTATCAAATGAAATAGAGAAGATTTTATTACTAATATTATATTCATTAGCAACTTGCATAACGGCATTAGAAATAACTCCACCCGTATGAGGCCAATCAATTTTTGTGAAACCTAAATTTTTTTATGTAACACTCAGTTATCGTCAATTTAATGTCTTGTAACACATAGATATGATTCATTGTCATGATAAGTTGTCCAAAGATCACTTGTTAGTGCTACTTTCGAAGAAAGATTACCTAAATACGTAATTAAATTTGCTTTATATTCATTAAAAATTGTGAATGCATCCGATTTAATAGTATTCCTTGAAAATCGTTTATGTTGAGATTGCAAACCTAAATGAATATAATTATTGAATTTCGCATCCGCTCCCATTGAAAAAGGTTTCTCCACCCATACTATATATTTAGCTAATTCTCTCATTGCAAGTGAACATACCTAAACTTGAACTAATATTACAAGTACCGAATTGTGAAAGAGTAGTTTGTTACCATCAGTTGGTTCTCTTTCATGTTTAGTATGTGTCTTAGGAAATGACATGTATCACCACAAGAAGCATATGCACAATCTTTTTTACATTTTTTACAAACTGCCGTTGACCCATTTCCCTCAACATTTTCTACATCGAATAGTTGACGTACATTACTAGTTCTTTTTTTTTTGAAGTTTTCTAGTTGATGATTGAATATTTGGTGTGCTTTCTTCATTTTCTTGAAATTCATCAATTTCATTATCATAATTCACATTATAAGATGAGTCGACCATTATGTATATAGACTACAATTATCTAATGCAACAAATACAAAAGTTTTCAAATATTTGCTAGGAGGAGTATTGTCTTTGTTGCTTGTGCTTGTATTGGCAAACGTAAGACGAACTTCTTTATTATTGCGAACAAATTGAGAGTATAACGTTTCAAGTATATAGAGCTTAGAGATTGAGAGGATAAAATATTTCTTCAACACACACCTATATATAACAACTAATTTTTTTTTTTAAAAAGCCGTTGAACGGTACTATTTTGACTGTTGGACCTTCGACGATCAAGCGCCAAGCACGTGTATAACCTACTGTCACTCGGCGATCGATCGCCAATTATGTGGCGATCGATCGCTAAATAAATTTTTTTAAAAAACAACTACAGTGTCGTGCCTTGCCAGTGCCAGCCCACGTGCTGGCACCCCTTGGCTCAGCACAGTCCATATTACAGGCCGTGTCGTGCCATGTCAGTGTTGTGCCTCGTGCCATCCGTTCAGTTTGACATCTCTAGCTTTTCTTCATGTTGTTTCCCTTTTCTAGTTAGGTACCCAGACAAAATGCTTTGGTGACATTGATTAACGACTATACCTAATAAAAAGTAAATTAAATTAAATTCTATCTGTTATAATAATAAAATTTAACTTCAAAATTTGGAAACTAAAATTTATGTCTTTCAGTTTTATGATTTCAAGTAACCCATTTGTGCCTCGGGACTTCTTGAATAATACAAGAGACTTTGTATTTCTTAAAGTAGCATTACGAGCCTACCCAATATGCGGAGCCACACTAAGGCAAGAGAAGAAATACATCCTTACAAAAAAAAAATTATTATCCTAAATAAAAAAAATTTAAAAAATTACCTAAAAAAATTACAGTTTGCCTCAAAAATTATATTTTGCGTCCCCTAAAATTATATTTTGATAGCCTAAAATTTTTTACCCTCTATTTTTATGTTAATATTTTTTGCCCCTAAACAGAAGTTATGCATCCAGCTTACACATAAGTTTCATTAACCAATATTTCATTAACCCCATTTCTCGGCATGAGTTAATGAGAGACGGAATAACTTTAATGGACCGATCTTTTCAAATAAGTGCAATTTTATTTCACTCAATCATTACACATCGTTTATTCATAAGTTGCATAACACAACGTTTATTCATAGGTTGCATAACACAACGTTTATTCACAACGTTTATTCATAGGTTGCATAACACAAATTACATCCAATTCTGTTTGCAGTCTGGCAACGGATCACCACACAAGCATTCGTTATGAAAAAAGGCTGTGTAACCCATTTCTTGGAGCCTCCCGCCTACCGGAATCTTACCACAAAGCCTGTTGTAACTCACATTGAAGTAAGCATTATCCAATTTCACCAAACTCTGCGGCAGACTCCCATAAATCTTGTTATGGTTGAAATCCAAGTTAAACAAGCTCTCGGGAAACTCAGCATTCGACATATCGAACTCCAACTGGTTCCTCGAAAAATCGACACGTTGTATATTCTTATTCTTCTCGAACAAGAATAACACATCTCCTTCGATTTTGTTTCGTTGGAGCTCCATAATCAAGAAAGGCAGGTTGCCCCATCCTCTAGGAAGGGTCCCAGATAGCTGGTTATTTGAGAGATATAGATACTGCAGACTCGGGGTTAAGTTCCCAAAGGATTCGGGTATACTTCCACTTAGTTTGTTCCTGTCTAATCGAATCCCGCCAAGGTTTCTGAGATTAACCAGCGACGGAGGGATCGAACCGTTTAAATTGTTGAACGACAAGTCGAGAAAAGTCAGGTTTTCGAGTTCTCCGAGGTATGAAGGGATTGGGCCTGAGATGTTAGTCGAGGTGATACTGAGACTGGTGAGCTTAGTAAGTTTGGTGATGGAACGTGGGATTGTGCCAATGAGACCCGGGATCTTGTGCAAAGTTAAGGATTCAAGGTACGGGAGATCGCCAAAGAGATCGGTAATTTGGCCGGACATGTCGGAGGAGTACGAGAGGTCGATAGTATCGATCCTATCCGTCTTTTCGCCGCACGAGACGCTGTTCCAGTCGCAGCAACCGGTGCTGGAATCCCAAGAGATCATGTCGTAAGGGTTGTTATAGTATTTCTTGATTGCGAGGAGTACTTTCTTGTCTTCGGGATGGCATTTTGCCGAGTTAGAGATGTGAAATCCAGACAAGAAAATAAGGAGAAGAAGGATGTAAACAACTTTGGTATTCATGTTGGTTGTATGTGATCTTCTTGGTGAAGTAGTGGATGTGTTATATAGACAAATAGAGAGGGCTCTCTCTTCCATTTAATTATTTGGTATTAAAGTTGTGGGTCGTAATAGTTGGATGTTTATTTTCACGTGTGAGGTGACAAATATATTTTAAGTACTTTTGTATAAAATATTTAAACAACAATAATGCATGGAATATTGAATAAAAAATTAGAATGACATCTAGAAAATCACAGGGATAAAAGATGATAAAAATTGAAACGTTATACGAAATATTTCTTTAAATTATGAATGTTCCAAGGTCTCACCAGCTCCCTACCCTCTTGGTCTTCCAGTCTGTATGATCCTTTCCCGATCACCCCTTTGACTCCATAAGGACCTTCCCACTTGGGTGCTAGTTTCTTCACCTCGCCAGCGGGATTTGCTCTTCGTAATACCAGGCCTCCAACCTGAAATGCTTTTGGGCGAACCCTTCGATTGTAGGCATTGGTAATCCTCACCTTATATATTTCAGTTCTTGCCACAGCTCGTTCTCTCAACCTATCAATCCCATCTAACTCCAATTTCCTTATATCTTTATTCTGCTCGGGATTATAATATTGTACCCGGGGGGACTCAACTCCAATTTCTGCTGGGACAAGGGCCTCTGAACCAAACACCGGGCTGTACGGAGTTTCCCCTGTAGATACTCGGGGAGTTGTTCGGTATGCCCACAAAACACCAGGTAATTCGTTTACCCACGCCCCTCGAGCTCATTCCAATCTCGTCTTAATTCCATGTAATATAATACGATTAATCACCTCGGCTTGCCCATTTGCTTGCGGGTAAGCTACTGATGTGAATAATTGCTTGATTTTCATATCCCTGCACCATTCTTGTATTTTTCTACCCTGAAATTGCATTCCATTATCAGAAATTATTCTCCTCGGTATTCCAAATCGACACACATTGCTTCTCCATAAGAATCTAATGACATCTTCTTCAGTTATCTTTGCTAAAGGTTCGGCTTCTACCCATTTTGTGAAATACTCGACCGTTACCAGAAGAAATTTCCTTTGTCCGGTGGCGGGGGGAAAAGGTCCAACAATGTCCATCCCCCATTGGTCGAAGGGGCAGGAAATGATACTGTTGTTAATGACCTCTGTGGGCACATGAGATAAATTTGCATGTTTTTGGCAATTATTGCATTTTTTCACAACTCTCTCGGCATCCTCCTTCATTGTGGCCCAGTAGTATCCAGCTCGAAGAGCCTTCTGATACAACATATTGGTTCCCAGATGATTTCCACAACAACCTTCGTGAATCTCCTTCAGCAAGTGTTCTCCTTCTTCTATTGAAGTATATTGCAAAAAAGGAGTTGAGAATCTCCCTATCGATCATTTCTTCCCTGGGTATCTGCCTTAGTTCCACATCTTGGAATTGAGTCATTAATGCCCGAGCAATCTCCACATATTTTTTCAACTTTTCTTCTTTTACCTTGTACATCTCATTCACCTGTTGAAAAACCAGCATTGAGTCCATAAATGCTTTTATTTTCCGAGCTCCAGCATCCAACACTACTTGAAAGCCCGAGATAAGAGCCACAAATTCAGCTTCATTATTTGAGGAATGAAAATTGAACTGGATGGCTACCCTGATTTCTTATCCTTCGGGACTGATGAGTACAACTCCCGCACCACTCCCCAGTTGAATGGATGACCCATCCATAAACAAATTCCACTCCTTCTCCTCAGGAGTATGAGTCACCTCCACCAAGAAATCTGACAAGGCTTGAGCTTTGATGGTAGTTCGAGGCTGATAAGTAATGTCAAATTCACCAGGCTCGGTGGCCCACTTCACCATTCGCCCTGACATTTTTGCCTTAGACAAGAGCTTTCCCAAAGGAGTACTCGTCACCACCATGATGGGATGAGATAAAAAGTATAGTCAAGGCCTTCTCGCAGTGGTTACTAGGGCTAATGCCAATTTCTCGATTTCAGGTTATCTCTGTTCGGCCCCTTGTAAAGCTCGGCTGACGTAATACACAGGCTGTTGTTGTCCTGATCTCTCTCTAATCAGTATTGAACTGATTAATTTCTCGGTTACAGACAAATAGACGAGGAGTGTTTCATTATGATCGGTCTTATTCATCAATGGTAATTGAGCCAAGTATTCTTTCAAGTCCTCGAATGCTTTATGGCACTGATCATGCCACTCCAATCGAACTCCCTGCCTCAATGTCTTAAAGAAAGGCAAACTCCTATCAGCTGATCGCGATATGAATCGATTAAGCGCCGCTATCTTCCTGCCAACCTCTGTACTTCGTTCAATGTCCTAGGAGGATTCATCTCCTGAATTGCCCGGATTTTCTCGGGATTGGCTTCAACTCCTCTCTCTGTTACCATGTATCCCAAGAATTTCCCACTGTGAATTCCGAAGGTGCATTTTGCAGGATTTAATTTCATGCCGAACTTTCTCAAAGTGCCAAAGACTTCCTCCATATCCCCGATCAGATTATGTGCCTTTTTGCTCTTAATCAATACATCTCATCTACATATACTTCCACATTCCATCATATCTGATCTTTGAACATTTTATCCATCAACCTTTGATAAGTGGCTCCGACGTTTTTTAGTCCAAAGGGCATTACCACGTAGCAGAAAGTTCCTCCTGCTGTGACAAAGTTGACCTTTGATTGATCTTCTCGCGCCAAAGGGATTTGATGATATCACTGATAAGCATCCATAAGACACATCAACTCGTGTCCTACAGTAGAATCTACTAATTGATCGATCATCGGCAATGGGTAACAATCTTTGGGACATGCTTTATTCACATCCTCCACTTATCTCCTGTCTTGGGTACTAAGACCACGTTAGAGAGCCATGTAGGGAAACCACCCGTATGTGGCGCGCTTTCAATAGTTCTTCCACTTGTTTAGCGATGATTGCATCTTTCTCGAGCCCGAAATGTCTCATATTCTGCTTAATTGCCCGAACACTAGGGTCAACATTAAGATGATGATCGGCAATCTAAGGCTTTACCCCGACTAAATCAGAGGTACTCCAAGCAAACACGTCCACATTCTTAGTTAAGCAATCAATCACCTTTCTTCGTAAGTCTGGATCTAGCTGGGATCCTATTCTGGTAGTTCTAGTAGGATGACCCAGCTCGATGTTAAGAATTCTTCTTCGGGAACTACTCGCTCCTCAGCCTCCAGCTTTTCACGCTTCCTCTTACTATTGTCTCTTCGCTCGCCTCCTTCTCTTTTCTCTTCCTTCTCCTGCCTCAACTCTTGTACATAACACTTTCTCGACGAGCTTTGATTCCCTCTTACTTGCCCAACTTCCCCCCCCCCCCCCCCCCCCCTACTGGAAATTTTATTTTTAAGTGGTAAGTAGAGGCAACTGCCTCAAAAGTAGCTAATGCCGGCCGACCCAATATTATATTATAAGAGGAAGGTGCATCCACTATGAGGAAATTGATCATCTTTGATTTTATCCTCGGTTCCTCATCCAGCGTAGCTGGTAAAGACACATGTCCTATTAGGCTTATGACCTCCCGACAAATCCATGTAAAGAGGTGTTCACCTTCTGCACGGCTATGCTTCCCAATTCCGTCTGGGTCAGAGTATTAAGGAAAAGTACATCAGCTGAGCTCCCTGTATCCACGAAGATTCATTGTACATTGTAATTGGCTACCGTGACAGAGATAACCAGTGCATTGTCATGGGGGAAGTGGATCCCCTGCAGATCTGCAGGTCAAAAAGCTATGGAAGGACCCTCGGATGTGTAATTGGGATCGATGGTTAATATTTGGAGCTTTCGAGCATGATTTTTTCTTGCTCGGTTTGAATCTCCACATGATATTCCTCCATAAATCATATGTATAGTTCCTCGGTTAGGAACATTGTTTAAGGCCCCTTCTCTGATGACCTGGTTACCCTTCTCTGATCTTTCTCCCCGAACTGCCCACGGGACTGGCTGAGGCGTCCCTCTTCCAGGATTAGCGTTATTCCGAGGAAGGGGATTGTTGCCTCTTAATTCATCGTGGGTCCTTGCCTTCGATCACATCTATCGGCTCTTCCTCCTTGGAAATGCCCTCCTCGGAACGACCCTCCTCTATAAGGTCCTCCCCAACCCCTCCTAGGCATAATCTGATTCATGGCTACTTCCTGATGAGATCTCATCGGAAGGTACTGGTCAAAGTTCCTTTTGGGATGTTCCACTTGCTTATCCTTCCTATTGATTTCACCACAAGTTTTTGCTTTTCTCTGCTTCATCTTCTGGGCTTCTTCCAAATTGATGTATTTAGAAGCTCTCCCCAGCAACTCGTCATAATCCGAAGGTGTCTTCTTCGCCAAAGACCTGAACAGATCTCCCTCTCTTAGTCCCTGAGTGAATGCGCAGACCAGTATTTTGGAGGTAACATGAGGGACATCAATGCATGCTTGATTGAATCTCTTCAAAAAATCTCGAAGGGATTCCTTCTCTATCTGCTTGAGCCCGAACAGACTCAGGGTTGTTCTTTTGCAACTCCTACTGCTTGCGAATTGATGAAGGAACAAGGAGCTGAATTTAGGAAAAGAATCTATGATCCCTGACGGTAATTGATTAAACCAAGATTGAGCAGCGGTAGCAAGTGTAGTCAAGAAGACTCTGCATTTTACTCAATCTGTGAGTTGGTGAAGGAGTGAAGTGTTCTCCAATCGGGATAGATACTCCTCCGGATCTGTGCTACCATCATAATTCCCCACATTTAAAGTTCTGAAACTGGGGGGCAGGGGATCATCAATCATGGAGAGCAAATGTGGTGCTCCTCCGTGCTGGGTAAATACGCCCTTCCATCTTGTTCCGCATGTTGCAGCTCGTCCTTTAAATCTTCCATTTGTTGATATAAAGTTTTGTCAGCTTCATCATCCAAATGACTGGGAAGATCTTTCGCCTCTTTAATTTCTTCTTATGGCTCCTTTGTGGAGGCCGAATCTTCTTCTTCATCTATGGTCCTTTCTCGCTGGGGAGGAGTCATAAACTGCCTCATGACTTCCCCTACGGTCCTGGCAATTACCTCCATTAATTATTCCATGGGTATTCCTCCAGTAGGAAATGTCCGAGAAGCGTTCTGAGATGATTCGCACCTTTTGCTCCTTCTTCTGGCTCCGGGAACAAATATGGGAGGGGGGGTTTGGTATTTTCTTCATCGAAACATGCCCCCGACCCTTACTTCTAGCCATCTCGTCTTGGATTCTTACCAAAATCTTCTTACTTCAACGTCTTTGCTCTGAGTTCCCACAGACAGCGCCAATGATATGATCTGTTATTTTTACGTATTTGGTAGAATCAAGTGTTTACGAAAAATAAAGGGAAGACACCAAGATTTTTACGTGGAAAACCCTCGAATTGAATGAAAAACCACGGGACCTAGTCCAATATAATTTGTACTATCACAATCTGGATTTATTACAGGACTTTTGACACAATATACGACCACAGAATTATTACACAAGAATATCTGAAAAAATAACAGAGTTGACAGAACAGAATGGGTATGCTCTCTTCGGAGTCTTTTATGCATCAAAAGTCCAATCTTTCAAATGAGACTCTCCGCGGGTATTTATAGGCTCGATTCCGGTGTTTACATGGCGGGAAAGTTTAGGAACCTGTCTCCTTTGATTGTGGCGGTGATGTGGCGAGTATGTTCCACACCCCATTAATGCACATTTATCCCCGCCGGTTAATTTGTTGGTTATCACCGGGTCTTCCGCTAATCTTTGACTAGAACCCCGATGAGGGTTTAACAGCTGTTCAGCTACCATGTGCTCGGTATTCATTCTGTTCGGTGCCACTCTGTTCGGTACATGACGGTTAGGTTCTTGAGGGGATTTTACCCGAGAATGCCAATATGTCATGTGACATCAGTAAGATTCCGGTAGGCGGGAGGCTCCAAGAAATGGGTTACACAGCCTTTTTTCATAACGAATGCTTGTGTGGTGATCCGATGCGAGACTGCAAACAGAATTGGATGTAATTTGTGTTATGCAACCTATGAATAAACGTTGTGTTATGCAACCTACGAATAAACGTTGTATAATGATTGAGTGAAATAAAATTGCACTTATTTGAAAAGATCGATCCATTAAAGGGTTCCTTCGATCCTAGTGGTCCCCCCCACTTGAAATTTATTTATTTTTTTAGATTTTAGAATTTAATATTATATCATAATTTAAATAATTATAAAAAATATTATCAATTTATAAAAAAATATTATTTAATTTATCAAATATTATTTAATTTATCAATTTAGAAATAAATTAATTTATAATTATTTAACTTATGATATAATATATTAAATTTTAAAATCAAAAAAAAAAAAATTAAATTTTAAGTGGGAGGACCAATGGTCCCCTCTAGGATCGAAGGAACCGTGTTATATAGACAAATAGAGAGGGCTCTCTCTTACATTTAATTATTTGGTATTAAAGTTGTCGGTCATAATAGTTGGATGTTTTTTTCACGTGTGTGGTGACAAATATATTTTAAGTTTAAACAACAATAATGCATTATCTCTTACCCCATTTTGTCTGTCCAGCCAGCCCTTGATAAGTTTAGATCCTACTCGTCGTGCCTTATCTCTTTATTTGTGTCTCATCCGGGCTAAATCAGGTCATCCCCATCATTCGAATGAGGTATTGCTATATATTTACTCGAGTATCACATATATTACTACATATATATAACAATAAAGGGATCATGTATATTTGTTAAAATAATTTAATTCTACTTTACATTGTTTAAATTAGTTTTTAACAAATTATTGAGTTTATAATAAAGTCTGCTATATTACTACATATTTACAACAATAAAGGGATCATGTAAATTTGTTAAAATAAGATGATTTAATGGTCTCCTTAGTTTTTTTTTTTCGTAATAAACTTCTTTATTTTTAATCTTCATATTCCTCTTTTCTTTATATAAAAAAATATTGAGTTAATGGTCAGAGTCATATTGATTTGTGCATATCTCTTAGCCTCTCAATATATTTATTATTTTTTAAAAGGGACCATTTATTTAATTACACATTATTCACGTGGCAATTGATTTAACATTCAATAGCAATTTATAATGTAAAACATTTGTCATATATTATTGTCTTGTCTGCCTTCGAATCTCTACTGTTTTTTGTTTTGTTTCAAAAGAGATCAAAGGTTTCATTCTTATCTCAGGATGACTCGAATCTAGGATATTAAATCTAGGTAATATGATGTATTTTTAACTAGGATACCTCACTTCGTCAATTTGTTAATTAATTAAAAGTTAATTCGAATATCTACTTTTCATAATTTTGTACGAAAGAATGTTGACATACCAATAGAATTTTACAATCCGAATTTATTTTCTAACTAGACAAACCAACTGAATTATTTTCAAAATGGTGATAATTTAATTTAATTTTTCATAAAAAAATGAGTTTATATAATGAAGTGAATATACATAAGGCTTACGAAAATAATTTTTTTATAGAAATAAAAATCAAATTATTTGTTAGTTGACATTTTTTTGAGAAAAGATAACATAAATGTCCGATTTCGCTCACTTGTCCAAAGCCACTCTGGAGGAATTTCAACGCAGAGTGTCAATCTTCGGACTTACCCTTAAGCCTGCATTCAAGAAGAAAGAGATCTCTTTCCATTTTCAAGTGCTATGCGACATCGTTGGAAAGTCGCTGCTGGGCAAGGCTGGAAGTATGATGCTGTGACGTCTGAAAAGTTTGGAGCCATGGCAGCTATTCACTTTGGAGAGAAAGTGAATTGGTCCTCCATCCTATTTGGTGTTTTATTGGAGACCATCACTTCCGCAAAACAGGCTGTTCCACTGAGCAAGCTATTAGAGTCCATGAATATCGAGTTGGGAAAATCTTCGGCACTCAGTCTGTTCAAAGTCATCAATCCCAAAGGACTGGCTCTGTTAAAATCCAAAAGTGCTCCCCCAACTCCCACTGAATTATTGACCGGAGGTTGGTGCCGAACAGGCTGCAGCAAAGAAGACCAGGGCTAAGCGAAAACTGGTAGTGGTCCAGACTGACTCTGATGAAACCCAGTCTGCCTCTACTACCTCATCCCTAACCAAACCCCTACCAAAGAAGCCTCGAAGACCCAACTCACCAAACCCCTGACAACCTTAAACCCCAAACTCATATCTACCTTTCCTCCAACCCAAGCAACCCCTGTACTCCAAGCTCCACCCCCAAAATCCCAAGCTCCACCTCAAACAACCAAAGCTCCACCCAAACTAGCCAAAGTTGTGTCCCGAGTCACATCCAATATCCCAGTTGTCAAGGGTATTGTGATTAAAGATTTGGGCGATTATACCCAATAAGGGATCAAGCCCTCATCTGTTGCTGGGAAGGGCAAAGCCACCATGACAGAGATTGCACCCTCAAAGCCCAAATCAGCTGCTCAAACAGCTATTGACCTTGCCATGGAAGACATTGAAGAAAAAGTACAGGCTCTCACCGCCATATTCGATGAATGGGATGAATGGGTCTTGTACAGAACGGTGAATCACTTCAATCTGTTCTTTGGTAAGCTCAAACGACTGAACAAAATGGAACAAGAAGTTCTGAAAGGCATGGAAACAGACGACGTTCGCATCGTTGTGCATCACAAAGAGCTGTTTGTGCAAAACACAGGCTGAGGCTTGCAACTCTCCTTGTCCAAGCTAAGAAAGCAAATTTTGATATAACCAGCCCGACTATCTAAGACGACAGCGCTGTTATATCTCAGCTGGAGATGGACGTCCTCACTCTACATATGGCTGTCATAATGCATCGCCAGAGGCTGAATATTTCAACTCCTCCTCCCAGTACGGATCGCCCAACCCTAAGCCAGACTATGGCAGGGCAAATTTCTGTAGAATATGATGAAACCCTTACTAAGCCAGCGGAGCAGCCACCGCCTAATGCTCCGACTGCTGCAGAGGCTGAGGCAATGGACGTATTAGTGGAATCTCCTACTAAGTCTCTTCCTTTTGCGTTCTCAGTCTCCGAAGCTCAGACCAGCACGCTAGTCGCACCAAAGACTATTGTCACTCAAGACATCGTCGATGTTGGACTAGTTGTGTCCGGCATCGTTGCGGCTTTACAACTTGAGGAGCCTGTTCAACCAATCTTTCCTTCAGTTGATAAAACCCTTCCAGCTCCGCCAACAACCGTCCAAGCAGATCAGACTGCTGCAGACTTGGCATTTTTGAATCAATTTTCTACGGATCTAGTTGAATTAGTCCGGTCTGACCATCGCCAATCTGCTGCCCCATTTGTTGTGCCGGCTGACTCATCTTCTCCGCAAACTTTTGCAGAAGAACTAGATCTCGCGCAACCCTTCGTTTCGAATGGAAAAGGGAAAGAGCTGGTTGTGCCACCTGATGAAGACATACCAGACTACCTTGATGATACTCCATCAGTGGCCAAGTCCCTTCAAGAACTATCTGAGAATTTCCTCTTTCACTCCCAAAGAGTAAGAGAAGTACACCAAAGTCAGCGGACTACCTCTATGGACTTTGATTCTTTCAAGAAAGATGCTGAAGAGCATCAATAGTATCCAACATGGTCTGAACGATCTGTTTTCTCAACAAGCATTCTATAAGACTAGCCTGAGAAAAGAACAGATCGAGCTGGCTTCAGAAGTAAAAACAGCATGTGCCAAATCCCTCATTACCCAAGATCATCGTCTGGATGCTATCTGTGCTCAGCTTATGCAGATCGTAGATTTCCTTCAGAAGATTGCTAATGCCAAAAAGGGGGAAAAGAAGAAATAAATGAAGCCAGAACAGCAACCCGAAAAGAAGACATAAATAACTGCCTATAATGAATAACATCTGTAAATGTATTCATCAGACGAGTTTATAAAAAGTCTTACGGAATCCACATTCTTATGCATTTATTTTGAAAATTTCATTTATTTTGAACTAAAAGACTTAATCGATCTGAACATAATTTCTACAAGAGAAAGGACTTTAAAAGATAAAGAAGCTAGGTTTTGTCATCATAAAAAAAGAGGAATTTGTTGGTTTCGGATTTTAAAGATGACAAAACAGACCAGATCGATGTCAACCAGATCAATAAAGACTAGATCGATGTCAACTAGATCGGTACAGACCAGATCGATGCAGATCAATGCAGATCAAATCAGAGCTTATCCATTCAGACTAAGTTAGCAAACTTTGTTCATCAGTCCGAATAGTCAACGGCTATTTATTGAAGCATTTAATGTTGCATTTAATGCTGAAATAGACCAAAGACTGAAGTTACCTTAAATGGTAAATAGACAAAGCAGATCTTATCTGACAAACGCCAAAAGAACAGACCAGAAGGGAAAGAGTCTAAAATAGAAGACTGCAGTCTGTTCAGAGGTTGACTAAAGTATAGAGTTGCATGCAAAATGATATATTGTCGTTGGCAGAAATGTCTATATATAGGTACAACTTAAATGCTAAAAAAACACAGAACACAAGGGATACAACACACATACGAGATCAACAATCAATCATTTATTGATCATTCATTTGAGCAGAACATTATCATCGAAAGACTTCATCTTGTCGATCTGCTCAAAGTTGAAAGCACGTCTTATTGTTTTATTTGATCGTTTAAGGATCATTTGTGCTCAGAGTAATTCACTCTATCAATTGTATTTGTTCTAAGATAGAAGAGTAAGTTCTTTGTAACTGTCAAACGGATTGCGTCTGGACAGATTGAGAGACTAGGAGTTTCAGTCTGGTAGTGGGGTAAATCCAGCTAGTTGGAATCGAAGAGGGGGGGTGAATGAGATTCCTTTGCTACTTTAGCGTTTTAAAATGAGTTTGAAAAATAAAAGAGTTTTGCGCTTTGCGGAAGCCTTTAGTCAATCGATAAATAAAAAGAATAAAATAAATAAATGCGTAAAGGAAATAAAGCAATAAAATAACAAGGATATTTGTTATAGAAGTTCGGCGATGAATCGCCTACGTCTCCTCTTCCCGGTTAGATAACCTCCAACCGAGGTTCCACTAGAATAACTGATCTTGGCCTTGAGGGCTCCAAGTTAGCCACAACACAACTCTTCCCGAGTACACAAAGCTCTTCCCGAGCTACCAACACTCTTCACGAGTCTTCTTGGCCTTAAGGGCTCCAAGGATAGTCACATGCACCAACTTTACTTGTTGGCGACTTTACAGTTTTCCAACTTGCTTTGGTGTTGGAGGAACTTTACATAAAACCAACAAACACCTTCACGGTGTACTCACACGAAGAAACACAAGACTTTAACAAAAAAAAGAATTACAAGCTCCAATACAACAACAATGTATGGAGATTGCAATGTAATATGAATTCAAAATGATCAAGTGTTGGAATCGAAGCGGGGGGGTGAATGAGATTCCTTGGCTAATTTAGCGTTTTAAAATGAGTTTGTAAAAATAAAATATTTTGCGCTTGCGGAAGCCTTTAGTCAATCGATAAATGCAAAGAATAAAATAAATAAATGCGTAAAGGAAATAAGGCAATAAATAACAAAAGGATTTGTTATAGAAGTTCGGCGATGAATCGCCTACGTCTCCTCTTCCCGGTTAGATAACCTCCAACCGAGGTTCCACTAGAACAATAGATCTTGGCCTTGAGGGCTCCAAGTTAGCCACACAACAACTCTTCCCGAGTTTACAACGCTCTTCCCGAGCACACTACTCTTCCCGAGTACACAACGCTCTTCCCGAGCACAATACTCTTTCCGAGTATACAAAGCTCTTCCCGAGCTACCAACACTCTTCACGAGTCTTCTTGGCCTTAAGGGCTCCAAGGATAGCCACACACTTGCACCAACTAGACTTGTTGATGACTTTACAATTTTCCAACTTGCTTTGGTGTTGGAGGACCTTTACAAGAAATCAAACCAAAAGCACCTTCACGGTGTACTCACACGAAGAAACAAGACTCTAAGAAAGATAAGAATTACAAGCTCCAATACAACAACAATGTATGGAGATTGCAATGCAAATTCAAACAATAATTATCAAGACTTTGGTATAAGTTGTAGGCTTGTTCCTTAGCTTCAAAATGCTCCAAAGCATCCATATTTATAGTGTAGAAGGCCTACAAGGCTCCTACTAGCCGTTGCTACTCATAAGGCTGAAATCACTCCAAGATCGCCTCGGACATCGCCTCAGGCGATCACCATCGTCGTGCCCCAACGGTCACCAAAAATCATGCATCGCCTCAGGCGATCGCTGGATCGCCTCAGGCGATCCAAAGCCAAAATCAAGGCCGTAGCCTCAGCTCCTTCAAATCTTGCATCGCCTCAAACGAACTCCAGATCGCCTCAGGCGTTCGTGCCATCGCCTCGGGCGTTCAGCCCATCGCCTCGGGCGATCTCCCTGCGCGCATGCCCGCGCCATGCCTCGGCGTCGCTCCAGTCGATGTGCGGGACGAAGTGCCAAAAGGTTGCCATCGCCTCAGGCGTTGTTCACCATCGCCTCAGGCGATCTTCCTCGCATGCTCGCCTAGCCATCGCCTCTGTCGATGTGCGTGGCGATGCCTGTCCTGACACCCATCGCCTGGGGCGATGATCACCATCGCCTGGGGCGATCCAGGCCAGATTATGCACACTTGAATTTCTTCAATCCAAACCACTTTTCATCACTTAATCTGCACACTAAGTAGATGCATTAGTATAACAAACACAAGTTTTGTTGATCATCAAAACTCAAAGATTGACCGGGGATAATTTAACGCAATAAACGCAACCATGCGTTTAAGGCTCAACTATCTCCCCCTTTTTTATGATCACAAAACTTGATAAACTTGAATAAGTAATATGCATGCAATGTGAGTAAAAATAACTCCCCCTTAACAATTGCATAACACATACAAGTTATCAAGTAAATCATTAAACAAATAACTCTCCCCCTCAAACCATGCATACATAAGCTCTCACCCTTAAACTATGCATGTATTAAGGTTCAAGTTTATCACAAAATTCTCCCCCTTTTTGTGATAATCAAAAAGCATAAAAAATAAGCATTACTCAAATAAGTTGACACATAGCCATATTTTAACATTTTTACACATGGTCCTCACCAAGCATGTAATAGTCATTAGATTAAATCAATTAGAGGGAAACACATGCGTTTAAGGCACTCAACAATAAATTCTAAATGTTGCAATGAGTGCATATGTTCATGCATTCAAGCCCAATAGACAATAAAAATATCAAAGCATTTTAACAAATTATAGCACATTTTCACATAGTATTTTCAAATTTGAATGCAAGACATATCAAGATACTTACTATAAAAAGATAAGCATACATCATGCACTTAACAATTATGCTAAGGGGTTATGCATTTTACTCCAATGAATATTGAGCTTCAATATTTATTGATCACAATTAATTTGTGCCAATGAATTTTGAAATTGCTCTTTTAACATAAACAAAAACATAATTTTACCCTCAATGGCAAGAGTTCATTCTTATCATATGTCCAACGCCTCGAGCCTCTTCTATAGTTGAATAATACAAACTCCTCCTTTGAGTTGCTTGGCCCTTCATCCTTCATTCCATTCTTGTCCCTACAAGACAAATTTACAATTGGAGGAACTTTGGTACCCATTTGATTTTTGGGTCCTAGGGGGTTAACTTTCAATGGCACTTTTGGAATCCATTTCCACCTCTTGTTAGGTTGGTATTGGATTCTAGCAAACCTACACTTATTTTTAGTGTGGCCATTTTTGCAACAATAATTACAAGTAGGAGAATCATGCTTTGCATTGGCCAACAAGCTAGAAAAAGTTTTTGATTTGCTTGAAAAACCTAACCCGGCTTTGTCAAAGCTACAACGTTGCAAGCCAAGCAATTCATTCATCTTTTTACTACTTTCACTAAATTTGCAAAATGATATCTTTAAAGAATTTAATTCATTTTTCAATGAATTATTTTCTTCATCTTTCTTAGCAATCTCAAGTTTGAGTAATTTGTTACTCATCTTGGTTTTGCCAAGAGCATCAATAAGATCATTATAAGACTCTAAAAGTTCATCAAATGAAGGTACCTCATTGTCACTTTCATCTCCTTCATCTCCAAGAGCCATTAGACATAGATTGGTGGCTTCTTCTTCATCGGAGTCGCTATCACTCCATGTGGCTATAAACGCCTTCTTCTTCCCTTTGTCCTCATTCTTCTTCCTAGGGCATTTGTTAGCATAATGACTTTATCATTACAATTATAACAAGTTACCTCATTTTTGGATTCATTTTTGGTTGCACTTGAGGTCTTTGACTTGCTATGTTTGGTGAAGAGCTTCTTGAACTTCTTTGTGAATAGGATCATCTCCTCATCATCATCATCTTCCTCATCATCGGAGTGGTCTTTCCTTCCAACCAAGGCAATCCCATTTCTCTTGGATCTATCCTCCTCCTTTACTTCTCTCCTTGTGGCAACTTCAAGCTCATGAGTCACCAATGTGCCATGGAGCTCATCAAGATCATAGGAAGCACTTTCTCCTTTGTTGGACTCGATAATGGCCGTCCTCTTTGCATCCCATTCTTTAGGTAAGGCCCTTAGTGCTCTCCTCCATATTTGCTTTGGAGGGTACTTCTCTCCAAGTTGGGCAAGCTCATTTATGATAAGGGTGAGCCTCCTAAACATGGAATCCACATCTTCTCCGGAATCCATCTCAAATGTCTCATATTTGAGTTGAAGGAGGTCTATCTTTGTCTCCTTCACTTGGTTGGTTCCTTCATGACAAATTTTCAATTTGTCCCATATCTCCTTAGCGGTTGAGCACATTGAAATCCGGTTGTACTCCTTCATATCTAAAGCACAATGCAAAATATTAATTGCTTTAGCATTTTGAGATATTAACATCATATCCGCTTTTGTGAAGTCGTCCATTTCTTTGGGAACACTAATTCCCCCAACATCCTTTAAAGGAGTATGTGGACCTTTCACAATGATTTTCCATAGATCATAATCTACGGATTGGATATATAGAGAAATTCTATTTTTCCAATACCCGTAGTTATCACCCGTGAAAAGCGGAGGGCGTTCGTCGATTGACCTTGAGCAAACTCATTTGCTAGATTAGCCATAAAAAGATTTTGATTTAAAACAAAAATCAAATGGCTCTGATACCACTTGTTGGAATCGAAGAGGGGGGGGGGGGGGGGGGGGGTGAATGAGATTCCTTGGCTACTTTAGCGTTTTAAAATGAGTTTGTAAAAATAAAATATTTTGCGCTTGCGGAAGCCTTTAGTCAATCGATAAATGCAAAGAATAAAATAAATAAATGCGTAAAGGAAATAAAACAATAAATAACAAAAGGATTTGTTATAGAAGTTCGGCGATGAATCGCCTACGTCTCCTCTTCCCGGTTAGATAACCTCCAACCGAGGTTCCACTAGAACAATAGATCTTGGCCTTGAGGGCTCCAAGTTAGCCACACAACAACTCTTCCCGAGTTTACAACGCTCTTCCCGAGCACACTACTCTTCCCGAGTACACAACGCTCTTCCCGAGCACAATACTCTTCCCGAGTATACAAAGCTCTTCCCGAGCTACCAACACTCTTCACGAGTCTTCTTGGCCTTAAGGGCTCCAAGGATAGCCACACACTTGCACCAACTAGACTTGTTGATGACTTTACAATTTTCCAACTTGCTTTGGTGTTGGAGGACCTTTACAAGAAATCAAACCAAAAGCACCTTCACGGTGTACTCACACGAAGAAACAAGACTCTAAGAAAGATAAGAATTACAAGCTCCAATACAACAACAATGTATGGAGATTGTAATGCAAATTCAAACAATAATTATCAAGACTTTGGTATAAGTTGTAGGCTTGTTCCTTAGCTTCAAAATGCTCCAAAGCATCCATATTTATAGTGTAGAAGGCCTCCAAGGCTCCTACTAGCCATTGCTACTCATAAGGCTGAAATCACTCCAAGATCGCCTCGGACATCGCCTCAGGCGATCACCATCGTCGTGCCCCAACGGTCACCAAAAATCACGCATCACCTCAGGCGATCGCTGGATTGCCTCAGGCGATCCAAAGCCAAAATCAAGGCCGTAGCCTCAGCTCCTTCAAATCTTGCATCGCCTCAAACGAACTCCAGATCGCCTCAGGCGTTCGTGCCATCGCCTCGGGCGTTCAGCCCATCGCCTCGGGCGATCTCCCTGCGCGCATGCCCGCGCCATGCCTCGGCGTCGCTCCAGTCGATGTGCGGGACGAAGTGCCAAAAGGTTGCCATCGCCTCAGGCGTTGTTCACCATCGCCTCAGGCGATCTTCCTCGCATGCTCGCCTAGCCATCGCCTCTGTCGATGTGTGTGGCGATGCCTGGCCTGACACACATCGCCTGGGGCGATGATCACCATCGCCTGGGGCGATCCAGGCCAGAATATGCACACTTGAATTTCTTCAATCCAAACCACTTTTCACACTTAATCTGCACACTAAGTAGATGCATTAGTATAACAAACACAAGATTTGTTGATCATCAAAACTCAAAGATTGACCGGGGATAATTTAACGCAATAAACGCAACCATGCGTTTAAGGCTCAACATCAAGGCTTTGTAGAAGTTTGTAGACTTGTTTCTTAGCTTCAAAATGCTCCAAAGCATCAATATTTATAGTGTAGGAGGCCCCCTAGGCTCCTACTAGCCGTTGCTACACAAAAGGCTGAAATCACTCCAGCATCGCCTCAGCCATCGCCTCAGGCGATCTCCATCGCCGCGCCCCAACGGTCAGCATTTTACACGGATCACCTCAGGCGATCAAAGGCAAAAATCAAGGCCGTAGCCTCAGCATGTCCAAATCTGTCATCGCCTCAAACGAACTCCACATCGCCTCAGGCGTTCATCGCATCGCCTCGGGCGATCAGCTCATCGCCTCAAACGATCTCCCCCTGCGCGCATGCCCGCGCATGCCTCGGCGTCGCCTCTGTCGATGTGCGGGGCGAAGTCCCGCATTGTTGCCATCGCCTCAGGCGATGATCACCATCGCCTGGGGCGATCCAGGCCAGATTGAGCACACTCGATTTTCTTCATTCCAAACCATTTTTCATCACTTAATCTGCACACTAAGTAGATGCATTAGTATAACAAACACAAGTTTTGTTGATCATCAAAACTCAAAGATTGACCGGGTATAATTTAACGCATTAAACGCAACCATGCGTTTAAGGCTCAACAATCTCCCCCTTTTTGATGATCACAAAACTTGATAAACTTGAATAAGTAATATGCATGAAATGTGAGTACAAATGACTCCCCCTTAACAATTGCATATCACATACAAGTTAAACAAGTAAAGCATTAAACAAATCACTCTCCCCCTCAAACCATGCATACACAAGCTCTCCCCCTTAAACTATGCATGTATTAAGGTTCAAGTTTATCACAAAATTCTCCCCCTTTTTGTGATAATCAAAAAGCATAAAATTTAAATAAACATAGCTCAAATATGTTGACACGTAGCCATATTTTAACAATTTTACACATGGTCCTCACCAAGCATGTAATAGCTATTAGATCAAATCAATTAGTGAAATACACATGCGTTTAAGGCACTCAACCATGAATTCTAAACGTTGCAAAGTGTGCATATGTTCTACCAAGAGTTCATGCACCTATGTCCAATTAACATCAAAGCATCATTAGATAAGTTGACAAAAACATATAGTTGCTCATTTCCACATAGCAAATTCAAATTTGAATACAAGGCATGTCAAGACACTTACTCTAAAAAGATAAGCATACATCATGCATTAAACAATTATGCTAAGGGGTATTCCATTTTACTACAATGAATATTGAGCTTCAATATTTATTGATCACAATTAATTTGTGCCAATGAATTTTGAATTGCCCTTTTAATATGTATAAAGTAAATTTTACCCTCGATGACAAGAGTTCGTTCTTGTCATTGGTCCACTGCCTCGTGCTTCTTCTATTGAGGTGAATAAGATGAACTCCTCCTTTGAATTGCTTGGTCCTTCATCCTCCATCCCATTGTTGTTCCTACAAAATAAATTTATAATAGGAGGATCTTTGGTAACAATTTGATTTTTGGGTCCTTGATGGTTAGCTTCCTTAGGCACTTTTGGAATCCATTTCCACCTTTTGTTAGGTTGGTATTGGATTCTAGCAAATCTACATTTGTTCTTGGTATGACCATTTTTACAACAATAATTACAAGTAAGAGAATCATGCTTTGCTTTGGCCAACAAGCTAGAAAAAGTTTTTGATTTGCTTGAGTAGCCTAACCCGGCTTTATCAAAGCTACAACGTTGCAAGCTAAGCAATTCATTCATCTTTAAACTACTATCACTAAACTTGGCAAAAGATGTCTTTAAATCAAGCATTTGATTTTTCAAAATAATATTTTCTTCTTCCTTCTTAGCCAAGTCTAGCTTAAGCAATTTGTTGCTCTTCTTGGTTTTACCAAGACAATCAATGAGTTCATTATAAGCATCTAATAATTCATCATAAGATGGTACCTCATCATCATCCTCTTCATCTTCATCTCCAAGAGCCATTAGACAAAGATTTTTGGCTTCTTCTTCATCGGAGTCGCTATCACTCCATGTGGCTATAAACGCCTTCTTCTTCCCTTTGTCCTCATTCTTCTTCCTAGGACATTTGTTAGCATAATGGCCTATTTCTTGACAATTATAACAAGTTACCTCATTTTTGGATTCATGTTTGGTAGCATTAGAAGTCTTTGACTTGCTATGTTTGTTGAAGAGCTTCTTGAACTTCTTTGTGAACAAGATCATTTCTTCATCATCATCCTCTTCTTCATCCTCGGAATAATCTTTCCTTCCAACCAAGGCAATCCCCTTCCTCATGGATCTATCATGCTCCTTTATTTCTCTTCTTGTTGACACTTCAAGCTCATGGGTCACCAATGTGCCATGGAGCTCATCAAGATCATAGGATGCATTTTCTCCTTTGTTTGACTCAATGATAGCCGTCCTCTTTGCGTCCCATTCCTTAGGCAAGGCCCTTAGTGCTCTACTCCATATTTGCTTTGGAGGATACTTCTCTCCAAGTTGAGCAAGCTCGTTTATTATTTGTGTGAGCCTCCTAAACATCGAATCTACCTCTTCTCCGGACTCCATCTCAAATGTCTCATATTTGAGTTGAAGAAGATCAATCTTGGTCTCCTTCACTTGATTTGTTCCTTCATGACAAATTTTCAATTTGTCCCATATTTCCTTAGCGGTTGAGCACATTGAGATCCGGTTGTACTCCTTCATATCTAAAGCACAATGCAAAATATTAATAGCTTTAGCATTTTAAGAAATTAACATCATATCCGCTTTTGTGAAGTCGTCCATTTCTTTGGGAACACTTATTCCCCCAACATCCTTTAAAGGAGTATGTGGACCTTTCACAATGATTTTCCGATCATAATCTACGGATTGGATGTATAGAGAAAATCTATTCTTCCAATAACCGTAGTTATCACCCGTGAAAAGCGGAGGGCGATTTGTCGATTGACCTTGAGCAAACTCATTTGCTAGATTAGCCATAAAAAAGATTTTGATTTAAAAACAAAAATCAAATGGCTCTGATACCACTTGTTGGAATCGAAGAGGGGGGGTGAATGAGATTCCTTGGCTACTTTAGCGTTTTAAAATGAGTTTGAAAAATAAAAGAGTTTTGCGCTTTGCGGAAGCCTTTAGTCAATCGATAAATAAAAAGAACAAAATAAATAAATGCGTAAAGGAAATAAAGCAATAAAATAACAAGGATATTTGTTATAGAAGTTCGGCGATGAATCGCCTACGTCTCCTCTTCCCGGTTAGATAACATCCAACCGAGGTTCCACTAGAATAAATGATCTTGGCCTTGAGGGCTCTAAGTTAGCCACAACACAACTCTTCCCGAGTTACAAAGCTCTTCCCGAGCACACTACTCTTCCCGAGTACACAAGCTCTTCCCGAGCACAATACTCTTCCCGAGTACACAAAGCTCTTCCCGAGCACAATACTCTTCCCGAGTACACAAAGCTCTTCCCGAGCTACCAACACTCTTCACGAGTCTTCTTGGCCTTAAGGGCTCCAAGGATAGCCACATGCACCAACTTCACTTGTTGGCGACTTTATAATTTTCCAACTTGCTTTGGTGTTGGATGACCTTTACAATAAAACCAACAAACACCTTCACGGTGTACTCACACGAAGAAACACAAGACTCTAACAAAGAAAAGAATTACAAGCTCCAATACAACAACAATGTATGGAGATTGCAATGTAATATGAATTCAAATTGATCAAGGCTTTGTAGAAGTTTGTAGACTTGTTTCTTAGCTTCAAAATGCTCCAAAGCATCAATATTTATAGTGTAGGAGGCCCCCTAGGCTCCTACTAGCTGTTGCTACACAAAAGGCTGAAATCACTCCAGCATCGCCTTAGACATCGCCTCAGGCGATCTCCATCGCCGCGCCCCAACGGTCAGCATTTTACACGGATCGCCTTAGGCGATCGGTGGATCGCCTCAGGCGATCAAAGGCAAAAATCAAGGCCGTAGCCTCAGCATGTCCAAATCTGTCATCGCCTCAAACGAACTCCACATCGCCTCAGGCGTTCATCGCATCGCCTCGGGCGATCAGCCCATCGCCTCAAACGATCTCCCCCTGCGCGCATGCCCGCGCATGCCTCGGTGTCGCCTCTGTCGATGTGCGGGGCGAAGTCCCGCATGGTTGCCATCGCCTCAGGCGATGATCATCATCGCCTGGGGCGATCCAGGCCAGATTGAGCACACTCGATTTTCTTCATTCCAAACCACTTTTCATCACTTAATCTGCACACTAAATAGATGCATTAGTATAACAAACACAAGTTTTGTTGATCATCAAAACTCAAAGATTGACCGGGGATAATTTAACGCATTAAACGCAACCATGCGTTTAAGGCTCAACACAGCTGAATCGGGGTTGTACAACGGAATTGTATTACTCAAAGTCTTCTAGTGAATCATTCCTTAATTTGAAGGGGAGACGTAGAAGGAATTGTCTTCGAACTTCCAGAAACACATCCTGTCCATTTACATATCGCACTACTTCGTGTTTCAAAGCTATCAGACCGGTCTTGCTAACCAAGAAAAGACCGATTCCGCACTCACACTATCAGTGGTCTGTTCAGATTAGTATTGATTAAGAAATATGTTTCATTTGCTAATCAAGTGAAATCAATCCAGGAAAATCTAAAAAAAATAAAAAATTTAGTAGAGTGTTTATTCATCCCCCTCTAAACACTCATATTCGATCCTAACACTTCATATTCCTCTTTTCTTTATATAAAAAATATTTTTTTCTATTGTAAAATTACTTTCACCAATGAGCTTTTTCTTCTATACAATATTAAAATTTCGGATATCAATATGTAAATTTATGACAATATTATATAGGACCAGTTTACCCACAGACCATGTATATTGGTCGATAAGATTAAATATGATTAAAATTTGGAATTAATAATAAAAGAATTAATTTACTTGGTATTGCCAATTTTTGTAAAACTTGACAGCTTGTGCGTATTACTAGAATTCATCACACTGTTCTTCATAAATAAACGAATAGTCTCTTGTAAACTTCTATATGCATGCAATTTAATTAATACAATTTAAAATAATTCATTTATACCATGTATAATCATAATATTCTGTAATAATTATGCATTAATTAACTTTAATAATTAGTTTGATGATCTCATGAGCCACAAAATTATTTCTTTTTGGTTGTTGAAATATCGACGGACAAATTACATAATCGTCTATAGAAAAAGTTAAAAGAACACGAAATCATTGTTTTTTGGCAAATCCCCAATGCTGTCTTTCAAATATGCAGTTTATGTTCATATGGTTTGAACATAGACAGTTTATCCCCATATATTTTGAAAATATGTAATTTAGCTCATGTGATTTGTGAATAGGTGCAAAACAGTCACTCCATATAAGGGGTCATTATGCTATATTTTGCAAACCCTATGGCTAAAATTTCTATTTTGAAAATGACGAGGGTGAAACTGTATATATTCAAATTATAAGGTGTAAACTACCTATTTACAAACCACATAAAGGTAAAATATTTACTATCGATATCATATGAGGTAAATTGTCAATGACTCACGAAATCATTTATGCATAATCGATAAAAAAAATTTCATTTTGACAAGGATCCCTATTGCAATTTATCCAAATTTATATAGATCGAGTTCCATTTTCCATCTTGATGACAATCAAAATCATGGATTCTCAATTTTGGAAGAATGGTCCTGCTTAATTATTACCGATAGGACCAATAATTTTCTCGGTGTACACTATTGTTGCACTTTGTAGTCCACAAGTCAGAATTCTTATAGATAGGGCCGCCCCGCATGTTCAATAGGATATTTTCGTTTTAAACTTTTAATTGAAGCCGTATTAGAGTGATAATAATTTTAATGAAAAGTTAAGAATCATATATGTGGCGAGTGATGTATTCAGCAATTCTTATCTACGCTCGTGAACAGAGATTCAATCATCTACCATCTAAGACATAACAAGTTTGACCAATTGACACCCACATGATGTATCTACTCATGTCCGCCCGTCGTTTAGTACAAGACTTTGTGCTGCCTTTATATAAAGAAACAAAGTGGGTATTGTTGGGAGTGGTGTACCCATCAATTGTGCACTCGTGGACGGACTAGCGGAGGTGCAGTTATCTACCGTCTATAGCATAACAAACTTTACCTATTGACATTCACGTGGTGCAGCTCCTCATGTCCACAAATCCAATGCTAATTTATAAGGAAATAAAATTACGCATCTGCTAACAACTATAGTTTTTAGTTTAGTAGTAAGCGTTTGATGATATGGCACTAAAATCTACAATTTTTATGATGTAAGTATATTTTACTTTTACATTAAACATGATCCTTCTAATTTTCACACGACAAATTCTATTTCAAACTCAATCCCTCGTGGTCAACTGAGACTCAACCCTAGAGATTTGATTATGTAGGGTTAAAATCAGAACAATGGTTCATCAAAGGTATGAAAAATCAGAAGAATAATTTCTCACCATCAGGCGAATCTACAGGTGCTTGAGGAGGCAGCTCAAAAATATTTCATATTATATATATTTTTTACAACTAATTTTTCAAGTATTGTCCCATGGTCTAGTGATGAGGGCATGTGACTTTGAATCCTGTAACTGAGATATTGATTCTCGGTGTGAACAAGGGCCAATGTGTTTGTTGTTATATATTTTGTGCTACTAAAAGTAGTTTAATTTCCTATATATATATATATATATATATATATATATATATATATATATATATATATATATATATATATATATATTGTTACTAAATGTGTTTGTTGTTATATATTTTTTGTTACTAAGGAGTTTAAGACAAGCTTAGTTTAATATAATCTTTTCTTTAAAAAAATTGATAAATATCTGCAAAAAATTTTTATTATTTGTCAAACAAATGATTTCTCAATTAAACAATATAGATTTACTATTCACTTCCTTCCATTTCGGAATAACATTTAGATCTATAATAATTTACAATTCACCAATGGACAAATATAATATATCAATAAATTGTCAAAAACATATCATCATAATGTAAAATCTTTCCACATATCTCTCTCCCGAAAAGGAATGAGTCTCTTAAATATGTAAAGAACATACTTTCATCATTCTTGAAACTGAGCAAGTCACTTCCTTGAATGTCAATGAATCGAGCATTGTAATAATTGTATTATTATAATTAAATTAAGTGTATATTTCTTAAAATCAAGAAAATCTATTTCTTGAAAATCGTATTGTAATTATTTATCTAATGGTTTTTGACCTATAACCACATTATATTAGGGTCAAAAATGAGAACATAATTATGTATATATTCCGACCATTTGATTCTATATAGCCCTGATGCTGCCACGATTTTCATGATATTTGCTTTTCAATCTGTAACAGTACATAAATGGTGCTCTCCTCCTTTTAAAGCTTGTTAGTTCACTGCAGGTAATGCACTAGGTCACATAAAGCGAATGCGCGAGCGTGTGCGGATGCGGGTGTGGGTGCGCGAGTGCGTCAATTTACAAAAAATTTGAGTGCGGGTGCGCCTTAATGCGCCTATTAAAATGTTACATATGTACATATATATACACACACACACACACGCACACACATTGATGAAATAAAGTTAAGCATACATAATACACATCATGTTTGACAAACTTACATCATTAATTATTTATAGTGCAATTCAAATTTTTTATTGATCGCTATCTAATAGGGATAATTTTTGTTCTCTGAAAAATATATTTTAGAGAAATGAAAATGAATTATTATTATTTGGTCATAAAGATAATGAATTTGAAAAATGAAACAAAATATTACATATGTGTTTCAACATGTTTTCTAACAACTAGAATTTATTAAAAATGACTTATATTATTTTCGGAGAATTAAGAATGTTTAACATTTAAGTTCACGACTTAGGAAAACTTAATACATGACATAATAAAACTTAGTTCTAAAGCGTCGTATGCGTACTCAATACGCCAGATTACGACCGGTGCGTCAGTGCGCGACTTAGTAAAACTTAGTGCCCCTTAAAGCGCCGCACAAGCACTCAATGCGTCAGTGCGAGACCGGAGCGCCAGCGCGCGAAGGGGGGTAGGAGGATTATGTGACTTAGATAATGCTAATGCATAGTTTAAATTCAGTGGCTTTTTTGGGCACACACACGCACAACTATAAAAATCAGAAATTAGAAACTTTAAAAAGTGTAACAAATAGTGGGTGTTGTTCGTCTAATCAATTTCAAGAAAAGTGTGTTGGTGGGTAAATCTCATGATCTTGGGTTGTTGGGGTCCAAAATTTTCAAAACTAATGGAATATATATATATATATATATATATATATATATATATATATAAACTATATATATATATATTTATATATAAAAGAAGTTTCAAGTTTGAATAGAATTGTAAAAATTAATATGATTGATCTAAAATAGCTGATATGTTAATTTATGTATTTTATTTTAAGAATGTTGCGCCTTAAAACGCTACAACTCTCATTCCTCTATTTTAAATAAAATTATCGTTTTTGTTTTGATGATTACAAAACCTATACATTTTGTACTAATGGTTTTTATTGAGTATGCAGCATAAATTATGATCAAAGTTGAAGATTATAATAGTATTGAAATGCCAAAGAAATTGTCTTTTGGAAGACACGGATCGCCCCAGGCGATGGGTGCCATCGCCCCAGGCGATGGGTGCCAGGCGAGGATCGCCACGCCCATCGACAGAGGCGATGGCTAGGCGAGCATGCGGGGCAGATCGCCCCAGGCGATGGTGACCATCGCCTGAGGCGATGGCAGCCACAGGGACTTCGCCCCCGCACATCGACTGAAGCGACGCCGAGGCAATGCGCGGGCACGCGCGCGGGGAGTTCGCCCGAGGCGATGGCATGAACGCCCGAGGCGATGGTCTGGATCGCCTGAGGCGATGTGGAGTTCGTTTGAGGCGATGCAAAATTTGGACATGCTGAAGCTACGGCCTTAATTTTTGCTCTTGATCGCCTGAGGCGATCCACCGATCGCCTGAGGCGATCTGAGGATTTTTGACCGTTGGAACGCGGCGATAGGTGATCGCCCGAGGCGATGTCCGAGGCGATCTTGGAGTGATTCAAGCCTTATTTGAAGCAACGGCTAGTAGGAGCCTTGGAGGCCTTCTACACTATAAATATGGGTGTTTTGGATCATTTTGAAGTAAAGAAACAAGAGTATAAACTACAAGAAAGTTGTGTGCAATCAAAATCATTCTAGCATTGCAAACTTCATACATTTATATTGTATTGGAGTTTGTAATTTACTTCTTGTGTGTGATCTTTTGATTCTTGTTGTTGGTACACCGTGAAGGTGTGATTTGATTATTGTAAAGGTCCTCCAACACCGACGCAAGTTGGAAAATTGTATAAGTCGCCAATAAGTGAAGTTGGTGCAAGATTGTGGCTATCCTTGGAGCCCTTAAGGCCAAGAAGAAGTCGTTCTAGTGGATCCTCGGTTGGACGTTTTCTAGCCGGGAAGAGGAGACGTAGGCGATTCATCGCTGAACTTCTATAACAAATTCTTGTCTCATTTTATTACTTTATTTTCATTAAGCATTTATTTATTTTGTTCTTTCTATTTATCGATTGACTAAAGGCTTCCGCAAGCGAAAAATTATTTTATTTTTACAAACTCATTTTAAAAGGCTAAAGTAGCCAAGGAACCTCATTCACCCCCCCTCTTAGGTTCCAACAAGTGGTATCAGAGCCATTTGATTTGTGTTTTAAATCAAAATTTTTAAATGGCTAATCTAGCAAATGAGTTTGCTCAAGGTCAATCGACAAATCGCCCTCCGCTTTTCACGGGTGATAACTACGGTTATTGGAAGAATAGAATTTCTCTATACATCCAATCCGTAGATTATGATCTATGGAAAATCATAGTGAAAGGTCCACATATTCCTTTAAAGGAAGTTGGGGGAATTAGTGTTCCCAAATAAATGGACGATTTCACTAGAGCGGATATGATATTAATTTCACAAAATGCTAAAGCGATTAATATTTTGCATTGTGCCTTAGATATGAAGGAGTACAACCGGATCTCGATGTGCTCAACCGCAAAGGAAATTTGGGACAAATTGCAAATTTGTCATGAGGGCACTAATCAAGTGAAGGAGACCAAGATTGATCTATTGCAACTCAAGTATGAAACGTTTTGAGATGGAGTCCGGAGAAAACATTGATTCAATGTTTAGAAGGCTCACTCAAATCATCAATGAGCTTGCCCAACTTGGAGAGAAGTATCCTCCAAAACAAATATGGAGAAGAGCACTTAGAGCCCTACCACAAGAATGGGATGCCAAGAGGACGGCCATCATTGAATCTAACAAAGGAGATAGTGCATCATATGATATTGATGAACTTCATGGTACCTTGGTTACCCATGAGCTTGAGATGTCAACCCGGAAGGAAATGAAGAAGGATGAAGAAAAAGCAAAAGGCAAGGGGATTGCCTTGGTTGGAAAGAAAGCACAATCCGATGACGAAGATGATGAGGAAATGGCATTGTTCACAAGGAAGTTCAAGAAGTTCTACCGGAAATACAACAAGCCAAAGACCTCCGAATCCAACAAGAATTCTACTAAACGAGAGGTAACTTGTTATAATTGTCAACAAAATGGTCATTATGCTAATGAATGTCCAAGTAGAAAGAAGGCGGATAAGGGAAAGAAGAAAGCTTTAATGGCCACATGGAGTGATAGTGACTCCGATGAAGAAGTAGCAAACCTTTGTCTAATGGCTCTTGAAGATGAAGATGAAGATGATGAGGTACCATCTTATGATGAATTATTAGATGCTTATAATGAAATTATTGATGTTCTTGGTAAATCTAAAAAGAGTAATAAATTGTTAAAGTTGGACTTGGCTAAAAAGGAAGAAGAAAATGTTACTTTGAAAAATGAACTACTTGATTTAAAGAAATCTTTTGGGAAGTTTAATGATAGTGGTGTAATGCTTCATGAATTGCTTGGCTTGCAAAGATGTAGCTTTGATAAAGCCGGATTAGGCTTCTCAAGCAAGTCAAAAACATTTTCAAGCTTGTTAGCCAAAGCCAAGCATAATCCCCCTACTTGCACCTATTGTTGTAAGGTTGGTCATGTTAGAAATAAATGTAGATTTTTCAAAAATCAATACCAACCAAACAAGAGGTGGAAGTGGATTCCTAAATCCCCCATTGTTACTAACCAACATGGACCCAAAGAACAATTGGGTACCAAAGGTCCAAATATTAAAAATTTGTTTTGTAGGGAGGAACAAGTAAGAGGTCCAATTCTTGGTATCTCGATAGTGGATGCTCAAGACATATGACGGGTGACAAGAACTTGTTCTTGTCACTAAAAGCTAAAAGTGGAGGAAGTGTCACCTTTGGAGACAATAGCAAAGGAATCATTGAAGGCATTGGCTCAATTGGTAACTCTAACTCTACTATTATTGATGATGTACTTTATGTCAAAGGACTTAAGCATAACCTTCTTAGCATAAGTCAATTATGTGATAAAGGTTATGAAGTCTCATTTGCATCACTTCATTGCACCGTATCATACACTCATGACAAATCCATTAAATTCATTGGTTATAGAAGTGAGAATGTGTACAAGGTTGATTTGGATAATCTTTCTTCTCAAAATGTAAATGCCTTGTAACATTGAATGATAACAAAAATGTGTTATGGCATAGACGACTTGGTCATGTTGGATTGAGCACCATTGGTAAGATTCAAAAACTTGATCTTGTTGTTGGATTGCCTAACCTTGATTTACAAGTTGATTCTATTTGTGATGCTTGTCAACTAGGAAAGCATACTAGAGAATCTTTCAAAAATAAAAATGTTATCTCCACTTCTATGCCACTTGAATTGCTTCATTTAGACTTGTGTGGTCCTTCAAGAACAACTAGTCTAGGTGGAAAATCTTATGCATTTGTCATTGTGGATGATTTCTCTAGATTCACTTGGACATTGTTCTTAGCCCATAAAAGTGATGCCTTTGAGAATTTCAAAATATTTGCAAAAAGAGTTGAGAATGAGAAAACTCTTTCAATAAAAAGTATCCGTAGTGACCACGGAACCGAATTTGAGAATGAAAATTTTATAAACTTTTGTGATGACAAAGGCATTGGTCACAACTTTTCTTGTCCTAGGACACCTCAACAAAATGGTGTTGTTGAAAGGAAGAATAGGACATTAGTGGAAATTGCACGTACTATGCTATGTGAATATTCACTTCCAAAATATTTTTGGGCCGAGGCAATGAGCACCGCATGTTATATCATTAATCGTTCATCAATAAGGCCAATTCTCAAGAAAACTCCATATGAATTATGGAGGGGGAGAAAGCCTAACATTTCTTACTTCAAGGCTTTTGGTTCAAAGTGCTTCATTCACAACAATGGTAAGGATAACCTTGGTAAGTTTGATGCCAAATCGGATGAAGGTATATTTCTTGGTTATTCTAATACTAGTAAAGCATATAGAGTATTTAATAAACGTGTCTTATTGTTGAAGAATCTATTCATGTTATATTTGATGAGACTAACACTCGAGTATCAAGAATTTCCATGGATGGTGATGATGAAGAATTACTTGAGCAAAGGAGAGAGTCAACCACTCTTGAGAACTTTAGTGGTGATAAAGAAGAACAAAGAATGGAGTCAAGTAATTCCAAAGAGGATGGAGAACTTCCAAAAGATTGGAAAACCACCAAGGATCATCCCATGGATCTCATAATCGGTAGTCCATCAAAAGGGGTAAAAACTCGATCCTCATATATCAATATTTGTAATCATCTTGCTTTCATTTCTCACATAGAGCCTAAGGACATTAATGATGCATTGCTTGATGATTCTTGGATCTTGGCTATGCAAGAGGAACTAAATCAATTCACAAGAAATAAAGTTTGGAATCTTGTACCTAGGCCTTCGAACAACACCATAATTGGAACAAAATGGGTATTTAGAAATAAAATGGATGAACATGGGACGATTATTCGAAACAAGGCTAGGTTGGTAGCTAAAGGATATTGCCAAGAAGAGGGCATAGATTTTGATGAAACTTATGCACCCGTTGCTCGCTTAGAATCTATTCGCATGTTTCTTGCTTTTGCTTGCTTTAAAGATTTTAAGCTCTTTCAAATGGATGTCAAGAGTGCCTTCTTGAATGGTGATTTGAAAGAAGAGGTGTATGTTGATCAACCACCCGGGTTTGAGGATCCACATTTTCCCGACCATGTTTTTAAACTTGATAAAGCTTTGTATGGTTTGAAACAAGCTCCTAGAGCTTCGTATGAAAAACTATCTTCATTCTTAACCAAGAATGGCTTTACAAGAGGAAAAGTGGATATCACTTTGTTTACCTTAATTAAAGGAAATGATTTACTTATTGTTCAAATATATGTTGATGATATCATATTTGGTGCTACTAATGAATCTTTGTGCAAGGAGTTTTCTAAATTGATGCAAGATAATTTTGAAATGAGCATGATGGGAGAACTCAACTACTTTCTTGGATTGCAAATCAAACAATGCAAAGATGGAATCTTTATAAGCCAAGGAAAGTATGTCAAAGATATGCTAAAGAAATTTGGAATGGATAATACTAAAAGTGCATCAACACCAATTAGCTCATCAACCAAGCTTGACAAGGATGAACAAGGTAAACCAATTTGTCAAAAGCTTTATAGGAGTATGATTGGCTCTTTGCTTTATTTAACGGCTAGTAGGCCGGATATTATGTTTAGTGTTTGTTTATGTGCTAGATTTCAATCATCCCCAAAAGAATCACACTTGTTCGCCTTAAAACGTATTTTTAAATATCTTACAAAAACTCCAAATCTCGGCTTGTGGTATTCTAGAAACTCTTTCTTTGATTTGAAAGCTTACTCCGATGCCGATTTTGGAGGATATAAGGCGGATAGGAAAAGCACTAGTGGTACTTGTTTCTTTCTCGGTAATAGCTTGGTATCTTGGTTTTCCAAAAAGCAAAATTGTGTTGCACTCTCAACAACCGAAGCCGAATATATGGCCGCCGGAAATTGTTGTGCACAAATCTTGTGGATGAAAAGCCAATTACTTGACTATGGGCTAGATGTTTCAAAAGTTCCAATTTTTTGTGATAACACTAGCACCATATGTTTATCTAAAAATCCAATTCAACATTCTCGGACTAAGCATATCGATATAAGGCACCATTTCATTCGTGACCATATCGAGCAAAATGATGTTGAATTATTTTATGTTAATACCAATGATCAAATTGCCGATATTTTCACAAAACCACTAGACGAAAACACTTTTATTTTTCTTCGTGGTGAATTGGGTATGATTGAACTTTGAGCATGTTTGCATACCTTAACAAATGATATCATATTTAGGGGGAGCTCTCTACTTCATCATTTGCATAGAGCAATTGTGAAATTCATTTACATAAATTAATTATGTTAAATGAATTTTATAGCTCAAAATTTAATTTCAAAAGTGCATCTTGAAATCGCCTTTCAAAGTCACAAATTGTGAATTAGATTATGTGATTATTTTTTTTGTTGTTAGATGGTTTAATGTTAGTTAGAATTATCAAGAATTTTTTTTTGGTCCAAAAAATTAGCTCAAAATGTTGCCAAACCATCGCCTCAGCATTCTGTGCGAAGTGCTCGTCCGTGGTTCGCATCGCCTCAAACGATCGCAAGCATCGCCTCGGGCGTGGCTCGCATCGCCCCAAGCGATCGCAAGCATCGCCTCGGGCGTTCTCGATCGCCTCAGGCGTTCTCCAGATCGCCTCAGGCGATCTCGTTTTTTAAAGTCTGAAGGCTACGGCTTTTGCTCATTTTTTCAGCAACAATTCGTGTTTTTCACCCATAATTCGAGATTTCTTCATCATTGTTATAATCGATCATCCTAAGCCTTTCCAAACCATCAATTTCACTTTCCAAACAACAAATCTTCCAATTGGATTTTTGCAAACCCTAACCCCTTTTTCATAAAAATCGAAACTTGACCTCAATTCCCTTAAATTTCTTGCAATATGTCTCGAAGCAACCGTGAAGAAGGAGAATCAAGCCGGAGGAGACGCTCTAATCGCTCCAATAGGAATTATACGGGTCCTCCACTTGATGGTAAGCCAATTCCGGAAGACTATCTTACTCGCAAATTAATTCCGGGTTATATCTTTGATTTCGATTTCCTTAGGACTTCCCAGCTCCCAATTCTTGATTGGATTCAATTCCAACAATGGGAAAATTTTTTCAAACCCCCTAGAAAGAACGATTTTTTGTATCCATCCATGATTCATTCTTTCTATGCCAATCTTGAACTGTTTGAGGGTGATGGTGAGTTAACTATCAAAACCATCGTTTGTAATCGCCCAATTGAATTCAATAGCACTGAATTAGGAAATATTCTTCGCATTCCTTCGGAGGGTCCGGCTAAATTTGCTCTAGCTACTTGGCCCAATGATGGGGTATGTGATCATGCCCAAGCCTTGTATCTCATATTTGGCGGAACCCCTCAATGTCCAAACCAATCTTTTCTTGTGAATTCCATCCCTACGAACTACCAAATCCTTCACAAGATTGTGATCACCTCGATGATCCCTCGGGATGGTGATCGTCTTAGGTTGAAATTCTCTGATGTATATTTGATGTATTACATCATTACAATGACCCCCTTCAACCTACCTAGATTCATTGTCCAAATCTTTAGGAACACCGCCCATAATCCTAAAAAGGTTATTCTCCCATTCGGCCGTGTCCTAACAAAGATTTTTCTTCATTTCAACCTTCCTTTCGATGACAATGAGAAACTCCCTATCAAGTCCAAGGACACCTTCAATCTTAGGTGTTTTCTATTTAACAAAATTTCTTGGAATCCTTTCACTTCCTGTTGGGTTAATGATCCGGGGAACCTACTTTCTGCCTTCAATCCTAAAGATCACCCCTCATTACCCATTGATAGGATGACTAGTGCCAAAGGGTTCATTTTCCCTTCTTGATTGAACCAAATCTCGATGAGCCACCCATTCAGCATCAATCTCCACCTACCTTTGATGACATGATGAATATTGGGGCGGATTTTCCAGCTCCTGATAGTCATCAACCTTCTTCTTCTTTTGAGTTCAATCAAGACGCTTTTGCTTTCTTTACTTCTCAATTCCAAAGCCTTCGTGAGGATATGAACTCTCAATTTCAATCCTTGAGAGTCGACATGAATTCTCAATTTCATTCCCTTCGAGATGATGTTGCGTCTCTTCGAGCTTACCAAGACTCCTCGAGAGAAGATTTGTCGTATCTACGACATGAAGTGGACGATCTTCGTTCTCAGTTTTCCAGTACTCACATGGACGATGATACTACTCACGGGAATGATGGTGATGGTGATGGTGGCATGGATTGAGTTGTCTTTGTTTTAGTTTTTTTTTTAGATTTTATCCTTTTGTAATTGTTTGTAAGGATTGTAATTGTTCAATTGATGTTGGAATTAGTTTATTGTGTATGTTAATGGATTTTAAGTTATTGATTGGATTTTGAGTTGATTGTGTATTATTTGAATGGATTTATGGTTTATTCTTTTTTTTAAAGGAAACTATGTCCATTTTTTTAAAACTCCTTCACCTTTTTTTTTTTTTTTTTTTTTATTCTCACAAAAAGGGGGAGAATGTATATGTAAACTTGTTGTAAACTTGATTGTTGGAGTGCTATTTGCAACCTAATTGTTTTTACAACTTGTGACACATTTTGTAAAGGTGATAAAAATGCACATTGAAACATTGTTTATCATTGCATTCATTAAGGGGGAGTTTAAACTCTCTATGCATTGCATTGTTATAAGTCTTATTTCCTTTCAAGTTTACCGGGTTTTGTGATCATCAAAAAGGGGGAGATTGTTGCGCCTTAAAACGCTACAACTCTCATTCCTCTATTTTAAATAAAATTATCGTTTTTGTTTTGATGATTACAAAACCTATACATTTTGTACTAATGGTTTTTATTGAGTATGCAGCATAAATTATGATCAAAGTTGAAGATTATAATAGTATTGAAATGCCAAAGAAATTGTCTTTTGGAAGACACGGATCGCCCCAGGCGATGGGTGCCATCGCCCCAGGCGATGGGTGCCAGGCGAGGATCGCCACGCCCATCGACAGAGGCGATGGCTAGGCGAGCATGCGGGGCAGATCGCCCCAGGCGATGGTGACCATCGCCTGAGGCGATGGCAGCCACAGGGACTTCGCCCCCGCACATCGACTGAAGCGACGCCGAGGCAATGCGCGGGCACGCGCGCGGGGAGTTCGCCCGAGGCGATGGCATGAACGCCTGAGGCGATGGTCTGGATCGCCTGAGGCGATGTGGAGTTCGTTTGAGGCGATGCAAAATTTGGACATGCTGAAGCTACGGCCTTAATTTTTGCTCTTGATCGCCTGAGGCGATCCACCGATCGCCTGAGGCGATCTGAGGATTTTTGACCGTTGGAACGCGGCGATAGGTGATCGCCCGAGGCGATGTCCGAGGCGATCTTGGAGTGATTCAAGCCTTATTTGAAGCAACGGCTAGTAGGAGCCTTGGAGGCCTTCTACACTATAAATATGGGTGTTTTGGATCATTTTGAAGTAAAGAAACAAGAGTATAAACTACAAGAAAGTTGTGTGCAATCAAAATCATTCTAGCATTGCAAACTTCATACATTTATATTGTATTGGAGTTTGTAATTTACTTCTTGTGTGTGATCTTTTGATTCTTGTTGTTGGTACACCGTGAAGGTGTGATTTGATTATTGTAAAGGTCCTCCAACACCGACGCAAGTTGGAAAATTGTATAAGTCGCCAATAAGTGAATGTTGGTGCAAGATTGTGGCTATCCTTGGAGCCCTTAAGGCCAAGAAGAAGTTGTTCTAGTGGATCCTCGGTTGGACGTTTTCTAGCCGGGAAGAGGAGACGTAGGCGATTCATCGCTGAACTTCTATAACAAATTCTTGTCTCATTTTATTACTTTATTTTCATTAAGCATTTATTATTTTGTTCTTTCTATTTATCGATTGACTAAAGGCTTCCGCAAGCGAAAAATTATTTTATTTTTACAAACTCATTTTAAAAGGCTAAAGTAGCCAAGGAACCTCATTCACCCCCCCTCTTAGGTTCCAACAAAGAATATTATATTTTAATATTAAATTGATATATAAATGAGATCTAAATTAGTTATATTTACTATTCCATGCAAATCTACCATAATAAAGCTTTCCACTTTTGAGTCAAACAATAATGGAAGAAGACCAATAAAAAAAATATATTTATAATATTTCACGTAAAGCTAAGGATAAACGCACTTAAAATCCTCACTTCCAAACATAACTTTAACATTCCTCCCTATATCAAAGATTCATTATTCTAACTCCCTACTATACTCCTATTCTTTATTCCAACTCTCTACCAACTTCAAAAGACATAAAAGCCATTACTTTAATTGCATAAAATACCTTAAAGCTTTTAGGATTATTACAAAAACACCCAAAATCTCATTTTTTACTAACAAACAACTCCTAATAAGGGTATGTTAACGCATGGGCCTTAATGAACATGAGATCCTGCAGTTTCTGTCATTTTGAGAGAACCCAAGAGCATACTTTTGGAAAGTACTCACAGTTCATGATAAATTTTAAGCCCTAAAATTCCCTTATTTTAAGAACATGTGAAAATAAATAACAAGCACATCATGCTTTCGTATTACAATAAAATTTTAACAAACTGAAATATACCATTTTGACCACAACGGCACCGGGTGATGTGGGTTGCAAAGCCACCAGTCGAAGACTTACTGCCTCCAGACTGTTTTACGAATGGCTCGTCACCATCCAACCTCAGCACTCAGGCGAGGTTAGTCTGCCAGTTATCCGACTCCTTCAGAAACCGCACAGTACAACCCTAATTTGTTTCCTACCTTATGGCGTAAGGTATACTCAAAATATAAGAAAGATTTAAAGAAATTTGGGAGATAGATGGGCAACAGCCTTCGTTTTATTCTGGAAATACTTATAGTATCCATTACATTAAAACGTCTCCTTTTGGGAGGAGATTGACTTGTTTATCCTTTCATATATATGAGGCTTGACTCAAGAACACATAAACTAAAAACAAACAGAACAATATTACAAACGATTACAAAAGAACGAAAGAAATGAATATTACCAAGCTATGAAAGTTGAAGAATTACAAAGCTTGGAGACTACATTTTTTATTCTCAGAAAACTATGGAGAATTTTCGATGTCCTCAGCTTCCTGAATGAGTGCCCTTATATAGGCATGAATCCGGACTTGAACTTCGGATTCCAGATCTTGATAATTGTTGAGTGCGCCTTAACTTTCACGTGGTCTGACATCTTTTGTCTGAGTGTGCCAACTTTTCTCGTAAGTGGTCCATTATTTTTGTCCGAGTGCGTTGATCAGTATCCGCACTATCGTTTAATGGTCCACGCCCTTTTCCTTTGTCGGGGAATCTTTACATTATTGGTTTTTGTGGTCCCCGATTTTTAGGAAAACGAGCTATCTTATCAGCATGTCTTTTGTCTTTCCTGCCTCTAATTTGTCAGGTTTGAATAGGATCCTTTCGCAAATTCTGGTTCATTCTGCTCCGAAAATGCTTGATAAATGTGTATATTTCTTGAAATCAAGAAAGTCTATTTCTTGAAAATCATATTGTAATGGTTTTTACATATAACCACATTATATTAGGGTCAAAAATGAAAACATAATTATATATATTCGGACCATTTGATTCTATAATGGTAGCCTTGATGCTGCCACGATTTTCATGATTTTTGCTTTTCAATCTGTAACAGTACATAAATGGTGCTCTCCTCCTTTTAAATCTTGTTAGTCCACTGTGGGTAATGCATAGTTTAAGGGGGTATATTGGTTATTGACTTTTATTGACTTTTAATGATTTTTATGGAGTTTAAAAGTCTAGAGGTATTCAATCCAGACTTTTATATACTCTACAAAAGTCTAGTATTCAAGACAGACTTTCGTAGAGTTTTTAAAAGTCAAGTGGTATTCAAACGTGAATTTTTAAACTCTATAAAAGTCTATAGGTATCTAAAATCTCATAGACTTTTAATGACTTCTGTTGAAATCTCTAGGTACAAACTTTGATGCCCCATGTACATTTCCAAAAAGTTAAAATTCTCCACCACTCCTAGTAAAGATTTGGAATGACTTTTAATTCCTAATTACCCTCATCTCTCTTTACTCTTTATGTTTATTTTCATTTTCGACACGATTAACTCCCCGTTGGCTTTTCCTCCCCTGTTTTCTACATGTACCTTTTCTTTAATTCATAATGTGCGGCTATCACATCTTATTTTTTATCCAATATAATACTAATATTTGCACAAGTATTTTGATAAAATAACAAGTTAAGGTGCTCAATTTTATATTAGATGATAGATTTTTAAAATGATTGTATGGTTCTATATCTATAAACAATTATAATAAAGATTTTTCTAAAACAAAAGATATTTATAACGATATAAATTATCATGTTTAATTTAAAAGTATGTTTTAAGAATTTTTATAGTAGTCAACTATCATCAAAAGATATTTTAAGTTTATAAAATTTTATTTAATAGTGAACTTTTGTTTTATTACACAAAATTATAGATTACAATTATATAACAACATTAACTGATTCTTCAAGATGTTCAATATTTGCCATGCAAAAGAATTGAATTGGTATTTTTCGCATTTTTTTACTGTTAAATAAGTAAAATGTGTTTACATTAATAATAAAAGAAAATTATATGTTGAAAATGTTATTTATATTCATTTGTTAGTTCAAAAAAATTAATTATAAGTTGAAAAATCTATAGAGTCTATAAAATTCTTTTGATAATTCCGTGTAATTCTATAAAAGTTATTAGAAATCTATGAATTTCATAGAAGTCCATCATTTAACAAAGTTATTAAAAATCGATAAAGTCCATAAAAATCTATTGAAAAAGTGTACGAGACTCTATACAAATCTTTTTATAACTCCATGAAATTATATAAAAGTCAATAGAAATCTATCAACTCCATAAAAGTCAATCATTTAAAAAAGTCATTAAAAGTCAGTAAAAATCTAGATTGAATACCCCCTAAATTTCGGTGGCTTTTTATGGCGCGCACACACACGCACGCATATATATATATATATATATATATATATATATATATATATATATATATATATATATATATATATATATATTAAAAAAGCTCTAATATGTTATACTAATTTTTGGTTGAGAGCTTAAAAATCAGACATTAGAAACTTTAAAAAGTGTAAATCTCAATTTCAAGAAAAAGTGTGTTGGTGGATAAATCTCATGAACTTGCGTTGTTGGGGTCCAAATTTTCAAAACTAATGGAATATATATATATATATATATATATATATATATATATATATATATATATATATATATATATATATATATATATATATATAAAAGAAGTTTCAAGTTTGAATGGAATTGTAAAAATTAATATGGTTGATCTAAAATAGCTGGTATGCTAATTTATGTATTTTCATTTTAAGAATATTATATTTTAATATTAAATTGATATATAAATGATATCTAAATTAGTTCTATTTACTATTACACGTAAATCTACCATAATAAAGCTTTCCACTTTTGAGTCAAACAATAATGGAAGAAGACCAATAAAAAAATAATATTTATAATATTTCACGTAAAGCTTGTTGGAAATTTGAATTGAATTAAATGATGTGTCCATTCATGTTGAGGTGCAATTTTTCATGATTGGATGCTTCCAAATTAAATGGTGTGTCCATTCATGTTGGGGTGTAATTTTTCATAATTGGATGCTTCCAAATAGTGTCTATTGATGACACCATTTGGTATACTATATAAGAAACAACCCTTGAATGAATTAGACGTGGAATTTTAGAAATTCACATCATATAGAAGATCAAAATTTGAGTAATATTATGGATATTCATCATTCTTGAATATTGAGCGCTTTTAAACCTTTGTGGTTTAAATGATTTGTGATTTGGAGTGCTCCCATTACAAATCATAGTCGTTGTATCTTGAGAGACAAATTGCCAAAGTAAACCGTTAGCACCGTAGCAGGTCAATATTGTCTTAAGGACAGAGATTAAAAATCTCGCCTCGACATTCTTACTAAAAAGTCATTTGTTGTTTTTGCTTGCTACTTTACTAAGATACACACCCATAAATTTTGAACAACAATCTTAAGACAATATTATCAACAAATGGCTCCGTCGAGTGAAACAACGACTCCCGTTCATCATGGTGAAAGACCTGAAAAGTTCAATGGGAACGATTTCAAGCGATGGCAACAAAAGATGTTTTATTTGACAACCTTGGGGTTGACAAGGTTCCTCAATGAGGATGCTTCTACTATTATGGAGTGAGTGGAATCAAAGCGATTTCATGCGCAAGAATTATATTCTCAACAGACTAGACAACACATTATACAATGTGTATTGTCTAGTGAAGATGGCCAAGGAATTGTGGAATTCCTTGGAGAAGAAGTACAAATCCGAGGATGCCGGCATAAAGATATTCATCTTTGGGAGATTCATGGATTTCAAAATGGTTGATACAAAGCCGGAGATATCACAAGTGTAAGATTTGCAAGTAATGATGCACGAAATTTATGCGGACGGAATTAGTCTAAGTGATTCATTCCAAGTTGCCTCAATGATTGAGAAGTTGCCTCCGTCATGGAAGGATTTCAAAAATTATCTCAAGCAAAAACGAAAAGAGATGAATCTTGAAGACCTTGTGGTTCGCTTGAAAATCGAGGAGGACAACAGAATTTCTGAAAGGGAGGAAAATTGGCACCAACATGAAGCACGAGTGAACTTAGGGGAAAAACACGCCGGAACAAAGCGCAGGTTTGACGGCATGAACTCCAAATCTGGAAAGGCGAAGAAGTTCAAAGGCAAGTTCTACAAATGTGGAAAACCAAATCAAATGGCGAATGATTGTCGCAATAAAGACGATTGTGGAAAGGCTATGGATCAAGTTAATGTAACCGAAGAAGATCGTTTCTCAAAAGATTTGGATGATCTAGCGCTTACCGCTTAATTAGATTGTGTATCTTTGAAAGTTGTAAACTCCAAGAATGGAGTGATTCTAAATAAATGTAATGACGATATTGGTTGAAAGCAATAAAATTCATTTTATTACTTCTTGTATTGAATCGTATGGTTTGTGCCATGATTGTTAGGATCATTTAAATCATAGTTAGCAACACAAATTGTAATGTTAAATTTATTGCATGTGTGGGCACTAAGTTAACAAAATCGTCATTCATTTGTTAGAAGAATCGTAACCTCTCTAGAGTTAACTCACAATGATGTTTGTGATGAAAATATTATGCAAACTAGAGATGTGAGAAAAGTAATTTGTTACTTTATCAATATTTGTACATGATATTGTTGTGACTTTTTTGTTATGTAGCAAAAACGAGGCCAATGAGGTGTTTAAACACTTCAAGAATGAGATTGCACTAAAATTTAGCAAATGAGTTTTGCTATGGGAAATTGTAAGTAGAGTATACTTGTGTTGTCTAAGAATTTGACACTTAACCTTGAATCTGCAAGACTATAAAATCTTAAATTCGAGTTTCTAAGCTTTGTACAATTAAAACACAAGTGATAAATCGAAGCCACAAATTTTGACTAGGCGTTGTAATATCTCAAATTGGTTCATTTTGAATTTCTAAGCTAGTACGCTTATAACATGAATTTGCAAGATTTAAAATCTTGAATTCAAGTTTTCTAAGTTAGTACGCTTAAATTGCAAATTGTGAACCGAGTTTGAGAATATTATCCAAGTTTCAACTTTTGTAAACAAGTACGCTTAAATCCGAAATTTTAAAGAAATAAAAACTTGAATTTGGATTTGTAAGACGATAACACTTAGAACTTGAAACACGAAAGTTTGAACGCCAATGCATTTCGTTACTACCCGAAGTTGTGGGGGGTTGCAATTTTAGGATTCAGTCAGAGACTAAGTACCACATTTAGGCAAGGACGAAAAACCTTGTGATTGAAGGAAAAAAGAGTTTCCTACAATATTTGAAATGTGGTGGTACTTGGTTAAACTAGAAATATGATTGCTAAAGTGAAGTCATAACAAACGTCAAATAAGTGACATGAAGAGTTTGACAAATAATGTTGTCCAATAGATAAACGAGTGTGATAAATGTGTACACTCGTAGGCATATGTATGCTTGTGTATTGATGATATGCTCATTGGAAAAGCAATTTAGAAATCATCAAGTAACAAAGAAAAATGTTGACAAGACATATAAACGTATGTGCATCAAGAACAATTAATTTGAGAGCGAAGAATGAGAGCAATGGCAATGTACAAAGTTATTTTGTTGTTTTGTCTTACCTTGATTTGTGCTAAAAACACCATGGTTTTTGCACAATGCAAAGGGTACTTCCAAGGTTGTTGGGAAAACATTTCTAAGTTTTGGTGATGACAAACACCAACTGGACAGACACGTACCGGGTATCAAGGAACCTACCGGATGACAAACACCAACTGGCAGACACGTACCGGGTATCAAAGACCTACCGGATGACAAACACCAACTGGACAGACACCTACCGGGTATCAAAAACTTACCGGGTGACAAACACCTACCGGATGAACACCTACCGGGTGACAAAGACTTACCGGGTGACAAACATCAACCGGATGAATACCTACTGGGTGACAAAGACCTACCGGATGATGGATATCAACTGGATACACAGACACCTACCGGGTATCAAAGACCTACCGGATGATGGACATCAACTGGATACACAGACACCTACCGGATGAACACCAACCGCATGGACATCTACCTGATGGACACCAACTGGATAGACATCTATCGGATGGACACCAACTGAATAAACACCTACCGGATGGACAATAACTGGACAACCATCTACTGGTTACAGAAGAATGATTGACCAGTTGATCGAAGAAAGCCAGCATAGGACTAACCATCCAGCAAGAGCTCAAAGCAACGAGACAAAACAAGTACAACCTATTATGACAAAGGTACAACAGAGCGGCGCACCCTGCTATATCTCCGCCACCAATAGCGTCAGAATAAAAGAGCCGTTGCTAAACAAAATAGGAAAGAAGACAATCAGAATATGGAATGGTAACAGAATATGGATCTCTTCCAAATATAGACAAGTTGTCGTTAAAGATCAAGATGTCTATAAATACGTCCAAGTGAAGAATGAAGAGGTTAGCTGAACGATCTATTCAAACAAGAGAAACACCTCAACGCAAAATGAATAATCATCTCACTGATATTCTCTAAAGATTCAGCAAGAGCAGACAAGCAGTACTACTGTATCTGTGACAATTATCCTCAACTGAAGGTTGCTGCTCAACAACACTCGAAGCTAAAAAGTTTATTTTGTGAGAGTGTCATAGAATCTATTGTAATCAAATTAAGAAGTTGTGATTGCTAGGAGTTTAGGCCAAGCTGTGTGAGTGCCTAAGAAGGTTGTATACTGTAAAGTGTAAACCAAGTCTTCTAGTGAAACCTTCCTGCAAAGAAAGAAGGGGAGACGTAGACGCGTTGTGCTTCGAACTTCCAGAAACAAATATTTGTGTCATTTACTTATTGCTTATTTACTACTCAGTTTTATTCCTCACATGTCCAGCAGACGTCTTCCGCATTATAATCAGTGTCTGCTGACTTGCATATATTGAGAAGCTACTGCAGTACTTAACAGTCTGCAGTTAACCCGAGCAAAATCAAAATTGAACCTAGTGTTTATTCAACCCACCCCTTTCTAAACACTACCCCGATCATAACAAAGGTCTTGTACAACAATGTGCGAGATATGTTCAAAGAAATGGTCCTAAACAGGACCCATCTCCAGAATGTTGTCAAAATAATGGACTTCCCATGTGTGTGTCCACATATCACTAATGATGTTGAGCAGATAACTAGTATGGAGAAAGCTGTCTTTGTTACTCGATTCTATGGGAAGCCATTAGCTTATGGAACCTGATGTGGAAGTAAGTTGATGTTTCTAACATGTTAGATTAATTTCTTGATTCCCATTTTTTCTTAGTCGGTGGTGGATTCATGAGTTTTGATTACAAGAAATGCACTTTTCTATTTTGTCTTGTGTTGCAGGTTATTTTTTGAGAAAAGATAACATAAATGTCCGATTTCGCTCACTTGTCCAAAGCCACTCTGGAGGAATTTCAACGCAGACTGTCAATCTTCGGACTTACCCTTAAGCCTGCATTCAAGAAGAAAGAGATGTGTTGGAATCGAAGAGGGGGGTGAATGAGATTCCTTGGCTACTTTAGCGTTTTAAATGAGTTTGTAAAAATAAAATATTTGCGCTTGCGGAAGCCTTTAGTCAATCGATAAATGCAAAGAATAAAATAAATAAATGCGTAAAGGAAATAAAGCAATAAATAACAAAAGGATTTGTTATAGAAGTTCGGCGATGAATCGCCTACGTCTCCTCTTCCCGGTTAGATAACCTCCAACCGAGGTTCCACTAGAACAATAGATCTTAGCCTTGAGGGCTCCAAGTTAGCCACACAACAACTCTTCCCGAGTTACAACGCTCTTCCCGAGCACACTACTCTTCCCGAGTACACAACGCTCTTCCCGAGCACAATACCCTTCACGAGTATACAAAGCTCTTTCCGAGCTACCAACACTCTTCACGAGTCTTCTTGGCCTTAAGGGCTCCAAGGATAGCCACACACTTGCACCAACTAGACTTGTTGATGACTTTACAATTTTCCAACTTGCTTTGGTGTTGGAGGACCTTTACAAGATATCAAACCAAAAGCACCTTCACGGTGTACTCACACGAAGAAAGCAAGACTCAACAAAGTAAAGAATTACAAGCTTCAATACAACAACAATGTATGGAGATTGCAATGCAACTACAAATAATAATGATCAAGACTTTTGTATAAGTTGTAGGCTTGTTCCTTAGCTTCAAAATGCTCCAAAGCAACAATATTTATAGTGTAGAAGTCCTCCAAGGCTCCTAGTAGCCGTTGCTTCAAATAAGGCTTGAATCACTCCAAGATCGCCTCGGACATCGCCTCGGGCGATCACCATCGCCGCGCCCCAACGGTCAGCAAAAATCACGGATCGCCTCAGGCGATCGGTGGATCGCCTCAGGCGATCCAAGTCAAATCCCAATGCCGTAGCTTCAGCAGCCTGAAATCATGCATCGCCTCAAACGATCTCCACATCGCCTCAGGCGTTCCAGCCCATCGCCTCAGGCGTTCGTGTCATCGCCTCGGGCGATCTCCCTGCGCGCATGCCCGCGCCAAGCCTCGGCGTCGCTTCAGTCGATGTGCTGGGGCGAAGTCCTTGTGGCTGCCATCGCCTCAGGCGTTGGTCACCATCGCCTGGGGCGATCTTCCCCGCATGCTCGCCTAGCCATCGCCCGGGTCGATGAGCGTGGCGATCCTCGCCTGGCACCCATCGCCTGGGGCGATGGCACTCATCGCCTGGGGCGATCCGTGTCTTTCAAAAGACACTTTTTCTTTGGCATTTCAATACAATTACAATCTTCAAATTTGATCATAATTTATGCTGCATACTCAATAAAAATCATTAGTACAAAATGTATAGGTTTTGTAATCATCAAAACAAAAACGATAATTTTAAAATAGAGGAATGAGAGTTGTAGTGTTTTAAGGCACAACAATCTCCCCCTTTTTGATGATCACAAAACCCGGTAAACTTGAAAGAAAATATAACTTATAACAATGCAATGCATAGAGAGTTTAAACTCCCCCTTAATGAATGCAATGATAAACAATGTTCCAATGTGCATTTTTATCACCTTTACAAAATGTGTCACAAGTTGTAAAAACAATTTGGTTGCAAATAGCATTTCATCAATCAAGTTTACACCAAGTTTACACATACATTCTCCCCCTTTTTGTGAGAATAAAAAAGGGTAAATGATTTTTAAGAAAAAATTGGACATAGTTTCCTTTAAAAAATGAATAAACCATAAATCCATCCAAGTAATAACAATCAACTCAAAATCCAATTAACAACTTAAAATCCATCAATATACACAATAAACCAATTCCAACATCAATTAAACCATTTAATCCTTACAAATAAATTACAAAAGGATAAAATCTAAAAAAAACACTAAAACAAAGACAACTCAATCCATGCCACCATCACCATCACCATCATTCCCGTGAGTAGTATCCTCGTCCATGTGAGCACTGGAAAACTGAGAACGAAGAGCGTCCACTTCATGTCGTAAATACGACAAATCTTCTCTCGAGGAGTCTTGGTAAGCTCGAAGAGACGCAACATCATCTCGAAGGGAATGGAATTGAGAATTCATGTCGACTCTCAAGGATTGAAATTGTGAGTTCATATCCTCACGAAGGCTTTGGAATTGAGAAGTAAAGAACGCAAAGGCGTCTTGATTGAATTCAAAAGAAGAGGAAGGTTGATGACTATCAGGAGCTGGAATATCCGCCCCAATATTCATCATGTCATCAAAGGTAGATGGAGATTGATGCTGAATGGGTGGCTCATCGAGATTTGGTTCAATCAAGAAAGGAAAATGAAGCCTTTGGGCACTAGTCATCCTATCAATGGGTAATGAGGGGTGATCTTTAGGATTGAAAGCAGAAAGTAGGTTCCCCGGATCATTAACCCAACAGGAAGTGAAAGGATTCCAAGAAATTTTGTTAAACAGAAAACACCTAAGATTGAAGGTGTCCTTGGACTTGATAGGGAGTTTCTCATTGTCATCGAAAGGAAGGTTGAAATGAAGAAAAATCTTTGTTAGGACACGGCCGAATGGGAGAATAACCTTTTTAGGATTATGGGCGGTGTTCCTAAAGATTTGGACAATGAATCTTGGTAGGTTGAAGGGGGTCATGGTAATGATGTAATACATCAAGTATACATCAGAGAATTTCAACCTAAGACGATCACCATCCCGAGGGATCATCGAGGTGATCACTATCTTGTGAAGGATTTGATAGTTTGTAGGAATGGAATTCACAAGAAAAGATTGGTTTGGACATTGAGGGGTTCCGCCAAATATGAGATACAAGGCTTGGGCAGGATCACATACCCCATCATTGGGCCAAGTAGCTAGAGCAAATTTAGCTGGACCCTCCGAAGGAATGCGAAGAATATTTCCTAATTCAGTGCTATTGAATTCAATTGGGTGATTGCAAACGATGGTTTTGATAGTTAATTCACCATCACCCTCAAACAATTCAAGATTGGCATAGAAAGAATGAATCATGGATGGATACAAAAAATCGTTCTTTCTAGGGGGTTTGAAAAAATTTTCCCATTGTTGGAATTGAATCCAATCAAGAATAGGGAGCTGGGAAGTTCTAAGGAAATCGAAATCAAAGACATAACCCGGAATTAATTTGCGAGTAAGATAATTTTCCGGAATTGGCTTACCATCAAGAGGAGGACCCGTATAATTCCTAGAGGATCGATTAGAGCGTCTCCTTCGGCTTGATTCTCCTTCTTCTCGGTTGCTTCGCGACATTTTGCAAGAGATTTGAGAGAATTGAGGTAAATTTTCGATTTTTTGAGAAATGGGGTTAGGGTTGCAAAATTTCGAATTGGAAGATTTGGTGTTTGGAAAGTGAAATTGATGGTTTGGAAAGGCTTAGGATGATCGATTATAACAGTGATGAAGAAGGCTCGAATTATGGGTGAAAAACACGAAATATTGCTGAAAAAATGAGCAAAACCCATAGCCTTCTGTCTTTAAAACCCGAGATCGCCTGAGGCGATCTGGAGAACGCCTGAGGCGATCGAGAACGCCTGAGGCGATGCTTGCGATCGCTTGAGGCGATGCGAGCCACGCCCGAGGCGATGCTTGCGATCGTTTGAGGCGATGCGAGCCACGGACGAGGCACTACGCACTGAATGCTGAGGCGATGGTTTGGCCATATTTTGAGTCAATTTTTGGACCAAAAAATTATTTTTGAAAAATCCAACTAACATTAAACCATCTAACAACAAAAATAAATCACATAATCTCAAAAACACAATAATTCACAATTTGTGACTTTTAAAGGTGATTACAAGATGCATTTTTGAAATTAAATGTGAGTAAATTTGATTCCCCCTTAACAATTGCATAGCACATACAAAATAATCAAGTAAAGCATAAAGTAAACAACTCTCCCCCTTAAACCATGCATACACAAGCTCTCCCCCTTAAACTATGCATGAAGTAAACTTCAAGATTATCACACAAATATCCCCCTTTTTGTGATAATCAAAAAGTACAAAAATTAAATAGACAAATTCACAAATATGTGTTGACACACAGCCATATTTTATACATGTTCCTCATAAAGAATGTAATAGCCATGACAAGCAAGATTAAATCATTTAGAGGAATACAAACATGCGTTTAAGGCGAGCAACAATGAATTGCAAAGTGTGCATGTGTTCTACCAAAATTTCATGCATTTGTGCCCAATAAACATTAGAATTCTCAAATCATCATTTGATAAATTTATTAAGATCATGATAACATTATTTCAAAGATAGAGCATCTAAACAGATATAGCATGCTTAATCACATAATATCATATAACAAATTCAAATTAGAATTCATTGCACTTACTATAAAAGGATAGGCATACATCATGCAATAAAACAATTTATATGTGCACATGCTAAGGGGTTATGCATTTTACTCCAATCAATATTGAGCTTCATTATTTATTGGTCACAATTAATTTGTGCCAATTAATTTTGAATTGCTCATTTAAAATGTATAAAATAAATTTTACCTTTGATGACAAGAGTGAGTTCTTGTCATTGGTCCTATGCCTCGTGCTTCTTCTATAGTGGTGAATAAGATGGTTTTCCTCCCTTGAGGTGCTTGTGCCTTCATCATTCATCCCATTGTTGACCCTACAAAACAAGTTGGCAATAGAAGGATCTTTGGTACCCATTTGATTTTTGGGTCCTAGAGGGTTAGCTTCCTTTGGCACCTTTGGAATCCATTTCCACATTTTATTAGGTTGGTATTGGATTCTAGCAAACCTACACTTGTTTTTGGTATGACCACTTTTACAACAATAGTTACAAGTAGGAGAGTTGTGCTTTGCTTTGGCCAACAAGCTTGAAAAAGATTTGATTTGTTTGAAAAGCCTAACCCGGCTTTGTCAAAGCTACATCGTTGTAATCCAAGCAATTCACTCATCTTTTGACTACTTTCACTAAATTTGCAAAAAGATAATTTTAAAGAATCTAATTCATTTTTCAATGAATTATTTTCTTCATCTTTCTTAGCAATCTCAAGTTTGAGTAGTTTGTTGCTCAACTTAGTTTTGCCAAGTACATCTATAAGCTCATTATAAGACTCTAAAAGTTCATCAAATGAAGGTACCTCATCGTCGCTATCATCTCCTTCATCTTTGTCATCTTTTGCCATGAGACATAGATTTGTTGCTTCTTCTTCTTGATCGGAGTCGCTATCACTCCATGTGGCTATAAACGCCTTCTTCTTTCCTTTGTCCTCATTCTTCTTCCTAGGACATTTATTAGCGTAATGACCTTTATCTTGACAATTATAACAAGTTACCTCATTTTTGGATTCTTGTTTGGTACCACTAGAGGCCTTTGGATTGCTATGTTTGTTGAAGAACTTCTTGAACTTTCTTGTGAACAATGCCATCTCCTCATCATCATCATCTTCTTCATCATCGGATGGATCTTTTCTTCCAACCAAGGCAATCCCATTTCTCTTGGATCTATCCTCCTCCTTTACTTCTCTCCTTGTGGCAACTTCAAGCTCATGAGTCACCAATGTGCCATGGAGCTCATCAAGATCATAGGAAGCACTTTCTCCTTTGTTGGACTCGATGATGGCCGTCCTCTTGGCATCCCATTCCTTTGGTAAGGCTCTTAGTGCTCTCCTCCATATTTGCTTTGGAGGATACTTCTCTCCAAGTTGGGCAAGCTCGTTTATGATTTGAGTGAGCCTCCTAAACATTGAATCCACATCTTCTCCGGAATCCATCTCAAATGTCTCATATTTGAGTTGCAATAGATCAATCTTGGTCTCCTTCACTTGATTAGTGCCTTCATGACAAATTTGTAATTTGTCCCATATCTCCTTTGCGGTTGAGCACATCGAGATCCGGTTGTACTCCTTCATATCTAAAGCACAATGTAAAATATTAATAGCTTTAGCATTTCGAGATATTAAAATCATATCCGCTCTAGTAAAATCGTCCATTTCTTTGGGAACACTTATTCCCCCAATTTCCTTTAAAGGAACATGTGGACCTTTCACTATGATCTTCCATAAGTCACAATCTACGGATTGGATATATAGAGAAATTCTATTTTTCCAATACCCGTAGTTATCACCCGTGAAGAGCGGAGGTCTATTTGTCGATTGACCTTGAGCAAACTCATTTGCTAGATTAGCCATAAAAAAGATTTGATTTCAAAACAAAAATCAAATGGCTCTGATACCACTTGTTGGAATCGAAGAGGGGGGGTGAATGAGATTCCTTGGCTACTTTAGCGTTTTAAAATGAGTTTGTAAAAATAAAATATTTTGCGCTTGCGGAAGCCTTTAGTCAATCGATAAATGCAAAGAATAAAATAAATAAATGCGTAAAGGAAATAAAGCAATAAATAACAAAAGGATTTGTTATAGAAGTTCGGCGATGAATCGCCTACGTCTCCTCTTCCCGGTTAGATAACCTCCAACCGAGGTTCCACTAGAACAATAGATCTTGGCCTTGAGGGCTCCAAGTTAGCCACACAACAACTCTTCCCGAGTTACAACGCTCTTCCCGAGCACACTACTCTTCCCGAGTACACAACGCTCTTCCCGAGCACAATACCCTTCACGAGTATACAAAGCTCTTCCCGAGCTACCAACACTCTTCACGAGTCTTCTTGGCCTTAAGGGCTCCAAGGATAGCCACACACTTGCACCAACTAGACTTGTTGATGACTTTACAATTTTCCAACTTGCTTTGGTGTTGGAGGACCTTTACAAGATATCAAACCAAAAGCACCTTCACGGTGTACTCACACGAAGAAAGCAAGACTCAACAAAGTAAAGAATTACAAGCTCCAATACAACAACAATGTATGGAGATTGCAATGCAATTACAAATAATAATGATCAAGACTTTTGTATAAGTTGTAGGCTTGTTCCTTAGCTTCAAAATGCTCCAAAGCAACAATATTTATAGTGTAGAAGTCCTCCAAGGCTCCTACTAGCCGTTGCTTCAAATAAGGCTTGAATCACTCCAAGATCGCCTCGGACATCGCCTCGGGCGATCACCATCGCCGCGCCCCAACGGTCAGCAAAAATCACGGATCGCCTCAGGCGATCCAAGTCAAATCCCAATGCCGTAGCTTCAGCAGCCTGAAATCATGCATCACCTCAAACGATCTCCACATCGCCTCAGGCGTTCCAGCCCATCGCCTCAGGCGTTCGTGTCATCGCCTCGGGCGATCTCCCTGCGCGCATGCCCGCGCCAAGCCTCGGCGTCGCTTCAGTCGATGTGCTGGGGCGAAGTCCTTGTGGCTGCCATCGCCTCAGGCGTTGGTCACCATCGCCTGGGGCGATCTTCCCTGCATGCTCGCCTAGCCATCGCCCGGGTCGATGAGCGTGGCGATCCTCGCCTGGCACCCATCGCCTGGGACGATGGCACTCATCGCCTGGGGGATCCGTGTCTTTCAAAAGACACTTTTTCTTTGGCATTTCAATACAATTACAATCTTCAAATTTGATCATAATTTATGCTGCATACTCAATAAAAATCATTAGTACAAAATGTATAGGTTTTGTAATCATCAAAACAAAAACGATAATTTTATTTAAAATAGAGGAATGAGAGTTGTAGCGTTTTAAGGCGCAACAAGATGTCTTTCCATTTTCAAGTGCTATGCGACATCGTTGAAAAGCCGCTGCTGAGCAATGCTGGAAGTATGATGGTGTGACGTCTGAAAAGTTTGGAGCCATGACATCTACTCACTTTGGACAGAAAGTGAACTGGTCCTCCATCCTATTTGGTGTTTTATTGGAGACCATCACTTCCGCAAAGCAGACTGTCTGTTTTGCTGTTCCACTGAGCAAGTTGTTAGAGTCCATGAATATCGAGCTGGGGAAATCTTCGGCACTCAGTCAATTCAAAGTCATCAATCCCAAATGACTGGCTCTGTTAAAATCCAAAAGTTCTCCCCCAACTCCACTGAATTTTTGACCGTCAAGATGGAGGTTGGTGCAGAACAGGCTGCAGCAAAGAAGACCAGGGCTAAGCCAAAACTGGTGGTGGTCCAGACAGACTCTGATGAAACCCAGTCTGCCTCTACTACCGCATCCCTAACCAAACCCCTACCAAAGAAGCCTCGAACCCAACTCACCAAACCCCTGACAGCCTTAAACCCCAAACCCATATCTACCTTTCCTCCAACCCAAGCAACCCCTGTACTCCAAGCTCCACCCCCAAAATCCCAAGCTCCACATCAAACAACCAAAGCTCCACCCAAACTAGCCAAAGTTTTGCCCCGAGTGACATCCAATATCCCAGTTGTCAAGGGTATTGTGATTAAAGATTTGGGCGATTATACCCAATCAGGGATCAAGCCCTCATATGTTGCTGGGAAGGGCAAAGCCACCATGACAGAGATTGCACCCTCAAAGCCCAAATCAGCTGCTCAAACAGCTATTGACCTTGCCATGGAAGACATTGAATAAAAAGTACAGGCTCTCACCGCCATATTCGATGAATGGGTCTTGTATAGAACGGCGAATCACTTCAATCTGTTCTTCGGTAAGCTCAAACAACTGAACAAAATGGGACAAGAAGTTCTGAAAGGCACGGAAACAGACGATGTTTGCATCGCTGTGCATCGCAAAGAGCTGTTTTGTGCAAAACATAGGCTGAGGCTTGCAACTCTCATTGTCCAAGCAAGAAAGCAAATTTTGATACAACCAGCTAGTCTATCCAGGAAGACATCGCGGTTATATCTCAGCTGGAGATGGACGTCCTCACTCTACATATGGCTGTCAGAATTCATCGCCAGAGGCTAATATTTCAACTCCTCCTCCCAGTCCGGATTTCCCAACCCCAAGCCAGACTGTGGCAGGGCAAATTTCTCCAGAATATGAGGAAACCCTTACTAAGCCAGCAGAGCAGCCACCGCCTAATGCTCTGACTGCTGGAGATGCTGAGGCAATGGACGTATTACTGGAATCCCCTACTATGTCTCTTCCTTTTGCGTCCTTAGTCTCCGAAGCTCAGACCAGCACACTAGTCGCACAAAAGACTATTGTCACTCAAGACATCGTCGATGTTGGACTAGTTGTGTCCGGCATCGTTGCGGCTTTACAACTTGAGGAGCCTGTTCAACCCATCTTTCCTTCAGTTCCCTTCCAGCTCCGCCAACAACCGTCCAAGCAGATCAGTCTGGTGTAGAATTGGCATTTTTGAATCAATTTTTTACGGATCTGGTTGAATTAGTCCTGTCCGACCATCGCCAATCTGCTGCCCCATTTGTTGTGCCGGCTGACTCATCTTCTCCGCAAGCTTTTGCAGAAGAACTAGATCTAACGCAACCCTTCGTTTCGAATGGAAAAGGGAAAGAGCTGGTTGTGCCACCTGCTGAAGACATACCAGACTACCTTGATGATACTCCATCAGTGGCCAAGTCCCTTCGAGAACTATCTGAGAATTTCCTCCTTCACTCCCAAAGAGTAAGAGAAGTACACCAAAGACAGCGGACTACCTCTATGGACTTTGATTCTTTCAAGGAAAAGATGCTGAAGAGCATCAATAGTATCCAGCATGGTCTGAATGATCTGTTTTCTCAACAAGCATCCTATAAGACCAGCCTGCGAAAAGAACAGATCGAGCTGGCTTCAGAAGTAAAAACCGCAGTTGCCAAATCCCTCCTTACCCAAGATCATCGTCTGGATGCTATCTGTGCTGAGCTTACGCAGATCGTAGATTTCCTTCAGGAGATTGCTGATGCCAAAAAGGGGGAAAAGAAGAAATAAATGAAGCCAGAACAGCAGTCCGAAAAGAAGACATAAATAACTGTCTGTAATGAATAACATCTGTAAATGTATTCATCAGACAAGTTTATAAAAAGTCTTTCGGAATTCACAGTCTTGTTCATTTATTTTGAAAAGTTCATTTATTTTGAACTAAAAGACTTAATCGATCTGAACATAATTTCTACAAGAGAAAGGACTTAAAAAGATAAAGAAGCTAGGTTTTGCCATCATAAAAAAGGGGGAATTTGTTGGTTCAAAGATTTTAAAGATGACAAAACAGACCAGACCGATAAAGACCAGATCGATGTCAACCAGATCGATAAAGACCAGATCGATGTCAACCATCGGCACAGACCAGATCGATGCAGATCGATGCAGATCAATGCAGATCAAATTAGAGCTTATCAATTCAGACTAAGTTAGCAAACTTAGTTCATCAGTCCGAATAATCAACGGGTATTTATTGAAGTATTTAATGTTGCATTTATTGTTGAAATAGACCAAAGACTGAAGTTACCTTAAATGGTAAATAGACAAAGCAGATCTTATCTGACAAACGCCGAAAGAACAGACCAGAAGGGAAAGAGTATGTTAGTTCCGGATTTTAAAGATGACAAAACAGATCAGACCGATATAGTCAATGTCAAAATAGATCGGATCGATGTCAACCAGACTGATACAGACCATATCAATGTCAGCTAGATCAGACCAGACCAGCTCGACATAGATCAATGCAGATCAGATCAGAACAGACTAAGTTAGTAAGCTTCGTTCTTCAGTCCGAATAATCAACGGCTATTTATTGAAGCATTAAATGTTGCATTTAATGCTGAAAAAAACCAAGGACTGAAGATTACCTTAAATGGTAAATAGACAAAGGAGATCCTATCTGACAAGCGCCGAAAGAACAGACCAGAAGGGAAAGTGTCTAAAATAGCAGACTGCTGTTTGTTCAGATATTGACCAAAGTATAGAGTTGCACACAAAAGGAAATATTGTTATTGGCAGAGATGCTTATATATATATGCAACTTAAAATGCTCAAGGACAAGGATCAGAGACAAGAGATTAAAAACGCATACAAGATCAAAAAGATCAATCAACTTTATCGAGCATTCAGTTGAGCAGAATGCTATCATCGAAAGATTTCATCTTATCGATCTGCTCAAAAGTAGAAGCATAGCTTATTGTTTTATTTGATCACTTAAGGATCATTTGTGCTTAGATTAAATCAATCTATCAATTGTATTCAGGGTTGTACAACAGGATTGTATTACTCAAAGTCTTCTAGTGAATCCTTCCTGCAAAGGAAAAAGGGGAGACGTAGAAGCGTTGTGCTTCGAACTTCCAGAAACAATTCTTGTGTCATTTAACTTATTCATTTACCTTTCAACTTTTTATTACTCACAAGTTCATCAGAATTATTCCGCACTGTTATCAGTGTCTGTTGACTTGCAACTAATTAAAAAGCTACTGTAGTACTAAACAGTCTGTAGTAACAAAGAAAAATTTAATTTGAGTCTAGTGTTTATTCAACCCCACCTTCTAAACACTACTTCGATCCTAACAAGTGGTATCAGAGCAATGTCTTCTCAATCTTGAGAAATACTAAAAACGGATGGCCCCATTCAACAAGATTCCCATTTTCAAGAAAGATGAATACGATGACTGGAGAATTCGTATGCAAGCACATCTCAAGATGATGACATGTGGTTCGTCATCACTGATGGACCAATGAAGATCAACACAGCAGCTGCCATTATTAGTGGTGAACCTCAGATGGTCGAAAAGGATAGAATATCCTGGACAAATGAGGAAAAGAAGAAAGCAAATCTGGACAATGTGGCTAAAGACATATTGTTCAAAAAGTTGGACAAAAACATGTCCAACAAAATCAAGATGTGTCCCACTGCTAAAGATATCTGGGAAAAGATTGCTCAGCTGTGTGAAGGGAATGATCAAACCAAGGAAAACAAACTCACTGTCGCTCTACAGAAGTTCGAAAACATCAAAACGATATCCGGAGAAACTCTCAGTGAGTACGATGAAAGAGTAACTGGAATCATCAATGAACTCAACAGCCTAGGTAATGATCTATCCAACAGAGAAGTCACCATAAAGATCATGAGAGGTCTCCCAAGAGAATGGGATGTAAAAACAATTGTCATGAGAGAATCCAAAGACTTAAACAAGATAGATCTACATGATCTATTTGCTGAATTAAAGGCATACGAGTTTGAACTAGGCATTCGGATTGAAGATGAACCCAGTACCAGTCAACCAAACAAAGCCCTTGATGCATCAGAATCTCTGTCCACCACAACAGAGATAACTCCCTAACAAATATGCAATGATGCAATTGTTTGTCAAGAAGTTTGGAAAATTTATGAAAAAGAATCAGAAGAACTATCAATCTTATCAAAGGAAGCAGAAATTCAGAAGTAGATCAGATGAGGATGATCGCGTCTGCTTCAACTGTCTTAAACCAGGACATTTTATCGCTGACTGTCCTAAGCCAAAGAAGGATGATCAGAAGAGAGGATCCAAGGACCATAGGAAGTACATGGAAAAGAGAAGATCATCCAGAAGGGACAGAGACCAGAAAGTACTGGTGGCTGAAGAAAACAAGAGCAAATGGGCTGATTCAGAATCTGAATCAGGAGAATCTACCAGCTCATCCAGTGAGAGTGAAGATGAAGAAGTTCACTGTCTAATGGCCAATCATGACAGTGAGGTAACTGACTCTAATCTCTCTGAATTGTCACATAATGAACTCACTAACGCATTACAGGACATGATTAATGAGTATCAGATGTTGTATGAGTCCTTCGAGAATTATAAGACTGAACATTCAATCCCAATTGAACAGCAAAACAACAAACTTGATTGTGAACAATCAAAGGAGTTGGATTGCATAAAGGAAAAATTAGGTCTACTCGAGAAAGAAAGGGACGAAGCCAGATGTGCACACCAGAAACTCATTAAACTTGGTTCGCACATGGAACACATCAACTGCCAGAAAAGATGAGATGCTTGAGTCGATAAGGCTTGCTGGTGATCTTACCGGTATAGGATACTCTGACAATGAAAGTGCTCATCTGGTATCAAATCTCAACTGTGTCTAGAGAAGAACAACGTTCAAACAATGAACTTTGTCAGATCCAACACAATATATGAACCAAGTGAGTTGGCTAAGGAACCTGTTAAGCCAATACTCATCAAGGAACGGGCATCACACAAAGGTATCGTTTATGTTGAGCCAATAGAGAAAGTCAGACCGGGGCAAAAGTTCAGAAATGGACATAAGCTCACTGGTCAGACAACTCGAGAGGTGAAACCCAACTGGTACTATAATTGTATGCCTGTCCAGAAGAGGTACATGCTTCCCAACACAAACCAAAAACCAAAACAACATGCATACACTCACTATCACATACATCACCCTAGAACACCATCACCACTTAATTCACACACCACACCATACACACACAAACCAATAAAACTGATTCAGGTGTGGGTCCCCAAAGGACTAATCCGTTCCGGACCCAAGTAGGATTGGGTACCAACTGTAAATTTTTGTTTTGATAGGAACCCAAGAAGAATCTATCAGACTGGTATTTATACAGTGGATGTTCTCGACACATGATGGGAAGCTGTTGTATGATATTACTCAATACACGGGTCCTAAGATCACCTTCGGTGATAACTCAAAGGGTAAGACCGTGGGCAAGGGTAAGATTATCCATGGTATTATCATAAATGATGTGTTATTAGTTGAGAATTTATGCTATAATCTGATTAGTATAAGTCAACTATGTGACAATGGTTATACCATAGAATTTCACAAACACACTTGCACTGTTAAATCATCTATTGGTAAAACCATGCTAGTAGGAATCAGGAATGGAAATACTTATAAGATTAGCTGGAATCATGATCAACCTGATAATCCTATGTGTTTCATTGCTAATAATGATAATAAACATTGGCTATGGCATAAACGCTTGAATCATCTTAATTTCAAGACTATTTCTAGCCTATGTTGTGATGTCCGGGGATTAATGGTGTTAACCCCGGTGTGGTATTAATCCTTGATGGATTTTTTTTAATTGTGGCAATTAGGAATTAATTGCGGTTTTGGGTCTCCCGAGGTTGTTTAATCGGGCATTTGGGATCGCTGGATCCAAAGGTTGAGATTGTATTCTCATTTCGGTGGAAAACCTTTGAGTTGGGTTTTTAGTGGGACTTGGTGTCCGGGGTGCCTTATGTTGGGGCCAGTCTGGGGATTTGCTGTTGGAGAGAGAATTTTTGGTAACAGATGATTTTTAATGAATCATGATGTATTGGTGAAGGTATTGGTATTTTGGGGCATTTTTGCAATATATACCAGTTGGACTCGGGATTCCATCATTTGGAATCCATTTCTCTCCTCTCCTCTCCCTCTCTCTCGCCTCTCTCACCCCAAACCCTTCCCCTTTTTCCTTTGATGAGCAAATCGATGGAGGCTCGTCCTAGGAGCCGGATTTCTCGAAGATAAGTTGGTAAGTTTCTTCCCCTCGACTTTGTCTTCGATTTGATAGTGAACTTGTTGGTTTTTGGTTAAGTTTTGGTGGGTTTTGAATTTGGGGATTTTTGGGTTAAAATCTAAAATGTTGATTTCAGTGTTTTCAGGGAGTTTAATTGTTGTATTTGAGGTGTTGAGGTTGTATGGGGTGTTGGTTTGGAGTTTGGGTGTGAAAAACACCATTAAAGCTCGAGTTTTCGGAAAATTGCAGTCCGCGATCGATCTTGGCGAGGCGCCGATCGATCGCGACATGCTACTGGATTTGGGAAGGCGATGAGCAGTAGCGGCGATCGATCGCGAGAAGTGGGGGATCGATCGCGAGGGCCTTGGCGATCGATCGCGAGATGTGGCGATCGATCGCGGCTTGTTTATTTTCGGACAGTAGGGTATGGCGATCGATCGCGGCTTGGCGACGATCGATCGCGGCACTGTTCCCTTTGTTTTTTTTTCAAATTTTGGAAATGTTGGGATTTTGGAATCGGGGTTTTAAGGGGCCGTTTCCAGGGCAATGTCTACATTCCAATGGGAATGCTATACTTTTAAAATGGATTGGTTGAGGCCAAAGTTTAATAAAACGGAATTCCCGGTTGAATTCTTGGTTATCTTTTAAACTTGTTAATGGTATATTTTGGGTATTATGCATGCTTAGCCGGGGGGGCTTTTATTTTGGTAATCGTCATGGATTGACGATATGATTGGGAGTCTTGAACGTGCTTGGACACGTGATCGCATGCTTATTCTTGATTGTGAGTTGTTTATGTATTTTAGCACATATTTCTCGAGGCATGGAACTCAAACAAGGTTTGGCTTGGACTACAGAGACTTAAGGTACGTAGGACGTACGGGCATAGCCTATTTTAGCATTGCAACTGTAAAATGCATGGTGTGTGGTAATTGTACTAAATGGGTATTGGAACACATGGTGTATGATGATTGCGTCATATGGACATTGAAATATGTGGCACGTGGTAATTGCATCGGATAGGTATTGAAATGCATGGTGCATGATATTTGCTATAAATGGATAACAATATGCATGGTAAATAGTATTTAAGTCAAATGGTTATACATTGGGAACCATACTGTGCCGCTATTGAGCGAGCAATGATTTGGGATGTGATCACTGTTGAGCGACCATCGGTTATGACGCCACTATTGTTGAGCGTGCGCGATGTTTAGTATGCCGCCATTGTGGAGCGAGCAATGAAACGGGAATATGGAATTATTGGTTAGATGTATGTGATATCTATGGTCTCTTACATTATGTTTTTACCATATTGATCATGGAACTGGCATAATAGAACGGTATTAGTTAATCTATGTGACGATTAGCTGGTTTTGGAAATTTGATGAGTTTGGTTATTTTGAGAACATGAACAATACAGGGGATCCCGGATGAGGGTGTTACCTGTAAGTAATCCTATGAGCATACAACGCAGCGGAATAAAAATTTTAGGATTACAAACCAGCAGATCTATACATAGGTTATCATATCGGATTAAGGAATACGAAGGTCTCACCCTTGTAGCGTGTTTGAAGCAGAATCCACGGAGCAGCACCACGTCCTACGCCTTCTCCGAGTCACTAGCAAAACTCAATGAGTTTTGCCTCAACGGTATCCACACGATCAAATCGAGTGAAGGGATGGTTTAATAACAAGTTGCTAGACAAGTTATTAAACCGATACACGAAGCTAACTCGATTCACAATCGAAAGATGGCTCGAAAACCACCAAGAACCACACGACTTTGAAGGAGGCCGAGAGTTCAAGTGTGCGGCCGAGAGCTTATTAGCTTGTGTAGGGTTTTTGTGTTATGAAGTTGTCTTACCAATTAAAATACCTTGCAATCATATTTTATATAATTAATTAAAGGCTTTCATGAAGCCTCATGGGCTTAAGCCCATGATTTAATTAATCATTATGATTATTAATTAAGACTCCTCTTAATTATTTAATTCATCCCATGAATTTAATTTCCCTTCTCGATTTAATCTTTTGTGCGACCCGATAGGATCTTGTAATGTTGGCAGTGACATAAAATCTCATTTTATGTTTCAAGCATTGAGCGGTATCTAGCAACACATCAATGCTACCCAAATTACAAGAATGTCAATGACTCGACATAACCTTTTAGAATTTGTGATAATATTAATCATGTAACTTAATCCCTTTGTCCTTTGTGTTTAGATTGAACACGAGTCATGGAACAGTCATACTCGTATATCCAATCTTTATTTCTTGATCCCCAAGTAGAACTAGAATAAACGAATAAGCTCGATATCTCATATCGACTCATTCGAGCATGGCCATGCATTTTAGTTCTCACTTGATCAAGGGCCAAACACATCTCCTGTTATATAGGAGGGACAAATCCTATCTCGATCAGTCAACATCCCTCTACATAATTCGTAGTGTATCCAATAGTCGCCTTTATAGTATACCCTGTTACGGGTAACGTTTGACGATATCAAGATACATAACTCCTTATGTTGGGATCTCTGATGATCACAAGTCGTAAGGATTCATACATTATTATCACTATGAGAATTGCATATGACGATCATATAACTATCCATGTTGCATTCTCATGGTGGGTCTGTCCAGTACATCGTTCTCTAACATGTACCCATATGTTGATTTGATATCTCATATCAATGAACAATTCATCGATCAACATATACTAGTCTCTACGTATTATCATTATCCCTATTCATGATAATACTTGACTAGGGACATCTTTAAGAATAATACAATATTATTCTAAGGACATTAACATATATATTAATTCACAATGCACAGTTAAAAGAATAATATATAATAATGAATTGCCATTCATAAAACCATAAACATTGTAAGTCTTAAACAATCATCTAATGACTTGTCTTAGGGCATATCCCAACAAATCTCCCACTTGCACTAAGACCACTCAGACATATACCTAATGCCTAGAGATCTAGTATGACGAATCATGCTTCTGCTGTGACAGCGGCTTCGTCAATGGGTCAGATACATTATCATCTGTTGGTACTTTGCATATTTTAACATCTCCCCTTTCAACGATTTATCGAATGAAATGGAAACGCCTAAGTATGTGCTTGGATCTTTGGTGAGATCTTGGTTCTTAGCCAATGCGATCGCTCCATTGTTGTCACAATAGAGTTCTATCGGATCTTTAATGCTAGGCACCACTCCAAGTTCAGAAATGAACTCCCTCATCCAAACAGCTTCCTTTGCTGCATCCGAGGCAGCAATATACTCAGCTTCCGTTGTAGAATCGGCTACTGTTTCTTGCTTTGAACTCTTCCAGCTCACAGCACCTCCATTCAGGCAATACACATATCCAGATTGCGATCGAAAATCATCTTTGTCGGTTTGGAAGCTTGCATCAGTGTAACCCATTACATTGAGCTCTTCCTCACCTCCATAAATCAAGAATGTATCCTTAGTCCTTCTCAAGTACTTTAGGATATTCTTGACAGCAATCCAGTGACCTTCACCTGGATCAACTTGATATCTGCTCGTCATGCTCAAAGCATACGATACATCGGGACGAGTACATATCATGGCATACATGATAGATCCAATAGCTGACGCGTATGGAATCTTACTCATGTGTTGTCTCTCATCTGGTGTTGAAGGACACTGTTCCTTCGAGAGATAAATACCATGTGTCATAGGCACGAATCCTTTCTTGGATTCTTGCATGCTAAACCTTTTAAGCACCTTGTCTATGTATGTACTTTGACTTAGACCAAGAAGCCTTCTTGATCTATCTCTATAGATCTTGATTCCTAATACATAGGTGGCTTCTCCCAAGTCTTTCATCGAAAAGCAATTCCCTAGCCAAATCTTTACAGATTGCAAGGCAGGGATATCATTTCCAATAATAAGTATGTCATCTACATACAACACTAGGAAAATGATTACGCTCCCACTGACCTTCTTGTAGACACAAGGTTCATCTTCATTTTTGATAAAACCAAACTCTTTGATTGCATCATCAAAACGAAGATTCCAACTCCGAGAAGCTTGCTTCAATCCATAAATGGATCGTTGTAGCTTGCATATCTTTCCAGCATCCTTTGGATCGACAAAACCCTCGGGCTGTGTCATGTACACATCCTCGAGCAGATTTCCATTAAGGAAAGCTGTTTTGACATCCATCTGCCAGATTTCATAATCATGAAATGCAGCTATTGCAAGTAAGATCCTTATGGATTTAACCATGGCCACTGGTGAAAAGGTTTCATCATAGTCAATACCATGAATTTGTTTGAATCCTTTTGCAACCAGCCGACCTTTATAGGTTTGTACGTTACCATCCATATCGGTCTTTTTCTTGAAAATCCATTTGCACCCTATGGGTCGTACCCCTTCAGGTGGATCAACCAAAGTCCATACTTGGTTTGCATACATGGATTCCATCTCAGATTTCATGGCCTCTTGCCATTTCTCAGAATCATTGCCCATTATAGCTTGTTGATAAGATGACGGCTCATCCTCATCAATAAGTAGTAAGTCACCTTGTTGAGTCACAAGAAATCCATATCTCTGTGGCTCCCGGTGTACTCTTACAGACCTACGCTGGGCTTGTGTCTCTTGAGCAGGTGTTTCTTCCACAACAGCTTGCGGTGCCTGCTCTGTTTCCATCTCAATCTCAGGTTCAGTGTTTTCTTGTGGTTGAACTTCACTAAGTTCTATTTTTCTCCCACTGGTTTTTCTAGAAATAAATTCTCTTTCAAGAAATACACCAGTCCGAGCAACAACTACTTTGTTCTCGGTGGGATAATAGAAATAGTATCCTTTCGTTTCCTTAGGATACCCCACAAATAAACACTTATCAGATTTGGGTCCAAGTTTGTTAGTGGCGTGACGTCTAACGAAAGCCTCACAACCCCAAATCTTCATAAAAGACATACTAGGACGCTTCCCAGTCCATATCTCATATGGTGTCTTTTCCACTGATTTAGATGGTAGACGGTTCAGTAAGAAAATCGCTGTTTCTAGAGCGTGTCCCCAAAACGATATCGGAAGATCTGCATGACTCATCATTGATCTAACCATGTCTAACAAGGTTCGATTTCTCCTCTCGGATACACCATTCCATTGTGGAGTATACGGAGGAGTGAGTTGTGGGACTATCCCACACTCTTTTAGATAGTCATGAAACTCTTGGCTTAAGTATTCTCCTCCTCGATCTGATCGAAGGATTTTGATACTTTTGCCAAGTTGGTTTTGTACTTCATTCTTGAAATCTTTGAACTTTTCAAAGGTTTCATGTTTATGTTTCATTAGGTACACATACCCATATCTACTGAGGTCATCAGTAAATGTAACGAAGTATTGAAAACCACCTCTAGCTTGTGTACTTATTGGTCCACATACATCACTATGTATTAGTCCCAATAAAACATTTGCCCTTTCAATTTGTCCCTTGAAAGGGGCTTTAGTCATCTTGCCCATTAAACAAGATTCGCATGTTTCATATGATTCAAAATCAAATGAATCTAATACTCCATCCTTATGAAGTTTAGATATGCGGTTCTCGTTTATGTGGCCCAAGCGACAGTGCCAGAGATAAGTCGGATTACAATCATTATTTTTATACCTTTTAGTATTTATGTTATAGATAGGCATATCAAGATTTAATACATAAAGACCATTCACCATTTGTGCACTAGCATAAAACATATCATTTAAATAAATAGAACAACAATTGTCCTTTATTATAAATGAAAAACCATACTTGTCCAAACAAGAAATAGATATTATGTTTTTAGTAATAGAAGGCACAAAATAACAATCTTTCAAAATCAGTGATAAACCAGAAGGTAAAGCTAAATGATAATCTCCTATAGCTAATGCAGCAACTCTTGCTCCATTTCCAACTCGGAGATCTACTTCACCTTTCGCCAACGTCCTACTCCTTTTGAGATCCTGCACATTTACACAAATGTGAGATCCACATCCAGTATCTAATACCCATGATGAAGAAGTAGATAAATTGACTTCTATAACAAAAATACCTGAAGCGGAAGTCACACTTCCTTTCTTTAGATCCTCCAGATATACTTTGCATTTTCTTTTCCAATGGCCGGTCTCACCGCAATGAAAATAGTTTCCTTCCTTTGCTATCCCTCCCTTTGGCTTCAGTGCAGAAGACTTTCGCTTAGATTTAGCAAAGACCTTCTTTGCTTTCTTGTTGCCTTTAGCTTTGGCCCTTCCTTTGCCCTTATTCACAATAAGGACATTTGTGGCCTTAGTCTTCTTAGTATTTGCTTCATATGTTCTCAACATACCAAGCAATTGTGGTAGAGTCTTTTCCATGTCAGTCATATTGTAATTTACTACAAATTGACTGAAGCTCTCAGGCAACGATTGCAAGATTACATCGGTGGCCAACTCTTGGTCCAATGGAAAACCTAGCTTGTCCAGATTCTCAATGTACCCAATCATCTTGAGCACATGAGTTCCAACTAAGCTTCCTTCTACCATCCTGCACTGAAATAACGCTTTAGAGACGTCATACCTCTCTTGTCTTGCTTGCTGTTGGTACAACTGCTTTAAGTGTTCGATCATATCGAACGCCTCCATTTCCTCATGTTGCTTCTAAAGCTCAGAGTTCATGGTGGCAAGCATGAGTCACCCAACATCAAGTGCGTCACTCTGATGCTTCTTGTAAGCATCTTTTTCAGCTCTTGTAGCTGTTAGGGGAGGTTCCTCAGCGGGCAAGGGTTCCTCTAGGACATATTGTTTCTTTTCTTGTTTGAGGACTATCCTCAAGTTCCTATGCCAGTCTAGGAAATTCGTCCCATTTAATTTGTCCTTTTCAAGGACCGATCGCAGTGATAAAGTGCTAGTAACGTTGTTAGTTGCCATGGATATCTACAATATAAATATGCAAAATAAGTTTATGATTTAAATCATTTAACATGGTCTTATATTAAATGATATCCCACTATTTTGTTTGAAAAAAATATCAACCCTCGAAACCTTTAGTGGGCCAAGATCCATATTTCGCCTAATCTTGAGTTAGCTTTGGCTAATCGCCCAAGACTCGGTTATTAAGGTAGACAACACTTTGTCAATTACATCACATATAATTCTTGGATAGTTGGACGAACAACACTTTGTTCAATTCATCAAATGAATTATAATCCAACCCATGCCTCTAGGTTCCCAATCCCATTGAGATAACCTAGTTAAGTCGTACCCAATTAAAGTATAACGGATATCACTTTTATCCTTTCGCGCCTTACTAAGATTGCCACGGTGCTTTGCTTTGGCAAACCCGCACATGTACAATCGAAGTTATTGACGAGTACTTTTAATTTTGGAAGGCATCTAAAACTTAATATTTTAGAGGGATTTATTGATCTCATGATTAATTTGATAATTTAAAATATGTCCACTACATATAGGTGTATACATATCTACATATATGTGTAATACTATTATCAAACTAAAACATAAGATAAATCATGCATCAACATACATAATTAAACGTGACATGGTTATAGCCCCTACTAATGATTTTCTCAAGCCAATGAGAAAATCCTACGAGTCAACCTAAGGTAACTTCACAAGCACCTTCCTTTGGCTCCAATTTGTGAATGGCCTCCTCATCCCGGCACGATGCTCCATCTTCATTGATCACCATCAATAAAATAAACTACACTATTTACAAGATATAGAATTCCTCGATTCACATTCGAGGGGAACATAGGGGAAGGATTACATTTAGAATGAAATAGAGAAAGGCACGACACGCAGGTCGTATTATAAATTACAAACATCCACAAATCCTATCTAGTAGGTCAAAGGGCTATAACCACGCACCATGCTCAAACAACACATAAAGCATGCATTAACATTTAATTAATTAAATTCTAAACATTTTAAATTTAATTCTAATTAAAACTGTAAAATAATTTTTGAAAAATTATCGTACGCTCGGGACATCTCATGCCACGAACTAAAGCGACTAAGACACGAACCACCATGGTTCGAACCATGAAGCACACGGCTGGACCAATAGTGGGCCTAGGGTTCGAAACCCTAGCCCATGGCCGAGCCATGGCTCGTGCGGCGGCGGCGCTAGGGTTCCAAACCCTAGCCGCCTCGCACCTTCATGCATTCTTATGGAATTTATCGAGCCATCTTGTTTTAGACGCCGGTATTTGTTAGCCACGAGTCACGGTCAGGCCATGCACGGGGTTGGCTCAACCATCTCGAGCTAAGGGTTCGAAAAACCTTGCTCTCATGTGGTAAAGTTACTAATCCATGCATGCGTGAACCATTATCGAGTCAAAGAGTTCAAAACTCATCCACGTCTCAAAACTTTAGAAAATAAGGCGATGATGGCCGAGCCATGCACGGCTATTAGGGTTCGAAACCCTAGCCGTCATGAGCTAGCCGTCACGTCCAATGGGTTCTAAACCCTAATTAATTTTCGACACTTCCATGCACAATTATTAGCCACAACGATTAAGCCATCTCGAGCCAAGGGTTCGAAAACCCTAGCCCTCATGTGGCTAGCCGTGGTGACATTTGTGATGGTGATGGCCGAAAATTGATGCTCAATAAATATTATTATTCGCCAATTATATCAAATATAATTATTACGATGATTTTCATAAACTAAAATTAATTTCATATCATATATGAATTTAAACAGTTTTAATAAGCATGCAATATTAATTCTAATATGATTAACACAATTTAATCACATAAATCCGATATGAGCCTTGTACACGGCTCTGATACCACTGTAAGTAATCCTATGAGCATACAACGCAGCGGAATAAAAAATTTAGGATTACAAACCAGCAGATCTATACATAGGTTATCATATCGGATTAAGGAATACGAAGGTCTCACCCTTGTAGCGTGTTTGAAGCAGAATCCACGGAGCAGCACCACGTCCTACGCCTTCTCCGAGTCACTAGCAAAACTCAATGAGTTTTGCCTCAACGGTATCCACACGATCAAATCGAGTGAAGGGATGGTTTAATAACAAGTTGCTAGACAAGTTATTAAACCGATACACGAAGCTAACTCGATTCACAATCGAAAGATGGCTCGAAAACCACCAAGAACCACACGACTTTGAAGGAGGCCGAGAGTTCAAGTGTGTGGCCGAGAGCTTATTAGCTTGTGTAGGGTTTTTGTGTTATGAAGTTGTCTTACCAATTAAAACACCTTGCAATCATATTTTATATAATTAATTAAAGGCTTTCATAAAGCCTCATGGGCTTAAGCCCATGATTTAATTAATCATTATGATTATTAATTAAGACTCCTCTTAATTATTTAATTCATCCCATGAATTTAATTCCCTTCTCGATTTAATCTTTTGTGCGACGATATCTTGTAATGTTGGCAGTGACATAAAATCTCATTTTATGTTTCAAGCATTGAGCGGTATCTAGCAACACATCAATGCTACCCAAATTACAAGAATGTCAATGACTCGACATAACCTTTTAGAATTTGTGATAATATTAATCATGTAACTTAATCCATTTGTCCTTTGTGTTTAGATTGAACACGAGTCATGGAACAGTCATACTCGTATATCCAATCTTTATTTCTTGATCCCCAAGTAGAACTAGAATAAATGAATAAGCTCGATATCTCATATCGACTCATTCGAGCATGGCCATGCATTTTAGTTCTCACTTGATCAAGGGCCAAACACATCTCCTGTTATATAGGAGGGACAAATCCTATCTCGATCAGTCAACATCCCTCTACATAATTCGTAGTGTATCCAATAGTCGCCTTTATAGTATACCCTGTTACGGGTAACGTTTGACGATATCAAGATACATAACTCCTTATGTTGGGATCTCTGATGATCACAAGTCGTAAGGATTCATACATTATTATCACTATGAGAATTGCATATGACGATCATATAACTATCCATGTTGCATTCTCATGGTGGGTCTGTCCAGTACATCGTTCTCTAACATGTACCCATATGTTGATTTGATATCTCATATCAATGAACAATTCATCGATCAACATATACTAGTCTCTACGTATTATCATTATCCCTATTCATGATAATACTTGACTAGGGACATCTTTAAGAATAATACATATTATTCTAAGGACATTAACATATATATTAATTCACAATGCACAGTTAAAAGAATAATATATAATAATGAATTGCCATTCATAAAACCATAAACATTGTAAGTCTTAAACAATCATCTAATGACTTGTCTTAGGGCATATCCCAACATTACCATCCAGCAAGTATCATTTAAATTATAGCATTTACATTCTGTATTTGAATTGCAATGTTATGCTTATTGGATTGGTGGTATTGGTATGCTCACCCCGTGTGGGGGCTGTCTCTGTTGGGGCAGGTAACACAGGTGCAGCAGCAGTAGCTTTGGAGTTGAGCTCGGGCTGATGATAGAGGTACTTCCAGGATCGAGGTACCAGAGCTGGTTGAATAAGTACATAGATCCAGTGTTGAGATCGAGCTGTGCTTGGGAGGTGCTTCCAGGATTGAAGTACCAGTAACGGTATCCAGTGTTTTATACATCAGATACACGCTCATGCATTGGGTGCTCTTATGTGAGTACATTTTGCGTGTATATGGAATGTATAAATGGACTACGGCTTTTCTCTGTTCATTTATGGGTTGCATGCAATTAAATGTGGAATCGCTAAATGAACTAAGAGCATGTTAGTGTATTATGAGGGTGCATGTCATTTATGTAATCTTGGTTGGGGGATTTCTTGCATATTATATGGGATGAATGCAAGAAATTTATGGATAACTAATGTGGTGTCGCACTTGCACAGGGCTTTTCCCCATGATTTTATGATTATATGCACTAATGTAATGGATTAATACACTAATAACGGGTTAAGGGCACGGGGGTCCTTACATTAGTGGTATCAGAGCAGTGGTTAGCTCTTGGGGCTGTTGAGGGCCTAGAAACATGTTAATGGGAATGAGAAGCACATACTTATGCATGATGATAGTTAGGGTGCGCGGCACAACTATATTGTGTATGTGCGTTTATGATATGTGTTCATAATTGGAATATGTGTTGCTAACCATGGTGGTTGCAGGGTCTTATGAGACATGGATTATGCATTGCGGTTGCATATACATCGGAGTGATGATTCTAATGCTTTGCCGCTAAATGTTGGAGCGAGGTGCATTAAAATACACTCATGGCAATGTTTATTGGAATACAGGTTATGCATTACGGTTGCATGCACGTCGAAGCGATGATGTCGCTGTCGTGTCAAAGCGATGGTAAATGCAGCTGTCACGTCGAAGCGATGATGCCACTGTCGTGCCGAAACAATTATTGGAATACGGTTATGCATTACGGTTGCATGCATGGCGTAGCGATGTGAATACTTGCTGCTGTCATATTATAGCGATGAAGAATATTTGCCGCAAATATGTCGAAGCGAAGGATAATGCCGCTGTCATATTACTATTGCGAGGGATATTATGCCGCTAATATGTCGAAGCGAGGGGTATTTCCGCTGTCATGCCGGAACGATGGTAAATGCCGCTGTCGTGTCGAAGCGATGGTAAATGCCGCTGTCACGTCGAAGCGATGGTACCACCGTCATGTCGAAGCGATGATGCCGCTGTCGTGTCGAAGCGATGATACATGCCGCTGTCACGTCGAAGCGATGATGCCGCTGTCATGACGTAGCGATGCGATCGGGCCCAAAGTTTTACATGGGTGTGAGTACCTATTGAGTCCGCGATTAATCCGCTATTCTATTGGCGATAGTACATTCCGCTGGGTATTCTATTGGCGATGGTTCATGCCGCCGGTATTCTATTGGCGATGGTTCATGCCGCCAGGTATTCTATTGGCGATGGTACATTCCGCCCGGTATTCTATTGGCGATGGTTCATGCCACCAGGTATTCTATTGGCGATGGTTCATACCGCCAGGTATTTATAGCGATGTTTTATGCCGCTGACTTTATGGCGAGGGATCATGCCGTCGATTCTATAGCGATGGATTATACCGCTATGTGTGTAGCACTGGATTATGCCACCTACGAGCGATGGATGCTGCTTATGTACCACTGGTGGACGATGGATACAGGTATTCCGCTATCTTGATAGCGATGAGGTATGGCAAATTACTTTTGATATCATTATTGTGAATTCCATGTGTTGTTTGATACCGTCATGTGTTTGACGATGAGATTATGGATGTCGTATATCGACATGTGCCATCATGTGTTTGACGATGAGATTATGGATGTCGTGTATCGACATGTGGCGACATGTGTTTGACGATGAGATTATGAGTGTCGTGTATCGACAGGTACCGTCATATGTTTGACGATGTTATTTGGGATGTCTACGTGGACGCGTGGCGTCGTTTTGGTGAATAATGCATTCATGTTTATGTATTTGGTTGTATGGTTTGAGTGCCAATGGTGGGCACATGGTAGAGTCTAGGTCACTAGTTGACGAGACCTTTTTCCGAGCAGGTTTGCTCGATGGAGCAACGGATGCATTGTACCGGTGAGTGTACCACATCATGTTATAGAGGTAAATGTTTGTCGAGCAATGATACCCTTGGGTATGCTCGTTGGGATGGCTAAGGCCAAGTGATTGGTGGTAAGAGTAGTCATTGAGGAAACTACTCGCTTGTTGTTGTGATGTGTGATAGGCATGGGCATACCCACCGTGAGGGTGTGGAATAAATCCTAATGGATTAGGATTGCATGGTAATTAAGCATGGACGCCGGGTTGTCCATTGTGCTTTGATGTCTTAGAGATATGTTGGGCGATGACCCACAACTCTAATGTTTTGTACGGTATGGTATACCGGGTTGGAACGTGTGTCGCATTGATAGGTTGGTATGAGCCCATGGGGCCAGCGAATCGCTAGCCAAGTATTGTTGCAGTACTTTAGCGTGCTTGTGTTAACCATTATAATGCTCGTTGGATTCGATTTGGTGAATCGTATGGTGATACGATGAGGGTTATGGTAGACTCTTGTAGTCTCTATGTGGCATGGTGATTGAGGTAGGGAATACCTCACGGGGACGTTTATACACCATTGTTTTGAGGGACTTGTACTGGGACAGCTCAATTTTGTTGGTATTACCAACGTGAGTGTCAACAAGTCGTTGTTAGCTCTAGTTGAGCGTCCTTGCATATGGCATGCAATGGGAGTCACAATGGTTTGTGAGATATAGTTAGTGGGGCGACACTACTATATTGATTTTGTCTCTTAGAGAGATTTGAGTTGTACTGTCTTGGAGACAGCTTGCATTGGTCGTGGATTGATTGTAAATCAGTCATGGTAAGCATTACTGGTGTTGGACAGAGTAATGAATTTCTTACCTCGGTGAGACGTTTGAGGAGACGTCTCCGGGGAGATGCTCGTTTGTGGAGTACTATGGCATTAGTACAGAGCATCGTTGGGATGTGTATACATGGCGTATACGGATTTTGAGTCGGGTAATGGTGGTATTGATGCACTACTCTAACCAGTTGTGTATTTATGGGTTCCAGGATATGTTTTGGTATAAATATATCCAGGTCTTCCGAACGGTGGTTCGAGGATTGGAGGATCATGGATTCATGAATTTTTCCCTTGAGAGAAAGGCGGTAATGATATATCTAGCGGTTGAATCCTTTGGGAGATTCGTTGCTTTGGTTGTGTGGTGTTGATGTTGAAATCACACCCTTTGGTTTTGGTTGGTCAACCATCATTCTCCGTGGGGTGAGAATAATCCAGGTTTGTCAGTTGGTTTTGGGATTTGGGTATGATTGGAGATACCCGAGTCTATTGCATTGTGTATGCATGTTGTGATTGGTGGTTGGGCATGTATGCCGTGTGAGTATACGAATGCCAACTTTATTTTGTTCCTTGTTGAACGTCGAGTTTGTATGTTTGGTTTGGTAAATCTCCGGTGTGAGATTGCGGGACCTCGAGAGCGGTAATCTCGATGGCACGATGTATTCTGAGGAATGATCGTGAGGTACGATCGACTCCCTCTGAGGAGGGATTGTCGTGTTTTGAGACCATGGTAGTTCTTGCTGGTTAATTCGATAGCCTCCCTATTTTAGGATTGTTAATTCCCAGGATAGACAAGGGGTGGCCAGGACTCGGATTTGTTTGGTGTCGTGGTTGACACGCGTGGCGGGGATGCAATTGATTGTTTTGCGTGACCTCTGTGGAACTTGCGACGGAGTCTTGATGGTGTGTCGGGACCAAGATATGATTTCTTGGAACACACCGGCGTAAACATCCTTGGTGATGTGTTTTGTGTGGATCAGTGACCGTGGGTAACCCGGTCCGGGTTGCAAGTGGTGCAACTACTCCTTTGGAGGAGATGGGCTGGGAAGCGAAACCGGATTTTCTGTGAGTATACTGTTGTATACTAGTGGTCCCCATCATGACGATGCGTGTCAAGCATCGTGGGCAAGTGATGGATGTCACGGGATGATATCTATGTCAGAACCAATGGAGATTTGGTTGGTTTGCAGTCGTGGTGTGACTTCTGGGACGTTTCACGTCGAGGTATGTTGTTATCTTTCGGATTTGTATTGGTTTCAGCGTTTGCTCTATTTTAGAGCTTGGTGCGAGATGGGTATTCTCGCGATTGTTAATTCGATTCTAATATGGTCCAGAATCGGGGTTGTGGCTTTGTTTTGTTGGTGTAGTCCTGGTGTTACGTGGGGTACACCGGTGCAATTTTGAGGACGAAATTTTATTAGTGGGGGATAATTGTGATGTCCGGGGATTAATGGTGTTAACCCCAGTGTGGTATTAATTCTTGATGGATTTTTTTTAATTGTGGCAATTAGGAATTATTTGCGGTTTTGGGTCTCCCGAGGTTGTTTAATCGGGCATTTGGGATCGCTGGATCCAAAGGTTGAGATTGTATTCTCATTTCGGTGGAAAACCTTTGAGTTGGGTTTTTAGTGGGACTTGGTGTCCTGGGTGCCTTATGTTGGGGCCAGTCTGGGGATTTGCTGTTGGAGAGAGAATTTTTGGTAACAGATGATTTTTAATGAATCATGATGTATTGGTGAAGGTATTGGTATTTTGGGGCATTTTTGCAATATATACCAGTTGGACTCGGGATTCCGTCATTTGGAATCCATTTCTCTCCTCTCCTCTCCCTCTCTCTCGCCTCTCTCACCCCAAACCCTTCCCCTTTTTCCTTTGATGAGCAAATCGATGGAGGCTCGTCCTAGGAGCCGGATTTCTCGAAGATAAGTTGGTAAGTTTCTTCCCCTCGACTTTGTCTTCGATTTGATAGTGATCTTGTTGGTTTTTGGTTAAGTTTTGGTGGGTTTTGAATTTGGGGATTTTTGGGTTAAAATCTAAAATGTTGATTTCAGTGTTTTCAGGGAGTTTAATTTTTGTATTTGAGGTGTTGAGGTTGTATGGGGTGTTGGTTTGGAGTTTGGGTGTGAAAAACACCATTAAAGCTCGAGTTTTCGGAAAATTGCAGTCCGCGATCGATCTTGGCGAGGCGCCGATCGATCGCGACATGCTACTGGATTTGGGAAGGCGATGAGCAGTAGCGGCGATCGATCGCGAGAAGTGGGCGATCGATCGCGAGGGCCTTGGCGATCGATCGCGAGATGTGGCGATCGATCGCGGCTTGTTTATTTCGGACAGTAGGGTATGGCGATCGATCGCGGCTTGGCGCCGATCGATCGCGGCCCTGTTCCCTTTGTTTTTTTTTCAAATTTTGGAAATGTTGGGATTTTGGAATCGGGGTTTTAAGGGGCCGTTTCCAGGGCAATGTCTACATTCCAATGGGAATGCTATACTTTTAAAATGGATTGGTTGAGGCCAAAGTTTAATAAAACGGAATTCCCGGTTGAATTCTTGGTTATCTTTTAAACTTGTTAATGGTATATTTTGGGTATTATGCATGCTTAGCCCGGGGGTTTTTTATTTTGGTAATCGTCATGGATTGACGATATGATTGGGAGTCTTGAACGTGCTTGGACACGTGATCGCATGCTTATTCTTGATTGTGAGTTGTTTATGTATTTTAGCACATATTTCTCGAGGCATGGAACTCAAACAAGGTTTGGCTTGGACTACAGAGACTTAAGGTACGTAGGACGTACGGGCATAGCCTATTTTAGCATTGCAACTGTAAAATGCATGGTGTGTGGTAATTGTACTAAATGGGTATTGGAACACATGGTGTATGATGATTGCGTCATATGGACATTGAAATATGTGGCACGTGGTAATTGCATCGGATAGGTATTGAAATGCATGGTGCATGATATTTGCTATAAATGGATAACAATATGCATGGTAAATAGTATTTACGTCAAATGGTTATACATTGGGAACCATACGGTGCCGCTATTGAGCGAGCAATGATTTGGAATGTGATCGCTGTTGAGCGACCATCGGTTATGACGCCGCTATTGTTGAGCGTGCGCGAGGTTTAGTATGCCGCCATTGTGGAGCGAGCAATGAAACGGGAATATGGAATTATTGGTTAGATGTATGTGATATCTATGGTCTCTTACATTATGTTTTTACCATATTGATCATGGAACTGGCATAATAGAACGGTATTAGTTAATCTATGTGACGATTAGCTGGTTTTGGAAATTTGATGAGTTTGGTTATTTTGAGAACAGGAACAATACAGGGGATCCCGGATGAGGGTGTTACCATCCAGGGAGTATCATTTAAATTATAGCATTTACATTCTGTATTTGAATTGCAATGTTATGCTTATTGGATTGGTGGTATTGGTATGCTCACCCCGTGTGGGGGCTGTCTCTGTTGGGGCAGGTAACACAGGTGCAACAGCAGTTGCTTTGGAGTTGAGCTCGGGTTGATGATAGAGGTTCTTCCAGGATCGAGGTACCAGAGCTGGTTGAATAAGTACATAGATCCAGTGTTGAGATCGAGCTGTGCTTGGGAGGTGCTTCCAGGATTGAAGTACCAGTAACGGTATCCGGTAGAGTGTTTTATACATCAGATACACGCTCATTCATTGGGTGCTCTTATGTGAGTACATTTTACTTGTATATGAAATGTATAAATGGACTACGGCTTTTCTCTGTTCATTTATGGGTTGCATGCAATTAAATGTGGAATTGCTAAATGAACTAAGAGCATGTTAGTGTATTATGATGGTGCATGTCATATATGTAATCTTGGTTGGGGGATTTCTTGCATATTATATGGGATGAATGCAAGAAATTTTATGGATCACTAATGTGGTGTCGCACTTGCACAGGGCTTTTCCCCATGATTTTATGATTATATGCACTAATGGTATGCATTAATACACTAATAACGGGTTAAGGGCACGGGGGTTCTTACATATGTAGAAATGATTTAGTTATCGGTCTGCCTAAGATCGACTTTGCTAAGGATAAGATCTGTCAAGCTTGTCAAATGGGCAAGCAAGTCAGGTCATCCTTTAAGAACAAGAATGTCAAATCCTCCTCACGCTGCTTAGAATTATTGCACATGGACTTGTTTGGTCCAATACAATAACAAGTTTAGGGGGAATGCGGTATACTATTGTTGTTATTGATGATTACTCATGTTTTACATGGACTATATTTTTGAGCAGTAAAGATCAGACCGGCCCGAAATTGATCAAGCTATTGAAGCGCATTCAGAACGAGAAATCCTCTGGGATAGATAGGATTCGAAGCGACAAAGGCAATGAATTCTCAAATCAAACTCTTGAATCTTTTCTAGATGACCAAGGGATCAAACATTAATACTCAGCAGCTCGCACTCCTCAACAAAATGGAGTTGCAGAATGACGCAACATAACGCTCAAGGAAGCAGCAAGAACAATGCTTGCTGACTCTGGAATCTCTCAAAAGTTCTGGGCAGAGGCTGCCAATACTGCATGTTATACACAGAATCGGTCCATGATTAACAAGAAAGTACTACACCATATGAAATATGGACAAATAACAGGCCGACTATCCCATATTTTCATATCTTCGGCTGCAAATGCTATGTCCACAACAATGGTAAAAATCATTTAACCGCTTTCGAATCTAAATCAGATAATGGAATATTCTTAGGATATTCATCTGTTAGCAAAGCATTTCGTGTCTTCAATAATCGAACTCTAAATGTGGAAGAGCCAATCCATCTAGTTTTTGATGAATTTCTTTATATTGAGAACCACAAGGAAATTATTCAAAATCAGATGGAAAATATACATTTCGAAGCTAACAGTGATGATGAGAATGTAGTTAACAGGTTAAGAGACAATCCACCAGAACCTGAAGTACCAGACAGACCGGTAGAAGCCACTGAAGTTCTACCAGATCGAGCTGATGTCGCTGATCCGATAGCAACGGATACCAACGTAAAGATCAATACTGAAGATATCAGCATTCTGCCTCCATCAGGATCAGATGTTCTCGAACTAAACTACCGCTGGACTAAGAGGCATCCACCTGATCTGGTGATTGGAATTCCATCTGCACCCATAAGAACTAGAAGACAGATGATGAATGAATTCAACTACGCTGCATTCATATCCAACCTGGAACCAAAACAGATTGACGAAGCTCTAGCTGACTATAACTGGATAGAGGCTATGCAAGAAGAGCTCAACCAATTTGAACAGAATCAGGTGTGGAGTTTAACTCCCAGACCAAGTGATCAGCCTGTTATTGGAACCAGATGGGTTTTAAGAAACAAGTTAGATGCAAATGACGTAGTAGTCAGAACAAGGCCAGACTGGTTGCTCAAGGTTTCTGACAAGAAGAAGGAATCGACTTTGATGAATCCTTTGCACCAGTTGCCAGACTAGAAGCCATTCGAATCTTTCTTGCATATGTGTCGCGAAAAATCCCTTACCGCAAGCGCACGGTAGTCAAGTTTTAATATAGAAAGATGTCGAACCCACAGAGATTGAAAATTAAGTTACACCAAGTACTGTAATTAGAATAGTCTCGACTTTATTTAGACAATCGAGAGCATAATTATTATATTAATCTACGAAAATAGAATAACAGATTAACAAGATGGTAATTTAAGTGGAGAAAATCAATGAGAACGGATTCTAGAGGTTCGAGTTCACTCAACTATCCACTATGTCGTGTTTTCCTAGTTTACTAGCCGAGAATTCTTATTTGTTTCTACTCCCCCTCCCGAGTGTTAAGCAGAAGTAATTATCTAACATTAATCTTGATATCCCTATCTAAGTTTAATTATCAAACAATTGTAAAAGCGCAGTAATTCCTATGACGACTTCTATGGAGTTATAGGCCTTCCGAACAATATAACTACCACGATACGAATTCCTTCTTTCCTATTCACAACCCCCTCTCCCGAGTGATAGATCACGAATATGGAATCATTCAATCCATGGCCAGTAGATTAAAAGCATTAAGAACAGGAAAACATAAATAAACCATATGAAAAACCATTGACATAGTTTCAAGTCAAGATCCGTCTAACCCTAGAATAATAAATTAGTTCATGAATACATTAAATAAACACATAGACATGTTCTTAATCATCAAAAACATAAAGGAAGAGATAATCAAACGAATTGGATGATGGCCCTCCGTCCCCGGTAGTCGCCGTCGTCTTCTCCGTCGTCAAAATCTCTACCCTTCGTTGTAAGCGCACCGCCTCGATTGATCTCCTCCCCTTCTTGGTTCACTCTCGGCTACAGCCTCTCTCTCGCTTGTTCTTTTCTTTGTTCACGTTTTTCTCCCTTTTTAAAATCTCCTTTCGTCCCTCTCTTTTACTGTACGTGAATTGTTTTCCTTGATCCTCTTTTTCTCCAAAATTACGTGAAGTCCCCTTTTTGTCCCCTATCTCCTCTCTTTAGCCTCCTGTTTTTGTTAATTAAATATTCACCAAATCCTATCACATCTCCTCATGTATATCTTTTTCTTATTTGTCAAAACCAATATCCTCCTTCCCTACTTCTTTCCTTGTACATGTATCCCATCTTCCCTTCTATAATTTATTCCCAAATCTCATGTATATATATTATATTATATTATAATATAATATAATCTTGCCATTTGATATGTCCCGGTGCATGATTATTTCACCGTTGAGTCCCAATTTGAATTATTGTCACATTTATGCATTTCTCATCATCTTTTAGTAATAAAATGCTTAATTCATTGGATTCCTGCAAAACAACACAAAACAAAACCAAAAGTGTAATTCTGATCGAAAACTAACATTAAACCATGCAAAATAAGAGGAAATATAAGTGTATAAAATACACTTATCAATATGCTGCTTTTAAAGATTTCAAGGTATATCAAATGGACGTGAAGAGTGCATTTCTTAATGGCAAACTTCAGGAGGAAGTCTACATCGAGCAACCTCTTGGATTTTTTAATCACTCGTTTCCAGATCATGTATATGTACTAAATAAAGTAGTGTATGGACTTAAACAAGCCCTCAGAGGCTGGTATGACACTCTGTCTCAATTTCTTCTGGATCATGATTTCCAGATCGGCTCAGGAGATAAAACTTTATTAAATTTATTAAGGGGGGACATACTCTGTTAATTCAAATATATGTTGATGATATTATTTTTGGGTCAACTAACCCCAAGCTATGCGAGAAGTTTTCTAAGTTAATGCAGAGCCAATTTGAGATGAGCATGATGGGAGAATTATCATTCTTCCTGGGCTTTCAAGTCAAACAACTCGATAATGGAATCTCCATTAATCAAACCAAGTACACAAAGGAGCTAATTAAACGATTTGGTATGGATACTTGCTCAACTGCTTCAACTCCGATGAGTCCATCAATCAAGCTAGATAAAGATGAAGGGGAACGTCAGTTGAGGTAACAATGTATCGAGGTGTAATCAGATCGCTGTTATATCTTACAGCGAGCCGGCTTGATATTATGTTTTCTGTTTGTAAGTGTGCTAGATAATGTATTTTAAAATATTTAAAAGGGTCTCAGAATGTTGGTATCTGGTATCCCAAAGATTCTAACTTCAATTTGACTGGATATTCAGACGCTGACTATGCAAGGTGTAAGATCGATCGCAAAAGCACCAGTGGTACCTTTAATTCTTAGGTGAAAGATTGATCTCATGGTTTAGCAAGAAGCAAACGTCGATTGCCACATCCACAGCTGAGGCAGAATATCTCGCCGCTAGAAGCTGTTGCGTTCAATTGCTATGGGTTCAACATCAGCCCAGAGACTACAACATTCAAGCTGCTAAGTCACCAATCTTCTGCGACAACACAAGTGCAATTGCTATCACATATAATCCAGTCTTGCACTCTCGAACGAAGCATATTGATATCAGACATCATTTTATTCGAGATCATGTTGTCAAAAAGGAGATTCGGATCGAGTACATTTCAACAGACCAGCAAGCTGCAGACATCTTCACTAAACCACTCCCCGAGGCTAAGTTTAATTATTTTCGTCAAATTCTTGGTTTAATAGATTTATCTTAATATATTTGACGCTTGTTTAATTTTGTTTTTAAAGATTTAGTGTTAGCATAGATCGATAATACAATGGTCAGAAAGATACAGACCGGTCCTGACTTTCAGACCGATCTCTATCGATCTGATATTATCCTATGATCTATTTCAAAACACTATCAACCTTTAACATAGTAATATTTTACAGCCCGGACTGATCGAACTTTAACCGCCTTACTATAATCTCATCCCGTCCGTTAAAATTTGAATTTTTAAAATATCAGTCATCGAGATACAGTCATATGTCTAATATCTCTTTATTTATCAGGTTGTACATCTCACTCACCATTTTACTTTACATTTTTACCGCCGTCTGCTTATTTCTTTCGAAAAACTCCTCTTTATTCCATATTCAAATCATCATCTTTCTAATGGCAACCATAACTCACAACTCGTTATCTGTTGAGTTTAATGCTATATATAGGATGGAAGATAAAGAAATGGTGTCTACATTCAAGAATCTGGAATCTTCCTACGGAAATTCTTGGAGTGCGGCACGGTGGTATATGAATCTGCGATCAAAGAACTGTTTTCCAACAGCCGTATCTCACAAAAATTCCACATCTTCTTCAGTGAATCGCCAGACTGTTGAAATCTCTCAGGAGCTGTTTACGGAAACGTTTGGACTTCCTACATTTGGAATGTCCGACTTTGCTAACTTGTCTAAAGCAACTTTGGAAGAATTTCAACGCCGAGTATCAGTCTTCGGACTTACACTCAGGCCTTCATTCAAGAAGAAGGAGATGTCTTTCCACTTCCAAGTGCTATGTGATATTGTCGGAAAGCCGCTACTGGGCTAGGCTGGGAGTTTTGACGCGGTGACGTCTGAGAAGTTTGGGGCGATGGCAGCTATACATTTTGGACAGAAGTGAACTGGTCCTACATTTTATTTGGTGTTCTGCTGGAGACCATCAGGTCCGCAAAACAGGCGGTCTGTTTTGCCGTTCCACTGAGCAAGCTGCTGGAGTTTTTGAATATCGAGCTGGGGAAAGCTTCAGCACTCAGTCCATTCAAGGTCATCAGTCCTAAAGGACTAGCTTTTCTAAGATCCAAAAGTGCTCCGCCAATTCCCAAGGATGTATTGACTGTCAAAATGGTGGTTGGTGCAGAACAGGCTACAGAGATGAAGACAACCAGGGCCAAGCAAAAACTGGTAGTCCAGACCGACTCTGATGAAACTCAGTCTGCTTCTACCACTTCATCCCCAGCCAAACCTCTACCAAAGAAGCCGCGAACCCAAATCACCAAACCCCTAACAACCTTAAACCCTAAACCCATATCTACCTTTCCTCCAACCAAAGCAACCACTGTATCCCAAGCTCCACTCCCAAAATCCCAAGCTCCACCTCAACCATCCAAAGCCCAACCATCCAAATCTCCACCCAAGGTTGTGACCCGAGTCCCATCCAATATCCTGCTGTCAAGGGTATTGTGATCAAGGAATTGAGCGACTATACCCAATATGGAATTAAGCCTCGTCTGTTGCTGGAAGGGCAAAGCCACCTTGACAGAGTCTGGATCTTCCAAGCCCAAATCAGCTGCTCAAATAGCCATTGACATTGCCATGGAAGACGTAGAAGACAAAGTATAGGCTCTGACCGTCGTATTCGATGAATGGGTCCAGTACAGAACGATCAATCACTTCAGTCTATTCTTTGGCAAACTCAAGCGGCTGCACAAAATGGAACAGGAGGTCTTGAAAGGCACAGAAACAGATGATTTTCACATTACTATGCATCGCAAGGAGCTGTTCCGAGAAAAAACACAGGCTGAGGCTTGCCAATCTCCTTATCCAAGCCAAGAAAGCCAACTTTGATGTCACCATCCCGACTGTCAAGGACGACAACGCGGTCATAGCTCAGCTGGAGATGGACATTCTCACTCTTAATATGGCTGTTCAAATGCACCGCCAGCGGCTCAATATTTCAACTCCGCCTCCCAGTCCGGATCACCCAACCGCAAGCCAGACTGTGGCAGGGCAAAGTTCTGAGCCAACTATTATTGAGACAGCGAAGCAGCCACTGCCTAATGCTCCGTCTGCTGCAGAAGCTGAGGCAATGGACGTACTGCTGGAATCTCCCACTACTTCTATTCCTTTTGTGTCCTCAGTCTCAGTACTTCAGACCAGCACACTAGACGCACCACAAACAGTTGTCCCATGATTGCTATTATTTTAAACAATATTTTTCAGTGTAGTGATTCTATACCGCAAGTGCACGGTGTCAAGTTTTAGTATAATGATAATATAAGTATGAGTGTCGGACCCACGAGGACTAGGAAATAAGAACCAAACTCCACTAGTTTAACTATATTTAGCCTACGAAAATTGGTTGTGATTAATTAACTAAAGTGACTAATTAATTCAATAATAAACGCAAACAATCAATAGAGAATGAGAATAAGATCAATAGAGACAATTATCAAGACTTTCGGTTCACCTATATACTCCCCCACAATTCGCCTATTAGTTAAGAATTAATTCAAACAATCTAAGGTGACGAGTTTTCCTAATTCACTTGTTATACTTTGGTCCGGCTATAACAAATCTATTACTAACGTAACAATAAGTCACTCTCGTATCCTTATTGAACAATTAATATTGTAAGTTGATCTATGAAAACTTCTAGCTTTCGATTTTGGTAAATCTATAGCTATCACACATGTATTTGACTTTATCTCTCGATATCAGTCTGAAATCCACGGCATAAATCACTATATCGAATTTCAATTTTATCTCTCGATCTCAATTGTAATTTATTATCATTCAAGGATGGCCAAACCCTTAAAAGCATGAAGATCAATGATCTATGCACTTGGATAAATAAGGATCAATCAAAACATTCAATTTAAATCATGGGTTTATACAAAGGATCCCCTAAGTCTTGATAACAAACCTAGCCAACAATCCATCAAATAATAATGCATAAACTTGTTTTGCAACATTCTAAACATTAAAATCTAATGAAAATATAGAACTAGAGTTAGAAATACAGAAATAATGATAGGCGTTGACTCCTTGCGTTGCTCCGTCGTCCAGTCTCTTCCGATGCGTCTTCTCTTCAATGGTTATGGTGTATAGATGGCTGGAGCGGATGACGAGTGATGGAGGCTGTGTATTGTAGGTCAATTATGAGCCAAAAAGTCCCAAAAACGTCCATGATAATCCATATTTATGGTAGGAAGAGTTTCACCAAGTTTGGACACCAAATAACCAAGATGGAAACAAAATCCCGAATTTTTCAAGTCCTGGCGATCGATCGCCATAACATTCTGCCTCGAGACGATCGGTCGCCTCATTTGAGGCGATCGGTCGCTTCCTCTATTTTCAGCAAATTACAATTTTGCCCCTCCTTTTCCAGGTTTGCTCAGTTTGGTCCTTTTTCATCATTTTAAGCCTATTTCCTCCACTTTTATGCATTTGGCCCTGGATTCCTGAAATATACAAATATAAACCAAAATTAGTAATATTTTCCAAGAATCACTACAAAAATGCCCCTAATCTTATATCAAATTAAGTGTAAAAATCACACTTATCAACTCCCCCAAACTTAAACTTGATCGTCTCGAGCAAGAAATAGGATCAAACAGTCAAGTTCAACATTGAAGATTCAAATAAACCAATTCATAGTCAATCATGTAGCTCAGATATCTCACTTACAGAGAAACAAAAATAAATCAGAAAGTTTAACAAGTTGTGTTTTCTCCTAGATCAAACAACATATCTCCGAATCAGAATGTGCGTGTGTGCTATTGTCACTCTCAAGTTCCATGCAATTTTCATAGATCAAATCATGCTAGGTAATGAAAGTTAAGATTATCATTGAGCATTCCATAGACCTATTTTCAAACAACTTCTCCACTAATATAGTCACTCCCTAGACTTGGATCAATAGGTCTTTTTAAGCTTGTAGCAATAGGCCTAGGTGTTTGGCTTCAAAGAAAGGATAGGATAGCACAAAGAAGAGAGTATAAGCATGTAATGTTCATATTGTTAGCACAACTTGAGCTTCTCTTCTTTTTCTCTTTTAGCCTTGGCCACTTTGGGTCTTAGTTGGATAAATTTTTTTCTCAAGGCTTTCTATTCTTTCTTTTCTCATTCATCATTTTTTTTACAATAAGCTCATCAAAATATAGCAATTCATGTGCATCTAATAAGGATCATTATACTCCCTTAGGGTGAAGATAAAAATATTCAATTTAGGCTCAATTAGGTGGGTATAATGGGTTTGCCAAAGAATGTTGAATGGGGGCTAATACTATGTTAAACATACTCCATTCTTTTTTAATTAGGCTCAAATTAGGATACTAGAGATTGATGTAAATATGGTAAGCTTGAAAGGCTCAAACGGTCCAAAGATCGCCTAGATCATCTCTTAATCAAGTTCATGACTATAAATTTTCGCCTTGAAGTGTCATCATCAAATAGTTTCTAAGGTACTCTAAGATGCTCAAAAACAATTCATCAAGTTCACAAAAATTTTCACTACTCCAAATGCAATTCACAAGATTATGACTCAAATGTGCTGAAAAAAATTCCTCATCTTTGACATGCTTCTCAAAACAAGATATTCACAAACAAGTTTTACAATCATCAAAACTTAAGTTGACATGCAAAGTGAGACTAATATCATCATGGAATAGAGACCACAACTATGATTTATTCTTATCTTACTAATTGAACTCATTTTCAAGAAAACTTTTCTTGTTGGTGCCCACGAAACGATCAATTTCAAAATAAGAAGCATGACACAGTAATGCACTCCCCCAAACTTAATTCATGCATTGTCCTCAATGTAATAAGCATGGAAAATAGGACAAAACATTTACCGTTGACTACGACTGTCAGTGATCGTTGTCCAATTCCTCATCAGCTCGTGGGGTGTAGTGTGGGAACGTGATCGCTTATTTTTTAAACAATTAATTCCAATCTAGCGATTTTTGACCGCAAGTGCACGGTGTCAAGTTTTAGTATAGATAGGAAGATACGGATTGTCGAATCCACAGGGACTAACAAGCAAGTACCAAATAAGATGTCTTTTAACTATATTTAACCTACGATAATTAATTTATAATTAACAACTAATTAATTAATATAAACAACTAATCCAACCAAGTCAATAAAAGTAAACGAGAAAAATCCACTAGAGAAGATTATCGAGACTTTGGCTCACTAATGCAGTTCCCTACAATTCTCGATTGAACATTCAAATATTTCTAAGGTGACGAGTTCTCCCAATTTATCTAATACACTCTCTCGAGCTATATTAAACCTAACATCGAATTGCAATAAGTAACTCTCGTTCACTTATTTAACAATTCAATGTTGCATAAGATCCATGAAAACTCCTAGCTTTCAATTATAGATATCTATGGCTATCACGCATGTATTTGACGCCATCTCTCGATCTCGGTCTGAAATCCATGGTACGAGTTATTAATTCAGTATCATAAAATCATCTCTCGATCTCAATTACGATACTAACATCATTCAAAGGTGATCAATCCTCTAAAAGCATGAAGAACATAAAACATACGCAAAGAACTATAAGAATTCAATCATCAAATCGAAGGTTCATAACAAAGGATTCGCCTAGCCTCGATAAATAAAATTAGTTCCTCATAATAAATCAAAACACAACAAAACTAAGAATTAAAGACAAAGAAAAACTCCCAGCGTCGACTCTGGTTGTAGATCTTCGCTCCTTCTCTTGCTTCCTTCTCGATCGTCTCTTTAATTGCCTTGTTGGGTTGTTCCAATTCCTAGGGTGATAGGTTGATGAATGGGTGAAGAGTGTTGGACGAAGAGTGGAAGATTGGTGGAGGTTTTGACGTATGAGAAGGTGAAAGAAAAGATGGATGTGAGATGGATTTGAAGGAAAGGGGATGTGAGATGGAGGCTGTGATGTTTGGATGGTGAATGGGTGTATGGAGGTGTGGAGGCATTTCCTAGGGTTAAAAATCTGATATATCCCTCTTTTAGGCTAATAACGGTGAGAGCCGGTCCGCCGATCGACTCGGGGTGTGGACCAGCACGGATTGGGTCGGCGGGCTAGGAGGATGGAATAGAATCCAACTTGGAAGGCAATCAAGTTTCCATATTTTTCAAAACTCTGGGCGATCGAGCTGGACAGTAGAAATTCGTGGCTTTTTTCAGCCTTGCTCGATCGATCGGCAAGACCAAAAAGTTTTCTTCGCCTTTTTCAGCTTCTGGCGAGTTTTGTATTTTGGCCGTAACTTTCTCATACAAACTCCAAATTTGATGAATCAGCTGTCCACGCGAATATAAGTGAAAGTTCTACAACCTTTATATGGACCACATTTCCAAAACCTGGCTCGAACATATAGTAATTGGAGGAGAAAGGAGCAACATGTGTCTTGGATTCTGGTTTTTTCCTCTTTTCTTCAACTTTATTCATTTATTCATCATTTTAGCTTGATTTCTTCACCTTTCCCTACATTTCAACATTGATTCCTGAAATAGAGAAATATATACCATAAACCGTAAAATAATCCAAGAATCAACACGAAAACATATACATAACATAGAATAAAAACGCGTAATATTCAACCCTATCAACTCCCCAAAACTTATCACTTAATCGTCCTCAATTAAGCATTAAAATCATAAGGTAGAGTTCATACTTGAAACAATTATTTCATGACTCGCATTTTCTCAGAAATCTCATACATATATACTAAAGTTGAACAAGACATGTTTTCTCCTAAGTCAAGCAACACATCTCAAAATCGGAACGTGTGTGTACTATATTCAATCTCAAGTTTCATGCACATATTCAAGATCAAATCATGTTAATCAACTCAAAGTCGAGATTATCATCAAGCACCCCATAAGCCTATTTTCAAACAACTTCTCCACTAATGATTGTTACTCCCTAGACTTGGATCAAGAGGACTTTTTAAGCTTGTAATGTAAGGCCTTTGGTGTTGGCTTCAAAGAAAAGATAGGATAAGTGCAAAGAAGATAGTATAATCATTTACAATTCAAATGTTTCGCACACATCGAGCTTCTCTTCTTTTTCTTTTATAGCTTGGCCACTTTGGGTCTTATTTAGTCAATCTTTTTCTCAAGGCTTTTTGTCTATCTTTTTCTTTTCTCATTCATCAAATTTTTTTTCAATAAGCTCATCAAGATATAACAATTCAAGTGCATCGAATGATATTCATTATACTCCCTTAGGGTAAGGATAACTTTTTCATTTAGGCTCAAATAAGGGTAAGTATAATGAGTTTGCCAAGAATGTCGAATGGGGTCTAATTATATGCAATGCATATACCATTCTTTTTTTCAATAAAGCACAAATGGGACACTAGGGATTGATATGAATCATGGTAAGCTTGAAAGGCTCAAACGTTTCAAAGATCGCCTAGATCATTTCCAAGTCAAGTTTGTAACTATAAAATTTCGCCTCAAAGTGTCATCATCAAATAAGTTCTAGGATAACTCTAAGACGCCCAAGACACATCATCAAGTTCACAACAATTATCACTATTCAAAACATGCAATCCACAAGATCATGACTCATTGTGCTCAACATATTCCTCATTCTTGACATTCTAACTCAAATTAGGATATTCATATACAAGTCCAATAATCATCACAAATCAAGTTCATATGCATAGTGAGATCAAAATCCTCATTGAATAGTCACTACTATAATTCATTCTTTTCTCAAGTTTGAACTCATAAAAAAAAAAATTAGCTCATAATAATCGGACGATTCAAGTGTCATTTAAGCACACAACATGTGGTTAAAATAAGTAAAACATGCAAGCTACTACTCCCCCAAACTTAAATCAAACATTGCCCTCAATGTTTAAAAGAATCAAAAGGGAAACAGTGAACTCTCCTGATCAAGACGCTTGCATGAGGGTTGAGGAAGATTTGCTTTTGAAAGCTCCACTGTTGTAGGGGTTCATCGCTCCAACCAAGTACCTAGCAAGAGAAGAATGCATATGGTAAAATATTCGACTTGAGAGATAAACAAAACTAAAATGAAAACTGAAAAATAAAACAAAACTAAATAACAAAAGGATACGCTTGGGTTGCCTCCCAAGAAGCACTCATTTTTGGTCTTCGGCTTGACCATCAGAAGCAACCATCAAAGAGCGGCTGCCGCCCATAGTAAGTATCGTATGATACCACTAATGGGTCTTCATTCAATATGCCCTCAAGATTGGTAAGATTGTAGCAACTGTAAGCTCGTCGCTCCAACAACATTCTTCATGAAATGGTGGGCATGGGAGAAGGATTCTTGGCTTGGCTTTATCTTGTGTAGGGCGTAGTGCGGTGACGTTGGCATCGATGGAAAATACGGATCCACATATGGCATAGAACATGTCTCCATCGATGGGCTCAAATAGGAATCTTCGAAAGTTTCTTCCCTTTCCAACATCACACTCGACTCATCTTCACCTGGGAACTCCTCGGATAACATCTCTGAAGTAGTCTCAATCTCTTGACGAGGCTCAAGTTCCTTTGAATCTTCCACACTAGGAGGATCACTACCCCAAACCTGGTTGGTTGAGTGATCATCATCATATAACCAAACTCGATTCGTCGCCTCTTGATTTGTAGCCCTCATCTCTTCCTCTTGGCAACTAATTGAAATTGTTTCCATGAGGACCGCCATTTGCTGCTCCAGGTGACACATAGAGTTGGTTTGGCACTCCAAACTGTTCTCGGTTGATGCCAAGAATTTTACTAAGGTATCCTCTAACTGAGTTGCGACATCTGCTGAACTATCTCTCCTCTCTTCGCGATGTTCAAATGGTTGTGGCGTATCAATAGGGTAGTGAAGCTCCGGTGGGTATTGGTGACTCCAACCTTGTAGTGAAGGATCACAATGCCAGTGATGATCGAAGTCCGCCGTATCATTGAACAGGTGCAATACACTGTCTTTATCTCTTTCAACCAAAGGATTTCCAGTTGCCAGTGCTCCGCTCAATACCCATTCTCGTGTCTGTGCATCCAACCCGTTGAAGAAATATTGCAAGAGAGTATAGTTCGAAAAGTTGTGATACCAGAATGTGTTGGCCAATTCATTGAATCTCTCCCAAACAGCGTAGAACGGCTCGGAACGTTGTTGGGCAAAGCTTGTGAAGGCATGTTGATGTAGCATCTCCAAGTACCTCACAAGACAAACAAAACAAAAACAAAATAAATATATAATTTTTTTTTGAAATAAATAAACAAAAATGGTTAAATTACAGTCAAAGAACCTAGTATGATATTACTAAAGTTAGTCCACGGCAACGGCGCCAAAAACTTGATCGGTTATTTTTTAAACAATTAATTCCAATCTAGCGATTTTTGACCGCAAGTGCACGGTGTCAAGTTTTAGTATAGATAGGAAGATACGGATTGTCGAACCCACAGGGACTAACAAACAAGTACCAAATAAGATGTCTTTTAACTATATTTAACCTACGATAATTAATTTATAATTAACAACTAATTAATTAATATAAACTACTAATCCAACCAAGTCAATAAAAGTAAACGAGAAAAATCCACTAGAGAAGATTATCGAGACTTTGGCTCACCAATGCAGTTCCCTACAATTCTCGATTGAACATTCAAATATTTCTAAGGTGACGAGTTCTCCCAATTTATCTAATACACTCTCTCGAGCTATATTAAACCTAACACCGAATTGCAATAAGTAACTCTCGTTCACTTATTTAACAATTCAATGTTTCATAAGATCCATGAAAACTCCTAGCTTTCAATTATAGATATCTATGGCTATCACGCATGTATTTGACGTCATCTCTCAATCTCGGTCTGAAATCCATCGTATGAGTTATTAATTCAGTATCATAAAATCATCTCTCGATCTCAATTACGTTACTAACATCATTCAAAGGTGATCAATCCTCTAAAAGCATGGAGAACATAAAACATACGCAAAGAACTATAAGAATTCAATCATCAAATCATCAAATCGAAGGTTCATAACAAAGGATTCGCCTAGCCTCGATAAATAAAATTAGTTCCTCATAATAAATCAAAACATAACAAAACTAAGAATTAAAGACAAAGAAAAACTCCCAGCGTCGACTCCGGTTGTAGAGCTTCGCTCCTTCTCTTGCTTCCTTCTCGATCCTCTCTTTAATTGCCTTGTTGGGTTGTTCCAATTCCTAGGGTGATAGGTTGATGAATGGGTGAAGAGTGTTGGACGAAGAGTGGAAGATTGGTGGAGGTTTTGACGTATGAGAAGGTGAAAGAAAAGATGGATGTGAGATGGATTTGAAGGAAAGGGGATGTGAGATGGAGGCTGTGATGTTTGGACGGTGAATGGGTGTATGGAGGTGTGGAGGCATTTCCTAGGGTTAAAAATCTGATATCTCACTCTTTTAGGCTAATATTTCGAGCTATGTAGGGTTGGAGGCTAGGAGGATGGAATAGAATCCAACTTGGAAGGCAAGAAATCAAGTTTCCATATTTTTCAAAACTCTGGGCGATCGATCGGATAGAGGGGCCGATCGACCGAGCTGGACAGTAGAAATTCGTGGCTTTTTTCAGTCTTGCTCGATCGATCGGCAAGACCAGAAAGTTTTCTTCGCCTTTTCAGCTTCTGGCGAGTTTTGTATTTTGGCCGTAACTTTCTCATACAAACTCCAAATTTGATGAATCAGCTGTCCACGCGAATATAAGTGAAAGTTCTACAACCTTTTATGGACCACATTTCCAAAACCTGGCTTGAACATATAGTAATTTGAGGAGAAAGGAGCAACATGTGTCTTGGATTCTGGTTTTTTCCTCTTTTCTTCAACTTTATTCATTTATTCATCATTTTAGCTTGATTTCTTCACCTTTCCCTACATTTCAACATTGATTCCTGAAATAGAGAAATATATACCATAAACCGTAAAATAATCCAAGAATCAACACGAAAACATATACATAACATAGCATAAAAACGCGTAATATTCAACCCTATCAACTCCCCCAAACTTATCACTTAATCGTCCTCAATTAAGCATTAAAATCATAAGGTAGAGTTCATTCTTGATACTTGAAACAATTATTTCATGACTCGCATTTTCTCAGAAATCTCATACATATATACTAAAGTTGAACAAGACATGTTTTCTCCTAAGTCAAGCAACACATCTCAAAATCGGAACGTGTGTGTGTACTATATTCAATCTCAAGTTTCATGCACATATTCAAGATCAAATCATGTTAATCAACTCAAAGTCGAGATTATCATCAAGCACCCCATAAGCCTATTTTCAAAAAACTTCTCCACTAATGATAGTTATTCCCTAGACTTGGATCAAGAGGACTTTTTAAGCTTGTAATGTAAGGCCTTTGGTGTTGGCTTCAAAGAAAAGATAGGATAAGTGCAAAGAAGAGAGTATAATCATTTACAATTCAAATGTTTCGCACACATCGAGCTTCTCTTCTTTTTCTTTTATAGCCTTGGCCACTTTGGGTCTTATTTAGTCAATCTTTTTCTCAAGGCTTTTTGTCTATCTTTTTCTTTTCTCATTCATCAAATTTTTTTTCAATAAGCTCATCAAGATATAACAATTCAAGTGCATTGAATGATATTCATTATTGTTAGGATCGGGGTAGTGTTTAGAAGGGGGGGTTGAATAAACACTAGATTCAATTTCGATTTCTTCTTCTGGTTAACTGTAAACTGTTAAGTATTACAGTTGCTTCTCAATATCAGGCAAGTCAGCAGACACTTATTATAGTGCGGAAGACGTCTACTGAACTTGTGAGGAATAAAACTGAGGTAATAAAGTAATGAACAAATAACACAAGAGTTGTTTCTGGAAGTTCGAAGCACAACGCTTCTACGTCTCCCCTTCTTCCTTTGCAGGAAGGATTCACTAGAAGACTTGGTTTACACTTTACAGTATACAACCTTCTTAGGCACTAACACACTTGGCCTAAACTCCTAGCAATCACAATCTTCTTAACTTTTGATTACAAGGGATTCTATAACACTCTTTACAGAATAAACTTTCTAGCTTTGAGAGTTTTTGAGCAGCAGACTTCAATTGGAAATAATCTATCACAGATTCAGTTTCGCTGTTTGTCTGCTCTTTGCTGAACGTTTGGAATATCAGTAATATGATTTTCTTGTTTGCTTTGAAGTATATCTCTTTTTTGAAAATCGCTCAGCCCTCTTCATTCTCTGCTTGGACGTATTTATAGGTTTGGTTGTCCAACGGTAGCTTTTCTGTATATGGAAGAGATTAGCTTTCCAAATTCATATTGTCTTCTTTCCTATTTTGTTTAAGCAACGGCTCTTTTCACTCTGACGGTAATGGTGGTGGAGATATTGCAGGGTGCGCCGCTCTGTTGTATCTTTGTCAGAGAATGTTGTACTGATTTTGTCTCGTTGCTTAGACTTCTGCTGGTTTTCTTTGTTCAACTGGTCGTTCATCCTCTTATGACCAGTTGATGTCCTTGTTCAGTGTGAGACTATCCAGTTGATAGTTGTCCAGTAGATGTCTATCCAGTTTATGTTTATCCGGTTGATAGCTTGTCCGGTTGATGTCCATCCAGTTTATGTTTATCCGGTTGATAGCTTGTCCTTTTGATTTTCATGATCTTCAAAGGTCCTTCAGTGATTACATACCACATATCATCATCTTGAGCACTTAGATGTGCTTGCATACGGATCCTCCAGTCATCATATTCGTCTTTCTTGAACATTGGAATCTTGCTGAATGAGGCCATCAGTTTTTGGTAAATGGTAATTTCTCAAGATTGAGAAGACCTGGGCTCTGATACCACTTGTTAGGATCGGGGTAGTGTTTAGAAGGGGGGGTTGAATAAACACTAGATTCAATTTCGATTTCTTCTTCTGGTTAACTGTAAACTGTTAAGTATTACAGTTGCTTCTCAATATCAGGCAAGTCAGCAGACACTTATTATAGTGCGGAAGACGTCTACTGAACTTGTGAGGAATAAAACTGAGGTAATAAAGTAATGAACAAATAACACAAGAGTTGTTTCTGGAAGTTCGAAGCACAACGCTTCTACGTCTCCCCTTCTTCCTTTGCAGGAAGGATTCACTAGAAGACTTGGTTTACACTTTACAGTATTCAACCTTCTTAGGCACTAACACACTTGGCCTAAACTCCTAGCAATCACAATCTTCTTAACTTTTGATTACAAGGGATTCTATAACACTCTTTACAGAATAAACTTTCTAGCTTTGAGAGTTTTTGAGCAGCAGACTTCAATTGGAAATAATCTATCCAGATTCAGTTTCGCTGTTTTTCTGCTCTTTGCTGAACGTTTGGAATATCAGTAATATGATTTTCTTGTTTGCTTTGAAGTATATCTCTTTGTTGAAAATCGCTCAGCCCTCTTCATTCTCTGCTTGGACGTATTTATAGGTTTGGTTGTCCAACGGTAGCTTTTCTGTATATGGAAGAGGTTAGATTTCCAAATTCATATTGTCTTCTTTCCTATTTTGTTTAAGCAGCGGCTCTTTTCACTCTGACGGTAATGGTGGCGGAGATATAGCAGGGTGCGCCGCTCTGTTGTACCTTTGTCAGAGAATGTTGTACTGATTTTGTCTCGTTGCTTAGACTTCTGCTGGTTTTCTTTGTTCAACTGGTCGTTCATACTCTTATGACCAGTTGATGTCCTTGTTTAGTGTGAGACTATCCAGTTGATAGTTGTCCAGTAGATGTCTATTCAGTTTATGTTTATCCGGTTGATAGCTTGTCCGGTTGATGTCCATCCAGTTTATGTTTATCCGGTTGATAGCTTGTCCTGTTGATGTCTTCACCCAGTTGATGTCTTGTCCAGTTGGTAGCTATCCAGTTGGTTGATGTCTTCACCCGGTAGGTGTCTTTATCCGGTAGATGTCTTTATCCAGTTGGTCTTTGTTACTCGGTAGGACTTCATCCAGTTGGTCTTTGTTACCCGGTAGGACTTCATCCAGTTGGTCTTTGTTACCCGGTAGGACTTTATCCAGTTGGTCTTTGACATCCGGTAGGACTTTATCCAGTTGGTCTTTGACATCCGGTAGGACTTTATCGAGTTGGTCTTTATTATCCGGTAGGACTTCATCCAGTTGGTCTTTGACATCCGGTAGGACTCTTGGTAGGACTTCATCCAGTTGGTCTTTGTTATCGGTAGGACTTCATCCAGTTGGTCTTTGACATCCGGTAGGACTCTTGCATCCGGTAGGTGTTTGTAATCACCAAAACTTAGAAATCGTTTTCCCAACAATTTCCCCCTTTTTGGTGATGACAAAACTAAGAAATAATCGATTTCCTACTTGAGTAAATAAGATGAGAATCCTGAAAATACTTGAAGACATAATGGAAAAGAAATTTTCATTAAATATAAGCAGATTACAAGTTGTAATCAAACTGAACAATTGAGAGAGATTCATCTTTATTTAAGATGAATTCTTATACTTGAATAGAATCTAAGACAAATCTATTTTTACACAAAATAGCTGATACATGACAAATTTCTCTTTAAATGAACAAAGTAGACCGGAGAGCTTCGATCCACCCGGTGCGGAGAGAAAGAGTTCGATCCACCTTGTTTCAGAGAGAAGGTCGGGAAGAGTCATACGTATATTCATCAGGCATCTTCCATGATTTATGGATTCACCTAATGAGAATATTCTATCTCTGTCTTCCCCCTTTTTGTCATCAGCACCCAGACATCCCCTGTGAGCAGTTCCTGACTGATGAGGAGCATCAGAACAGGAATCAAACGCTGAAGCTTAATGGAGCTGGGTTAGATAAGTAATCAACCCATGAGGGGTTGATTTAGATAAGTAATAAACCCATGAATCGGAAAAGTTTTTATCAGAAAACCAAGGAATTTTGAAAGTCTTGAAATTAATCATGGTGAGTGAATGTGTGTTATGTGAGTAAACAAGAGTCGCTATTTATAGAACAAAAATGTTTCAATTAATGTGAATGTATTTATGTTGATCAGTAAATACAAAGAAAAAGTCAACTAAAAACAATAAATAGATAAGAGTAATTAAAGGAGGAGTCAGAAAACGATACAATTTTCGTCCGAACCAATGTTTGGAATAGTCGCGTTTTTCGGCAGGCGGTTGGCGCGGACTCCGAGATCTAGGTAGAGCAGTTGGTCTGGACTGAGTGAGTGCTCCAGTTGCAGGGGATGAACGAGCAGCTGAACTTGAAGCTCGCTGCGTTGAGGGAGCAGTTCGGCTGGGTTCAGGTAGTCTGCGAATTATTTGAGGGGCTGCAGGCAGGCTGTTGCATATATCTTGAATCTGAGAAGCAAATGCTGCCTGCATGGTGGCCAACTGATCGGTCAAGATTTTCTTGGCGTCGTCAATCTTTTCTCCAAGAGCCATTGAGGTGGCAGCATGAAGAGATTCATTATTTTGAGTGATCTGAAGACGCGCCTGGCCAATTCTAGAGAAGGCGTCCGCTAGTGCATTCTCAGCAAAGGTTTGAAGTCTGGTGACAGTAGTCGTTAAACTACTTAAGTCCCGGTAGACTTGCTGGAATTGAGAGTCCGTGTGCTGCTGATGGGTGCCTAGAATTAGAGTTGCAGTTCGCTCTTCCTGCTTAAGTTTATGAACATCGCTGGCTAGTGCTGATATTGCAGTGGAGAGATTAGCTAGCTGTGCAGCAATGTTCGGTGGCTCGTCCAGAGGGTTTGTAAAGACAAAAAAATCCTCAGAAAGCTCTTGAACCATGGACGGATCTACGGCAATCATTGGAGTACCAGTAGTAGGGACAAGAGCACTGGGATGAGCATCTTCAACTGCAGTGGAGTGCAAAATAGTAGCTTCAACATTTGGGGCAGCTGTAGAGTCTGAGATAGTTACAGCCAAAGTGGCAGTTTCTTCAATTTGTGGGGCAGCCAAAGTAGTAGTGGCTTGATCAACCGCAGCAGCAGACGACTGGGTGTGATCATTGGAGTGTGAAGACTCACTGGGTTCATTATTGGCAGAGGATATAGTAACCTGCTGAACCACTGTTTGAATGACTGCATCCACATTGGTGTGATCAACAACCATTGGTTGGGGCTGTTGATCATTATGAGAGCTGGGAGTAGAGGAGACGCTGGGAGCAGTTGGAGAGGAGAGTTCTTTAACCGAGGAGGCTGCCTGCCAATGCAGTTGGTGCGGCCTCCGCTCCAGTGGGAGTGGTCTCCAGAGCAGTAGAAGTGAGCTCCACAGAAGAGGGGACAATCTCCAAATTTGCAATGAACGTTTGTAGATCCGGCTGATCAGGGCTTGCAACAGTTTCAGCAGTGGAGCATGAGTGAATCCCAGTGGATATGCGAATATCATGAAGAGCAAGCTCAGCCATTTCCAGCTTGGGTCCAAGAGCATTTAGAACAGCTCTATCATGATTCGCTGTTCCTGAATTACCGTTGAAGTGTTGAAGGCGGGTTTCAACCAGGGCTTGAAGTTCGCCCACATAGATCATCAGACTAAAAACATCTCGCAGCTTCAAGCTTGTTTCAGGGTCTGAGATTTGAAGATATGCCAGGATTTTGTTCTCATCTTCCCTAGCCTGATCCAGAATAGGATCAAAATCATCAAATCGAACCTTTATTCGAGCCTTTACCCAACGATCAAAATCTCCAGCTGTGGTTGCAGTTTGGCTTCAACTGTATCCATGACCATCTGGATCTCGAAGGCAACAGGAGTGGACACTGGAGCCGTAAGAGTTTTTCCTTTGCCAGCAGGGGTGGTCTTTGGATGACAGTATGGACACAAGGACTTGGGTGTCCTAAAGCTGATAGTGCCTGGTGCTTGCTGAGATCTCACCAGTGCTGACGGAGTGTCAACTGGAACCATTGATGGAGCAGGCACCATGGCTAATGAAGCAGTTGGTTCCTCAGTTGGAGGAATTTAAGGGCTGGGTTCGCTACCAGGAATAACGTTTGTAGGGCCGGCGGAGGAGATGGTATCAGAAGCGGCAATGACCTGCTGTCGGATAGCTGAAGGAGCAGCTTTTCTTGTTCTGGGCTTCTTAGGAGGGGGAGGAGGAGGAGAAGACTCAGCGGATTCCGAGACAGTTTGTTCAGAGTCACTAATTACTTGAGTCAAACGGCGCTTTGTCACCCCACCTTCTCTGCCACTTCGTTGTCGATGAAGCTGAAGATACTTGGCAGTGATAAGTCTCCCTGGATGAAGGTTGGAGAGAGCCCCTGTTTTAATGTGTTTGCTGTCAAAAAGGCTTCTTAGCGGGAGAGCAAAGCCTGATTGACCCTTGCCAGAGACCACTAGACTAGTCAGAGTTTGAAATAACACAACTGACCAGTTTATCTCCAATCCTTTGCATATTGCACTCATAACGTCAAACTTTTCAGGGGTGATCATATCAAATGATCCAGCTTTACATAGAAGCCCCTTGGAGATGATGTCTGCCAGTTGTCGATAATGGCTCTTCATTAATACTTTCCTGAAAGGAGGATGTTGAAGGCGATGAGCAGAGTCCGAAACTGTGAGACGCATCTCTTCCCTTAGTTCCGCTGGAACAGTGGAAAAATCAGTGAGTCCGATGGAGGGAAGGCACAGGTGTGTGGCAAATTCAGATTGGGTGATGGTAACCGACTGTCCAGATACGGATGCCACCACGGTGTCATCCACAACCTTGGCCATAGCAAAGAACTCGTGTAGCTCGTCCTTGTAAAATGAGGGGGCCTGGCTCAGGATTACCAGGAGTCCGGAGGTATCCAGCCTTTGTATCAACTCCTTTGTCTCCTCATCAGATGATGTGTATATAGAATGAAAATCGATGTGAACAGCATTGGTGATGAAGCTCGGCTGTACATTCTTTGACATTTTGGATGAGTATGAGGAAGAAGCAGCAGCAATCTTGTTAGAGTAAAGTTTTCTGAAAGAAAAGATAATTGCAGTGAATTGTTGGAGAAGATGAAGAGTAGAGAAATTAATGGCGGTGAAAATGAAAGTATATGTAACGTCGTACTGTAGATGAGCGGACACATGTATGCGTGGCGATCATCTAAAGATTTAAAAAGATTTAACAAATAAATAAAAGGACAGGATTTAGGCGGGAGTGAAATAATTTATTTTACACAAAAATAATTTTGAATTCCGACGTTTATTAGGTTAATAAGTATCGAGGGTTATTTTTGTCAAAGCATATTTGGTAACATCACCTGGTATGTAGGGTTCGACTGGTAGGAAAGCATCTACTGGATGTAGAGTCCTACTGGTACGGATACACCTACTGCAGCTGACCATTGTATTACCAGCTGAGCTTAAATAACCATGATAAGATTATAACTGAAATTCCCCCTAAATTTATGCAAATAAACTAACTAATTCCCCCTGAAATCATTACCCAAACAGAATAATCAAGAAGTAATTTCAATTAAACCAAGAATATTTCGAAAGTTTAGCGTCCGGTAGGGGTTTTGTGAAAATGTCTGCTGCCTGTTGTTCGGTAGAGATATACTCCAAAGTAAGAAAACTTAGCGTCCATTAGATGTCTATCCAGTTTATGTTTATCCGGTTGATAGCTTGTCCGCTTGATGTCCATCCAGTTTATGTTTATCCGGTTGATAGCTTGTCCTGTTGATGTCTTCACCCGGTTGATGTCTTGTCCAGTTGATGTCTTGTCCAGTTGGTAGCTATCCAGTTGGTTGATGTCTTCACCCGGTAGGTGTCTTTATCCGGTAGGAGTCTTTATCCGGTAGATGTCTTTATCCAGTTGGTCTTTGTTACTCGGTAGGACTTCATCCAGTTGGTCTTTGTTACCCGGTAGGACTTCATCCAGTTGGTCTTTGTTACCCGGTAGGACTTTATCCAGTTGGTCTTTGACATCCGGTAGGACTTTATCCAGTGGTCTTTGACATCCGGTAGGACTTTATCCACTTGGTCTTTGTTATCCGGTAGGACTTCATCCAGTTGGTCTTTGACATCCGGTAGGACTCTTGGTAGGACTTCATCCAGTTGGTCTTTGTTATCCGGTAGGACTTCATCCAGTTGGTCTTTGACATCCGGTAGGACTCTTGCATCCGGTAGGTGTTTGTAATCACCAAAACTTAGAAATTATTTTCCCAACAATTATACTCCCTTAGGGTAAGGATAACTTTTTCATTTAGGCTCAAATAAGGGTAAGTATAATGAGTTTGCCAAGAATGTCGAATGGGGTCTAATTATATGCAATGCATATACCATTCTTTTTTTCAATAAAGCTCAAATGGGACACTAGGGATTGATATGAATCATGGTAAGCTTGAAAGGCTCAAACGTTTCAAAGATCGCCTAGATCATTTCCAAGTCAAGTTTGTAACTATAAAATTTCGCCTCAAAGTGTCATCATCAAATAAGTTCTAGGATAACTCTAAGACGCCCAAGACACATCATCAAGTTCACAACAATATCACTATTCAAAACATGCAATCCACAAGATCATGACTCATTGTGCTCAACATATTCCTCATTCTTGACATGCTAACTCAAAACCAACACCCCTAACTTCCTCATCACCTCCATTACACAAATTAAACTCAATAAAAACACTACAAATAACTTTTTAGATTTTTAACCAAAACCCCCAATTCTCAAACCCAACTCAAAACTTAACCAACAAGCACAATACCATAATCAAATAGAAGCTAAAGGTGAGGAGAAGAATATTACCAGCTTTTCTTCAAGAAATCGGGCTCCCAAGCGAGCCTCCATCGATTTGCTTCCAAGAGAAAAGAGGGGAAGGGTTGGCGGAAAGGGTTGAGCGCGAGAGAGGAGAGAGAGATGAGAGATTCCGTGTAATGACGGAATACCGAGTCCACTTGGTATATATAGTACCAAGGCTCCAAAATACCAATACCTCCACAAATACATCATGACTCATTAAAAATCATCTGTTTTCAAAACTCTCTCTCTAATTCCAAATCCCTATACCAGCCCCAATACAAAGTACCCCGGTCCCCAGATCCCACCAAAAACCAAATTCCAAGGTTATCACCACGATGAGAATACAATCTCATCCCTTGGATCCAACGACTCCCAATACCGGATTTAAAATCCCCGGGAGTCCCAATACCGCAATTAATTCATAATTGCCACAATTAAAATCCATTAAGGACCTTTACTACTCCGGTATTAACACCATTAAATCACGGGCATCACACAGTCTGAGAAAAGAACAGATGGAGCTGGCTTCCGAAGTCAAAACTGTTGTTGCCAAATCCCTCCTTACCCAAGATCATCGTCTGGATGCTATCTGCGCTCCGCTTATGTAGATCGTAGATTTCCTTCAGGAGATTGCTGCTGACAAAAAGGGGGAAAAGAAGAAACAAATGAAGCCAGCACAACAGCCTATAAAAGAAGTTATTGATAACAGCCTGTAATGAATGACATATGTAAATGTATTCATCAGACATGTTAACTTTCAATCGGAATTCTCAGTCTTATTCATTTATATTGAATAGTTCATTTATTTTGAACAATAAGACTTAATCGATCTGAGCGAAACGTCTACAAGAAAAAGGATTTAATAAGAGGATTAAGAAGCTAGGTTTTGTCATCATCAAAAAAGGGGGTTAGTTTCAGATTTTAAAGATGACAAAACAGATCAGACCGATATAGTCAATGTCAAAATAGACCGGATCGATGTCAACCAGACTGATACAGACCAGATCAATGTCAACCAGATCAGACCAGACTAGCTTGACACAGATCAATGCAGATCATATCAGAACAGACTAAGATAGTAAGCTTCGTTCTTCAGTCCGAATAATCAACGGCTATTTATTGAAGCATTAAATGTTGCATTTAATGCTGAAAAAGATCAATGACTGAAGATTACCTTAAATGGTAAATAGACAAAGGAGATCCTATCTGACAAGCGCCGAAAGAACAGACCACAAGGTGTAAGGCCCCCCCATGCCCTTAACCCGTTATTAGTGTATTAATCCAAGCATTTAGTGCATGTAATCATACATGTAAGGGAAACCCACTTGTCATCATAGCAAATCATGCCAATAATAAAATTTCTTTACATTATTCCATATAATTTCTAATTTTTCCCCAACCAAGTCAACATACATTTCATGCACCATTATAATACACTAACATGTTCTCAGTTCATTTAGCAGTTCCATAAATAATTGCATGCAACTCGTAAATGAAGAGAGAAAGACCCTTGCCTTTTTATACATACCATATACACATAATAGTGCTCACATGCGAGCATCAAATAAACATGTGTGTATCAAATGTATAAAACACGGTGCTCAATACCGTTACTGGTACTTCGATCCCTGGAAGCACCTCCATTCCATAGCTCGGGCTCAACTCCAAAGCCATCGATGTACCTAATCACCTGCCCCAACAGAGACATCCCCCACACGGGTGAGCATACCAATACCACCAAACCGACAATCACAATAATACAATTCATAATTTACAAAAATGTAAATGCTATGAAATATAAAGGATGCTCCCTGGATGGTATCATCCTCATCCGGGATTCCCTGTACTGTCCCTGTTCTCAAAATAGATGAAACCATCAAATACCCAAATGCCAATTAATCATTACATTGATTAACAAATCCATTTGCCACATACCGATATCATAATCAATAATATCAAATCATTAAACAATGATTACAAATATTCCATATATCTCACTTATGGTTCCATAGTTCTATCTCATTGCTCGCTCTACAATAGCGGTATTTCATTCTCATGCATGCTCAACAGCAGTGGCGTCATAACCGATGTTCGCTCAAAGGCGACAACATCCCAATCATTGCTCGCTCAAAAGCGGCACCATATATCCCGATGCATATATATCCATTTGTAGCAATTACCATAAACCATGTATTTCAATATCCATTTATTGCTAATACCATATACGATGCATTCCCATATACATTTATTGCAATATAGTTTACCATGCACTCAACAATTGCAATTACAAAAAAAAAAAGGGCTATGCTCGTACGTTATACGTACCTTATATTCCCGTAGTTCGAATCCAATATTGCCTTGGTCCCGTGACCGATTAATTATGTGCTAAACACGATTAATAATCCACAATTAATCTCAAGCATGCAACCACGTGCGCAAGCACGTTCACAAATCCCAATTATATCGTCATCCATGACGATTAACCATTTTAAAAGACCCCGGGCGAAGCATGCATCGAAAACTCAACACAAAATTAAACCCCAAAAACATGCACTGGCGATCGATCGCATCATCTCAGGTGATCGATCGCCTCGCAAAATGGCATGGGCGATCGATCGCTCCATTTCCAAGCGATCGGTCGCCTCTCAGCGTTTTTGGCTACTGCCTCATGGCGATCGATCGCTTCCTTTGAGGCGGTCGATCGCCTCACTTTTCATCTTCCTGAAAATTTCAACAACGTCGCGGCGATCGATCGCCTCGCCCTAGGGATCGATCGCCTCGACCTGTAACAGCCAAAAATGGCGTTTTTTCTTGCAAAAACTTCCCCAACAACAAAGCTCACACCTCTATACAACATAAATTCTTAACAATGGGCTATAAATCAACCCCAAAATATAAAAAACCTAAAAATCTTTAAAAACCAATTTCTTTAAACCCAACACAAATCCTTCCCAAACACTACAATACAACTATCAAATCGAAAATAAATGCGAGGGGATGAATAATACCTTATTATCTTTGAGAAATTCGGCTCCCAAGTCGAGCCTCCATCGACTTTTCATCAAGGGAGAAAAGAGGGAAGAAGAGGGGTGGGGATTACTGGGGAGAGAGGGGAGAGAGGGAGGAGATTCCGTGTAATGACGGAACACCGAGTCTATTTGGTATATATAGCTCCAAAGCTCCAAAATACCGACTCCTCCACAAATACATCATGATTCATTAAAAATCATTTGTTTCAATAATTATCTCTCCAACTCAAATTCCATTATCAGCCCCAGTACAAAGTACTCCGGACTCCAGATTCCACAAAAACCAAAATTCCAATGTTATCACCACGATGAGAATACAATTTCATCCCTTGGATCCAACGACTCCAAAATCCGGATTTAAAATCCCCGAGAGTCCCGAAACCGCAATTAATTCATAATTGCCACAATTAAAATCCTTTAAGGATTATTACCACACCGTGATTAACACCATAAATCCTCTGGCATCACAATTATCCCCCACTAATAAAAATTTGGTCCTCGAAATTTGGACGGCGTACTCCACGTAATGCCGAGATTACAAAATCCAAACGGATTTACATCGTCGAATCATGAACATGTCATGAACGACACACAAATCGCGAGGATACCGGCCTCGCACCAAAACCCGGAATGGGATAAACATCCCAAACCCTTACAACCGCAACAGAACGTCAGCATACCCCAATGCTAACCGTCTCAAAAGCAGTCAGCTAACCCTAACTGCAAACGAATAATTCGTGATTCCAAAATAGATATCTCCTCGATGATATCTTCATGATTTAACCTACGATGTTAACCATACATCGTTACCAAGGAAACCACCGGTACGCTACAATGTACTTGAACTACATCCGGTTTCCACTTTCCAAATCCATCTCCATCAAAGGAGTAGTTGCACCACATTGCAACACGGATCGGACAACGCACGGTCACCAATCGACACAAAACACATCTCTAAATATGTCTACCTCCGTGTGTTCCAAGAAATCACATCTTGGTACCAAACACCAATGACCAATGGTGTGATTCCAACAGACTCGGGTATCTCAATCATTCTCAAAGTCCCAAAATCAACTGTCAATCCACAGTTATTCTCACCTTGCAGAGAATAATGATTGACAGACCAACGACCAATGGTGTGACTGTAAGTAATCCTTATGTCATACAACGCAGCGGAATAAAATTTTTAGGATTACTAACACCGGATCTATACATAGGTAATCATATCGGATTAAGGAATACATAAGAGTCTCACCCTTGTAGCGTGTTTGAAGCAGAATCCACGGAGCAGCACCACGTCCTACGCCTTCTCCGAGTCAATAGCAAAACTCAATGAGTTTTGCCTCAACGGTATCCACACGATCAAATCGGGTGAAGGGATGGTTTAATAACAAGTTGCTAGACAAGTTATTAAACCGGAACAAGAAAGACACTCGATTCTAAATCGAAAGGCACGTCCAAAACCTCACTTTTCTCTTCGGCTATGATGAGAAGCCGAGAGCACTTTGGTGGTTTTTGGAGGCCGTGTGCTTTTCCTTGTTTTAGGTTAGTATGATATGAAGTTGTGTCTTACAATTAAATCATAACCTTGTATTTATATTAAAAGGCTTTTAATTAAGGTTCAAGACTTTCTTAAAGTCTTATGGGCCCAAACCCATGATTTAATTAAAACCTTTTAATCACTTAATTAAGACTCTTCTTAATTAATTAATTCATCCAATGAATTTAATTTCCCTTCTCGATTTAATCTTTTGTGCGACCCGATAGGATCTTGTAATGTTGGCAGTGACATAAAATCTCATTTTATGTCGCAAGCATTGAGCGGTATCTAGCAACACATCAATGCTTCCCAAATTACAAGAATGTCAATGACTCGACATAACCTTTAGAACTTGTGATAATATTAATCATGTAACTTAATCCCTTTGTCCTTTGTGTTTAGATTGAACACGAGTCATGGAATAGTCATACTCGTATATCCAATCTTTATTTCTTGATCCCCAAGTAGAACTAGAATAAACGAATAAGCTCGATATCTCATATCGACTCATTCGAGCATGGCCATGCATTTTAGTTCTCACTTGATCAAGGGCCAAACACATCTCCTGTTATATAGGAGGGACAAATCCTATCTCGATCAGTCAACATCCCTCTACATAATTCGTAGTGTATCCAATAGTCGCCTTTATAGATTACCCTGTTACGGGTAACGTTTGACGATATCAAGATACATAACTCCTTATGTTGGGATCTCTGATGATCACAAGTCGTAAGGATTACATACATTATTATCACTATGAGAATTGCATATGACGATCATATAACTATCCATGTTGCATTCTCATGGTGGGTCTGTCCAGTACATCGTTCTCAAACATGTACCCATATGTTGATTTGATATCTCATATCAATAAACAATTCATCGATCAACATATAATAGTCTCTACGTATTATCATTATCCCTATTCATGATAATACTTGACTAGGGACATCTTTAAGAATAATACAATATTATTCTAAGGACATTAACATATATATTAATTCACAATGCACAGTTAAAAGAATAATATATAATAATGAATTGCCATTCATAAATCCATAAACATTGTATGTCTTAAACAATCATCTAATGACTTGTCTTAGGGCATATCCCAACAAACTCCCACTTGCACTAAGACCACTCAGACATATACCTAATGCCTAGAGATCTAGTATGACGATCATGCCTCTGCTGTGACAGCGGCTTCGTCAATGGGTCAGATACATTATCATCTGTTGGTACTTTGCATATTTTAACATCTCCCATTTCAACGATTTCTCGAATGAAATGGAAACGCCTTAGTATGTGCTTGGATCTTTGGTGAGATCTTGGTTCCTTAGCCAATGCGATCGCTCCATTGTTGTCACAATAGAGTTCTATCGGATCTTTAATGCTAGGCACCACTACAAGTTCAGAAATGAACTTCCTCATCCAAACAGCTTCCTTTGCTGCATCCGAGGCAGCAATATACTCAGCTTCCGTTGTAGAATCGGCTACTGTTTCTTGCTTTGAACTCTTCCAGCTCACAGTACCTCCATTTAGGCAATACACATATCCAGATTGCGATCGAAAATCATCTTTGTCGGTTTGGAAGCTTGCATCAGTGTAACCCATTACATTGAGCTCTTCCTCACCTCCATAAATCAAGAATGTATCCTTAGTCCTTCTCAAGTACTTTAGGATATTCTTGACAGCAATCCAGTGACCTTCACCTGGATCAACTTGATATCTGCTCGTCATGCTCAAAGCATACGATACATCGGGACGAGTACATATCATGGCATACATGATAGATCCAATAGCTGACGTGTATGGAATCTTACTCATGCGTTGTCTCTCATCTGGTGTTGAAGGACACTGTTCCTTCAAGAGATAAATACCATGTGTCATAGGCACGAATCCTTTCTTGGATTCTTGCATGCTAAACCTTTTAAGCACCTTGTCTATGTATGTACTTTGACTTAGACCAAGAAGCCTTCTTGATCTATCTCTATAGATCTTGATTCCTAATACATAGGTGGCTTCTCCTAAGTCTTTCATCGAAAAGCAGTTCCCTAGCCAAATCTTTACAGATTGCAAGACAGGGATATCATTTCCAATAAGAAGTATGTCATCTACATACAACACTAGGAAAATGATTACGCTCCCACTGACCTTCTTGTAGACACAAGGTTCATCTTCATTTTTGATAAAACCAAACTCTTTGATTGCATCATCAAAACGAAGATTCCAACTCCGAGAAGCTTGCTTCAATCCATAAATGGATCGTTGTAGCTTGCATATCTTTCCATCATCCTTTGGATCGACAAAACCCTCGGGCTGTGTCATGTACACATCCTCGAGCAGATTTCCATTAAGGAAAGCTGTTTTGACATCCATCTGCCAGATTTCATAATCATGAAATGCAGCTATTGCAAGTAAGATCCTTATGGATTTAACCATGGCCACTGGTGAAAAGGTTTCATCATAGTCAATACCATGAATTTGTTTGAATCCTTTTGCAACCAGCCGACCTTTATAGGTTTGTACGTTACCATCCATATCGGTCTTTTTCTTGAAAATCCATTTGCACCCTATGGGTCGTACCCCTTCAGGTTGATCAACCAAAGTCCATACTTGGTTTGCATACATGGATTCCATCTCAGATTTCATGGCCTCTTGCCATTTCTCAGAATCATTGCCCATAATAGCTTGTTGATAAGATGACGGCTCATCCTCATCAATAAGTAGTAAGTCACCTTGTTGAGTCACAAGAAATCCATATCTCTGTGGCTCCCGGTGTACTCTTACAGACCTACGCTGGGCTTGTGTCTCTTGAGCAGGTGCTTCTTCCACAACAGCTTGTGGTGCCTGCTCTGTTTCCATCTCAATCTCAGGTTCAGTGTTTTCTTGTGGTTGAACTTCACTAAGTTCTATTTTTCTCCCACTGGTTTTTCTAGAAATAAATTCTCTTTCAAGAAATACACCAGTCCGAGCAACAACTACTTTGTTCTCGGTGGGATAATAGAAATAGTACCCTTTCGTTTCCTTAGGATACCCCACAAATAAACACTTATCAGATTTGGGTCCAAGTTTGTTAGTGGCGTGACGTCTAACGAAAGCCTCACAACCCCAAATCTTCATAAAAGACATACTAGGACGCTTCCCAGTCCATATCTCATATGGTGTCTTTTCCACTGATTTAGATGGAACACGGTTCAGTAAGAAAATCGCTGTTTCTAGAGCGTGTCCCCAAAACGATATCGGAAGATCTGCATGACTCATCATTGATCTAACCATGTCTAACAAGGTTCGATTTCTCCTCTCGGATACACCATTCCATTGTGGAGTATACGGAGGAGTGAGTTGTGGGACTATCCCACACTCCTTTAGATAGTCATGAAACTCTTGGCTTAAGTATTCACCTCCTCGATCTGATCGAAGGATTTTGATACTTTTGCCAAGTTGGTTTTGTACTTCATTCTTGAAATCTTTGAACTTTTCAAAGGTTTCATGTTTATGTTTCATTAGGTACACATACCCATATCTACTGAGGTCATCAGTAAATGTAACGAAGTATTGAAAACCACCTCTAGCTTGTGTACTTATTGGTCCACATACATCACTATGTATTAGTCCGAATAAAACATTTGCCCTTTCAACATGTCCCTTGAAAGGGGCTTTTGTCATCTTGCCCATTAAACAAGATTCGCATGTTTCATATGATTCAAAATCAAATGAATCTAATACTCCATCCTTATGAAGTTTAGATATGCGGTTCTCGTTTATGTGGCCCAAGCGACAGTGCCAGAGATAAGTCGGATTACAATCATTATTTTTAATCCTTTTAGTATTTATGTTATAGATAGGCATATCAAGATTTAATACATAAAGACCATTCACCATTTGTGCACTAGCATAAAACATATCATTTAAATAAATAGAACAACAATTGTCCTTTATTATAAATGAAAAACCATACTTGTCCAAACAAGAAATAGATATTATGTTTTTAGTAATAGAAGGCACAAAATAACAATCTTTCAAAATCAGTGATAAACCAGAAGGTAAAGCTAAATGATAATCTCCTATAGCTAATGCAGCAACTCTTGCTCCATTTCCAACTCGGAGATCAACTTCACCTTTCGCCAATGTCCTACTCCTTTTGAGATCCTGCACATTTACACAAATGTGAGATCCACATCCAGTATCTAATACCCATGATGAAGAAGTAGATAAATTGACTTCTATAACAAAAATACCTGAAGCAGAAGTCACACTTCCTTTCTTTAGATCCTCCAGATATACTTTGCAGTTTCTTTTCCAATGGCCGGTCTCACCGCAATGGAAACAGTTCCCTTCCTTTGCTATCCCTCCCTTTGGCTTCAGTGCATAAGACTTTGGCTTAGATTTAGCAAAAACCTTCTTTGCTTTCTTGTTGCCTTTAGCTTTGGCCCTTCCTTTGCCCTTATTCACAATAAGGACATTTGTGGCCTTAGTCTTCTTAGTATTTGCTTCATATGCTCTCAACATATCAAGCAACTGTGGTAGAGTCTTTTCCATGTCAGTCATGTTGTAATTTACTACAAATTGACTGAAGCTTTCAGGCAACGATTGCAAGATCACATCGGTGGCCAACTCTTGGTCCAATGGAAAACCTAGCTTGTCCAGATTCTCAATGTACCCAATCATCTTGAGCACATGAGTTCCAACTAAGCTTCCTTCTACCATCCTGCACTGGAATAACGCTTTAGAGACGTCATACCTCTCTTGTCTAGCTTGCTGTTGGTACAACTGCTTTAAGTGTTCGATCATATCGAACGCCTCCATTTCCTCATGTTGCTTCTGAAGCTCAGAGTTCATGGTGGCAAGCATGAGGCACCCAACATCAAGTGCGTCACTCTGATGCTTCTTGTAAGCATCCTTTTCGGTTCTTGTAGCCGTTAGGGGAGGTTCCTCAGCGGGTAAGGGTTCCTCTAGGACATATTGTTTCTTTTCTTGTTTGAGGACTATCCTCAAGTTCCTATGCCAGTCTAGGAAATTCGTCCCATTTAATTTGTCCTTCTCAAGGACCGATCGCAGTGATAAAGTGCTAGTAACGTTGTTAGTTGCCATGGATATCTACAATATAAATATGCAAAATAAGTTTATGATTTAAATCATTTAACATGGTCTTATATTAAATGATACTCCCACTATTTTGTTTGAAAAATATCAACCATCGAAACCTTTAGTGGGCCAAGATCCATATTTCACTTAATCTTGAGTTAGCTTTGGCTAATCGCCCAAGACTCGGTTATTTAGGTAGACAACACTTTGTCAATTACATCACATATAATTCTTGGATAGTTGGACGAACAACACTTTGTTCAATTCATCAAATGAATTATAATCCAACCCATGCCTCTATGTTCCCAATCTTATTGAGATAACCTAGTTAAGTCGTACCCAATTAAAGTATAACGGATATCACTTTTATCCTTTCGCGCCTTACTAAGATTGCCACGGTGCTTTGCTTTGGCAAACCCACACATGTACAATCGAAGTTATTGACGAGTACTTTTATTTTGGAAGGCATCTAAAACTTAATATTTTAGAGGGATTTATTGATCTCATGATTAATTTGATAATTTAAAATATGTCCACTACATATAGTTGTATACATATCTACATATATGTGTAATACTACTATCAAACTAAAACATAAGATAAATCATGCATCAACATACATAATTAAACGTGACATGGTTATAGCCCCTACTAATGATTTTCTCAAGCCAATGAGAAAATCATATGAGTCAACCTAAGGTAACTTCACAAGCACCTTCCTTGGCTCCAATTTGTGAATGGCCTCCTCATCCCGGCACGATGCTCCATCTTCATTGATCACCATCAATAAAATAAAATACACTATTTACAAGATATAGAATTCCTCGATTCACATTCGAGGGGAACATAGGGGAGGGATTACATTTAGAATGAAATAGAGAAAGGCACGACACGCAGGTCGTATTATAAATTACAAACATCCACAAATCCTATCTAATAGGTCAAAGGGCTATAACCACGCACCATGCTACACATAAAGCATGCATTAACATTTAATTAATTAAATTCTAAACATTTTAAATTTAATTCTAATTAAAACTGTAAAATAATTTTTGAAAAATTATCGTACGCTCGGGACATCACATGCCACGAACTAAAGCGACTAAAACACGAACCACCATGGTTCGAACTAAAAAGCCCACGGCTGGACCAATAGTGGGCCTAGGGTTCGAAACCCTAGCCCATGGCCGAGCCATGGCTCATGCGGCGGCGGCACTAGGGTTCCAACCCTAGCCGCCTCGCACCCTTTTGATAATTTATCGAGCCATCTTGTTTTAAACGCCGGAATTTGTTAGCCAAGAGTCACGGTCATGCCATGCACGGGGTTCGCTCTACCATCTCGAGCTAAGGGTTCGAAAAACCTTGCTCTCATGTGGTAAAGTTACTAATCCATGCATGCGTGAACCATTATCGAGTCAAGGAGTTCAAAACTCATCCAAGCATCAAAACTTTAGAAAATAAGGCGATGATGGTCGAGCCATGCACGACTATTAGGGTTCGAAACCCTAGCCGTCATGAGCTAGCCGTCACGTCCAATGGGTTCTAAACCCTAATTAATTTTCGACACTTCCATGCACAATTATTAGCCACAACGACTAAGCCATCTCGAGCCAAGGGTTCGAAAACCCTAGCCCTCATGTGGCTAGCCATGGTGACATTTGTGATGGTGGTGGCCGAAAATTTGATGCTCAATAAATAATTTTATTCGCCAATTATATCAAATACAATTACTACGATGATTTTCATAAACTAAAATTAATTTCATATCATATATGAATTTAAACACTTTCAATTAGCACGCAATATTAATTCTAATATGATTAACACAATTTAATCACATAAATCCGATATGAGCCTTGTACACGGCTCTGATACCACTGTAAGTAATCCTTATGTCATACAACGCAGCGGAATAAAATTTTTAGGATTACTAACACCGGATCTATACATAGGTAATCATATCGGATTAAGGAATACATAAGAGTCTCACCCTTGTAGCGTGTTTGAAGCAGAATCCACGGAGCAGCACCACGTCCTACGCCTTCTCCGAGTCAATAGCAAAACTCAATGAGTTTTGCCTCAACGGTATCCACACGATCAAATCGGGTGAAGGGATGGTTTAATAACAAGTTGCTAGACAAGTTATTAAACCGGAACAAGAAAGACACTCGATTCTAAATCGAAAGGCACGCCCAAAACCTCACTTTTCTCTTCGGCTATGATGAGAAGCCGAGAGCACTTTGGTGGTTTTTGGAGGCCGTGTGCTTTTCCTTGTTTTAGGTTAGTATGATATGAAGTTGTGTCTTACAATTAAATCATAACCTTGTATTTATATTAAAAGGCTTTTAATTAAGGTTCAAGACTTTCTTAAAGTCTTATGGGCCCAAACCCATGATTTAATTAAAACCTTTTAATCACTTAATTAAGACTCTTCTTAATTAATTAATTCAGCCAATGAATTTAATTTCCCTTCTCGATTTAATCTTTTGTGCGACCCGATAGGATCTTGTAATGTTGGCAGTGACATAAAATCTCATTTTATGTCGCAAGCATTGAGCGGTATCTAGCAACACATCAATGCTTCCCAAATTACAAGAATGTCAATGACTCGACATAACCTTTAGAACTTGTGATAATATTAATCATGTAACTTAATCCCTTTGTCCTTTGTGTTTAGATTGAACACGAGTCATGGAATAGTCATACTCGTATATCCAATCTTTATTTCTTGATCCCCAAGTAGAACTAGAATAAACGAATAAGCTCGATATCTCATATCGACTCATTCGAGCATGGCCATGCATTTTAGTTCTCACTTGATCAAGGGCCAAACACATCTCCTGTTATATAGGAGGGACAAATCCTATCTCGATCAGTCAACATCCCTCTACATAATTCGTAGTGTATCCAATAGTCGCCTTTATAGATTACCCTGTTACGGGTAACGTTTGACGATATCAAGATACATAACTCCTTATGTTGGGATCTCTGATGATCACAAGTCGTAAGGATTACATACATTATTATCACTATGAGAATTGCATATGACGATCATATAACTATCCATGTTGCATTCTCATGGTGGGTCTGTCCAGTACATCGTTCTCAAACATGTACCCATATGTTGATTTGATATCTCATATCAATGAACAATTCATCGATCAACATATACTAGTCTCTACGTATTATCATTATCCCTATTCATGATAATACTTGACTAGGGACATCTTTAAGAATAATACAATATTATTCTAAGGACATTAACATATATATTAATTCACAATGCACAGTTAAAAGAATAATATATAATAATGAATTGCCATTCATAAATCCATAAACATTGTATGTCTTAAACAATCATCTAATGACTTGTCTTAGGGCATATCCCAACAATTCCAACATCAACACCACACAAACCGACTCATGGAATCTCCCAAAGATTTCCAATTGGTAGGTAATCAATACCACCTCCCTCACAAGGAAAATGTCATGAATCCATGACCCTCCAACCTCATAAACCTGGATATATTTACCAAAACATATCTCGGAACCAAAAATACGCAACTGGTTCAGAATAGCGCATCAAAGCCACTATAACCAAATCGAAGCCCGTATACGCCATGTATACTCATCCTAATGATGCTCTGTACTAATGCCATAGTACTCCACAATCTTGAGCATTTCCACGGAGACGTCCCCTCGAACGTCCCACCTAAAGGTAAGAAATCCATTACTCGGTCTAACACCAGTAACGCGTACCATGGTTGATTCCCAATCAACCCACGACCGATACCAGCTGTCTCCATGACAGTACAATCCAAATCTCTCCAAGAGATAAAATCAATATAGTAGTGTTACCCCACTAACTATATCCCACAATTCCAATTGCGACTCCCATTGCATTCCATATGCAAAGATGCTCAATCAGAGCTAGTAACGACTTGTCGACACTCACGTTTGTATTCCCAACAAAATTGAGCTGTCCCAGTACAAGTCCCTCAAAATATTTGACGTATAAACGTCCCCGTGAGGTATTACCTGCCTCAATCATCATGCCACGTAGAGACTACAAGAGTCTATCATAAACCCACATCGTATCACCATAGGATTTACCAAACTCGAATCCAACGAGCAGTATAATGGCTATCACAAGCACACTATAACACTGCCACAATATCTGGCTAGCAAAACGCTGCCTCCATTGGCTTATACCAAGCCTACCAACGTATCTTACGTTCCATCCTGGTACACCATACCGTAACATCCATTAGAGTAGTGGGTCATCACCCAATATTTCTCTAATACCAATGCACAAAGGACATCCAGGTGTCCTTGATCAACCACAAAGCAATCCTAATTCCGTAGGATTTATTCCACACCCTCAGGGGGGTGTGATCATGTCTACTACATGTCACCTCGGCATAAGCAAGTAGTTTCCTCAACAACTACTCCTGTTACCAGTCACTTGGCCATAGCCATTCCAACGAGTATACCCAAAGGTACCACTACTCGTAAAATATTTACCTCAAATATGTGTTGCGGTACATTTCCTGTACGGCGCACCCAATAATTCATTGAGCAACCTGCTCGGCATAATGGTCTCGTCAACTAGTGACCCAGACACTATCCTGTGCTCATCGTTGGCACTCAAACCTTACGACTAAATACATATACATAAATGTATTATTCATCGAAACGACGCTACGCGTCTACATAGACATCCACTATGCCATCGTCATCCCGTGACGGTACCTGTCAACACATGACACCCAAAATAATATCGTCAACTCGTGACGGTACATGTCAACACCTGACATTCACAATCTCATCGTCGAACACGTGACGGCATATGTCGATACACGACATCCATAATTTCATCGTCAAACACGTGATGATACATGTCAATACATGGTATCCACAATAATGCTAACTAAACAGTAATATACCATAATTCATCGCTAATAAAATAGCGGCATACCTGTCTCCGTCGTCCAATAGTGGTACGCAAGCAGCACCCATCGCTCGAAGGTGGCACGATCGCGTGCTACGTACATAGCGGCATAACCCATCGCTATAGAATCAGCGGTATAAATCATCGCTATAGATATCCAGCGGTATGAACCATCGCCATAGATGTAGCGGAATGACCCGTCGCTATATAATACCCGGCGGCATGAACCATTGCCAATAGATGTAGCGGAATGTACCATCGCTATGAATACCAGGCGGCATAAACCATCGCCAATAGAATAGCGAAATGAACCATCGCTATGAATACCATGTGGCATAAACCATCCCCAATAGAATAGCGGAATGAACCATTGCTATGAATACCCGACGGCATAAACATCGCCAATAAAATAGCCGATCCCTAGTCTTGTTATAGTAGTGTATTTTAATGCACCTCGCTTGTCATGACCGCGGCACTAATACCCCTCGCTTCGACATATCAGCGGCATCGAATAACCTCGCTCAAATGCGACATGCGACAATACCCTCGCTTCAACATTTGGCGGCAAATATTGTTTCCTCGCTATGATATGACAGCGGCAAGTATTCTATCATCGCGTTAAGTGACAGCGGCAAAGCATTTTAAAATCATCACTCATCCATAACAACGACTAATGGGATATTCACCAAGCATTCCATCTATACCTGCAACACAATGCATATTCCACATCCCAATAAACATCACCATGAGTGTATTTTAATGCACCTCGCTTCAAATGTGACATGCGGCAATACCCTCGCTTCAAGATTTAGCGGCAAAGCATTAAAATCATCACTCCAATATATACAACCACAATGAGTGTATTTTAATGCACCTTGCTCAAATGTGACATGCGGCAATACCTCGCTTCAACATTTAGCGGCAAAGCATTAAAATCATCACTCCAATATATATGCAACCACAATGCATAATCCATAATCCAATATACATCGCCATGAGTTATTTTAATGCACCTGGCTCAAATGTGACATGCGGAATTTTACAACCGCTTCAACATTTAGCGGCAAAGCAATAAAATCATCACCCCAATATATATGCAACCACAATGCATAATCCATGATGTATATAAAATGCTGGTTACCGTTTCGTGCCTTTCAACCCTGGCCTTAGCCCTTCATGTCATAGTGTCCCTACAGGAACAATCTCAAACTATGAGAATTTAATAATCCATATTAACCACAATATGATTATAATGAGTAAATGCATAAACCATGAGTACAAAGTACTTCCTGGGTCCCAATGCATTTCAAAATGCTCCCTTTGGTTGTCCCTGTGCCACAACTCACAATCATAATCAACAGATTATATTATGATTCCATAGACGTCATGACATATAATTGTTCCACTATGATCACATATCATAAACGCACATAAGCAAAATAGTTGTGTCACACAACACTAACTACAATCATGCATAATTATGTGCTACTCATTTCCATCAATATGATCCTAGGCCCTCAACAGTCCCAAAGAGCAACCACTGCTCTGATACCACTAATGTAAGGACCCCCCGTGCCCTTAAACCGTTATTAGTGTATTAATCCAAGCATTTAGTACATGTAATCATACATGTAAGGGAAACCCACTTGTCATCATAGCAAATCATGCCAATAATAAAATTTCTTTACATTATTCCATATAATGTCTATTTTCCCCAACCAAGTTCACATACATATCATGCACCATTATAATACACTAACATGTTCTCAGTTCATTTAGCAGTTCCATAAATAATTGCATGCAACTCGTAAATGAAGAGAGAAAGGCCCTTGCCTTTTTATACATACCATATACACATAATAGGGCTCACATGCGAGCATCAAATAAACATGTGTGTATCAAATGTATAAAACATGGTGCTCAATACCGTTACTGGTACTTCAATCCCTGGAAGCACCTCCATTCCATAGCTCGAGCTCAACTCCAAAGTCATCGATGTACCTAATCACCTGCCCCAACAGAGACAGCCCCCACACGGGGTGAGCATACCAATACCACCAAACCGACAATCACAATAATACAATTCATAATTTACAAAAATGTAAATGCTATGAAATATAAAGGATGCTCCCTGGATGGTATCATCCTCATCCGGGATTCCCTGTACTGTCCATGTTCTCAAAATAGCTGAAACCATCAAATTCCCAAATGCCAGTTAATCATTACATTGATTAACAAATCCATTTGCCACATACCGATATCATAATCAATAATATCAAATCATTAAACAATGATTACAAATATTCCATATATCTCACTTATGGTTCCATAGTTCTATCTCATTGCTCACTCTACAATAACGGCATTTCATTCTCATGCATGCTCAACAGCAGTGGCGTCATAACCGATCTTCGCTCAAAGGCGACAACATCCCAATCATTACTCGCTCAAAAGCGGCACCATATAATTCCCGAGGCATATATATCCATTTGTAGCAATTACCATAAACCATGTATTTCAATATCCGTTTATTGCTGATACCATATACCATGCATTCCCATATACATTTATTTCAATATAGTTTACCATGCACTCAACGATTGCAATTACAAAAAAAGGGCTATGTTCGTACGTTATACGTACCTTATATTCCCGTAGTTCGAATCCAATCTTGCCTTGGTCCCGTGACCGATGAATTATGTGCTAAACACGATTAATAATCCACAATTAATCTCAAGCATGCAACCACGTGCCCAAGTATGTTCACAAACCCCGATTATATCGTCATCCATGACGATTAACCATTTTAAAAGACCCCGGGCGAAGCATGCATCGAAAACTCAACACGAAATTAAACCCCAAAAACAGGCACTGTCGATCGATCGCATCATCTCAGGCGATCGATCGCCTCGCAAAATGGCATGGGCGATCGATCGCTCCATTTCCAGGCGGTCGGTCGCCTCTCAGTATTTTTGGCTACTGCCTCATGGCGATCGATCGCTTCCTTTGAGGCGGTCGATCGCCTCACTGTTCATCTTCCTGAAAATTTCAACAACGTCCCGGCGATCGATCGCCCCGCCCTAGGGATCGATCACCTCAACCTGTAACAGCCAAAAACGACGTTTTTCTTGCAAAAACTTCCCCAAAACAAAGCTCACACCCTATACAACATAAATTTTTAACAAGGGGCTATAAATCAACCCCAAAATACAATAACCCAAAAATCTTTAAAAACCAATTTCTTTAAACCCAACACAAATCTTTCCCAAACACTACAATACCACTATCAAATCGAAGATAAATGCCAGGGGATGAATAATACTTTATTATCTTCGAGAAATTTGACTCCCAAGTCGAGCCTCCATCGACTTTCATCAAGGGAGAAAAGAGGGAAGAAGAGGGGTGGGGATCGCTGGGGAGAGAGAGAGGAGATTCCGTGTAATGACGGAACACCAAGTCTATTTGGTATATATAGCTCCAAAGCTCCAAAATACCGACTCCTCCACAAATACATCATGATTCATTAAAAATCATCTGTTTTCAATAATTATCTCTCCAACTCAAATTCCATTATCAGCCCCAGTACAAAGTACTCCGGACCCCATATTCCACCAAAAACCAAATTCCAAGGTTATCACCACGATGAGAATATAATCTCATCCCTTGGATCCAACGACTCCAAAAACCAGATTTAAAATCCCCGAGAGTCCCAAAACCGCAATTACTTCATAATTGCCACAATTAAAATCCTTTAAGGATTATTACCACACCGGGAATAACACCATAAATCCCTGGGCATCACACAAGGATCAGAGATAAGAGATTAAACACGCATACAAGATCAAAAAGATCAATCAACTTTATTGAGCATTCAGTTGAGCAAAACGCTATCATCGAAAGATTTCATCTTATCGATCTGCTCAAAATTAGAAGCACAACTTATTGTTTTATTTTATCACTTAAGGATCATTTGTGCTTAGATTAAATCACTCTATCAATTTATTTTGTTCTAAGACAGAAGAGTGAGCTCTTTGTAACTGTCAGACGGAGTGTGTCTGAACAGATTGAGAGACTTGGAGTTTCAGTCTGGTAGTGGGGTAAATCCAGCTGAATCGGGGTTGTACAACAGGATTGTATTACTCAAAGTCTTCTAGTGAATAAGGAAGAAGGGGGGACGTAGAAGCTTTGTGCTTCGAACTTTCAGAAACAATTCTTGTGTCATTTACCTTCTTCATTTACCTTTCAGCTTTTTATTACTCACAAGTTCATCAGACTTATTCCGCACTATTATCAGTGTCTGTTGACTTGCAACTAATTGAGAAGCTACTGCAGTACTTAACAGTCTGTAGTAACAAAGAAAAATTTAATTTGAGTCTAGTGTTTATTCAACCCCCCTTCTAAATACTACTCCGATCCTAACAGAGCCTAAAATAGAAGACTGCAGTCTGTTCAGAGGTTGACTAAAGTATAGAGTTGCACGCAAAAGAAAATATTATCGTTGGCAAAAATGCCTATATATATGTACAACTTAAATGCTAAAAAAACACAAAACACAATAGATACAACACGCATACGAGATCAAGAACCAATCATTTATTGAGCATTCATTTGAGCAGAACACTATCATCGAAAGACTTCATCTTGTCGATCTACTCAAAGTTGAAAGCACGTCTTATTGTTTTATTTGATCGTTTAAGGATCATTTGTGCTCGGAGTAATTCACTCTATCAATTGTATTTGTTGTAAGATAGAAGAGTGAGTTCTTTGTAACTGTCAGACGGATTGTGTCTGAACAGATTGAGAGACTAGTAGTTTCAGTCTGGTAGTGGGGTAAATCCAGCTGAATCGGGGTTGTACAACGGGATTGTATTACTCAAAGTCTTCTAGTGAATCATTCCTTAATTGGAAGAAGGGGAGACGTAGAAGAAATTGCCTTCGAACTTCCAAAAACACATCCTGTCCATTTACATATCGCACTACTTCGTGTTTCAAGCTATCAAACCGGTCTTGCTAACCAAGAACAGACCGATTCCGCACTCACACTATCAGTGGTCTGTTCAGATTAGTATTGATTAATAAATATATTTCATTTGCTAAACCAAGTGAAATCAGTCAGGGAAATCCAAAAAAAAAAAAAAATTAGTAGAATGTTTATTCACCCCCCTCTAAACACTCTTATTTGATCCTAACACTTCATATTCCTCTTTTCTTTATATAAAAAAAATATTTTTTTCTATTGTAAAATTACTTTCACCCATGAGCTTATTTTTTCTATTGTAAAATTACTTTCACCAATGAGCTTTTTCTTCTATACAATATTAAAATTTCGGATATCAATATGTAAATTTATGACAATATTATATACGACCAGTTTACCCACAGAACATGTATACTGGTCGATAAGATTAAATATGATTAAAATTTGGAATTAATAATAAAAGAATTAATTTACGTGGTATTGCCAATTTTTGTAAAACTTGACAGCTTGTGCTTATTACTAGAATTCATCACACTTTTCTTCATAAATCGAGAAACGAATAGTCTCTTGTAAACTTCTATATTATTGTATTGTCTGCCTTCGAATCTCTACTGTGTTTTTTTTTTTTTTTTTTAGAAAGGAGATCAAAGGGTTTCACATTTATCTCAGGATGACTCGAATCTTGGACATTAAATCTAGGTAATGTGATGTATTTCCAATTGGGATACCTCATTTAGTCAATTTGTTAATTAATTAGAAGTTAATTCGAATCTCTACGGTTCATAATTTTGTACGAAAGAATGTTGACATACCAATAGAATTTTACAATCCGAATTTATTTTCTAACTAGACAAACCAATTGAATTATTTTCAAAATGGTGATAATTTAATTTAATTTTTCATAAAAAAAAATGAATTTATATAATGAAATGAATATGCATAAGGCTTACGAAAATAATTTTTTTATAGAAATAAAAATCAAATTATTTGTTAGTTGACATTTTTGAGAAAAGATAACATAAATGTCCGATTTCGTTCATTTGTCCAAAACCACTCTGGAGGAATTTCAACACAGAGTGTCAATCTTCGGACTTACCCTTAAGCTTGCATTCAAGAAGAAAGAGATGTCTTTCATTTTTCAAGTGCTATGCGACATCGTTGGAAAGCCGTTGCTGAGCAAGGCTGGAAGTATGATGTTGTGACGTCTGAAAAGTTTGGAGCCATGGCAGCTATTCACTTTGGACAGAAAGTGAACTGGTCCTCCATCCTATTTGGTGTTTTATTGGAGACCATCACTTCCGCAAAGCAGGCTGTCTGTTTTGCTGTTCCACTGAGCAAGCTGTTAGAGTCCATGAATATCGAGCTGGGGAAATCTTCGGCACTCAGTCCGTACAAAGTCATCAATCCCAAAGGACTGGCTCTGTTAAAATCCAAACGTACTCCCCCAACGACCACTGAGTTATTGACCGTCAAGATGGAGGTTGGTGCATAACAGGCTGCAGCAAAGAAGACCAGGGCTAGGCGAAAACTGGTTGTTGTCCTGACTGATTCTGATGAATCCCAGTCTGCCTCTACTACCTCATCCCTAACCAAACACCTACCAAAGAAGCATCGAGCCCAACTCACCAAACGCCTGACAACCTTAAACCCCAAACCCATATCTACCTTTCCTCCAACCCAAGCAACCCCTGTACTCCAAGCTCCACCTCAAACAACCAAAGCTCCACCCAAACTAGCCAAAGTTGTGCCCCGAGTCACATCCAATGTCCCAGCTGTCAAGGGTATCGTGATTAAAGATTTGGGTGATTATACCCAATTAGGGATCAAGTCCTCATATGTTGCTGGGAAAGACAAAGCCACCATGACAGAGATTGCACCCTCAAAGCCCAAATCAGCTGCTCAAACAGCTATTGAGCATGCCATGGATGACATTGAATAAAAAGTACAGGCTCTCACCGCCATATTCGATGAATGAGTCTTGTACAGAACGGTGAATCACTTCAATCTGTTCTTCGGTAAGCTCAAACGACTGAACAAAATGGAACAAGAAGTTTTGAAAGGCACGAAACAGACGATGTTTGCATCGTTGTGCATCGCAAAGAGCTGTTTTGTGTAAAACACGGGCTGAGGCTTGCAACTCTCCTTGTCCAAGCTAAGAAAGCAAATTTTGATACAACCAGCCCGACTATCCAGGACGACAGCACGGTTATATCTCAGCTGGAGATGGACTTCCTCACTCTACATATGGCTGTCAGAATGCATCGCCAGAGGCTGAATATTTCAATTCCTCCTCCCAGTCCGGATCGCCTGTAAGGACCCTAGTTCCTTAAGTGCGGATTAAAGGCATAATTAAAGCTAACATACATCATCAGAGTTTAAATGTTCGTGTTGAGACTATGAGCCTTAAGAATTACATGCCAATTCAATGACTATCAATGGATTAATTACATTCCCAATCAAAAATGAATGTTATCAACTATAGCTTTACACTACTCCTAGAGTAGACACTATACAAAAGTAATCCTGTCCTTCATTTCTCAAAAGTGTTCTTCACAAGCTCACCGCCTCAACCAGCCTTAGCCCCTTTTTCATGCAAAAATGTACCTACAAGGACAACCCCCAAACATGAGCAATAATATTATTCATATCCAACACAATATGAATATAAGGCGTAAATGCATAAATCATAATAAAACACTTCCTGTTTTTTTTTCCATGCATTTTAAACGCTTCCTGTTTGGTTGTCCCTGTACCATAACTCATGAGTATAATCAAATAAATTATTTAATGGTCCACACATGTCATGACATAATACCATTTCATCATGTACCAATCAACAATCCCTAGTCTGTTCATCACAATGTATTTTAATGCCCCTCGCTTTTCATATAGGCGGCATAGAATAACCTCGCTTCAATGGACATGCGGCGCTCCCACCCCTCGCTTCACATTGAGCGGCAAATATTCTTTCCTCGCCTCATATGATAACCACGCTTAAATGTGACATGCGGCGCTCCCACCCCTCGCTTCACATTTAGCGGCACCAAATCAATTAACGGCAAGCATTAAAATCATCAAGGGATGACCACGACTCATGGGATGTGCACCAATAACCATCATATGCATATACCATCATCATGCATAATTCAACATGTATTTGCATCCACAATGCATAATTCCATATATACTCGCATCCACAATGCATAATCAATGAGTATATTAGATACATGTACCGTTGGGTGCCCGTACGTCCTCTACGTACCTTTCCAAAAGTGGAATTTGATATGGCTTCACTTCCTTGGTTGTGTCGCCACCTGGGATGGTTCTACACAATCACACAACCCCATATTAGAAGCCAAATAATAATCAAATACCAAAAATTCGTCAAAAGAATCCATTTTCCAAAACTCTGCTGCTGGCGATCGATCGCCTCAATTTTTGCTTCGCGGCGATCGATCGCGGCATACATGGCGATCGATCGCCTACCTTACGTTTTGGACACTGCCCCTCGGCGATCGATCGCACCATTTCAAGCGATCGATCGCGCCATTTCAAGCGATCGATCGCCTACCCTACGATTTCGATACTGCCTGTTGGCGATCGATCGCGCCATTTCAGGCGATCGATCGCCCCATACAGACTCGCAATTTTCACCATTAATGCACACCAAAACCATCCCAAACCATACCAATACTCCTTCCACCAACCCAACAACATAAGAACACAATAAACCAACAAAATACACCTCAAGCAACACAAAAATCCAACACCCAACCAAAAATGATTCCAACCCAAATAACCCATTTCAAAACCCTTCAAAACTATTTCAAACTCAATCCAAACACAATAAAAACAACATGGAGGTATCCATACCTCTAGGGGACTTCAAATCTCACACCAAATCCCACAAATCAAGCTTTTGGAAGGATTTCTCTTCACCCTTTGCCCAAAATCGAAAATGAAGGAGGGAAAGGGTTTGGGAGGAGTTATTTGGGAAAGTAGAAAAAGTGATGGTATGGTGGGGTTTGGGGGGTGTAAAGTGGGTTGTTTTAAAAAGAATTACACCCCACAATTACCATGGTGTATAAAACACCCCAACATGATATTTTAAAAGCATTTACCAAAATGCATCAAAATCCCAATTAATATCATGCTCGACTAAATAATTATCGATTACCATAAACAACCATAAAAACCCCTAATTTCCCAACATGCATAACATGCATCCCGAAATGCATCCCCGGTCACGCCTATCATGTGACTAAGCATTTCAATATGATAATTAAATCCAGCACATAACTCGATTATCTCCATAATTAATCATAAACATAATTAATGCCCAAATTACAATTAATTATTTCGGGGATATCACATCGCCCAACCCCAAGCCAGATTGTGGCAAGGCAAATTTCTACAGAATATGAGGAAACCCTTACTAAGCCAGCGGAACAGCCACCGCCTAATGCTCCGACTGCTGCAGAGGCTGAGGCAATGGACGTATTACTGGAATCCCCTACTATGTCTCTTCCTTTTGCATCCTCAGTCTCCGAAGCTCAGACCAGCACGCTAGTTGCACCAAAGACTATTGTCACTCAAGACATCGTCGATGTTGGACTAGTTGTGTCCGGCATCGTTGCGGCTTTACAACTTGAGGAGCCTGTTCAACCAATATTTCCTTCAGTTGCTATAACCGTTCCAGCTCAGCCAACAACCGTCCAAGCAGATCAGTCTGCTGCAGACTTGGCATTTTTGAATCAATTTTCTACGGATCTGGTTGAATTATTCCTGTCCGACCATCGCCAATCTGCTGCCCCATTTGTTGTGCCGGCTGACTCATCTTCTCCGCAAGCTTTTGCAGAAGAACTAGATCTCGCGCAACCCTTCGTTTCGACTGGAAAAGGGAAAGAGCTGGTTGTGCCACCTGCTGAATACATACCAGACTACCTTGATGATACTCCATCAGTGGCCAAGTCCCTTCGAGAACTATCTGAGAATTTCCTCTTTCACTCCCAAAGAGTAAGAGAAGTACACCAAAGCCAACGGACTACCTCTATGGACTTTGATTCTTTCAAGGAAAAGATGCTGAAGAGCATCAATAGTATCCATCATGGTCTGAACGATTTGTTTTCTCAACAAGCATCCTATAAGACCAACCTGAGAAAAGAACAGATCGAGCTGGCTTCAGAAGTAAAAACCGCAGTTGCCAAATCTCTCCTTACCCAAGATCATCGCCTGGATGCTATCTATGCTCAGCTTAAACAGATCGTAGATTTCCTTCAGGAGATTGCTGATGCCAAAAAGGGGGAAAAGAAGAAATAAATGAAGCCAGAACAACAGCCCGAAAAGAAGACATAAATAACTGCCTGTAATGAATAACATCTGTAAATGTATTCATCAGACAAGTTTATAAAAAGTCTTTCGGAATTCACAGTCTTTTTTCATTTATTTTGAAAAGTTCATTTATTTTGAACTAAAAGACTTAATCGATCTGAACATAATTTCTATAAGAGAAAGGACTTAAAAAGATAAAGAAGCTAGGTTTTGTCATCATCAAAAAGTGGCGATTTGTTGGTTCCGGATTTTAAAGATGACAAAACAGACCAGACTGATAAAGACCAGATCGATGTCAACAAGATCTGTTGGGTTATGGAAACCCGAATAATCTTGGTTTTGATGTTAACAAAACTTGTTATTGTGTTGCTAACATATTTCATCAAGTGTGTAGTTCATAGATGATATTTTACAGCTTGATGATCTGCTAAGAAATGGCCTTGAGTATGGTTGCTGAAATGAGAATTCAGCATCCAGTAGACCCCGAGCGCTGCTGACTAAATTGATCATATCTCATAGCTTCAATATCAAAACGACCTGATTCCAAAGGGGTTGGATAGAAAACTCATTTCTCTAAAAGTCGTATTTCAGGCCAGAAGACCAAATTCGAAGGTTTACTTGACGAAAAGACGTCTGCAAGAGCTTGCTGGTGCAAAGCTGAAACACCTACCGGATCACACCTACCGGATTGCACTTACGCAGATCGTAGATTTCCTTCAGGAGATTGCTGATGCCAAAAAGGGGGAAAAGAAGAAATAAATGAAGCCAGAACAACAGCCCGAAAAGAAGACATAAATAACTGCCTGTAATGAATAACATCTGTAAATGTATTCATCAGACAAGTTTATAAAAAGTCTTTCGGAATTCACAGTCTTTTTCATTTATTTTGAAAAGTTCATTTATTTTGAACTAAAAGACTTAATCGATCTGAACATAATTTCTATAAGAGAAAGGACTTAAAAAGATAAAGAAGCTAGGTTTTGTCATCATCAAAAAGTGGCGATTTGTTGGTTCCGGATTTTAAAGATGACAAAACAGACCAGACTGATAAAGACCAGATCGATGTCAACAAGATCTGTTGGGTTATGGAAACCCGAATAATCTTGGTTTTGATGTTAACAAAACTTGTTATTGTGTTGCTAACATATTTCATCAAGTGTGTAGTTCATAGATGATATTTTACAGCTTGATGATCTGCTAAGAAATGGCCTTGAGTATGGTTGCTGAAATGAGAATTCAGCATCCAGTAGACCCCGAGCGCTGCTGACTAAATTGATCATATCTCATAGCTTCAATATCAAAACGACCTGATTCCAAAGGGGTTGGATAGAAAACTCATTTCTCTAAAAGTCGTATTTCAGGCCAGAAGACCAAATTCGAAGGTTTACTTGACGAAAAGACGTCTGCAAGAGCTTGCTGGTGCAAAGCTGAAACACCTACCGGATCACACCTACCGGATTGCACCTACCGGATCACACCTACCGGATTGCACCTACCGGATTGCACCTACCGGGTCACACCTACCGGATTGCACCTATCGTATTGCACCTACCGGGTCACACCTACCGGATTGGACCTACCGGATTGCACCTACCGGATTGAACCTACCGGATTGTTAGTCCCGGATCTTATCGATGAGATTTTAAAGATGACAAAACAAATCAGACCGGATCGAGAGAAATCAGACTGACCAGAACGATCGCCCAAAACAGATCAAGCTGATAAGATGACAAAGCATATCAGACCGGATCGAGGGTAATCAGACTGACCAGATCGATAGCTCAACAACAGAACAAGCTGATAAGTCACATTACTTGTCAGACCGGATCGATGATTATCAGACTGACTCAACCGTGGCTTCAGATCGATCTCTATCTTTATCAGATCAGAACAGCTTAGGATACATACAGAATGGCTCCTCAGTCCGAATCATTAACGGCTATTTATTGTAGCATTTAATGTTGTAATTAATGCTACAAAGGACCAAAGACTGAAGATTGCCATAATAGGTAAGAAGACAAAGAAGAGCTTGCCTGACAGTCGCCGAAAGTATGAACCAGAACGGCAAGTATCCTAAAGAAGAAGACTGAAGCCTACTCAGAGTTTAAGCAGAGTCAAAAGTTGCACATTAAGGGAAATAATGTCGTTGGTACATTCAACTATAAAAGGATGCAACAAAAGGAACTTACAGAGGCTGACAACCAACATTCGCTGATCAATTGAAAAACAAGAGAGCAAAAACAGCACAAGCTTACAAGCTCAGAAGCTCTCAAGCTGAAATCATTCTTAAGCACGTCTTATTTGTAACATTTGATCATTTTAGGATCACTGTGCGCATCTTGGGTTTTCCATATTGAAAATCAGAAAGTGAGAAACATATTGTAACTGTCAGACAGAGTGTGTCTGAGCAGATTGAGTGACTAGGAGTTTCAGATTGGTAGTGAGGTAAATCCAGTCTGAATCGGGTTTGTACAACATGATTGTATAAATCAAAGTCTTCTAGTATAAACCTTCCTTAATTGGAAGAAGGGGAGACGTAGAAGGATTACACCACCTTCGAACTTCCAGAAACATATCCTGTGTATCTTATTTCTGCACTCGTTCTTTCTCACTAGCCATCGAGCCGTTCTTACATACAAGAACAGACCGTTCCGCACTTATATTTTCAGTGGTCTGTTTTGTACAAGAATTGATTAAGAAACATATTTCTTTCACTAATCCGAAAGAAATCACGAAGGATTAATTTTTAGAAGGAGTGTTCATTCACCCCCCCCTCTAAACACTCCGGACCGATCCTAAGTGGTATCAGAGCAGGTCATCTTAATCAGCTAAATCACTCGAGTTGATGGCATCATTCAACAAAATTCCTATGTTCTCAAAAGAAGACTATGATGACTGGAGAATCAGAATGCAAGCTCACCTGGCAGCTCAGGATGACGACATGTGGTTCGTCATCACTGATGGACCAATGAAGATCCAAAAAACAAATACAGCAGTCGCCATTACCGGTGGAGAACCACAAATGGTAGAAAAGGACAGATCCCTCTGGACGAATGAGGAAAGAAAGAAAGCAAATCTCGATAATGTGGCCAAAGACATCTTGTTCAAGACTTTGGACAAGAACATGTTCAACAAAATCAAAATGTGCTCTACTGCCAAAGAAATTTGGGAGAAGATAGCACAGCTATGTGAAGGCAACGACCAGACCAAAGAAAACAAGTTAACTGTTGCTCTTCAAAAATTTGAGAGCATAAAGATGAAAAGTGGAGAAACTCTAAATGAGTTTGATGAAAGAGTCACCGGCATCATAAATGAACTGAATGGTCTGGGGAAGGAATATTCTAACAGAGAGATCGCTCTGAAAGTGATGAGAGCTCTGCCAAAGGAATGGGATGTTAAGACCATTGCCATGAGGGAATCAAAAGATCTTAACAAGGTTGAAATTCATGATCTGTTTGCAGATCTTAAGGCCTATGAGTTTGAACTGATAAGCAGAGGTGAAGCAGAGCCATTCATCTCTCAACCAAACAAGGCCCTGGCAGCCATTCCAGACCAGATCGCTTCAACATCAGACCGATCTGCTGAACAGATAAGTAACGATGCTATGTCATTATTTATCAAGAAATTCGGTAAATTTATGTCTAAGAATAAGAGGAACTTCAAACCCTCTCATCATTATAAATCAAGAAAAGATGATACTGTTAATGATCAGGCTTGCTACAATTGTGGTAAGACCGGACACTTTATTGCAGATTGCACCAGACCGAAGAAAGAAGAACGGAAAGAGAAGCATCGTGATGATAGAAAGAAGAAGCACTACAAAGACCGCAAGAATCATGGAAAATCCCAAAAAGTCCTAGTAGCTGAGGAAGGAAACAGCAAATGGGCTCAGACAGACTCAGACTCGGAAAGCTCTGAATACTCTTCCAGCGAAAGCGAAGAAGATATTCAATGTCTTATGGCAGACGAAGAGATGAGTCAGACAGACGAGGTATATGATATTAACTCAAATGAATTTACACGAGAAGAGCTCATGTCCGCACTACAAGACATGGCTAATGATTATAGAATCTTAGCTGAATCATTTGAGAAGAATAAAGTTAAAGTCAGTGATCAAATGGATGAGCACAACAAACCAAGCTGCTCTGAGCAGGGTGAGTGCAAAAATCTCCAGATCGAGCTGAATAAGCTGAAAATCTCTTATGATCAGCTCCATGAAGAAAATAAGAGAATTAGCACACAAAATGCTAAGCTCTCACATATATTCAAAACATGGACAAAATCCAGAACATCCTTGGAAGAATTACAAGAGGTTCAAAGAAACGTCGGTGACTTCACCGGCATAGGCTTTGACACCAAAGAATGCACCAAAGATGAATCTGAGCTGTTGCTGGTAAAGAATCAAGTCAAACAAATGACATTTGTTAAATCCAGCACAGTATATGAAACTGAAGCACCTAAGATTCAAACAGGAGTCTCTTACGTGAATCAAAATCTGAGAAAAGGAATTGGTTATGTTGACCAAGCCAAAGAAAAGGCACCAGCAAGATTTGCGTCTATCAGACCAAATCCAAAGGTGCAAGATCGAAGGCAAGGAAGACAATACAATTACTATAACTCAAAACCGATTCAACGAAGATATAGACTACCTTATGAAAATTAAAGGTTTTCACAGCGCACACATTATCACACACAACATCGAAATAGACCAGCACACAGCACACCCTACACACACAAGCCATTGAAGCTGATACAGGTGTGGGTTCCCAAAGGGCTAATCCGTTCTGGACCCAAATAGGATTGGGTACCAACAATAATTATATTTGATGACAGGTACCGAAGAAACTCGCATCAGACTGGTATTTGGACAGTGGGTGTTCCCGTCACATGACTGAAAACATCGAGCTGCTGTCTGAAGTGACAGAATGTATTGGACCCAAGATCATCTTCGGAGATAACTCAAAGGGTAAGACCGTGGGCAAGGGTAAGATTGTCCATGGTAACATTATTATCAATGATGTGCTGTTAGTTGAAATCTGTGCTATAATCTGATCAGCATAAGTCAACTCTGTGATAATGGTTATGCTGTAGAATTTCACAAACACACTTGCACTGTTAAATCATCGGACGGTATAACCATGCTCGTAGGAATCAGAAATGGAAATACATATAAGATTAACTGGAATCATGCTCAACCTGATAATCCTACTTGCTTCATCGCTAACAATGATAATAAACATTGGCTGTGGCATAAGCGTTTGAATCATATAAACTTTAAGACCATTTCCAGCCTGTGTAAACATGATCTAGTTATCGGTCTGCCCAAGATCGATTTTGCTAAGGATAAGATCTGCGAAGCTTGCCAAATGGGCAAACAGATCAGATCATCCTTCAAGAACAAGAATGCCAAATCCTCCTCCCGATGTTTAGAATTACTGCATATGGACTTGTTTGGTCCTATACCAATAACAAGTTTAGGGGAAATGCGGTATACTCTTGTTGTTATTGATGATTACTCACGCTTTACATGGACTATATTTTTGAGCAGTAAAGATCAGACCGGTCCGAAGTTGATCAAGCTGCTGAAACGAACTCAGAACGAGAAATCATCCAGTATAGACAGGATTCGTAGTGACAAAGGCACTGAGTTTTCAAATCAGAATCTTGAATCATTTCCAGAAGATCATGGAATCAAGCATGAGTTTTCAGCCGCTCGAACTCCTCAACAGAACTGAGTTACAGAACGAAGAAATAGAACGCTCAAGGAAGCAGCAAGAACAATGCTTGCTGATTCTGGCATTTCGCAAAAGTTCTGGGCAGAAGCTGTAAACACTGTTTGCTACACTCAAAATCGGTCTATGATTAACAAGAAGCTGAATCTCACCCCTTATGAAATATGGACTGGTAACAGACCGTCTATTTCTCACCTTCATGTGTTTGGCTGCAAATGCTTCGTTCATAACAATGGTAAGAATCATCTTACAGCATTTGAAGCAAAGTCAGATAATGGAATATTCTTAGGATATTCATCAACTAGCAAAGCTTATCGAATTTTCAATAATCGAACCTTAACTGTAGAAGAATCTGTTCATGTTGTTTTTGATGAATCATTATGTGTTGAGGGCAACAAAGATTCAATTCAAAATCAGATGGAAAATATCCATCTCGAAGCTAACAGTGATGATGAGATTGTAGCTAACAGGTCAAGAGACAATCCACCAGAACCAGAAGTACCAGACAGACCGGATCAAGCCATTGAAGCTTCCCCAGATCGAGCTGATCCGGATGTTCCTCACTCAAATGTTAAAGCAGATGCTGATCATGCTGCTACCGTTCATCCGACCGGACCAGACAATCCAGAGTCAAGCTATCGATGGACTAAGAAGCATCCACCTAATCTAGTGATTGGTAGTCCCTCTGCACCGATCAGAACCAGAGGACAGATGATGGATGAGTTCACTCATGCTGCCTTCATCTCAACTCTGGAACCCAAGAAGATCGATGAAGCGTTGACTGACTTCAATTGGATTAAAGCAATGCAAGAAGAGCTTAATCAATTCGAACAAAATCAAGTTTGGAGTCTGACCCCCAGACCAAGCGATCTGCCTGTTATTGGAACCAGATGGGTCTTCAGAAATAAGCTAGACGCAGATGGAACTGTGGTTAGAAACAAAGCCAGACTGGTGGCACAGGGATTCAGACAAGAAGAAGGAATCGACTTTGATGAATCATTTGCACCAGTCGCCAGACTTGAAGCTATCCGAATATTTCTTGCATATGCTGCTTTTAAAGTCTTCAAAGTATATCAGATGGACGTCAAAAGCGCCTTTCTTAATGGAAAGCTTCAGGAAGAAGTCTACATTGAGCAACCACCTGGATTTCAGAACCATTTGTATCCTAATCATGTATATCTACTGAATAAAGCAGTGTATGGTCTGAAACAAGCTCCAAGAGCCTGGTATGACACTCTATCTCAATTTCTGCTGAACCATGATTTCCAGATCGGCTCAGTAGATAAAACTCTATTTAAATTTATTAAGGGGGAACATACCCTATTAGTTCAGATTTATGTTGATGACATAATCTTTGGGTCAACTAACCCCAAATTGTGCGAGAAATTCTCTAAGCTAATGCAGGGACAGTTTGAGATGAGCATGATGGGAGAACTTTCATTCTTTTTGGGTCTCCAAGTAAAACAGCTCAGCAATGGCATATTCATCAATCAGACCAAGTATACCAAAGAGCTCCTCAAGAGATTTGGAATGGAAACATGCTCAACTGCATCAACTCCTATGAGTCCCACAATCAAGTTAGACAAAGATGAAGGGGGAACAGCAGTTGAAGTAACCATGTATAGAGGACTAATCGGATCGCTATTGTATCTTACAGCGAGCCGGCCTGATATTATGTTTTCAGTCTGTATGTGCGCCAGATTTCAGTCAGAACCAAAGCAATCACATCTTATTGCTGCCAAGCGTATTCTGAAATACTTAAAAGGATCTCAGAACGTTGGTCTTTGGTACTCCAAAGATTCAAACTTCAGCCTGATCGGATACTCAGACGCAGACTACGCTGGCTATAAGATTGATCGTAAAAGCACCAGTGGAACATGCCAATTTCTAGGTGAAAGATTGATCTCTTTGTTCAGTAAAAAGCATACATCGATTGCCACGTCCACAGCTGAAGCAGAATATCTAGCTGCTGGAAGCTGTTGCGCTCAAATGCTCTGGATTCAACACCAGCTCAAAGACTATGGCATCCAAGCTGTTGACTCTCCTATATTCTGCGACAACACAAGTGCAATCGCTATAACGTATAATCCAGTTTTGCACTCTCGAACAAAGCACATTGATATACGTCATCACTTTATTCGGGATCATGTTGGCAAAAAGGAAATTCGGATCGAGCACATCTCAACAGAGCAGCAAGCAGCAGACATCTTCACCAAACCACTCCCAGAGGCTAAGTTTAATTATTTTCGTCAAATTCTTGGATTAATTGACTTATCTTAATAGTTTAGATATGTTTTCTTTCGCGTTTAAAGATTCTCGTTACCACAGATTGATAATACAATGTTCAGAAAGACACAGACCGGTCCGAACTTTCAGATCGATCTCTGTCAATCTGATGTTATCCCATAATCTGTTTGGACAATACATCATTTTTCACAAAAACAGCCCGGACTGATCGCATTTTAACCGCCTTAACTATATGTTATCCTGACCGCTTATTTTTGAATTTCTTTTCATCAGTCATCGAGATAAAGACACGTGTCTTCTCTCTCATATTTAGCGGGCTGAACATCTCATTTTATTTCACTTTTTTACATATTCCCGCTATCTGTTTTCTTACTCTCTCACTCTCCTTCATCCTTGCACCCTTTTACTTTCTCTCAAATGGCTACCATTACTCACAACTCTCTCTCCGTTGAGTTTAATGAAATCTACAGGACAGAAGATGCAGAGATGGTATCCATCTTCAGAGCTTTGGAATCTTCTGGTCTGAGAAACTTTCTGGAGTGCGGCGCCGGTGTTTATGAATCAGAAATCCGTGAACTATTCGCCAATGCCGTCTCCCAGAAGAAATCAATATCTACTACCGTCAAGGGCACAACTTTTGAGATCTCGCCGTTGACGCTGGCCAAAACCTTTGGTCTCCCCAATTCCGGACTGACGGAATTTGGACAGATTCCTCAGGCGTCACTCTCAGATCTTCAAAAGAAGATATGTATTCTTGGCTCCCGCCTGCAACCATCGTTCAAGAAGAAGGAAATGCACTTTCATTTCCAGGTGCTGTGCGAGATAGTGGGCAAGCCTCTGTTGGGGAAAGCATGAAGTTTTGACGCAGTGACCGCCGAGAAGTTCAGAGCCATGGCGGCTATCGTATCCGGACAGAAGATGAACTGGTCCGTGATTTCTGTTTGGAGTTCTGATGGAAACAGTGATTGCCTCGAAACAAGCTGTCTGCTTTGCTGTTCCCCTCAGTAAACTACTGGAGTCCTTGGAAATCGAGCTGGGAAAGCAGTCCGTTCTCAGCCCCTTCAAGATTTTAAACTCCAAAGGACTTGCTTTGCTGAAGTCCAAGAGTGCTCCGCCCACTCCCGCTACTCTGGCTGCTGTCAAGATTGAGAAGGGCGAAGAACAGGCTGCTGCGCGCAAACCTCGCGTCAAGCGCAAACTGACCATCCAGACTGATTCGGAAGAAACTCAGTCTGCTCCCTCGCCACCAACAAAGCCACCTCCCAAAAAGCCAAGAACCCAGATTACCAAGCCCAGCAAGCCTTTACCCCTGAGAGCATTACCCATATTGCCTCCACCTACAGCCACCCCTGCACCACAACCTTCCATCCAACCTTCACAGGCTCCAACTCCTGCACCCAAAGTCACTATCCGAGTCCCCTCTGCCTCTCCCACGGTCAAAGGAATAGTTATCACTGAGTTGGGTGATTATACCCAATCAGGGATCAAGTCTCCTTCCTCCACCGGCAAGGGAAAAGCCATTCTCTCCGAACCCCTCTCCTCTAAACCAAAATCTGCAGCACAGACAGCCATCGCATCGCTATGGAGGATGTTGATGAGAGGCTGAAGGAACTCATTGTGGTCTTTGATGAATATGTCCAGTACAGGACTATCAACCACATTGAGTTATTCTTCGGAAAGTTGAGCAGACTGAAGAAGATGGAAGAGGAAGTTCTGAAAGGCACAGAGACTGATGATGTTCGGCTTGCCGTGCAGCGCAAAGACCTATTTACGGCTATTCACAGATTCAGACTGGCCAATCTGCTTCTAGCTGCCAAGAAAAAGAACTTCGATCCGCTTGCTCCAACTGCCAGAGATGATGGGGCTGTAATTGCTCAATTAGAGATGGATGTTCATGCTCTTCACTTAGCTGTCCGTTTTCAACGACAGAAGCTTAGTATATCCACTCCCACAACCAGCCCGGATCATCCCTCTGCAAGCAAGACTATGGCAGAACCCTTCATTGAGGTTATTCCTTCTGTTGTAGCAGATCAGACTGTAGAGCACATATCGGATCAGCCTGCAGAGCCACTACCAGACCAGACAGCGGAGCAGCCATTACCTAATGCTCCGTCTGTGCCCGATGATGAACCATTGAATGTGTTGTTGGACTCTCCAACAACCTCCATTCCTTTGGGGTCCTCAGCCTCCCGTGCTCAAATCAGTCCAACAGTAGAACTGGCAACAGTTGGCGCTTCAGAATTCGTCGATCCGGATTTGGTGGTGTCCACCATTGTTGCAGCTCTCCAGACTGAGGAGCCTTCCAGACCTAGCACTCCTCCAGTCCAATCCGATGAAGATATGGCTTTCATTCAAACATTTTCTTCGGATCTGGTCACCTTGATCCAGTCTGAGAGTCACCAAGCTGCTGTATCTTCACTTGTCCCGGTTGCTGAAGACGATGACCAGGCTTTGTCCTCATCAGATCGCTCTACCAGCCAACACTCTGATGCACCTCCATTTCTGGCAAAGACTCTTCAGCATCTCTCCGACAACTGCCTGTCTCTCTCTCAACGCGTTCTCGAAGTTCATCAAGGTCAGAGGCTTACAGCTTTGGACTTTGATTCTTTCAAAGAGAAGATGACTGCCAGTATCGGAAGCCTTCAGCGAGGCATAAACGATCTATTTTCTCAATAAGCCTCTTACAAGAACAGTCTGAGAAAAGAGCAGATCGAGCTAGCCACTGAAGTCAGAGCATCTGTTGCCAATTCCCTCCGCGCTCAAGACGTTCGTCTTGACGCTATCAGCGCGCAGCTAGCTCAAGTTGTCGACTTTCTTCAAGAGATTGCTGCTGACAAAAAGGGGGAAAAGAAGAAAGACTTCAGGCCGCCTCCGTCTCAGTCTTCTAGAAAATAATTTTTTTCAGACTGTGTATTTAGGATTTTCTTGGTGATCAATAAAATCCTCTTTTGATTAAGTCTGTGTTCATTTATTTTGAACTTCAACATAAGGCTTAATAATAAAAGTTTAATCGATCCAACTCAATGATGTTCATTTATTTTGAACAAGAAGAAGTAATCGATCCGAAAGTTTTCGCTTCAGAGTTCTCTTCAGACTGATTAAAAAGACTTAGAAGCTAGGTTTTGTCATCATCAAAAAGGGGGAATTTGTTAGTCCCGGATCTTATCGATGAGATTTTAAAGATGCCAAAATAAATCAGACCGGATCGAGAGAAATCAGACTGACCAGAACGATCGCCCAAAACAGATCAAGCTGATAAGATGACAAAGCATATCAGACCGGATCGAGGGTAATCAGACTGACCAGATCGATAGCTCAACAACAGAACAAGCTGATAAGTCACATTACTTATCAGACCGGATCGATGATTATCAGACTGACTCAACCGTGGCTTCAGATCGATCTCTATCTTTATCAGATCAGAACAGCTTAGGATACATACAGAATGGCTCCTCAGTCCGAATCATTAACGGCTATTTATTGTAGCATTTAATGTTGTAATTAATGCTACAAAGGACCAAAGACTGAAGATTGCCATAATAGGTAAGAAGACAAAGAAGAGCTTGCCTGACAGTCGCCGAAAGTATGAACCAGAACGGCAAGTATCCTAAAGAAGAAGACTGAAGCCTACTCAGAGTTTAAGCAGAGTCAAAAGTTGCACATTAAGGGAAATAATGTCGTTGGTACATTCAACTATAAAAGGATGCAACAAAAGGAACTTACAGAGGCTGACAACCAACATTCGCTGATCAATTGAAAAACAAGAAAGCAAAACCAGCACAAGCTTACAAGCTCAGAAGCTCTCAAGCTGAAATCATTCTTAAGCACGTCTTATTTGTAACATTTGATCATTTTAGGATCACTGTGCGCATCTTGTGTTTTCCATATTGAAAATCAGAAAGTGAGAAACATATTGTAACTGTCAGACAGAGTGTGTCTGAGCAGATTGAGTGACTAGGAGTTTCAGATTGGTAGTGAGGTAAATCCAGTCTGAATCGGGTTTGTACAACAGGATTGTATAAATCAAAGTCTTCTAGTATAAACCTTCCTTAATTGGAAGAAGGGGAGACGTAGAAGGATTACACCACCTTCGAACTTCCAGAAACATATCCTGTGTATCTTATTTCTGCACTCGTTCTTTCTCACTAGCCATCGAGCCGTTCTTACATACAAGAACAGACCGTTCCGCACTTATATTTTCAGTGGTCTGTTTTGTACAAGAATTGATTAAGAAACAGATTTCTTTCACTAATCCGAAAGAAATCACGAAGGATTAATTTTTAGAAGGAGTGTTCATTCACCCCCCCCCCCCCCCCTCTAAACACTCCGGACCGATCCTAATACGGATCACACATACCGGATTGCACCTACTGGATCACACATAACGGATTGCACCTACCGGATCACACCTACTGGACCCGACCAGCGGGCCTTCCAGAAATAGCCCAGAACCTTTTCCAACGGGCATATTCTTGTGTCTAACGTATATATCATTACTTGAGACTATATATACATGATTTGGAAGCTCAATAACAGCTGATTGAAGATCAATCCAAGCCTTCCAAAGCAAACCCACTTGGGATTCAATGAGGAACTACAAAGACAAAAGCTGATAAATAAAGAGCACTCCTCAAACCTTTGTCACCTCTTACCTTGTTGTATCAGATCTGTTAGGAGATCATTTGTGCCTTTGTATTCACTCTATTCATTGTATTTATGAGCTAAAATAGAAGAGTGAATACCATTGTAACGGTTGATGATTCATCACAACTGATTGAGGGGTCTTTACATGTGAGACGTTAAAGAACATGAACTTTGTGTGGACTAGGAGTTTAGGCCAAGCTGTGTGAGTGCCTAAGAAGGTTGTATACTGTAAAATGTAAACCAAGTCTTCTAGTGAAACCTTCCTGCAAAGGAAGAAGGGAAGACGTAGAAGCGTTGTGTTTCGAAATTCCAGAAACAAATATTTGTGTCATTTACTTATTGCTTATTTACTACTCAGTTTTATTCCTCACAAGTCCAGCAGACGTCTTCCGCACTATAATCAGTGTCTGCTGACTTGCTTTATATTGAGAAGCTACTGCAGTACTTAACAGTCTGCAGTTAACCCGAGCAAAATCGAAATTGAACCTAGTGTTTATTCAACCCCCCTTCTAAACACTACCCCGATCCTAACAAGTGGTATCAGAGCCTGGTTGTTCTTGGAAAGCATTTTAACCGATAATTTTTTTGGCGGATATCTTTTAAAATCATTTTCAAAAAATTTTCACGAGCATGAAATTATTTTCATAGCATAAATTTCAAAATTTTGGTGTATGAAAATTTTTAGCATAAAAATCAATTTCATTGCATTCATTTTGCACGAAAATAATTTTAAAACCTATTTTAAATGTTCAAATTCTCGTTCAATATGTTCTAAACTCATTTTAAGTTTAAAATTGTTACTTTGAAATTTTTTTCTAACAATTTTCGAAGCATTCAGTTTTTCTGACAGCTTGCAGCGACTTTGGGAAAATTGGCATAACGTATTGCTCGAATGTCCAAATGACATACCATTTTTTGCGTTGCAAACTAGACTCATAGAGAATCGCAATGGTATAGGTCTTGCAGCCTAATTCTTCACGAGGAGATATAGTTTATTCTGCAAAGTTGGACTAAGTGTGCTGCCACCGCAGAAAGATGAAATGGACATTGTTGAGTTTTGTCAAAAAATTCAAATTTGTTGCCAAGTATGCTTTATCCATCATCAAAAGAGGTTATTTTTGTTCAAAAATTAATGTGCATTGCATTTTGTTAATTTGTTTTAGCCTACCCCATTTGCCTCTCACTTGCTCAAATTATCAAACATTTTAAAATTAAGGAGGAGAGTTTAATCTCAATCCTTGAGGGGGAGTAAATTTTATTTGTCTTCCTTTTTGATTCACACAAAAAGGGGGAGAAATATGTTGCTTAAAGAAATGTTTTTTCTTGTTATGCAACATTGTGCTTTAATGTTCATATTTTTATTCAAGTTTTGTGATCATCAAAAAGGAGGAGATTGTCGGGTTTTGGAAACCCGAATAATCTTAGTTTTGATGTTAACAAAACTTGTTATTGTGTTGCTAATATATTTCATCAAGTGTGTAATTCATAGATGATATTTTACAGCTTGATGATCTGCTAAGAAATGGCCTTGAGTTTGGTTGCTGAAATGAGAATTCAGCATCCAGTAGACCCCGAGCGCTGCTGACTAAATTGATCATATCTCATAGCTCCAATATCGAACCGACCTGATTCCAAAGGGGTTGGATAGAAAACTCAATCCTCTAAAAGTCGTATTTCAGGCCAGAAGACCAAATTCGAAGGTTTACTTGACGAAACAACGTCTGCAAGAGCTTGCTAGTGCAAAGGTGAAACACCTACCGGATCACACCTACCGGATTGCACCTACCGGATTGCATCTACCGGGTCACACCTACCGGAATTCACCTACCGGATCACACCTACCAGATTGAACCTATCGGATCACACCTACCGGATTGCAACTACCGGATTGAACCTACCGGATCACACCTACCGGACCCGACCAGCGCGCCTTCCAAAAATAGCCTAGAAACCAGAATATGACCGTTGCAAGCTCGGGAATGATGCAGAACCTTTTCCAACGGGCATATTCTTGTGTCTAACGTATATATCATTACTTGGGGCTATATATAAATGATTTGGAAGCTCAATAACAGCTGATTTAAGATCAATCCAAGCCTTCCAAAGCAAACCCACTTGGGATTCAATTGAGGAACTACAAAGACAAAAGCTGATAAATAAAGAGCACTCCTCAAACATTTGGCACCTCTTACCTTGTTGTATCAGATCTGTTAGGAGATCATTTGTGCCTTTGTATTCACTCTATTCATTGTATTTGTGAGCTAAAATAGAAGAGTGAATACCATTGTAACGGTTGATGATTCATCACAACCGATTGAGAGGTCTTTACATGTGAGACGTTAAAGAACATGAACTTTGTGTGGGCTAGGAGTTTAGGCCAAGCTGTATGAGTGCCTAAGAAGGTTGTATACTGTAAAGTGTAAACCAAGTCTTCTAGTGAAACCTTCCTGCAAAGGAAGAAGGGGAGACGTAGAAGCGTTGTGCTTCGAACTTCCAGAAACAAATATTTGTGTCATTTACTTATTGCTTATTTACTACTCAGTTTTATTCCTCACAAGTCCAGCAGACGTCTTCCGCACTATAATCAGTGTCTGCTGACTTGCTTTATATTGAGAAGCTACTGCAGTACTTAACAGTCTGCAGTTAACCCGAGCAAAATCGAAATTGAACCTAGTGTTTATTCAGCCCCCCTTCTAAACACTACCCCGATACTAACAAGATCAATAAAGACCAGATCGATGTCAACCAGATCGGTACAGACCAGATCGATGCAGATCAATGCAGATCAAATCATAACTTATCAATTTAGACTAAGTTAGCAAACTTCATTCATCAGTCCGAATAATCAACGACTATTTATTGAAGCATTTAATGTTGCATTTAATGCTGAAATAGACCAAAGACTGAAGTTACCTTAAATGGTAAATAGACAAAGAGGATCTTATCTGGCAAACGCTGAAAGAACAGACCAGAAGGGAAAGAGTCTAAAATAGAAGACTGCAGTCTGTTCAGAGGTTGACTAAAGTATAGACTTGCACGCAAAAGGAAATATTGTCGTTGGCAGAAATGCCTATATATAGGTACAACTTAAATGCTAAAAAAACACAGAACACAAGAGATACAACACGCATACGAGATCAACAACCAATCATTTATTGAGCATTCATTTGAGCAGAACATTATCATCGAAAGACTTCATCTTGTCGATCTGCTCAAAGTTGAAAGCACGTCTTATTGTTTTATTTGACCGTTTAAGGATCATTTGTGCTCAGAGTAATTCACTCTATCAATTGTATTTGTTCTAAGATAGAAGAATGAGTTCTTTGTAACTGTCAGACGGATTGTGTCTGGACAGATTGAGAGACTAGGAGTTTCAGTATGGTAGTGGGGTAAATCTAGCTGAATCGGGGCTGTACAACGGGATTGTATTACTCAAAGTCTTCTAGTGAATCATTCCTTAATTTGAAGAAGGGGAGACGTAGAAGGAATTGTCTTCGAACTTCCAGAAACACATCCTGTCCATTTACATATCGCACTACTTCGTGTTTCAAAGCTATCAGACCGGTCTTGCTAACCAAGAAAAGACCGATTCCGCACTCACACTATCAGTGGTCTGTTCAGATTAGTATTGATTAAGAAATATGTTTCATTTGCTAACCAAGTGAAATCAATCCAGGAAAATCTAAAAAAAAATAAAAAATTTAGTAGAGTGTTTATTCATCCCCCTCTCAACACTCATATTCGATCCTAACACTTCATATTCCTCTTTTCTTTATATAAAAAATATTTTTTTCTATTGTAAAATTACTTTCACCAATGAGCTTTTTCTTCTATACAATATTAAAATTTCGGATATCAATATGTAAATTTATGACAATATTATATTGTATATTGGTCGATAAGATTAAATATGATTAAAATTTGGAATTAATAATAAAAGAATTAATTTACTTGGTATTGCCAATTTTTGTAAAACTTGACAGCTTGTGCGTATTACTAGAATTCATCACACTGTTCTTCATAAATAAACGAATAGTCTCTTGTAAACTTCTATATGCATGCAATTTAATTAATACAATTTAAAATAATTCATTTATACCATGTATAATCATAATATTCTGTAATAATTATGCAATAATTAACTTTAATAATTAGTTTGATGATCTCATGAGCCACAAAATTATTTCTTTTTGGTTGTTGAAATATCGACGGACAAATTACATAGTCGTCTATAGAAAAAGTTAAAAGTGTTTTTTGGCAAATCCCCAATGCTGTCTTTCAAATATGCAGTTTATGTTCATATGGTTTGAACATAGACAGTTTATCCCCATATATTTTGAAAATATGTAATTTAGCTCATGTGATTGGTGAATAGGTGCAAAACAGTCACTCCATATAAGGGGTCATTATGCTATATTTTGCAAACCCTATGGCTAAAATTTCTATTTTGAAAATGACGAGGGTGAAACTGTATATATTCAAATTATAAGGGTGTAAACTACCTATTTACAAACCACATAAAGGTAAAATATTTACTATCGATATCATATGAGGTAAATTGTCAATGACTCACGAAATCATTTATGCATAATCGATAAAAAAAATTTCATTTTGACAAGGATCCCTATTGCAATTTATCCAAATTTATATAGATCGAGTTCCATTTTCCATCTTGATGACAATCAAAATCATGGATTCTCAGTTTTGGAAGAATGGTCCTGCTTAATTATTACCGATAGGACCAATAATTTTCTCGGTGTACACTATTGTTGCACTTTGTAGTCCACAAGTCAGAATTCTTATAGATAGGGCCGCCCCGCATGTTCAATAGGATATTTTCGTTTTAAACTTTTAATTGAAGCCGTATTAGAGTGATAATAATTTTAATGAAAAGTTAAGAATCATATATGTGGCGAGTGATGTATTCAGCAATTCTTATCTACGCTCGTGAACAGAGATTCAATCATCTACCATCTAAGACATAACAAGTTTGACCAATTGACACCCACATGATGTATCTACTCATGTCCGCCCGTCATTTAGTACAAGACTTTGTGCTGCCTTTATATAAAGAAACAAAGTGGGTATTGTTGGGAGTGGTGTACCCATCAATTGTGCACTCGTGGACGGACTAGCGGAGGTGCAGTTATCTACCGTCTATAGCATAACAAACTTTACCTATTGACATTCACGTGGTGCAGCTCCTCATGTCCACAAATCCAGTGCTAATTTATAAGGAAATAAAATTACGCATCTGCTAACAACTATAGTTTTTAGTTTAGTAGTAAGCGTTTGATGATATGGCACTAAAATCTACAATTTTTATGATGCAAGGTATATTTTACTTTTACATTAAACATGATCCTTCTAATTTTCACACGACAAATTCTATTTCAAACTCAATGTCAACTGAGACTCAACCCTAGAGATTTGATTATGTAGGGTTAAAATCAGAACAATGGTTCATCAAAGGTATGAAAAATCAGAAGAATAATTTCTCACCATCAGGCGAATCTACAGGTGCTTGAGGAGGCAGCTCAAAAATATTTCTATTATATATATTTTTTACAACTAATTTTTCAAGTATTGTCCCATGGTCTAGTGATGAGGGCATGTGACTTTGAATCCTGAGATATTGATTCTCGGTGTGAACAAGGGCCAATGTGTTTGTTTTTATATATTTTGTGCTACTAAAAGTAGTTTAATTTCCTATATATATATATATATATATTGTTACTAAATGTGTTTGTTGTTATATATTTTGTGTTACTAAAAGTAATATTATTATATATTTTGTTACTAAGGAGTTTAAGACAAACTTAGTTTAATATAATCTTTTCCTTAAAAAAATTGATAAATACTACAACAAATTTTTATTATTTGTCAAACAAATGATTTCTCAACATTAAACAATATAGATTTACTATTCACTTCCTTCCATTTCGGAATAACATTTAGATCTATAATAATTTACAATTAACCAATGGACAAATATAATATATCAATAAATGGTCAAAAACATATCATCATAATGTAAAATCTTTCCACATTTGCACTCTTATGACTCTCTCCCGAAAAGGAATGAGTCTCTTAAATATGTAAAGAACATACTTTCATCATTCTTGAAATTGAGCAAGTCACTTCCTTGAATGTCAATGAATCGAGCATTGTAATAATTGTATTATTATAATTAAATTAAGTGTATATTTCTTAAAATCAAGAAAATTTATTTCTTGAAAATCGTATTGTAATTATTTATCTAATAGTTTTTTACCTATAACCACATTATATTAGGGTCAAAAATGAGAACATAATTATGTATATATTCCGACCATTTGATTCTATATAGCCCTGATGCTGCCACGATTTTCATGCTATTTGCTTTTCAATCTGTAACAGTACATAAATGGTGCTCTCCTCCTTTTAAATCTTGTTAGTCCACTGCGGGTAATGCATAGTTTAAATTTAAGTGGCTTTTTTGGGCACACACACGCACAACTATAAAAATCAGAAATTAGAAACTTTAAAAAGTGTAACAAATAGTGGGTGTTGTTCGTCTAATCAATTTCAAGAAAAGTGTGTTGGTGGGTAATCTCATGATCTTGGGTTGTTGGGGTCCAAAATTTTCAAAACTAATGGAATATATATATATATATATATATATATATATATATATATATATATATAAAAGAAGTTTCAAGTTTGAATAGAATTGTAAAAATTAATATGATTGATCTAAAATAGCTGGTATGTTAATTTATGTATTTTATTTTAAGAATATTATATTTTAATATTAAATTGATATATAAATGAGATCTAAATTAGTTAAATTTACTATTCCACGCAAATCTACCATAATAAAGCTTTCCACTTTTGAGTCAAACAATAATGGAAGAAGACAAATAAAAAAAATATATTTATAATATCTCACGTAAAGCTAAGGATAAACACACTTAAAATCCTCACTTCCAAACATAACTTTAACATTCTTCCCTATATCAAAGATTCATTATTCTAACTCCCTACTATACCCCTTTTCTTTATTCCAACCTACCAACTTCAAAAGACATAAAAGCCATTACTTTAATTGCATAAAATACCTTAAAGCTTTTAGGATTATTACAAAAACACCCAAAATCTCATTTTTTACTAACAAACAACTCCTAATAAGGGTAAGTTAATGCATGTGCCTTAATGAACATGAGATCTTGCAGTTTCTGTCATCTTGAGAGAACCCAAAAGCATATTTTTGCAATGACTCACAGTTCATGATAAATTTTGCCCTAAAATTCCCTTATTTTAAGAACATGTGAAAATAAATAACAGGTCAATCATGCTTCCGTATTACAATAAAATTTTAACAAACTGAAATATACCAGTTTGACCATAATGGCACCGGGTGAGGTGGGTTGCAAAGCCACCAGTCGAAAACTTACTGCCTCCAGTCTGTTTTACGAATGGCTCGTCACCATCCAACATCAGCTCTCAGGCGAGGTTAATCTGCCAGTTATCCGACTCCTTCAGAAACCGCAGTTATCATTATTGGGTCGATGCTAGAGAGAGCATGCGACGTGTATATCATTATTGGGTCGATGCTAGAGAGAGCATGCGACGTGTATATCATTATTGGATCGATGCTAGAGAGAGCATGCGACGTGTATATCGTTATTGGGTCGATGCTAGAGAGAGCATGCGACGTGTATATTGTTATTGGGTCGATGCTAGAGAGAGCATGTGATGTGTATATTGATATTGGGTCGATGTTAGGGAGATCATGCGATGTGATTACAGTCAGAATAGACGCTAATGAAAGCGTGTAATGTATCGTATGTGCCTCCGCTATAGAGGGAGGGTGATGGATATGTGTTGATTTAAATTGACCTTGTTGATTATGTGGTGGGTATTATGATGCATTTAATGTATAAACATGCAATTATAATTGTCTTGTGATTATGATATATGGGAATAGAATACTTGCAGCTCATATGGCGAAGCGATGATGCCTTAGTCATGTCGAAGCGATGATAATGTTGCTGTCTTATCGAGCGAGGGATATTGTGATATGGAATACTTGCCGCTATTACACGAAGCGAGGGGTATTGTGACGTAGAATACATGCCGCTGGCACATTGAAGCGATGAGTTCGGGAGCAAAGTGCTACATGTATTGTGAGTCACCTCTTGAGTCCGAAAGGAACAAAGTGCTACATACATGTGAGTCACCTCTTGAGTCCACGTTTATGTCGTTGTATACGTAGCGATAGTTTATGCAGCTGTATACGTAGCGATGAGATATGCCGATGTGTGCGTAGCAAGGGATTGAACCACCTTCGGGCGATGGATATTGATTTTACTGCCGTTCGGCGATGAATACAGGTATGCCGCTATCATGTTAGCGATAAGTTATGTTATATTTTGTGTTAGCATTATTGTGGATGTCATGTGTTGACATGTACCTTCACGAGTTGACGATGATATTATGGATGTCATGTGTTGACATGTACCATCACGAGTTATTGATGATATTGTGGATGTCCTGTGTTGACATGTGCCGTCACGGATTGACGAGGTATTTGACAATTATACGATATGGCAGGCGAGGATTGACGTGTGCCGCTGTTGTGATGAATAATACATATTAGATGTATGTATGGATTGAGTGCCGATGGCTGGCACAAAGTGGGTGTACGTCACGGGTTGACTAGGCCACTATATCGAGCAGGTTTGCTCGATGGATAAATGGATGTGCCGCACGTATTTGAGGTAAATTTTTACGAGTAGTGGTACCTTTGGGTAAACTCGTTGGGATGGATATGGCCAAGTGATTGGTGGTAGGAGTAGTTATTGAGAAAACTACTTGCATATACCGATGTGACGTATGGTGGGCATGGTCACACCCAAACTTGAAGGTGTGAAATAAATCCTAATGGATTAGGATTGCATTGTGGTTGAGTAAGGACACTGGGATGTCCATCGTGCATTGGTGTTAGAGAAATATTGGGTGATGACCCACTACTCTAATTGATGGTACGGTAAGGTATACCAGGGTGGAACGTATGATACGTTGGTAGGTTTGCTATAAACCTAAGGAGACAACGATTTGCTAGCCAGGTATTGTTGCAGTGTTATAGTGAGCTTGACAGAGCCATTATAGTGCTCGTTGGAATCGAGTTTGGTGAATCGTATGATGATACAATGAGGGTTTATGGTGGACTCTTGTAGTCACTATGTGGCATGAGGATTGAGGCAGGGAATACCTCACGAGAACGTTTATACGTTATATGATTTGAGAGACTTGTACTGGGACATCTCAATTTTGTTGGGAGTACCAACGTGAGTGTCAACAAGTCGTTGTTAGCGCTGTTTGAGAATCCTTGCATATGGAATGCAATGGGGGACACAATCGGAATTGTGGGATATAGTTAGTGGGGGTGACACTACTATATTGATTGTATCTCTTGGAGAGATTTGGAACCTACTGTCATGGAGACAACTGGTATTGATCGAGAGTTGATTGTGAATCAGCCACGGTAAGCATTACTGGTGTTGGACTAGGTGATGGCTTTATATTTTCAGTGAGACGTACAAGGAGACGTCTCTGGGGAGATGCTCAAGAATGTGGAGTACTATGGTATTAGTACAGAGTATCGTCAGAATGGGTATACGTTGTGTATACGGGTTTTGGATTGGTAATAGTGGCAATGATGCTCTGTTTTGAACCAGTTGTGTATTTATTGGTTTCAGGATATATTTTGGTATAAATATATTTAGGTTTTCCGAACGGTGGTTCGAGGTTGGAGGGTCATAGGTTCATGACACTTTCATTATGAGAAAGACGGTATTGATATACCTACATATTGGGAATCTTTGGAAGATTCGATGAGTCGGTTTATGTGGTGTTGATGTTGGAATCACACCATTGGTCGTTGGTTCGTCAATCATCATTCTCCACTGTGTGAGAATAACTGAGGATTGACAGTTGTATTTGGGGCTTATGGGTATGATTGGAAATACCCGAGCCAAGTGCATTGAGTATGCATGTGGTGTTGGTGCTTAGGCATGTATACAGGTGTGAGTATACGAATGCCAGCATTTCGGTACTTGTCGGGCGTCGGATTAGTTTGCTTGGATGGATGAATCTCTGGTGAGAGTTTGGGGCACCTTGAGATGGTAATCTCAATGGGATGATTGATTCCAAGGAATGATAGTGAGGTCTGGTTGACTCCCTTGAGGAGGGATTGTCGTGTGTTGAGGCCATGGTAGTTCATTACAGGGTAATTCGGTAGCATCCATGTGTTAGGATTGTTGAATCCTAGGGTAAACGAGGGATGGCCATGATTGAATTTGTTGGGTGTCGTTGTCGACACAGGTGGCGAGAATGCAATCAATTTTCTTGCATACCCTCTAGGGAAACTTGAGACCTTGTGGAGTCTCGAAGACGTGTTTGGACCAACATGTGATTTCTTGGGACACACAGATGTTAATATATGTGGAGATGTGTTTTGTGTAGATCGGTGGCCATGAGTTGCCCGATCCGAGTTGCAAATTGGTGCAACTATTCCTTTGATGGAGATGGATTTGGAGAGCGGAAACCGGGTTTAGTGTATATATACTGTTGTATACTAGTGGTTTCCTTCATAGCGATGTGTGTTGGACATCGTAGACTAAGCGGTGGAGATATCATGGAAGTGATATCTACGTTGGAATAAGGAACGATCCGAATAGCTAGCAGTTACGGTTGACTGACTGCTTTTGGGGTGGTTAGCATCAAAGCATGCTGACGTCCTTTTGAGATTATGATGGTTTGTAAGGTTTACTCCATTCTAGAGATTGGGTGCGAGGTTGATGTCCTCGCAGTTGATGCGTCGTTCATGATGTGTTCATGATTCGACGATGTGGATCCGATTTGATTATGTGGTCTTGGCAGTACGTGGGGTACGCCTGTGCAAATTTCGAGGATGAAATTTTATTAATGGGGGATAATTGTGATGCCCAGAAATTAATGTTGTAAATCCCGATGTGGTAATGATCCTTAATGGATTTTTAATTGTGGCAATTATGAATTAATTGCGGTATTGAGACTCCCGAGGATTTTAATTCCGGTATTTAGGGTCGTTGGATCCAAAGGTTGAAATTGGATTCTCATCGTGGTGTTAAATCTTGGAATTGGGTTTTTGGTGTGATATGGGGCCTGGGGTGCTTTGTGTTGGGGCTGGTAATGGAAATTGGGATTGAGAGGTAATTATTGAACACATATGATTTTTAATGAGTCATGATGTATTTGTGGAGGACTCGGGATTTTGGAGCCTTGGTACTATATATACCAAGTGGACTCGATGTTCAGTCATTATTCCCTCTCCTCTCTCTCCCCTCTTTCACGCCAAATCCTCCCCCCCCCCCCCCCCCCCCCTCGCAAACCCTTCTCTTTTCTCCCTTGGAGGAAAATCGTTGGAGGCTCGACTTGGGAGCTGGATTTCTCGATGATAACTTGGTAATCTTCTTCCCCTCGCATTTATCTTCGTTTTGATTGTGATATTGCTAAGTTTGTGCATGTTTAAAGTTGGGTTTGGATTTTGGGAGATTTTGAAGAATCTTGGATTCTTGTTTTTCTTGATTTAAAATGTGTTTTAACCCTTATTGGATGTCCAATGGTGTTTTAATTGTTGTTGGTTTGAGTTGGAAGGAGTTGGGCGTGGTTTGTTGAGGTTTTTAAGCTTTTAAAAATGGCTGTTTTTGGGTTTGTGCAGCGACCGATCGATCGGTAGCATCTTACCGATCGATTGGTGCAAATGCGTAGCGATGGGTTTAATTCCGACCGAACCATCGGTGGCACCTAATGATCGATCGGTAGATGCGAGCGGTCGATCGGTAGAGGCTACCGATCGATCGATGCAATGTCGTAGCCAAAATGTAATTTTTGGGTTTTTACCGATCGATCGGTAGGTTGACCGATCGATCAATAGGTCGGAGATTTTGGAAATTATTTTATGTTGTGGGGTCGGTGCATGCTTCGCCCTGGGTCTTTTAAAATGGTTAATCGTCATGGATTGATGATATAATTGGGGATTGTGAACGTGCTTGGGCACGTGGTTGCATGCTCATTAATAATTGTGAGTTATTTTATGCGTTAGCACATGATTCATCGGGTCACGGGACTAAGGCAAGTTTGATTCGGACTACGGAATTCTAAGGTACGTATATCGTACGAGCATAACCTTATATCTTATCGCAATTGTTGAATGCGTGGTATATTATAATTGTAATAAATGAATATGTATTGTGAACTATATGGTGCCGCTATGAAGCGAGCAACGATTGAGATGTTGTCGCTATGGAGCGAACATCAGTTATGAACACCGCTGCTACCGAGCAAGCAATGAAATGGGATTGTGGAACTATTGTTTAGATACATGTGACATCTATAAACATTGTAAATGATTTGATTTTATTGATTATGGAAAGTGGCAATTAGTGAACGGATTTAGTTAATCAATGAAATGATTAATTGGCTTTTGGGAATTTGATGGTTTCGGTTATTTTGAGAACATGAACAGCACAGGGGATCCCGTATGAGGATGACACTATTCAGGGAGTGTCTTTTAAATTCACCGCTTTACATTCTGTAAATTATGTAATGTGATATTGTGATTATTGGATTGGTGGTATTCGTATGCTCACCCCGCGTGGGGGCTGTCTCTGTTGGGGAAGGTGGAACATGTACAACGGTAGTTCCGCAGTTGAGATCGAGCTATGGATTGGAGGTACTTCCATGATCGAGGTACCAATGCCGGTATTGAGTATGATACTTTATACATTAAATACACATTCACTCTTTTGATGCTCCCATGTGAGCACTACTATATGTGTATATAAGTTGTATAAAGGGCATTGGCCTTTCTCTTTTCATTTATGGGTTGCATGCAATTAAGTAATTAATTGCTAATTGAATTGAGAACATGTTAGTGCATTATAAGATGCATACTTAAAGGTTGAATGGTATGGGGGATTTGTACATTATATGGAATAATGTACGGAATTTTATTATTGGTATATTATGCTATGATAACATGTGGTGTTCCCCCTTATTACATGATTGTATGCACTAAATAAGTGGTTAATACACTAATAGTGGGTTAAGGGCACAGGTTCCTTACAACGCCTTAACTTTCACGTGGTCTGGCATCTTTTGTCTGAGTGTGCCAACTTTTCTCGTAAGTGGTCCATTATTTTTGTCCGAGTGCGTTGATCAGTATCCGCACTATCATTTAATGGTCCACGTCTTTTCCTTTGTCTGGGAATCTTTACATTATTGGTTTTTATGGTCCTCGATCTTTAGGAAAACGGGCTCTCTTGTCAGCAGGTATTTTGTCTTTCCTGCCTCTGATCTGTCAGGTTTGAATCGTATCCTTTCCCGAATTCTGGTTCATTCTGCTCCGGGCACGCTTGGCAAATGTTATCTATCCATCGGCGTTGCATAATTTCCGGTAATTTTCTTTTCCTGCCGGAATCTTCTTTTCCAAAGAATTCTCCTCTTTGTTTCGAAGAGTTCTTCAGCAAATCCCGTTCATGTTCCTGTCATGGTATTCAGCATGAAAGTACCGTTGGCTGAATTCTGAAAGAACTTAAATGAATATTTGACTTTGTCCATCTCGGTTAGACAAATCCAAAGATCACATGCTCGTCTGGTTGAAACTTCATCTTCGGTGATAGTTCTAGCCAAAAATGGTATTCCATCTGGTAGCGTTATTCTTATATTTTTTAAGGCGTTCCCATTTGGTCGTCTGAGCTTGATAAAATGAAAAGCTTCAATGAAGCCCTTCTTTGCTGATTCTGGAGCAGCACTGAAAAACTACAACTCCAATAGCCAAATGTGGATTATTGGCCCAAGTCTCGTGAACAGTTTCTCTTATTCATTTTGCTAAATTTTTGAAATTTCAAAGAATGTTGGTGCAACAGTATAAACCGAAGCAAGAGCTCCGAAATTTTACCATTCTTTAACTTCATTTGGATGGCTGCCTGGTTTCATCCAAACTCTCGGATATTTTCCGGAGATATCAACAATAGATTTGTCTGGCTGATACCTCGTCTGGTAATTAGTTTCTCCCAAGTACGTTGGTAATCCTGCATGGGTGAAGAAACTAAATCATCATTAGTTTGAACCCTAGAATTGTCAGTCATTGGCCTAAGGTTCAACTCTCCCTCTTTTACCCCAAAGGTGCTGGGTTGTCTTGAAGGTTCAGATTGTGATAACACCTGACCCTCAACATTCGCTACAGCTTGTACATCCTCAAGGAATGCATCATCTACAGCACTCGTGACAGGGGTACTTGAATCACTTGCCTCCGGGTTAGATGAGCCCCGTTCTCTAAACACTCCTTTCTGCACCGTTGAAGGTGCGACCTGGAGGATTGGTGTTGAGTCTTAATACGCTAAAGTAGCCAAAGAACCTCATTCACCCCCCCCCCCCCCCCCCACATCTTTGGTTCCAACAATTGGCCCTTTCAAGACTTCAAACAAACGTTCATGGTCCCGAAAGCATGCTCGTATGTGATCAGTAACAAGTTCATGATCTGCTCGTTGAAGTTGTCCTGCGATTTCTGCATTGAGACAAAGAGTCCCAAAGTCTCGTTCCAAGATCTCCACGTTTTCCCTAAAATTTCGAACTCGTTTGAGGGTATCGCTAGCAATGTGTTCCTCCATCTCGTGTTAAGAAATCTGCAAGAATATTTTTATCAGATTTCACAATGACAATATCATAATCATAATATTGGCATTCAGCTTGCCATCTTAAAAGTCTAGCCTTTTCTGGTTTTGATTCAATTTTATTTGTCAGAAAAGACTTAACACTAGTATTATCTATTTTCAAGATAAATTTCTTTGCGAGTAAAAATAATGGCCATTTTTTAAAAGCCTTTCGAACTACAAAGAACTCCTTCTCATTGATGTGCCATCTGATAACTTCGCTGCTATCGAATAGACCGCTACAATATCTGCATGCCACTTCTCCATTTGATGTGGCCTTCATAAGTACCGCATCCCACCAATGATCAATTGCATCGGTGTATAATACCAGTTCACCATCGTCGTTTGGGATTGCAAGCTTTGGTAGTTGCCCGCAAACTTCTTTAAGCTGTTTAACAACTTGTCTGTGATCTTCATTCCACTCGAACTTAACATCCTTTTTGAGTAGTGGACTGAACACTTTCCTGTGGTTTGCTAGGTTATTGATGAACATCGTAGCAAAATTAACAACTCCCAGAAAACTCTGAAGTTGGTTTAAATCCTTGAGGTCATCCGGATATCCTTGCACTTTTTCAACAATATGGTTTTGCAAGATGATTCCTGATTCATCAATCTCAATTCCAAGAAACTCGATTTGTCTTATGGCAATTACTGCCTTCCTTTCGCAGAGCACTAATCATTCCTTGTAACAAACATCTGAAATATTTCCAAATGTTTAAGATGTTCTTTTATATTTTTTGACGCAATGAGGATATCGTCAATATACACGAACATGAAGCTGAAGTAATCTTTGAAAAGATTTTCCATCTTCCTTTGATATATCGGGGCATTGGCATGACATCCAGATGTAGTGTCCTTGTGGTGTGGAGAATGTTGTTAACCTTTTGCTTGCTTCCTCCATCTAAATATGGTAGAATCCAAATTTACAATCGAACTTAGAAAACACTTTGGCATTCTTGATGCTATTTACCATATCTTCTTTGCTTGGGATATAATATCCACTGAATTCCAAGATCTCGTTGATGCCTTTGTAATTGAACCAATCTTGGTTTTCCTCTTTTAATTTCTCCATGCTTCCGTACGAGAAATCCCGGACTGCTGTATGGAGAAACCCCTACTGAGATTAATTTAAGGTCAAGATGTTCCATAAGTATCATCTGCATATCCTACCGATCTTCCTAGCTCACGGGGATCGGTTTGTACCTTACGAACTCATACTCTTTGCCATTTTTTACTTTCAAAGATGCTTTAAGCCCGTTTCTATCCCACCATGCTAGTGGATCTTCATTGTAATTCCTCTGGATCTTCCTTTTTACTTCCTCGAGGGTAATCTGTTCTTCGAGGGTAGCATCAGGTTGCATGGCTTCCTCATGTAATGCCTTTTTCAGTAATAGTGGGATGTCGAGATTAACTTATTCTTCATGTTAATCCACCTTTTCATTCTGTTCCCTGAATGGCCTTATATTTATACCATCAAAGTCATTTTTCGCTTTTGACCAGTTCCTTGTTGTCTAAGTTGAAGAATCGCCTTGCCAAATTTCCGCTGATCTTTCATCTTTGGGTGTCGAAGTCTTCCTTCATCACCACGCTTGTTGCGATAACTTATGGGAAATTTTCTATGAAACGCCTCTTGTAGTCTTTGCACAATGATCTTATGATCACAAAGGGTTGTGAAAATAAGTCTCCATGTTTCGTCTCCTGAGTGAATCGCTTGAATATCTGTGGAAAATTGTTTCGTAGCAGCATATCAGCTCCCTGTATCATGGAAATAAATAGGTGGATTTTTGACTTTGTACCACTGGGGGTACCGCCTGCTCCGCCGATAATTATTTCTGCTCCCTGGACTCCTTCATTAAGGATAAGGATCCGCTTGGAAAAGTCCATTCATGTTGGGGTGTAATTTTTCATAATTGGATGCTTCCAAATTAAATGGTGTGTCCATTCATGCTGGGGTGCAATTTTTCATGATTGGAAGCTTCCAAATTAAATGGTATGTCCATTCATGTTGGAGTGCAATTTTTCATGATTTGATGCTTCCAAATAATGTCTCTTGATGACACCACTTGGTATACTATATCAGAAACAACCCTTGAATGAATTAGACATGGAATTTTAGAAATTCACATCATATAGAATTCGAGTAATTTTGTGGATCTTGTTGAATATTGAGCGCTTTTAAACCTTTGTAGTTTAAAAGATTTGTGATTTGGAGTGCTCCTATCACAAATCATAGTTGTTGTATCTTGGGAGACAAATTGCCAAAGTAAATCATTAGCACCATAGCATGACAATATTGTCTTAAAGACATAGATTATAAATCTCGCCTCGACATTCTTACTAAAAAACCATTTGTTGTTTTGCTTGCTACTTTCCTAAGATACACACCCATAAATTTTGAACAACAATCTTAAGACAATATTAGCAACAAATGGCTTCGTCGAGTGAAACAACGACTTCCGTTCATCATGGTGAAAGACCTGAAAAGTTCAATGGGAACAATTTCAAGCGATGACAACAAAAGTGTTGTTTTATTTGACAACCTTGGAGTTGGTAAGGTTTCTCAATGAGGATGCTCCTACTATTATGAAGGATGAAACCGACAACCAAAAGAGGGTTGCGGTTGATGCGTGGAATCAAAGCGATTTCATATGCAAGAATTATATTATCAACGGACTGGACAACACATTATACAATGTGTATTGTCTAGTGAAGATGGCCAAGGAATTGTGGAAATCCTTGGAGAAGAAGTACAAATCCGAGGATGCCGGAATGAAGAAATTCATCGTTGGGAGATTCATGCATTTCAAAATGGTTGATACAAAGCCGGTGATATCACAAGTGCAAGATTTGCAAGTAATCATGCACGAAGTTCATGCGGAGGGAATTATTCTAAGTGATTCATTCCAAGTGGCCGTAATGATTGAGAAGTTGCCTCCCTTATGGAAGGACTTCAAGAATTATCTCAAGCAAAAACGAAAAGAGATGAATCTTGAATACCTTGTGGTTCGCTTGAGAATTGAGGAGGATAACAGAATTTCTGAAAGGAAGGAAAATTGGCACCAACATGAAGCACGAGTGAACTTAGTGGAAAAAACAAACCGGAACAAATCGCAAGTTTAACGACATGGCCTCCAAATATGGAAAGGCGGAGAAGTTCAAAGGCATTGTCGCAATAAGAAAGGCTATGGATCAAGTTAATGTGACAAAAAGAAGATTGTTTCTCAAAAGTTTGGATGATCTAGCGCTTACTGCTTAATTAGATTGTGTATCTTTGAAAGTTAACTCCAAGAATGGAGTGATTCTAAATAAACGTAATGACGATATTGGTTGAAAGCAATAAAATTTATGTTATTACTTCTTGTATTGAATCTTATGATTTGTGGCATGATTGTTAGGATCATTTAAACCATAGTTCGCAACACAAATTGTAATGTTGAATTTATTCCATGTGTGGGCACTAAGTTAACAAAATCGTCATTCATTTGTTAGAAGAATCGTAACGTCTCTAGAGTTAACTCACAATGATGTATGTTATGAAAATATTGTGCAAACTAGAGATGTAAGAAAAGTAATTTGTTACTTTATCAATATTTGTACATGATATTGTTGTGACTTTTTTGTTATGAAGCAAAAACGAGGCCAATGATGTGTTTAAACACTTCAAGAATGAGATTGCAATAAAATTTAGCAAATGAGTTTTGCTATGGGAAATTGTGAGTAGAGTATACTTGTGTTGTCTAAGAATGTGACGCTTAAGCTTGAATCTGCAAGACTATAAAATCTTGAATTCGAGTTTCTAAGCTTTGTACGCTTAAAACACAACTGATAAATCGAAGCCACAAATTTTGACTAGGCGTTGTAATATCTGAAATTGGTTCATTTTGAATTTCTAAGCTAGTACGCTTATAACATGAATTTGCAAGATTTAAAATATTGAATTCAATTTTCGAAGTTAGTACGCTTAAATTGCAATTGTGAACCGAGTTTGAGAATATTATCAAAGTTTCAACTTTTGTAAGCAAGTAAGCTTAAATCCGAAATTTTCAAGAAGTAAAAACTTGAATTTGGATTTGTAAGACGATAACACTTAGAACTTGAAATACAAAAGTTTGAACGCCAGTGTACTTCGTTACTACCCGAAGCTGTGTGGGGGGTTGCAATTCTAGGATTCAATCACAGACTAAGTACCACATTTAGGCAATGACGAAAAACCATGTGATTGAAGGAAAATAGAGTTTCCTACAATATTTGAAATGCGGGGGTACTTGGCTAAACTAGAAATATGAAGGCTAAAGCGAAGTCATAACAAACGTCAAATAAGTGACATGAAGAGTTTGACAAATAATGTTGTCCAATAGATCAACGAGTGTGATAAATTCGTACACTCCTAAGCATATGTATGCTTATGTATTGATGATATGCTCATTGGAGAAGCAATTTAGAAACCATCAAGTAAAAAAAACATGTTGACAAGACATTTTGACGTGTGTGCATCAAGAACAATGCTTGTAATTAAAGTTTCCAAGACATTTGAAGAATGAAATCTCAAGGATTAATTCGAGTTTCAAAGTTTTAAGCTTCACTCTTAAATTTCAAGTTTACAAGAAATAGAATCTTGAACTTGTAATTTTTAAGAATCTATGCGCTTAAATATGTATTGTGAGTTAAAGTTGAGTATTTTCTCTGGTCTCGAATTTTGTACGAAATAACGCGTTAACAACGCTTAAAAAAATCGATGATGGAAATATTCTAAAAGAATAAAATGATGTAATATGATTACCAAAACTGAAGATATACTAGTGTGGAAAATTCTCTATGCAAAACATATAAAGCTTCTTCGGCCGAGAGGCTTTATAAGTTGTTACAGAAAAATCCTGTGAATGCAACTAAAATGTGTTGCACTAATGCCATATGACAAAATGATCTCTAGTAGCATAATCACGAGTGATTACGTGAAACCGCGGATCCGCATATGAAATAGTTAACCGAGAGATCACGTGGAAGTTTATCAAAGGGAATGTGGTTAAAACCCTACAATCAAAATCTCATAGTGGATACCCAACCTTGTTGACTGGAGATCCCAAGATCTAGGTTCAAAAGGGACAACTAAATTATGAGATTGTATAAACACCTGGAGATCAATCTCCAACCCATTCCTATGATAAGAGGTGTAGCATGCAAAAGGGGTACGAGGATAGGCAAAATGCCTTTAATGATTCTATGACATATAACATATTTTGGAGTATAGCGGGATACTCTTATAGGAAATCACATATGTGAGTGCGGAGTGTGGCTGCTTCAAAATTTGAAAGCACTTATGAAACCAATTGTGGTCCATGGCCGGAATAGACACAACTGTAAGAAATCAATACGGATGTTAGAATTGTTACGGTGTGGGTTCACTTGTCTAGGTTTACACCAAAGACTAAATAGTTTAAGACTATAAGTTCACTATTAAGTCAAGTAAATCCAATTGAATAATACTACGGAAGATTCAAAGCCGCGAGCTATCTCTCCAGATACCATAATAGTTCGTTAAAAGCTCTCAATTAGATACATGCATTACTTTAATTCAAGTAGAGGATTGATGGAAATTTGAATTGAATTCAATGGTGTGTCCATTCATGTTGGGGTGTAATTTTTCATGATTGGATGCTTCCACATTAATTGGTGTGTCCATTCATGTTGGGGTGCAATTTTTCATTATTAGATGCTTCCAAATAGTGTCTCTTGATGACACCACTTTGTATACTATATAAGAAACAACCCATGAATGAATTAGACATGGAATTTTAGAAATTCACATCATATAGATAATCAAAATTTGAGTAATTTTGTGGATCTTCATCCTTGTTGAATATTGAGCGCTTTTAAACCTTTGTAGTTTAAAAAATTTGTGATTTGGAGTGCTCCTATCACAAATCATAGTCGTTGTATCTTGGGAGATAAATTGCCAAAGTAAACCGTTAGCACCGTGGCAGAACAATATTATCTTAAGGACAGAGATTATAAATCTCGCGTCGACATTCTTACTAAAAAATCATTTGTTGTTTTTGCTTGCTACTTTCCTAAGATACACACCCATAAATTTTGAACAACAAAGTTAATATTGATGCTCAATTTACTCATTTATAATATTAATAATATTTATATTGTTCAATATATATACTTTAAAAAAACCATTTCAGTTCCAACTAAAGCAAAATAATATTTATGAAGGGATAATTTTGAAAATCCTTAATAACCAAAATTTATATTTTCGTAAAAATATTACTATTTACTAATTGTTTTTTTATTTCAGCATAAATTTGTTATTTTGCTACGTAAACTAATATATTAATATCCCATTTATGAATATTTAAATAAAAATTACCAAAAAGTTATTTTAACTAATTGTTTATTTTATATTTTTACACATTCGCCTGTTCATTCATTAGTTTTAACCAAGATCACATAAGTCCGATGCGCGAGCGGATGCGGATGAGCGAGTGCGACAATTTTCAAAAAAATTGAGTGCGGGTGCGCCTTAATGCGCCTATTAAAATAAATAAATATAATTACATACACACTGATGAAATGAAGTTAAATATACATAATATACATCATATTTAACAAACTTACATCAATATTATATTACTTACATATTTACAATATGAAGTTCTTAACAACTTTGGTGTTTGCAGCTTTACCATTCTTAAAAAGTATTAAAATTAGATTTTATTGAATGATCTAACATTTGCAGCTTTGCAAAATGTTATAGTCAATGATACAACGTAATTTGAATCTTGTATTTGATCGTTCTTCTAGTAAGGATTCTCCGAAAAATATATTTTAGAAAATGAAAAATGAAAATGAAATGAAGTATCAACATTTTGTTTTATTTTTATAGAATAACGAATTTGAAAAATGAAACCAAATTGTACATATTTATTTCAACATGTTTGGTAATAGAATGAATTTATTAAGAATGACTCATATTATTTTCGGAGACTTATATTATTATTATGAAAAATAAACATTTAAATTAACTTAATAAAAATAAAAGTTTTTTTTATGAAGTTCATGCAAAGAACTAAGATATCAAAATTATTATTATTTACTCCGCAAAAATGTTACAAAATCACAGATTTATCATACTTTCTTTTATCACATATTTTAACATTTCATATGTTATTATATCTTTTCATTATTCGTTACATATTAATAAATATTATCTATCTATTTACAATATAATATAATTTTCTTACCCACCCGAAATACCTAGAAACCATGAAAATTTATCTAAACCCAAAATCGGAGAATTTTGTTTATAATTACAAAAAAAAATCGGAGAATTAAGAAGAATTAACAAGAGTTAGTAACTTAATGCGCGACTTAGAAAATCTTAGTGCGCGAATTAGAAATTCTTAAAGCGCGAACTAGAAATTCTTAATTCGCCTTAATAGGGCGTACGCACACCCAGTTTGTCAGTTCGCTATCGGAGCGCCAGTGATTGGAGGGGGATAAGAGGATTATATGACTTAGATTTTAACAAGACCTGGCAAAAATTTTAGAAACATAGGGTAAAATATATCCTAATTCCTGTTATTAAATAGGTGACATGTATAATTTTTGTTATTTTATTCTAATTTTGATTTTGATAAACAAATTATGAGTCCATGTTAGGATCGAATGTGTGTTTAGAAGGAGAATTGAATAAATACATACTCAAGTCAAAAAATTTCGACTAGTGATATACTTGTTAAGTTCTACAGTAGAATCACAATCAAATGCAAGTCGGTAGACTATTACATAATTAATGCGGGACTATTACATAATTAATGTGGAAATTGTATGCAGATCTTGAGAATGGAACTTGATAGCAATGTATAAACAAGAAGAAAAATGCAGAAACTAAATGCCACAAGGCTTGTTTCTGGAAGCTCGAAGCACAACACTTCTACGGCTTTCCTTCTTCCTTTGCAGTAAGGATTCACTAGAAAACTTTGGTTTACATTAAAAACTGTACAACCCACTTAGACTAATATCATAGAGATAGTCTAAATTCTTATTTCACACATATTCACAATGCTCACAAAGATTCAGATCGAAGTCTGAATGTTACAATGCTTTCGTAACACTATGTATCTCAAAAGATAGATAACAACAAGGTTTGAGTGTTTTTCTTTGAGCAATAGACTTTCACTTGGATCTTGAAGATCACGTGGAAAGTGTTTGGCTGCTCTTTAATGATGTCGAACTTGCAATAAAGTGTTTGATGATGACCGTAGAGAGCTTTTCGGAATTGTCGAATGTTCAAGAATCAAGAAGATTTTTCTTCAATTTGTCTTTGATGTATTTATAGTTCCAAAAGTTCAATGACAACTTTTCTAAATAAGGATAAATATATGCTGAATCATCATTCAAAATAAGCGTCCAACATTCATTTTTGTCTTCTTTCCAAATCCATTAACAAATGTGTGAGGGGACAATCCTAATAATGTGATTAATTATCACACAATGATAATTATAGCGTAAACAACGGAATATTTGTTTAACATTTATTAACATGTGACCCTAAAAATTTTGGCATGACCTCGTCACACGAGAAACATACCACCAATACCAATAGTCAAAAAATATATAGATACCATCAGTTCCATCTCCATCAACACAAATCAAACTATGAAACACATATCCATATTGAGCAAAATGAACTAAATAAACATAAACTCCCTACATTCCAGGGACACACCTCTGGTACATATACGACTGGGATAAGAAGGAAAATAAACCTCTCAAGTGTGGCTCCTACCGGATGTGTACTCTCTGGGGTCCTGGCCACCTGTACTGCCTGTCATTGTCCACACACAAAGACAACAACAGCCCCCCTTGGGGGTGAGCAAAAGCCCAATATGGAACGATCATAGAATATACATAATGTATCTATAAAATGATATATGAAATGAAGTGCAATGCATGTCATGTCATGTCGGTATCATACACCCATCCGCTGGGTATCTCGGAGCCAATAAATGAAAGTCCAAATACTACATAGCTAAATCGCTCTAGCATGTCAAGCAAAGGAATCTCTATATGGTGCGTCGTCAAAGCATCACCGCGTCCCAGCTCTTAACATCAGATCATATCATATAGATGACATCAGCAAGGCATCACCTTATACCAGTCTCAATAAATAGCGATAATCCAGAGGATAACGTCGGCAAACGCCACCAATCCCCATATCAACAAATCATAGAACTCATAAGGGCCACGAATCCCTATGCCTTTCAGGCCACTTAATGCTAGTCATAGCACCGTGTACAACCCTTATGATTGATCAAATCCAAAATAATAGGGTATCACAGAATCGTAGCTCAGCATGTATGTCATGCATCAATGTATGTTTAAAAACTGATGTGTGTTAACAAAACATTTATTTTCATACATCGATATGCAATTATGAATGTCATGAATGCCACATAATTTAAATAAAATCACGTACCCACGTAAAATCAAGTAATTCACAGAAGTCGTCAAATCATATACCAACTGATACAGATACCTGTTGTATGTTACCCGATCGCAACATACATTTCCTTCTCGATATCTGAGGGTCGACTTGAGCTTGTAGAGTTGATGTATTCACTGTATAACAATTAAATTTACAATTCACTAAATTAATCATTAAAAATTGGTTATCAACTTTAGTCATAGTTTAACCAATTTAGGGTAATTAAATTGATGCAATTACATCATAATTTACTTTGCTAAATTAATTTTCACCAATTCAAATTATTTTTTATAGTCCAAATTAACTGGTAATTATCAAAGCAAAGTTGGAAAAATCGGATATCAAATTTTACCCCTTCGCGTACAGTATCACGTACGCTTTTCCTCCAATTCCGGCGAGCTCCGGCGACTTTATGGGCGGCGACCGGTTCAGAAAGCTTCGTCCAGGTTAGGGGAAGAGATTTGGTGTATGGCTTCATCCAATTTGTCGTAGAACAGAAGAAATCGAACCAAAAATGCTCAAACCCTAGTCTGTGCGAGTTCGTCCATTCCAGGTCAAAGTTGAAGCACTTTTCGAACACCAAAATTCAATTATCTGGTGTGGAAAGTTTTGCCTCTGAGTTAGGAACATGATGGTAGGTCGTTCTCGTCGAGAGGTGGTCGGACGGCGGCGAACCGAGCGGATAAGTACACGGTGGTCGGTGATCGCATGAAGTGTGTGTTTCCGCACCTTTTAGTAGGTGTCTGCGATCTGTGTGTGTTTTACACGTTTTACTATGTGTTTTACGTCCTACACCGATATATATTAATTCCTGACCAATTGTGAACATCGGGATGTCACCTGTGTACTGGTGCATGTACAGTTCACACATGACTTCGTGTCCCTACTTCAATCACAAATTTAAATCTATTAGTTTAAGACAAATTTTATATTTACTAAATTCATTTAACACAATTAAATGCAATTAACATTAATTGAACATCGGGGCATCACATTTCTCCCCCACTAGAAAAGATTTCGTCCCGAAATCTCCAGCTTACATACATATTACATTACAAGCATATATCATATCACCAGTCATAATACATATCAAAACTAAATTCAGAATACGGATCAGAATATAGACTCGTATACATGGAATACAATGGAGCAAAGTCAAACAAATGTGGATAAGATTCTCGCATCTTGCTTTCCAATTCCCACGTTGATTCTTCCACGCCATGCCGTGTCCATTGTACTCGTACCAACGGAATAGATTTGTTACGCAATACTTTCTCCTTCCGATCTAAAATGCAAACGAGATGTTCAACATAGCATAAAGAAGGATCAAGTTCAACCTCATCGGGCTGGAGTACATGTGTTGGATCAGGTTCATATTTCCGTAACATAGAAACATGAAATACATCATGAATGGTAGATAAGGTTGGAGGTAATGCCAACCGATAAGCAAGATCTCCAACTCGATCAAGGATCTCATGCGGGCCAACATATCGAGGTGATAGTTTGCCTCGCATGCCAAAATGAACAGTGCCTCGAAATGGAGATATTTTCAGAAATACACGATCACCTTTCTGAAATTTTAAGGGTTGTATTCGCTTGTTAGCATAACTTGCTTGACGATCCTGTGCGGCCTTCATACACTGTCTAATTAACTGAACTTTTTCATTCATTTCTTGTATCATATCAGGTCCAGTCAATTGTTTTTCACCAATTTCTTCCTAGAATAAAGGTGATCTACATCATCTTCCATATAATTCTTCAAACGGTGCCATACAAATGCTCATCTGGTAGCTATTATTATAAGAAAATTCCATCAACGGTAAAGCTTCTTGCCATCCAACATTAAAATCCATCACCACAGCGCGTAGCATATCTTCAAGAGTTTGAATAGTACGTTCAGTTTGGCCATCAGTCTGAGGATGATAAGCAGTACTCATTGTCAAACGCGTACCATAGCATCTTGAAAACTACTCCAGAATTTAGAAGTAAATCTGGGATCACGACCAGAAACAATCGAGACAGGCACACCATTCAGTCTCACAATATTCTTCCCCTCATACGGAATGAAATGTGCAGATTAAGAAAGTCGATCAATAATAACCCAAATAGCATCACAACCTCGGGGTGATCGAGGAAGATGGGTTACAAAATCCATAGCACATGTTCCCAATTCCATTTGGGAATTTCAAGACTGTGAAGTAACCCTCCAAGTTTCATTCGTTCAGCTTTTACCTGTTGACAAACTAAACATTTGGAAATAAATTCAGCTATATCCTTCTTCATACGTGTCCACCAGAATTGGGGTCTTAGAGTCATATACATCTTCCGGCCTCCATGGTGGATACTGTATTTGCTACAATGTGCTTCACGAAGAAGAACAGATTTCAAATCAGAATTATCAGGAACAACCAACCGACCATTAAGTCGTAAGGAACAATCAGAAGATATCTGAAATCCAGAAGGATGTCCTGCAGACACAAGTTCTTTAGATTTCTGAGTTTGAGAATCATTTCGTTGGGCTTTCTTGATTTTATAAATCAATTTCGGCTCAATCTGTAATGCAGAAACAGTGACAGAATTCCCATGTGAGTGAAAAGTCCAGCCAGAAGTACAGATATCCTCATGTACTTTAGCGATAGCAACAGAAGCCAGAACAGAATCGTAAATTTTACGGCTGAGAGCATCCGCAATAACGGTCACTTGTCCAGGGTGATATTGAATCTCACAATCGAAGTCCTTCAAAAGATCAATCCACCTACGTAGCCTCATATTAAGATCAGATTGAGAGAATAAATAACAAATTTTTCCCCATATAAATAATGGCACAAATTTTTTAAAGCAAAAACAATTGCTGCCAATTCCAAATCATGTACGGGATATTTATATTCATGAGATTTAAGTTGGCGAGACGCATAAGCAACCACTCGGCCATGTTGCATCAATACACAGCCTAAACCTTTTAAAGATGCATCTGTGCATACCACATATCCTCCGGTACCTGAAGGAATAGTAAGTACAGGTGCAGTGGTCAATCTCGTCTTTATTTCAAGAAAACTTGCTTCACACTCATCTGACTAAATAAATTTCTGATTTTTCTGTGTCAGTTGAGTAATAGGTTTAGCAATTTTTGAAAAACCTTTAATAAAACGACGATAATAACCAGCTAAACCCATGAACTTCGGACCTCAGGAACATTAGTAGGTCTTGGCCAGTTTAACACTGCTTCAACCTTAGTCGGATCAACAGAAATACCATGTCGAGAAATGACGTGGCCCAAGAATACCACATTGTCCATCCAGAATTCACATTTGGACAATTTGGCATAAAGATGTTTGGTGCGAAGAGTTTGAGGTACCAACTTCAAATGTTCAGTATGCTCCTCTTTGGATTTCGAATAGACAAGAATATCATCAATAAAGACGATAACAAATCGATCCAAGAAATCCCAAAAAACTCGATTCATTAAATCCATAAAGACTGTAGGAGCATTAGTGAGACCAAATGGCATGACCAAGAATTCATAATTACCATACCTAGTACGAAAAGCAGTTTTAGATACATCTTCCTTTCGAACAAGCACTTGATGATATCCAGGACGAAGATCAATTTTTGAGTAGATAGAAGTGCCTTGAAGTTGATCGAATAAATCATCAATATGAGGCAATGGATACTTATTTTTCACAGTTTCCCGATTCAGTTGCCTATAATCGATGCACATTCGCATAGTCCCGTCCTTCTTTCAAACAAACAGAACTGGAGCTCCCCAAGGCGATACACTCGATTGAATATATCCTTTATCGAGAAGATCCTGTAATTGGTCTTTTAATTCTTTCAATTCCAACGGTGCCATATGATAAGGAGCTTTGGAAATAGGTACAGTACCTGGGACAAGATCAATACTGAATTCAACTTCTCGATGAGGAGGAAAACCAGGAATCTCATCGGGAAAGACATCAGGAAATTCTTTTACTACAGGAATATCAGATAAAGATGGCTCCTTTTTTGATATATCAATAGCATAAATAAGAAAACCCTCATTCCCGCTACATAAAAGTTGGGACATTTCAAGAGACGATATCAATGGAATTTTCCCTTGGGAACCCTTGCCATAGAAATTCCAGTTAGGTCCATCAATTGGTCGGAATCGAACTACCCCATGATAACAATCAACCGTAGCTCGATTGGTAGAGAGAACATCCATGCCAACAATGCAATCAAAGTCGTGCATAGGGAGGACTATAAAATTTCAGAATAGAACGTTATCCTCGTAAATTAACACACAATTATGCACAACCTGCTCAGATAAGATAATTCTTCCTGCTGGCGTAGCTATCGATAGAGTATTATCTAATGAAGTACATATAATATCATGCGATGCCACAAATGCATGTGATATGAATGAGTGGGATGCTCCCGTTTCAAATAACACACGTGCAAAATAATCACATAACATGCAAATACCTGCAATAAGACCACCAGGAGCCTCCTTCGCCTGATCCTCAGTCATGGCGTACAATCTGGACTGAGGAGGACCCGAAACAGTCTGACCTCGAGATCCTCGATACTGTGGAACATTTGACTGCTGAAATGATAGCATAGGAGTAATAGGAACAATAGGAGTAGTAGGTCTAGAAGTACTGGGGCCACCAGGAAATCGTGGCTGAGGTTGCGAAGGAAACATGTCTCGATTTGGGCAATCTCGTATCAAATGACCCGCTTGTCCACAACGAAAACATATACCTAAGACTTTACGACATTGTTCTACTGGATGCCTTCCACCACAAACACTACAAGAAGGACCACGAAAATGTCTATCTCGTGAACTAGAAGATCCAGATGAAGAAGAACCAAAAGATCCTATCTTCTTAAATATTTTGCCTTTAGGACGCAGAGTAGGCTGCTGAGTAGGTACTGGTGGCGGAGGAAGAAAGTGTCGACCTCCCAGTCTATGTCCTGATTCTACCATCTTTGCCCGTTCCACTGCATCAGCATAAGTAGTAGGGGAGCCAACAGTCACCAAAGTAAATAGGGTAGGATGCAATCCATTGACAAACCTATTAAATTTCACCTTTGGATTTGCCGCTACATGTGGTGCATATTTCAGCAGGATAGAGAATTTTGAGGCATATTCCTCAACAGTCATGGTTCCCTACCGCAAATTATTAAATTAATTTTCTTGAGCAGTATAGTAGGATGGTGGTGAATACTGCTTCAGAAATTGGGCCTTGAAGACATCCCAAGATACTTCAACTCCAGCTTCAACCAAACCAATCTCAGCGGCTTCCCACCAAGATTGTGCACTATCCTTCAACTGATATAGGGCAAGTGGCAGTTTACGATATTTAGGATACTCAATCCGTCTGAATAGATGTTCGATCTCTTTCAACCACGATTCAGCTCGTGCAGAACCCTCTGTGCCACAAAATTTGGGCGGATGCAAATTCTGAAATCGAGCCAAGATAAGATCCATAGTCATTTCTTCAAACTGATCAATCACACGCTCAACACTAGTGCTATTGGCAGCCTCAGCTTCAATAGCAGGTGCCTTGCCCTTACCTCGACCTCTTGCTTTTCTAAACATCTACAAACTCACGTGTCAACAACATAATTCAAAACAAATAGACAAACAATACATATCAAGTTATCTCATGTCCAATCAAACAAGAGCAAAGAATTTCAGATAATTCAAACACATCCGCACATATATCTTTGTGCCTATGTCAGTGTACACAAAACTCAAGAGCATTCCCAGTTATGCTCTGATACCATAATGTGAGGGCCCGATCCTAATAATGTGATTAATTATCAAACAATGATAATTATAGTGTAAACAGCGGAAGATTTGTTTAACATTTATTAACATGTGGCCCTAAAATTTTTGGCATGATCTCGTCACACGAGAAACATACCACCAATACCAATAGTCAAAATGTATATAGATACCATCAGTTCCATCTCCATCAACACAAATCAAACTTTGAAACACATATCCATACTGAGCAAAATAAAGTAAATATACATAAACTCCCTACACTCCAGGGACACACCTCTAGTACATATACGACTGGGATAAGAAGGAAAATAAACCTCTCAAGTGTGTCTCCTACCGGATGTGTACTCTCTGGGGTCGTGGCCACCTGTACTACCTGTCATTGTCCACACACAAAGACAACAACAACCCCCCTTGGGGGTGAGCAAAAGCCCAATATGGAACGATCATAGAATATACATCATGTATCTATAAAATGATATATGAAATGAAATGCAATGCATGTCATGTCATGTCGGTATCATACACCCATCCGCTGGGTATCTCGGAGCCAATAAATTAAAGTCCAAATACTACATAGCTAAATCGCTCGAGCATGTCAAGCAAAGGAATGTCTATATGGTGCGTCGTCAAAGCGTCACCGCATCTCAGCTCTTGACATCAGATCATATCATATAGATGACATCAGCAAGGCGCCACCTTATACCAGTCTCAATAAATAGGGATAATCCAGATGATTACGTCGACAAACGCCACCAATCCTCGTATCAACAAATCATAGCACTCATAAGGGCCACGAATCCCTATGCCTTTCAGGCCAATTAATGCCAATCATAGCACCGTGTACAACCCTTATGATTGATCGGATCCAAAATAATAGGGTATCACAGAATCGTAGCTCAACATGTATGTCATGCATCAATGTATGTATAAAAACTGATGTGTGTTAACAAAATATTTATTTTCATACATCGATATGCAGTTATGAATGTCATGAATGCCACATAATTTAAATAAAATTACGTAGCCAGGTAAAATCAAGTAATTCACAGAAGTCGTCAAATCATATACCAACTGATACAGATATCTGTTGTATGTTACCCGATCGCAACATACCTTTCCTTCTCCATATCTGATGGTCGACTTGAGTTTGGAGAGTCGATGTATTCACTGTATAACAATTAAATTTACAATTCACTAAATTAATCATTAAAAATTGGTTATCAACTTTAGTCACAGCTTAACCAATTTAGGGTAATTAAATTGATGCAATTACATCATAATTTACTTTGCTAAATTAATTTTCACCAATTCAAATTATTTTTTAATAATTATAGTCCAAATTAACTGGTAAGTATCAAAGCAAAGTCGGAAAAATCGAATATCAAATTTTACCCCCGCGCGCACAGTATCACGCACGCTTTTCTTCCAATTCCGGCGAGCTCCGGCAACTTTATGGGAGGAGACCGGTTCAGAAAGCTTCATCCAGGTTAGGGGAAGAGATTTGGTGTATGGCTTCGTCCAATTTGTTGAAGAACCGAAGAAATCGAACCAAAAATTCTCAAACCCTAGTCTGTGCAAGTTCGTCCATTCCATGTCAAAATTGAAGCACTTTTCGAACACCAAAATTCAATTATCTGGTATGGAAAGTTTCTCCTCTGAGTTAGGAACACGATGGTAGGTCGTTCTCGTCGAGAGGTGGTCAGACGGCGGCGACCAGAGCGAATAAGTACACAGTGGTCGGTGATAGCGCGAAGTGTGTGTTTTCGCACGTTTTAGTAGGTGTCCACGATCTGTGTGTGTTTTACATGTTTTACTATATGTTTTACGTCCTACACCGATATATATTAATTCTCGACCAATTATGAACATCGGGATGTCACCTGTGTACTGGTGCATGTACATTGCATGTACAGTTCACACCTGACTTCGTGTCCCTACTTCAATCACAAATTTAAATCTATTAGTTTAAGACAAATTTTATATTTACTAAATTCATTTAACATAATTAAATGTAATTAACATTAATCGAACGTCGGGGCATCACAAAAGGCTAGATTTCTGACGCGTTTAGTGGCGCTGATAGAGTAATACTATTTGTAGTATACTATCTGTCAGATCAACTCTGCTGCTTTCAAATACTCTTTGTATTTTGTACTAACATCTGCTGACTAACATCTGCTGACTTCTCTAAATTACATAGTCCACTAGACTGATGTCTATTGGTCTCTTGATAGTAACGGTATGCTAAAGTAGAGTTACTGGTCAAGTCTGCTAGATTCATCCGGTAGACTCTTGTTGACGATATGTAAGGACCATAATCCTTAAGTGCGGAATCAAGGCATAATAGAGCTAATATAAATGATCAGGTGAGAAATAACGTGTTGAGTCTATGAGCTTAAGCATTACATGCCAAAATAAGGACTACCAAAAATTGATTAATTACATTCCAATCAATGAATGTTCAATTATAGTTTTATACTACTCCTAGAGTAGATACTATCCAATTAATCCTGTCCTTCAGTCTCAAAAGCATCCTCAAAAGCTCACCATCTCAACCCGTCTAGCCCTTCTATCATGCCAAACGTGTACCTACAAGGACAACCCCCAAACATGAGCAATAATAATCATTCATATTCAACACAATATGAAGATAAAGCGTAAATGCATAATCATAATAAAACACTTCCTGTTTCCCCATGCATTTCAAACGCTTCCCGTTTGGTTGTCCCTGTACCATAACTCATGAGTATAATCAATAGATTATTTTAAATGGTCTAAACATGTCATGAACATATACCATTTCATCAATACCAAATAATGATCACCAATCCCTAGTCTGTCCATCACAATGTATTTTAATGCCCCTCGCTTATTTACATATAGACGGCATAGGATAACCTCGCTTCAATGGACTGCGGGACTCCCACCCCTCGCCTCTCATTGAGCGGCAAATACCCTTTCCTCGTCCTATATGATAACCACGCTCAAATGTGACATGCGGCGCTCCCACCCCTCGCTTCACATTTAGCGGAACCAAACCAAATAGCGGCAAGCATTAAAATCATCAAGGGATGACCACGACTCATGGGATATGCACCAATAATCATATGCATCTATAAACATCATGCATAACATGTATTTACATCCACTATGCAATACCACATATATACTTGCATCCACAATGCATAAACAATAAGTATATAAGATACATGTACCGTTGGGGTGCCCGTACGTCCACTACGTACCTTTCCAAAAAGTGGAATATGGTAGGACTTCAATTCCTTGGCTGCGTTGCCACCTGGGTTGGTTCTACATATTCACAAATACCAATATTAGAACCCAATAATAGTCCAATACCAAAAATCCCACAAAAATAACCAAAAACACCATTTTTGGTGTCTCGCGATCGATCGCCATCAAGTCCCGATCGATCGCGAGACCTCACTGTCTCGGGCAACAATTTTAAACAATCCGCGATCGATCGCGGAGCTAGCGCCGATCGATCGCGGCCTCGCCGATCGATCGCGCCCATCTCGCGATCGATCGCTGAAGCCCTCTGCCTCAGCACTGCTGCTCGCGATCGATCGCGAGAAAAACGCCGATCGATTGCCGAGCTCTGGGCATGCGGGGTTTGGGCACTATTCACCCATCTTCAACCCCAACTCTTACATACCCACATACACCAACATTAACCAAACCCCACAACTCAAAACCAACAATAAACATCAACATAAACTCAAATATGCAACATCCACCCAAAATAATACCAAAACCACAACAACCCAACAGAAACCCATTTTAAAACCCTTCAAAATCAACCCAAACTCAAACAAAACACAATAAAAATTAACCATGAGGCATCCAAACCTCTTGGGGATCTCAAATCACCCAACAATCTCCACAAAACAAGATTTTGCAAGAACTTCTCTTCACCCTTGAGCTCAAGCTCGAAAATGGGAAGGGAAAGGAAGGGTTTGGGTGTTGTTTTGGTAAAGTTAAAAAGTGATGGGTGGATGAGGTGTGGGGTAATAAATGAGTTGGTTTAATTAAAAAAAAAAAGCATACCAAGGCAATTCCATGGTGTATAAAACACCCCAACATGATATTTTTCAAAGCATTTACTCAAAATGCACCAAATACCAATTACACACATGATTTCTAATCAATTGCTACCAATGGCAAATAAATCATGCTTCCAATAATATTTACCCGACATGCACCACATGCACCCCGAAATGCAACCCCGGGTCACCCTATCCACATGACCATGCATTTCCATAAGGTAAATAAATTCCAACACATAATTAATTACCACATAATTAATCATTGTAAACACAATTAATGCACCAAATTGCAATTAACCATTTCGGGGATATCACAATACTCCCCTACTTATAAGATTTCGTCCTCGAAATCACATGCACTTACCCCAAAAGGAAACTAAACATAAACACATACCAGAGAATAGTTCCGGGTAGTGCTGCACCATATGCCGCTCCGTCTCCCACGTAGCCTCCTCGACACCCCTGCGATCCACTGAACCTTGATCATCGGTATCACTTTGTTCCGAAGTCTACGGTCTGCTCTGTCCAGAATTCTGACAGGCCGTTCCACATAAGACACATCTGATTCTAACTGAACTTCGGAAGGCTGTAACACATGCGACGGATCCGGCTCATACTTCCGCAGCATCGATACATGAAACCCATCATGTATACCAGATAAAGAAGGCGGCAAAGCCAGTCGGTAGGCTAAGGTGCCAATGCGCTGTAAAATCTCGTACGGTCCAACATACCTCGGAGACAGTTTCCCGCGCATCCCAAATCGCACAACGCCTCTGAAAGGCGAGATCTTCAAAAAGACCTTATCTCCCAACTGAAATTACAACGGTCTCCGCCGTTTATTTGCATAGCTGCCTGTCTGTCCTGGGCCGCTTTCATTTTCTGCCTTATCGTCTTTATCTTTTCTTCCATCTCCCGAATCAACTCTGGTCCTCCGACCGATCTGCGGTCCAAATCATCCCAACACAAGGGTGATCTACACCGTCTGCCATAAAGAGCTTCAAACGGAGCCATCTGAATACTCGCCTGGTAGCTATTGTTATACGAAAACTCTACCAAAGGCACTGAATCCTGCCAAGAGGCATCGAACTCCAAAACACAAGCTCTTAACATGTCCTCGAGCGTCTGAATAGTGCGCTCGGTCTGGCCATCCGTCTGAGGATGATAAGCAGTACTCAATCTGACTTCAGTTCCCAAGGCTGACTGAAGGCCTTCCCAGAAATGAGATGTGAATCGCGGATCTCGATCCGACACTATGAAAACGGGGATCCCATGCAATCTCACCACATCTCTAATATACAACTGCGCCATCCTCAAAAATGTGAAAGTCATGCTATAGGGAATAAAGTGGGCTACCTTAGTCAATCTGTCCACAATCACCCAAATAGCATCGAAGCCTGAAGCACTCCTCGGTAAATAGTCACGAAGTCCATGGAAATGTGCTCCCACTTCCACTTCGGTATCTCCAAGCTTCTCAACTCGCCGCCAGGTCTCTGTCTCTCTGCCTTAACCTGCTGGCAGATCAAACATCTCTTCACAAAAGCGACGACATCAGACTTCATTCTCTTCCACCAAAACTGACCACGCAGATCTCTGTACATCTTCTTCCCGCCTGGGTGGATGCTAAGTCTGCTACTGTGAGCTCGCTCCAAGATCCCTTTACGCAACTCCGGCGTACTCGGAACCACCCAACGGTCACCCAATCTCAAAGACCCGTCATCGGCCACTCTGAACTTCGTTGGCTGACCAAGATGTACTAAAGATAACCACCTCTGAACCTCATCATCTGACCTCTGAGCTCTCCTGATGTTCTCATAGATGTCTGGCTCGGCTAACAGAGTCGATACATACACAGGCGCTGCATCTATGTCAAAATCATAGCCCAGATGGCAATAGGAGGTCATCATAGCAGACAAATGAATGACGTCCTCAGCAGAACTCCTCACTTTCCGGCTCAAAGCGTCTGCTGTCAAATTGGCTTTTCCCGGATGGTACTCGATCTCGCAATCATAGTCCTTGAGTAGGTCCATCCATCTCCTCTGCCTCATGTTCAGCTCTGCCTGAGTGAATAAAAACTTGAGGCTCTTGTGATCCGTGTATATGGTGAACGAAGTCCCATATAAGTAATGTCTCCAGATCTTCAGGGCGAAGATGATAGCCGCCAATTCCAAGTCATGAACTGGATATCTGGTCTCATGCGGCTTCAACTGCCTCGATGCATAAGCTACCACATGCTTATCTTGCATCAGAACACACCCAAGGCCCTGCAGTGATGCATCAGTATACAGAACAAATCTGGAGTTCTCCGTAGGGATCACTAACACTGGCGCCGTCGTCAACCGGTGCTTCAACTCCTGGAAGCTCTCCTCACAAGCTTCTGACCAAAAGAAAGGCACTCCCTTCTGGGTCAACTGAGTCAGCGGCTTGGCAATCTTCGAAAAGCCCTCGACAAAGCGTCGATAATACCCGGCCAAACCCAGAAAACTCTGAATCTCAGGCACAGAAGTGGGGGCAGCCCACTCCATCACAGCCTCAATCATCTTGGGATCTACAGATATCCCGCTGCTCGATATGACATGCCCCAGAAACACTACACTGCTCAGCCAAAATTCACACTTACTGAGTTTAGCATACAACTGATGCTCTCTGAGAATCTGAAGCACTGTCCTCAAGTGTTTCACATGCTCTTCCTCACTCCGGGAGTAGATAAGAATATCGTCAATAAACACAATGACGAACTGATCAAGATACTGCTGAAACACCCTGTTCATCAGACTCATGAAGACTGCTGGAGCATTCGTCACGCCGAACGGCATCACTAGGAACTCATATTGTCCATATCGGGTCCGGAACGCTGTCTTCTGCACATCTTCCTCTCTGACCCGAATCTGATGATACCCGGATCTCAAATCAATCTTGCTATACACCCTGGTACCTTGCAACTGATCAAACAGATCATCGATCCTTGGAAGAGGATACTTGTTCTTCACTGTAGCCTTATTCAGCTGCCGGTAATCGATGCACAACCGCATCGAACCGTCCTTCTTTTTCACAAAGAGAACTGGTGCGCCCCATGGCGACACGCTCGGGCGTATATATCCCTTGTCCAGGAGATCCTGCAACTGTTCTTTCAACTCTCTCAACTCTGCCGGTGCCATCCTATAAGGTGCACGAGAGATAGCGGATGTCCCTGGCAACAGCTCGATCCCAAACTCAACTTCCCTAGCCGGTGGGAATCCTGGGATCTCTTCTGGAAATACATCAGCAAACTCTGCTACCACTGGCACATCCTCAACTTTCAATTCTTTACTCTTCCCTGACGTGTCCACGGCATAAATGAGATAGCCCGTGTGTCCACGTTCCAACAGTTGAGTCATCTTGATCGCTGAAATCAACGGAATCTTTGCACGAGAACCGTTGCCATAGAAGGTCCACTGACTGCCCAACTCAGGTCTGAACTTCACTGTCCTCTGTCGGCAATCTACCACTGCCTGATATCTGTTCAGAACATCAATACCCAAGATGCAGTCGAAGTCTGACATACCCAGCACAATCAAATCTGACCTCAACTCGTTGCCCTCAAAATAAATGAGGCAGTCTGCCATAAACTGATCAGCAACAACATTTCTTCCAGTGGGTGTCGAGACGAGGAGAGACGTGGGTAAAGAAGACGTGCGCATATGGTGTCTTTCCACAAAACCCACCGATACAAAAGAATGGGAGGCACCTGTATCGATCAAAATAAAAGCAGGGTACGTAAATAAATGACACGTACCGGCGATCACCTCCTCTGGGGCTGCCTGAGCCTGCTCCCTGGTCAGTGCATACACCTGTCCCTGGGGCGGTCCTACTGTCTGACCTCCCGATGATCGAGGCCCAAACTGCTGCCTCTGCTGTACTGTCCTATCCTCAAACCTCGGCCTGTTGCCCTGAAACTCAGACTGTCCTCCCCGTGTGGGGCAATACCGAGCGATGTGGCCCATCTTGCCACAGATATAACATGCATGACACTTGTTTGAAGAATGTGGCCCTCCACAATTGTTGCACCTCGGCTCTCCCGGCCTATCCCCTTGTGAAGATCCTCTATTGGCCGACCAATTACCCTTCTTGCCATCCTGTTTCTGACCAAAGTGTTTCTTTCCACCATACCGTGAAGATGAAGAGGCACCACGGGGTTTAAATGGCTCTCCCCGAGGCCTCAAGCTGTCATTGGTCTGCCTCTGTTGCGGTACCGGTGGTGGCATAGCGTAAGCTCCCACTCCTAGCTCAGCAAGCTCCGCTCTTGTGAGAGCGTCATCAAAAGAAGTTGGGTTATTAGTGATAACCCGATCATAGAGCTCCGGTCGCAATCCTTTCATAAAGTTCCTCATCTTAGCGTGTCCACTGGTGGCAATGTGGGGGACGTACCTCAACAACGAAGAGTACCGTGTGGCATAGTCTGCCACTGTCATGTTCCCCTGCCTCAGACTTGTAAATTCATCCTCCTTTGTCTGTCTTGCTGCAGCGGAGAAGTATCGGTTCAGAAACCTAGTCCTGAAGAGAGTCCAGTCAATCATAGCACCTAGTGCTCTCATTTCCATTACTGTGCTCCTCCACCACATCAGAGGTTTCTTGGCTAATTGGAACTCCGCCAGCCTCAGCCAAGCTGTCACAGCACAAGGAGCCGATACAAAGATCTGCTCAAGTCTTTCCAACCACTCTTCAGCCTCTTCTCCGGACTCTGTCCCCTCAAACCGGGGCGGATGGTAAGACAGAAATTGCGTCAAGCTAATCTCACCCGGTAGCAATAACTGAACCACTGGTTCCATGCCTACGGCCGGTGGAGGTAGAGGGTTCACTTGACCGACGCTTGCGTTCACACTACCAATATCTCCAACCTCCTCATTAGCAGCCATGCTGTAATACAAATGTTAACAACAATTCCAAAGCAGTATATATGTTATGCCGTTAGATAACAGGAGTGATATAAGCATGTTAGTATAACAGGATATACAAAATATGCACCACATGCATAAACATGCTTCAAATGTAAGCACCTAGCCAACCATGCTAAGGCTACCCTTCACTCGTTCCCGGGTTCTCTAACCACTGCTCTGATACCACTAATGTAAGGACCCTAATCCTTAAGTGCGGAATCAAGGCATAATAGAGCTAATATAAATGATCAGAGTGAGAAATAACGTGTTGAGTCTATGAGCTTAAGCATTACATGCCAAAATAAGGACTACCAAAAATTGATTAATTACATTCCAATCAATGAATGTTCAATTATAGTTTTATACTACTCCTAGAGTAGATACTAGCCAATTAATCCTGTCCTTCAGTCTCAAAAGCATCCTCAAAAGCTCACCATCTCAACCGGTCTAGCCCTTCTATCATGCCAAACGTGTACCTACAAGGACAACCCCCAAACATGAGCAATAATAATCATTCATATTCAACACAATATGAAGATAAAGCGTAAATGCATAATCATAATAAAACACTTCCTGTTTCCCCATGCATTTCAAACGCTTCCCGTTTGGTTGTCCCTGTACCATAACTCATGAGTATAATCAATAGATTATTTTAAATGGTCTAAACATGTCATGAACATATACCATTTCATCAATACCAAATACTGATCACCAATCCCTAGTCTGTCCATCACAATGTATTTTAATGCCCCTCGCTTATTTACATATAGACGGCATAGGATAACCTTGCTTCAATAGACTGCGGGACTCCCACCCCTCGCCTCTCATTGAGCGGCAAATACCCTTTCCTCGTCCTATATGATAACCACGCTCAAATGTGACATGCGGCGCTCCCACCCCTCGCTTCACATTTAGCGGAACCAAACCAAATAGCGGCAAGCATTAAAATCATCAAGGGATGACCACGACTCATGGGATATGCACCAATAATCATATGCATCTATAAACATCATGCATAACATGTATTTGCATCCACTATGCAATACCACATATATACTTGCATCCACAATGCATAAACAATAAGTATATAAGATACATGTACCGTTGGGGTGCCCGTACGTCCACTACGTACCTTTCCAAAAAGTGAATATGGTAGGACTTCAATTCCTTGGCTGCGTTGCCACCTGGGTTGGTTCTACATATTCACAAATACCAATATTAGAACCCAATAATAGTCCAATACCAAAAATCCCACAAAAATAACCAAAAACACCATTTTTGGTGTCTCGCGATCGATCGCCATCAAGTCCCGATCGATCGCGAGACCTCACTGTCTCGGGCAACAATTTTAAACAATCCGCGATCGATCGCGGAGCTAGCGCCGATCGATCGCGGCCTCGCCGATCGATCGCGCCCATCTCGCGATCGATCGCTGAAGCCCTCTGCCTCAGCACTGCTGCTCGCGATCGATCGCGAGAAAAACGCCGATCGATCGCCGAGCTCTGGGCATGCGGGGTTTGGGCACTATTCACCCATCTTCAACCCCAACTCTTACATACCCACATACACCAACATTAACCAAACCCCACAACTCAAAACCAACAATAAACATAAACATAAACTCAAATATGCAACATCCACCCAAAATAATACCAAAACCACAACAACCCAACACAAACCCATTTTAAAACCCTTCAAAATCAACCCAAACTCAAACAAAACACAATAAAATTAACCATGAGGCATCCATACCTCTTGGGGATCTCAAATCACCCAACAATCTCCACAAAACAAGATTTTGCAAGAACTTCTCTTCACCCTTGAGCTCAAGCTCGAAAATGGGAAGGGAAAGGAAGGGTTTGGGTGTTGTTTTGGTAAAGTTAAAAAGTGATGGGTGGATGAGGTGTGGGGTAATAAATGAGTTGGTTTAATTAAAAAAAAAAGCATACCAAGGCAATTCCATGGTGTATAAAACACCCCAACATGATATTTTTCAAAGCATTTACTCAAAATGCACCAAATACCAATTAAACACATGATTTCCAATCAATTGCTACCAATGGCAAATAAATCATGCTTCCAATAATATTTACCCGACATGCACCACATGCACCCCGAAATGCAACCCCGGGTCACCCTATCCACATGACCATGCATTTCCATAAGGTAAATAAATTCCAACACATAATTAATTACCACATAATTAATCATTGTAAACACAATTAATGCACCAAATTGCAATTAACCATTTCGGGGATATCACACGATAACTCTTCAGTAAAGAACGGTAGACTATACTAGTCAAGCGGTAGACTTGTTGTTTGAGCGGTAGACTATCTGGTTGATCGGTAGTAATCTAAGCTTGGTAACGATTTCTGTTATAATCACCGAAACTTAAAAATAATTCCAACATTCGCACCACTAACATTACCATTACACACAATCTTTTTCTACAACAAATTTCCTCTTTCTTCTGTGATTGTTTTTTTTTCTATTTTAATTTTAATTCGTTTATCATAAAATTTATGGATCATATATATCAAATTTTATAATTATTATAATTTAACATTTCATAATTTTTTAACACAAGAAATCATATAAGTATATACAATTTTAGTTTTTAATGTTAAAATCAAAGATTTCAAAACTCAATATATATATTTTAAAATATAAAATGACAGAATTTACATGAGGACATGGTGATGATGCTTACGGTGACTCATCGAGAGATAACCGAGATCCATGATGAGCGAGCTCAGGTTATGTATGGTTTTTCATTCTCAGTAATATTATATCACTTGTAAACAAAATAAAGTTACCGGGGTATGCCCCGTGTATGTTGTACTTGGGATATAATATTTTCGAGACTTTGTGGTGATGTTGAATAACGTTTGCTTTATTATTTGCACATGAAATCCCTACCTGGAATTATATATAATTTTTGATATCAACATATGTGTATCACTTAAAAGCGAAAAGTTTTTAGGGCTATTTAACAAGACATTTGAAATTATTCTTCCGATGTTTACGTAAACACTGTGTGATAATTAAATATCCGATTAGGATCAAACCCTCACATTATGGTATTAAAATTTACTTTCAATACTAAAAAATATATGTTGTCACCTTTTATTGTAGTAAAATTTAATTTTAAAACAAAATATTTTAATTTTAAATATTATAACAAATTTATATAAAAAGTTAATTCTACCCATTTAAAAATGCTAGTAAACTTATTCTAACCATTTGTAAACGCTACACTATATATTTAATCTATTTTCATTTTGGACATAAAGCTTATATTTAACTAAAGTTGTGTCTCATTTTACTTTAATACTATAAAAAGTTTGAATAAATCAACAAATAAAAAACGTAATCATGTGAGTATAAAGTATAAATATGTGCTTTTAATGACTATCAAAATAACATAAAATATAATATCTTATAAAATCAAATTTCATCATTTAATATAAAAAAATGTTGGGTTTTAGAAACCTGAATAATCTTGATTTTGATGCTAACAAAACCTGTTATTGTGTTGCTAACATATTTCATCAAGTGTGCAGTGAATAGATCATAATTAGATGCTTGATGATTAGCATATAAATTGGTTGAAGTAAACTGGACCAGTAGACACAAGAAAAAGGTCTACTGGACCACTAGACACGACTAGTAGACCTCGAGCGCTGCTGACTAAATTGATCATATCTCATAGTTCGGACATCGAAACGACGTGCTTCCAAGGGGTTGGATAGCCAACTCAATTTACTACGCTTAGGCCAGCAGACCTGATTCGAAGGTTTACATGACGAAAACATGTCTGCAAGAGCTTGCTGGTGCAAAGCTGAAAAATCAGTGGAACAGATTGTAGCAACTATGGTATATCGGCCATAACTCTCAGCTCGCTTATCAAAACGGGACAATTCAGTATAGGTTGGAAAGATAAGACAAAGATTTGCAAATCATCATTGGAAGTCGAAGATTGAATCGGACATTAAAATGGTCAAAAAGCTTATGCAAGTCATGCCATGTGCATAAGAAATCAGCAAACTTACAACATGAGCATTGCTTCGTATTTCGAGCATAACTCTCTCATACGAACTCAAAATCGAACGATTATTGATTCCATGAAAAGCTAAGAGAAAGGGCTACAACTTTCATGTTCATCACTTTGCCCACAAATCAATGAATCAAGAGCCATAACCAAGAGAATAGAACAGTAGAGTTTGGACAACAAGGTTGGCAGCAGAGTTTGGACAGCAAGGTTGGCAGCAGACCTTGAGCCAGCAAACTTCGAAGTAGTAGAGGCCAGCGAACTTCATAGCAGTAGAGGCCAGCAAACTTCGAACCAGTAGAGGCCAGCGGACTTCGAACCAAGTAGATGTCAGCGGACTCGACCATCAGACTTCCAGAAATAGCCAAGAAAGCAGAATATGACAGTTGCAATGTTTGAAAGCTTACCAAAACTATCACAACGGCTATATTCTTGTATCTAACGTATATATCATTACTTGGGGCTATATATACATGATTTGGAAGCTCAATAACAGCTGATTGAAGATCAATCCCGTCCTTCCAAAGCAAACCCACTTGGGGTTCAATTGGGGGACTTCAAAGAACAATTCTGCTAAATGAAGAGCAACTCTCCAAAAATTTTGGCATCTCTTTCAAGCTTATATCAGATCTGCTACGAGATCATTTGTGCCTTTGTATTCACTCTATTCATTATATTTATGAGCTAAAATAGAAGAGTGAATACCATTGTAACAATTGGTGCTTTTCACAACTGGGTGAGGTCTTTGCATGTGAGATATTAAAGAACACGCTCTTTGTGGACTGTGTGAGCTAGGAGTTTAGGCTACATTTATGGTATTAGCCTAAGTGGGGTTGTACAATGCAATTGTATTATCTTCTAGCGTATCCTTCCACGAGATGGGAGAAGGGGATACATAGAAGTATTACACCACCTTCGATCTTCCATAAATTCTTGTGTTATTTACTGTACTGCGTTTATTTACCATACTGTTTTTACATATTTACTTGCATAGCTTTAAAATGCCTTTCAAATGGTTAATTGGTTATATATCGGGTTATGTCGAGTGTCTTCTGCTCGATTTTATAACCGAACTATATAGAATATCTCGGTGCAATTATTACAAAAACAAGAGCTATTGAAGCTCAAGTTGGTTGAACTCGGATGTGGATTGACCACCCACCCCGGAATCGATCATAACAAGTGGTATCAGAGCGGGTTGTTTTTTGAAAAGTATTTTAACCGATTTTAGACGGAAATCTTTTAAAAGAAAACTTCTCATGAGCATTAAATTATTTTCATACCATAATTTTCAAAAACTTGTTGTATGAAATTTTTAGCATAAAAATCAATTTCATTGCATTCATTATGCACAAAGATATTTTTAAATCTGTTCTAAACTCATTTTAAGTTTTAAAATTGCTACTTAGAGATTTTCTAACAATTTTTAAAATAATTGAGTTTTTCTGGCAGCTTGCAGCGATTTTAGGAAAATTGGCATAAGTTCTTGCTCGGATGTCCAAATGGAGAACTGCTTTTTGCCTTGCAAACTTTACTCGTAGAGGATCGCAGCGGTATAGGTCTTGTAGCCCAAACTTTCTTGAAAAAATAGTTTATTAGTTTAAGTTGGACTAAGTGTGTTGCGACTGAAAAGATGAAATTGACATTGTTGAGTTTTGCCAAGAAATTCAAATTTGTTGCCAAGTATGCTTCATTCATCATCAAAAGATGTTATTTTTGTTCAAAAATAAATGTGCGTTGCATTTTTTTAATTTGTTTTAGCCTACCCCATTTACCACTCATTTGCTCAAATTTCATACCTTTTAAAATCAATGGGGGAGATATTCAATATTTGAGGGGAAGAAAATTTTATTTGTATTTCTTTTTGATTCACACAAAAAGGGGAGAAATATGCTAAAATAAAAATATTGTTTCTTGTTATGCAACATTGTGCTTTAATGTTCATAATTTTATTCAAGTTTTGTGATCAGAAAAAAGGGGAGATTGTTGGGTTTTAGAAACCCGAATAATCTTGGTTTTGATGTTAACAAAACTTGTTATTATGTTGCTAACATATTTCATCAAGTGTGCAGTGAATAGATCATGATTAGGATCTTGATGATTAGCAAAGAAATGTGGTGAAGTAAACTGGACCAGTAGACACAAGAAAAGGTCTAATGGACCAGTAGACACAACCAGTAGATACCGAGCGCTGCTGACTAAATCAATCATATCTCATAGCTCAGACATTGAAATGACGTACTTCTAAAGGGGTTGGATAGCCAACTCAATTTACTACAAGTCGTATCTCAGGCCACCAGATCTGATTCGAAGGTTTACACGACGAAAACATGTCTGCAAAGCTTGTTGGTGCAAAAATGAACAGCAGCGGACAGATTGTAGCGGCTGTGGTATATCAGACATAACTCTCGGCTCGCTTATTGAAACGGGACAATTCAGTATGGGTTGGAAAGATAAAACAAAGATTTACAAATCATCTTCGGAAGTCAAAGACTGAATCTGACGTTAAGATGGTCAAAAGGCTTATGCAAGCCACGCCATGTTCATATGAAATCAGCAAACTTACAGCATGAGTATCGCATTGCATCATATTTCAAGAATAACTCTCTCATATGAACTCAAAATCATGCGATATTGATTCCATGGAAAGCTAATAGAAATGGCTAGACCTTTCATGTTGATCACTTTGCCCAGAAATCAACGAATCAAGAGCCATAACCAAGAGAACAGAACAACAGACTTTGGACAGCAAGGTTGGCAGCAGACCTTGAGCCAGCGGACTTCGAACCAGTAAAGGCCAGCGGACTTCGAACCAGTAGAGGCCAGCAGACTTCGAACCAGTAGAGGTCAGCGGACTCGACCAACGGACTTCTAGAAATAGCCAAGAAAGCAGAATATGACACTTTCAATGTTTGAAAGCTTACCAAAACTGCCCCAACGACTATATTCTTGTATCTAACATATATATCATTACTTGGGGGGCTATATACATGATTTGGAAGCTCAATAACAACTGATTGAAGATCAATCCAAGCCTTCCAAATAAAACCCACTTGGGGTTCATTTGGGGAACTTTAAAGAACAATTATGCTAAATGGAGAGCAACTATCCAAACCTTTTGGCACCTCTTTCAATCTTATATCAGATCTGCCACGAGATCGTTTGTGCCTTGGTATCCACTCTATTCATTGTATTTGTGAGCTAAAATATAAGAGTGAGTACCATTGTAATAGTTGGAGATTTATCACAACTGGGTGATGTCTTTGCATGTGAGACATTAAAGAACATGCTCTTTGTGGACTGTGTGGGCTAGGAGTTTAGTCTATCTTTGTGGTATTAGCCTAAGTGGGTACAACATGATTATATTACTCAAAGTCTTCTAGTGTATCCTTCCATGAAATGGGAGAAGAGGAAACATAGAATGGTTACACCACCTTCGAACTTTCATTAACAAATTATTGTGTTATTACTGCATTTATTTATCTTGTTGTTTATACATATTTACTTTCATAGCTTTAAAATGCATTGCAAATGGTTAATCGGTTATAGAGCGGGTTATGTCGAGTATCTTCCGCTCGATTTTTGTAACCGAACTCGATATAATCTCTCGGTGCAATTATTTTAAGAACACGAGCTATTGAAACTCCAGTTGGTTGAACTCGCATGTTGATTGACCACCCACCTCCGGAATCGATCCTAACAAAAAAAACATGATATCTCTTTCAATAAATAGTTGAAATTGCACAATATTTCATTCCAAATGAATAAAAGAACATGTTTTTAGCATTATCGTGCAAAATCTCCAAATACAGTTCCTGCATCATGGAGGTTAAAAAATACATCTGATGACCACTCCAAATAATAAAAGTATTCATATAATTTTAATTATACAATGCAAATCTGGAAACATTGTGGCTTTAATTTTGTATCAAATTTTGAGTGAATTCGTTAAATTTGTTATATAATCCATGTTACTTAAGAATTATTTCGTGAGTATAATATCAATGTATTTGATCATATAACAAAATAATAATAACATTATTTACTTACCGTGTGCCCTAGAGAACTAAATGTTGGGAGTTGGATATGACATTTGCAATGAACAAAGTATAAGAGGTATCTCTTGCACTCCAATTTGATAGCATAAACCATAAAAAGTTGCAGACAAGAGACGGTGTGAAATGATAATGTTAGTGGCAGGATTTATTACAACCAAAATTACAATAAAATAATAAAAAATATATGTGTCACATATTTAATAGCATGGAGTAAATATTCAGGATTAGGAAAAAATTACACCTCGACCTAATTTATAAATCCGCATCTGATCTAAACCCTAAAAACTTCCCTGATATGCATGCACCAACTTGTGTGGTCCGTATCAAACCCTGTAGCCTAACACCTCATCCATGTACCTACCCATAATTGCGGACATAGAAAATTTGGTAAAGGATAAATTAAATATTAAAAGCAAAAATGGAGGATAAAATACAAATTTTGGGGTGAAATGTAATTTTTTTTTTAAAAATTTTTGTTAGGTAATAAAAAATATTTTTTTTTGCAAGGGCCACTTGCCCCTTTGCCCAAGTATGAAGTGCCCTGGCCTAGTGTTGGTCCTCTTTTGCCTACACCTATAAAATACATGGACCCTGTGCTCATTATGTGTAACCTCCATGCTTGCTTTCGTGGCTTATAGTCCTTATGAGTGGATTTACACACTGTTCGTGGTTCCTCCATGTATGCATGATTTGCAGTCTTGTGAAATGGGTTGTACTTTAACGGCTTCTACAACCAGAATCGTCAATAAATCGGTGTCGCGGAGTTGGAGCGGCCAATCTGTTTCTGTAATTTTTTTTGAGTATGTAAGTGTATTGAAAAAGAACCATAGAAGTGTGTGTGAAGGAGAGAGATGGGCCATGTTTTCAATAAAATAATTTAATACTGGTTTTTAAATGTTAAAAGTTGGAATGCAATAAAAAACAGCTTAAATAATTGCATATAATTTTTTTTTGAAAGCTAGTATTATAAAAATAAATATGTATTGATATATTAATTTATAATGACTTATGTATTTTATATTCTATTATTAATGTATTTAATCTTTTCAAAATTTTAATTTTATATACCATTTTTTTATCAATATCATATTTGAATTTTGATAGAGCATTGAAAATTTGATTTATAGTGAGGATAAAATTCATATTTTAATAAAATATACGTTTAGATAACTTAAATTTATTATTTTCTTCCAAATAATATATTTACATATTCATTTGGATTTATATATTTTCAAAATATTCAATTTTTTTATAAAAAAAAACTGCGATGTGACTACTACGTGAAAAATGTCATTGGAACTGGAATAATGACCTTCGCGACGGTAATCGCGATGACGAACCATGCATGTATGACCAAATTTCTCAAATAAAGTATGTGAATTTTCTAATTGTTTTTTTTCTTTTTTATACTGGTTTGATACTTTAGTATGTTAGATGTGGTATGGAAATGGTTAGGAAGACTCGGGAGTTGTTTCGTCCAGTGGCGAAACATAATTTGGACTGGCCTGGGTTCATTGTTTTCATCACTGCATGCAATTGACTTTTTGTTAATTTGATGAAAAAGAAGGGAGACAGGGAATGAGGCTTTGAAGATTGGAAATGTGGCAAAAAAATGTAGTTGATAGCCATTATTAACCCATTGAATCAAAGGCTTTACTTCAAATGTAACATGTGCCATGGTACAGTTCAAATTTTGGATTCTGACATCATCTTATAAAGTTTAGCCCAAGTCTAATTATTTATTTTTTACTTATCTTTTCAACCCAACTCAAGGTAAGGTAGCCCATTTCTTTATTCATTTTTTAACTTTCGTTTAAGAGAAAATTACGTATAGGTATCAGTTCAAAATAGTTTTCAACTAAACCTATCAAAAAAATCTTCTTTTCAACTAAGTACAACTTCTGAAAATCTTCTTTCAACTGAGTCCATTTTATGAAACTCTAATCTAATTAGTCCATTTTTATTCCTAAAATACCATTGTTCTAAAAACCAATTTATAACATTTTTATGATGCAAAGGACAAGGGCAGTGTTGCATGGCTTCAAAATCACATTCGTCAACACCGAGCCAATCCACCGCCAGATCTCCAAATCCAGTAACAATGAAACCCATGAAGATATCTTCGCCGAAACTCGTAAATCGGGTCTCGACATCCGTTATATCACCGTTTCGGATTGGTTTCCTCTAGGGTTTGATCTTTCCCTGAATCACAACCAGTTTTTTGAAGAGATAATGCATGTTTTTCCTGCTCATGTGGATGAACTTGTCGGTAATCTGGTGCGGGATGATCCGACGATCAATAGCTTCATTGTGGACACGTTCTACGTGTGGCCGTCGACGATAGCTAAGAAGTATAATCTAGTAAATTTATCGTTTTTACAGAGTCGGCGCTTGTTCTTACACTGTATTACCATGTGGAACAAAGGAGCAGACCCAACGCCCCCCATGATAAAAAGCACAAACTGTTCAATAAACCAGCAACACTAGAAACTCCTTGTAAACCCGTACATTACGCACACCATATTATATCTATAGGGGAGATTACAAATTTGTTTAGGCAATGACAATAAATGAAATAGAGGTGGTATTCTAAGTGCACCATTTGTGTCTAGCGGTGCATGTAATTGGTATTCTAAGTGCACCATTTGTGTCTAGCGGTGCATGTAAATTACATGCACAGCTAGACTCATGTGATACATGTGACTCATACGGTACATGTAAATATAATATACATGCACAGCTTGTGTCTAGTGGTACATGTAACCACTTGTGTCTAGCGGTGCATGTAAATTACATGCACCGCTAGACTCATTTGTATGCATGTGACTCATACGGTACACGTAAATATAATAGACATGTACCTTGTATCTGGCGGTACTTGTAATTTACATGCACCACTAGACACAAGCGATGCATGCATATTATATTTTAAGTGCACCATTTGTGTCTAGCGTGCATGTAAATTACATGCTGTACCTTGTATCTAGCTGTGCATGTAATTTACATGCACCACTAGACACAAGCGGTGCATGTATATTATATTTTAAGTGCACCACTTGTGGCTAGTGGCAGTGGCAGATGCAGGATTTTTAGGAAAGGGGGGCAAAAAAATTTAAAATAAAAAATTTAGGCCAAAAAAAAATTTAGAGGTTAAAATATAATTTAAGGGGGACAAAATGTAATGTTTAAGGGGCATTATAATTTTTTAGGGTACCAAGAGGTTCTTTCTCTCACGTAATTTTGCCCGCCTCTGTCCAGAATCTTCCTGTTAACCAACTTAAAAATAATAATTTTTTTTTAAAATATTATTTTTAAGGTAAAAAAATTTATTTTTTTGGGGCAAGGGGGGCACTTGCTCCCCCCCCATGCCCCTTAATAGATCCGCCTCTGTCTAGCGGTGCATGTAAATTACATGTATCACTTGTGTCTAGTCGTGCATGTAACCACTTATGTCTAGCGGTCGAAGTAAATTACATGCACCGCTACTCATGCGATGCATGTGACTCATACGGTGCACTTAAAATATAATATACATGCACCTTGTATCGGTGCATCTATATTATATTTTAAGTGCACCACTTGTGTCTAGCGGTGCATGTAAATTACATGCACCGCTAGAGTGCGACTTATACAGTGCATGTAAATATAATATACATGCACCGCTTGTATCTAGTGGTGCATGTAACCACTTGTGGCTAGCGGTGCATGTAAATTACATGCACCGCTAGACTCATGCAATGCATGTGACTCATATGGTGCATGAAAATATAATATACATGCACCATGTTCATAACAAAGTTTACACAAGAACATAAGTATAAAATGCTGAATTATGTGGAGCGTTTAGGGTGGAGAATTCAGAAGCAAGATGAAGAAACGGTGCAGCAGATCTGCAATGAAGTTGGAATCAAGAGGCATGTGTTCAAAGTGTGGATGCATAACAACAAGAACACTCTTGGTAAGAAAATATAAATTTGGAAGACCAATGAATTTTTTAAAAAATATAAATTTGGAAGACCAACGAATTTTTTTATTTTTAAAAAAATATAAAATGGGAAGTTAATGGAGAATTATGATTTTAGTTAGTTAGCAGATGGACGAGGTTCTCTGATCAAGATCAATTCTTCGTAAGTTGTGTTATTTATTTCAACTTCTTCAACTTTAAGTAGTTAAAGAACCACCACTAGACTCAACGTGCGACTCCTACTGAATGAAAGATCGAGTCTCGTCAAATTGGCGTGAAGGTGTCATTCTTGTGAAGATTCATCAAACCACCTTAAACATTGGTGGGATATTGTATTTAATATATAATTGTGAACAATATAAATGATAAGGAATAAATCTTAAATACAAGGAAACAAATCAAACTAAATATATCCTAATCTTTAAAGGATTCCAAAGTATCCTTAGAGGATCCCAAAATATCCTCAACATTCCCCCTCAAGCGAAGCATAGGCTTCAGCCGAATGCGTATCTTGGATCGAAAGAAACCAAATAAGGGACGAGACAAACTTTCAGTGACAATGTCTGCAAGTTGAAGATGAGAAGAGATATACTGAGTAGTAAGCTTGCCGGCAGAAACCAGTTCACGAACAAAATGGTAATCGATATCAATATGATTAGCGCGTTTATGAGCAACGGGATTATGACCAAGGAAAATCGCACTTTTGTTATCGCAAAGAATAGTAGGGCGTGAATGTTGGAAAATACGAAGGTCACGGAGCAAATGAGTGAGCCAGACAACTTCAGCATCAGCATTTGGAAGTGCACTATACTCAGATTCATAGCTCGAACGAGAAACGGTCGGTTGTTTCTTAGTACTCCAGGAGACTAGGTTGGGCCAATGAAGATAGAGTAGCCGGAGGTAGAGTATCAGAACAACTGGCCCAATCAGCATCAGAATAAGCGAGCATTGGGGAGCGTGTAAAACATAAACCAAAGGATAGAGTGCCCTTGACATAGCGTAGAATACGCTTAACTGCTTGAAAATGAATATTCGTAGGAGACTGAAGAAATTGACTGACAGAATTAATAGCATATGTAAGATCCGGCCGTGTGATGGTGAGATATTGGAAAGCACCAACAAGAGAGCGATAAAGTGTTGGATTATCAAAAAGTGGCATGTCAGCGGTTAAACGTTGTTCAACCACCAGAGGAGTAGAGAATGGTTTGTTGTCTTGAAGTTGAGCTTGAACCAAGATATCATGAGCATACTTGGTTTGACTTAAGAAAATACCATCATCGGTGTAGGTAACTTCGAGGCCAAGAAAGTAATTTAACTTGCCAAGGTCTTTAATTGCAAACTCGGAGTGGATGCGAGAAGTAAACCGACGCAAGAGAGACAGATCATTACCAGTGAGAATAATATCGTCCACATAAATGAGGAGATATAACAAAGTCGACCCGCGATTAAAAATGAATAAGGAGGTGTCCGCCCGACTACAAAGAAAGCCAAGTTTAAGAAGAAAATCACTAAAATGCTGAAACCAAGCACGATGGGATTGTTTTAGGCCGTTGTGATGCCCGAGAATTAATGGTGTAAATTTCGGTGTGGTAATGATCCTTAATGGATTTTAATTGTGGCAACTATGAATTAATTACGGTGTTGGGACTCCCGAGGATTTTAAATCCGGTATTTGGGGTTGTTGGATCCAAGGGTTGATATTGTATTCTCATCGTGGTGATAAACCTTGGAATTGTGTTTTGGTGGGATCTGGGGTCTGGGTTGCTTTGAGTTGGGGCTGATAATGAAAATTGAGATTGAGAGGCAATTATTGAACACAGATGATTTTTAATGAGTCATGATGTATTTGTGGGGGACTTGGGATTTTGGAACCTTGGTACTATATATACCAAGAGGGCTCAGTGTTCAGTCATTTTTTCTTCTCCCCTCTCTCTCTCTCCTCTCCCACATTTCTACCCCATTTCCCCTTTCCCCTTTTTCTCTTGGAGGAGAAATCGAGCAAGGCTCGTCCTTGGGGTGTGATTTCTCGAAGATAATTTGGTAAGATCCTTCCCCTCGTCTTTATCTTTGTGTTGATTGTGATTTTGTGGTTTTTGGTTAAGTTTTGTGATGGGTTTATTGGAGTTTTTATTGAGTTTTATTGGTGTATTTGAAATTGTGGAGGTATTGGGGGTGTTGGTTTTGAATTTGGGGAAGAAAACATAATGGTAGCAAAATATTTTTCAAAAAATCGCAGGTCACGATCGATCGAGGCTTGGTGCCGATCTATCACAATGTTATGATGAAAATTGGAGAAGATGCACAGTGTTGGCGATCGATCGGTAAGTCTCAGCGATCGATCGCGAGGGTCTGGCGATCAATTGCGGTAATGTTCTGCCTGGCAGTGAGTTTGCGCGATCGATTGCGCGTAAACGGCGATCGATCGCTGCTCCTTGGGATGAGTTTTTTTCAAACTTTGGTTAAAAGTTGGGATTTTGGAATTGGGGTTTAATTAGCCGACTTTCAGGGCATGTCTACATTCCATTGGGAATAATACACTTTAAAATGAAATGGTTCGGGTTGAATTTTGATGAGACGTACTATTCGAGTTAATCGGTAAAAGATTTATCGTAGAAATGGAATGGCTTGAGTAGTACGCATAGTTCATTACTGGTAATTAATCATCGTGGTAGGATGATGTATTCGGGGATTGTTTACATGCTTGTGCATGTAGTAGTATACTTTTGATTAATTGCGGACTATTAATTATATTTAGCGAATAACTCACTAGATCTCGGGGCAAGACAAGGTTTGACTCTTGCTATCGGATAAGGTATGTATAACGTACGAGCATAGTTATATATATATTATTGTCATGTGCATGAATAATATATGGTTATTGCAATCACTTTGATATGCATTGGGAATCACGTGCTGCTATTAAGCGAGCAATGATTGAGATGTTGTCGCTGTTGAGCAAACATCGGTTCTAATACTGCCGCTGTTGAGCGTGCGTGAGGTTAGAATGCCGCTATTGTTGAGCGAGCGATGGAATGGAACTGTGGAATCGTTGGTTAGATATATGTGATATTTGTGGTCATTTGTATAATGATTTAATCATAATTGATTATGGAATTGGCATGGTAAAAATGGGCATAGTTAATCAATGTGGTGATTAACTTGTTTTGGGAATTTGACGGTTCTGGTTATTGTGAGAACATGAACAGCACGAGGGAAATCACATGTGGTAACGATACTGTGCAGTGAGTATCTTTTACATTTATAGTTTTATATTCTGCAAATTATGAATTGTGATATTGCTGTTATTGAGATGGTGGATTGGTATTCAAACCCCGTGTGGGGGGCTGTTTCTGTTGGGACAGGTGAACAGGTACAGCGTTTGCTCTGGAGTGAGTTCGGGCTGTAGATTGGGAATGCTCCCAAGGCAGATGTACTAATACTGGTATTGGGTATTATACTTTATACATTGAATATACATTCACTTATTCGATGTTCTCCTGTGAGCATTCTGATGTGTATATGGGTTGTATAAAGGTTGTTAGATTCTCTTTTCATTCTTGGTTGCATGCAATTAATTATAGGGTATTGCATAACGAATTGAGAATAATATTGGTGCATTGAGATGTGTATACTTCTGTTAGTTGAGTTGAGATGGAACTGGACATTAAGAGACTGTATGTTGCAAATTTTATATACGCCATGCTATTGTTATTGAAGCATGTGACGAGAATTCCCTAATGTGATGAAAGTATGCACTAATAGAGATGATAAATACATTAATGATGAGATTGGATCGATGGGTCCTTACAGCCATAGAGAGATTTGTTTAGACAAAAAGCATGCTTTGGAAAATTTGGGTAACATAGCCTGGTGGTTGCTCCATATGTATTGTCTCAGTCAAAAAACCATTTAGAAAGGCATTTTTCACATCAAGCTGATGAAGAGGCCAAGTTCTCATGACTGCGATAGGAAGCACCACACGAACAATAGAAGCCTTGACAACAAGACTGAATGTAGTAGTAAAGTCAAGGCCAGGGACTTGGGTGAACCCATGAGCAACCAAGCGCGCCTTTAGCCGCTCAACAGAGCCATCTGATAAGTATTTGGTACGAAACACCCATTTAGAGCCCACGACGTTGGTATGAGAAGGACAAGGGTGAAGTTCCCAAGTGCGGTTGGATTTAAGAGCCTCAATTTCCTCGTCCATAGAAGTTAACCTTTCGGGTGTTTAGCGGCAGACTTAAAACCTTTAGGCTCTAGCAAACTGAGTAAGGCATGAATAATAGCGGAACTTTGAAGATCAACCAAATAAGACAGATGATGTGGCCTAAAAATTTCAGCCTTTGCATGAGTGACCATAGGATGCGTCTGCCGAGGAGAAACAACCAGTGGAGAGTCGGCCTGAGGTAGTGATGGTGCGACAAAAATGGATGTAGCAGGAGCAGCAGTCTTGGGAATGGCAGTCGAAGCAAACATCAGAGCAGACGCGGCATGGCATGAGCGTGGAAGAGGGAGGAGACAGGTGATGAGATGTAGCAGAATGAGAAACATCCAATGAGACCGGTCCAGGTTCAACAAAAGTGCTGAGTCCAACGAGGAAAATGACTGAGAGACAGTAGAGGTCAAGAATGGAAATGCGGATTCATCAAAGTGAGCATGCCGAGTAAAATAGATCCGAGATGTGAGAGGATCCAAACACCAAAAACCCTTGTGATTAGAGTTATATCCAATAAAAATACAAAGCCTGCTTCGGGGGGAGAATTTGTTGGGCACATAGTCATGCAAACAAGGAAAAACCCTACAGCCAAAAGGCAGAAAGTTAGAATAATTAGGTGCCATTCCAAATAACACCTAAAAAGGAGAGAGGCCATTAAGCACCAGAGATGGCAAGCGGTTAATGGTGTAGACGGCAGAACTAAAAGCATCAACCCAAAGTGTAGGAGGAGCATGAGAATGAAATAGCATCGCTAAGCCAGTTTCAGTGATATGCCTGTGCTTGCGTTCAGCTCTGCCATTTTGCGCGGGCGTATAAGGGCAAGATAATTGGTGATGAATGCCCTGAGAATGGAGATACACCTTAAACCAATTTCTTGTAAATTCACCACCACCATCACTTTGAAATATTTGAATAGAACTGGTGAACTGTCTTTCAACGAACTTATGAAAAGTAATGAAGATATCATAAAAATCAGACTTATGCCGCATAGGATATAACCAAGAGAACCTCGAGTGATCATCCACGAAAACAACATAATAAACATAACCAGAAGATGATGTAACAGGAGCAGGTCCCCAGATATCATAATGTATTAAATGGAAAACTTGCGACGAACTTTGTTCATTAGTAATAAAAGATAAACGACGACTCTTTGCTAATTGACAGGTGGAACATAACGAGGGATTGGGGAGTAAGGACGTAACAGACAGAAGTCCTTGTTTATTTAATAAAGAAATAACACGACTTGCAACATGACCTAAGCGAGCATGCCATAAATCACAGGAGCCAGAGAGTTGACGATGGTGGAGAGCAGACACAAGGGCCGAGTGACCTTGCTCCAAAACGTAGAGACCCCCATCACGACACCCTTTCGCCAGCAACTTTCCTGTAAACTTGTTCTGAATATGAAAGAAGTCGTTAGTAAATGTGGTGTGAACATGATAATCAGTAGTCAATTTGTTGATAGAGAGCAGATTTTTAGTGATAAAAGGAACCACCAATATCCAATAAAGTAAGGCCAGTCGAGAGAGAATGCGAACCAAAATGGGAAATAGGTAGTGATGCACCATTTCCCACAATAACACTATTCTTACCCTTGTATGGTTCAATAGAGTCCAAGGTAGAGACAGATGGGGTCATATGAGCAGAAGCCCCGGTATCAAGATACCAGTCAGATGCATCTGTAGGAGAGAGTGAGCAAGATGTGCTGAAGGCAGTGGCTAAGTTCGCAGACTCTGAAGCGTGGGAGTGCTCAACGGTAACGGTCCGCCGTGTGGCCTTCAACGCGACAAATTTGACAGCGAGGAACATAGGTGTGCCTTCCTTGTCCATGACCACGTGAAGAATCACCACGGCCACGTCCGCGGGAAGAAGATGAGAAAACGACATGACGGACAAGATGAGAACCAGTTGCAGCAACGAAGGCCACAGATGGTTGTGGAGCACCATCAAGCAAGTGTTGAAAAATTTCAAAACTCTTCGCCTTGGGGACGATATCAGTGAAGGATAGCAGTGGGGATAGAGCCATCTGTGCCACAAAAAAACTTGAAAAGGAAGGTCCACGACCACGCAAGAACCAGTGAGATTTGTCCGTATCGTCAACGGAACGATTAATAGCGGCAAGTTGATCACAAATGATCTTTAATTGTCGGGCATAATCAGCAACCGAACGGGTTCCCTTTTTCATGAGTTGAAGGTCGTCCTTAATACGCAACTCACGGGACTTGGAGCTGTGGCTAAGGACTGTCTCAAGTGCAAGACAAACTGCACGAGAGGTGGTGTGGTGCCCCAAACGTCACCACGTAAACAGACAACACATGACGTCATTTGTATAAAAATTTTGACATAATTTCCTCGTAATTGGACCTCCCAACAAACAACGTGACTTATATAATTACACAAAATATATGACGTTCACCCAACGTAAATATGACATCAGTCACATGCACCAACACATAACCAAATCATAGGGTAATACATACAGACCATATACAAATATAAACCAGCTCACATGTGAGCCACAACTAGTTGAAATATACATATTATCCTATGACAACTTCAGTGACAAGGACGTAGACATCTCAGACTCAACAGCTTCTAATCATGTCTCCAACTCTAACGTCTAAGCCTGGTACCTGTTGTAACAGAAACAGCCACCAAAATGGGTGAGCACGCACACCATTAATAAGAACAACATAATTATAAACACTTAGTGTCAACAATATAAGATACTGAAACGTAACAGAAATACTCCCTGAAATTAATAATCATAATACGAGAATTCACTGACTGTTTCTATAACTCAATTCCCTAACATCAAATCAAAATCCATCGGTCATCACCTCAATCATCTCACATCCGATATACAAGATATAGTGGCAACACCGAGCCTACTATACCCCATCGTCGCATCATCATCGCGACCCATCGTATATATAATCGATATAGTGGCAACATCAAGCCTACTATACCCCATCGTCGCATCATCATCGCGACCCATCAACTATATAATCGATATAGCAGCAATACCAAGCATGCTATACCCAAACTCGCTCCCCTACTACTGCGACACAATATACTCATTCCAGCGACCCTCAATATCACCATTGTAAGGACCCCCGTGCCATTAACCCTTTATTAGTGTATTAATCAAATGCCATTAGTGCATACAATCATAACATCATGGGAAGGAAACCATATACAAGTATAACATCATATACCATTTATAAAGTTTCTTGCATTAGAACCCCATAATATTCAACTTCCCCAATCAAAACCACTTTCATAGTATGCACTCTAATAATACATTAACATACTCTCTGTTCATTTAACAATTCCTTATTTAATTGCATGCAACCATAAATGAAGAGAGAAAACCATGCCCATTTATACATTCCACATACACATAAAAACGTACTCACATGAGAGCACCCAATGAATAAGCGTGTATCTAATGTATAAAATACTCTACCAGATATTTTTACTGGTACTTCAATCCGGGAAGCACCTCCCAAGCACAACCCGATCTCAAATCTGGATCTATGTACTATTCAACCAACTATGGTACCTCGATCTTGGAAGTACATCTAATCAACAGCCCGAGCTCAACTCCAAAGCTGCTGCTACACCTGTATCACCTGCCCCAACAGAGACAGCCCCCACACGGGGTAAGCCTACCAATACCACAAATCCAATAATCATAATATTGCAGTTCATAATTTACAGAATGTAAATGCCATGAATTTAAATGATACTCCCTGGATGGATCATCCTCGGGGTCCCCTGTATTGTCCCTGTTCTCAAAATAACCAAACCATTAAATTCTCAAAAGCCAGTTGATCATTTCATTGATCAACTAAAACCATTCCTGTTACACCAGTTCCAAAATCAAATAGGATTAAATCATCAAATAGGGTACCATAGATATCACATGTATCTAGCCAATGATTCCATAGTTCTATATCATAGCTCGCTCTACAATAGCGGCATTTTAACCCCACGCCCGCTCAACAAAAGCGGCGTCATAACCGATGGTCGCTTAATGGCGACAACATCCCAATCATTTCTCGCTCGAAAGCGGCACCATATAATTCCTAATGTATGTTCACTTATCGCATTTACCACTACCATGCATTTCACCATTCATTTATTGTCAGTACCATATTCCATGTATTTCAATATACATTTATGGCAAATACCACATACATGCATTTCACAGTTGCAACATTATAATAGGCTAAGCTCGTACGTTATACGTACCTTATAATTCCGTAGCTCGAGTCCAACATTGCCTGAGTCCCATGACCCGATGAGTTAAGTGCTAACATGCAAATAACTCTCAATTAAACATAGGCATTCAATCACGTGCCCAAGCACGTTCACAACTTCTAAATCTATCGTCTATCCATGACGATTACCAAAATAAAAGCCCCCCTGCTAAGCATGCATAATACCCGAAAATATTCCATTTTATAAGTTTAAAAGATAGCCAAAAAACCCAACCGAGAATTTCGTTTTATTAAACCTTGGCTCCAACCAATCCATTTTAAAAGTATGCATTCCCATTGGAATGTAGACATCGCCCCGGAAATAGGCTAATTAAACCTCGATTCCAAAATCCCGACATTTTTCCAAAATTTCCAAAAAAACAAACTCCTACGGGCGGCGACGATCGCCACTTTTAGCGCGATCGATCGCCCCTGTCCAGTGGGCAACAACGCTCTATCGTGATCGATCGCGAGTCTCCGCGATCGATCGCCAACACGCTCACGATCGATCACCGAGAACTCGCGATTGATCGCCCGAACTGTTCGTCGCCTTCAAAAAAACAGCTGCTCGCCACGATCGATCGCCCCTCCTCGGTGATCAATCGCGACCTGCGATTTTCCAAAAAATTCGAGCTTCCATGGTGTTTTTCACACCCAAACTCAAAACCAACACCCCATACATCATCAACACCTCAAATGCTCCATTTAAAACCAATAAAAACTCCAAAAACTCCATTGGATTTTAACCAAAAATCCCCATATTCCATAACCAATTCAAAACTCTACCAAACTCAACAATACTACTACCAAATCGAAGACAAGGACGAGGGGAAGATTAATACCTGATTATCTTCGAGAAAACCGGCTCCCGATGATTTTTCCCATCAAGGGAGAAGAGGGGAAATGGGGGGAAAGGGTGAGCGTAGAGAGAGGGGAGAGAAGGGACGGTTCCGTGCCAAATGACGGAATACCGAGTCTACTTGGTATATATAGTACCAAAACTCGAAAATACCAATCCTTCCACAAATACATCACGACTCATTAAAAATCATCTGTTTTCAAAAATTACCTCCCAATCTCAAATTTCATTACAAGCCCCAGTACAAAGTACTCCGGACCCCAAATCCCACCAAAGACCAAATTCCAAGGTTATCACCACGATGAGAATACAATCTCATCCCTTGGATCCAACGACTCCAAAAACCGGATCTAAAATCCCCGAGAGTCCCGAAACCGCAATTAATTCATAATTGCTACAATTAAAATCCTAATTCATAATTGCTACAATTAAAATCCATTAAGGATTTTTACCACACCAGGATTAACACCATTAATCCCCGGGCATCACAATTATCCCCCACTAATAAAATTTCATCCCTGAAATTTGCACAAGCGTACTCCATGTACAGCCAAAACCACATAATCAAAACGGGTCTACATCGTCGAATCACGAACATATCATGAACGACACACCAACCGTGAGCACACCGGTCTCGCGCCAAAACCTGGAATGGGATAAACCTCCCACATCATCACAACCGCAACAGAACGTCAGCATACCTCAATGCTAACCATCCCAAGAGCAGTTAGCCAAACTTAACTGCAAACCAAACAAATCATTCGCGATTCCAAAATAGATACCGCCTCGACGATATCTCTACGATTCACCCTACGATGTTAACCATACATCGTTACCCTGGAAACCACCAGTACACTACAGTGTACGTATACCAAATACGGTTCCCGCTTTCCAAATCCATCTCCATCAAAAGAGTGGTTGCACCGCATTGCAACACGGATTGGGCCACAACACGGCCCCGATCAACACGAAACACATCTCCAAAGGTGTCTACATCCGTGTGTTCCAAGAAATCACATCTTGGTCCAAACACACTATCAAGACTCTACAAGGTCTCAAGTTCCGAAAGGACATGCAAGAACAATCAATTGCATTCCTGCCACACGTGCCAACCACGACAATCAATAAATCCAAAACAAGGTCGTCCATCGCTTACCCTAGGATTCAACGATCCTAACACAGGGATGTTATCAAATTACACGGAATGAATTACCATGGCCTAAAATACGACAATCCCTCCTCAGGGGAGGCCGACCACCTTCACTATCATTCCTCAGAATACATCGTGCCATTGAGATTACCAATCTCAAAGTGACACAATCTCATACCGGAGATTCATTCATCCAAGCATACCAACCCGATGCTCGACGAGGACTAAAATAAAAGTTGGCATTCGTATACACGCTGGTATACATGCCTAAGCACCAACACAACATGCATACTCAATGCAATAGACTCGGTATCTCCGAACATACCCCAAAGTCCCAAAGCCCACTGTCAATCTCCAGCTCTTCTCACCTCACGGAGAACAATGATTGACAGACCAACGACCAATGGTGTTATCCCAACATCAACACCACACAAACCTACTCATTGAATCTCCCAAAGATTCCCAATCGGTAGGTATATCAATACCGCCTTCCTCACAAGGAAAATATCATGAACTCATGACCCTCCAACCTCGAACCACCGTTTGGAAAACTGGATATATTTATGCCAAAATATATCTCGGAACCAAAAATATGCAACTGGTTCAGAATAGTGCATCGAAGCCACTATTACCAAATCGAAACCCGTATACGCCATGTATACTCATCCTAACAATGCTCTGTACTAATACCATAGTACCACACAATCTCGAGCATTTCCCGAAGACGCCTCCTCGAACGTCTCACCGAAAGGTAAGTAATCCATTACTCGGTCCAACACTAGTAATGCTTACCATGGCTGATTTACAATCAACCCACGACCGATACCAGCTGTCTCCATGATAATACAATCCAAATCTCTCCAAGAGGTAAAATCAATATAGTAGTGTTACCCCACTAACTATATCCCACAATTCCAATTGTGTCTTCCGTTGCATTCTACATGCAAAAATGCTCAACCAGAGCTAACAACGACTTGTCGACATTCACGTTGGTACTCCCAACAGAATTGAGTTGTCCCGGTACAAGTCCCTCGAAACATTTGACGTATAAACGTCCCCGTGAGGTATTCCTTGCCTCAATTTTCATATCACGAGGAGACTACAAGAGTCTACCATAACCCTCATCGTATCACCATACGACTCACCAAACTCGAATCCAACGAGCAGTATAATGGCTATCACAAGCACACTAAAGCACTGCAACAATACCTGGCTAGCGATTCGCTGCTCCCATAGGTTCATACAACCCATCCACGTGACACATGTTCCATCCCGGTATGCATACCGTACAAACCATTAAAGTTGTGGGTCATCGCCCAATATATCTCTAAAACACCAAAGCATAATGGACATCCGGTGTCCTTGCTCAACTCCAAAGCAATCCTAACCATTAGGATGTATTCCACACCCTCAGGGTGGGTGTGATCCTGTCTAACACACATCGCAACGACAACCGATGTAAGGACCCCCGTGTCCTTAACCCGTTATTAGTGTATTAAGCCATACCATTAGTGCATATAATCATACTATCATGGGGAAAACCATATGCAAGTGCAACACCATATGCTATCCAGAAAATTTCTTGCATTCAATCCACATAATATTCATATTCCCCAACCAAGATTATTCATATAACATGCACCCTCATAATACACTAACATGCTCTTAGTTCATTTAGCAATTCCGTATTTAATTGCATGTAACCATAAATGAATAGAGAAGAGTCGTAACCCATTTATACATTCCATATACACGTAAAATGTACTCACATAACAGCACCCAATGAACACGCGTGTATCTAATGTATAAAAGCACTCTACCGGGTACCGTTACTGGCACTTCAATCCTGGAAGCACCTCCAAAGCATAGCTCGACCTCAACTCTGGATCTATGCGCTTATTCAACCAGCTCTGGTACCTCGATCCTGGAAGTACCTCAATCAACAGCCCGAGCTCAATCTCCAAAGCTGTTGCTACACCTGTAACACCTGCCCCAACAGAGACAGCCCCCACACGGGGTGAGCATACCAATACCACCAATCCAAAAATCATAACATTGCATTTCAAATACATAATGTAAATGCCATAATTTAAATGATACTCCCTGGATGGTAACACCCTCATCCGGGATCCCCTGTATTGTCCCTGTTCTCAAAATAACCAAACTCATCAAATTCCCAAAGCCAGTTAATCGTCACATAGATTAACTAATACCGTTCTATTATGCCAGTTCCATGATCAATATGGTAAAATTATAATATAAAAGACCATAGATCTCACATATATCTAACCAATAATTCCGTGTTCCATTTCGTTGCTCGCTCCACAATAGCGGCATACTAAACCTCGTGCACGCTCAACAATAGCGGCATCATAACCGATGGTCGCTCAACGGCGACAGCATCCCAAATCATTGCTCGCTCAAAAGCGGCACCGTATGGTTCCCAATGTATAACCATTTGACGTGAATACCGTTTACCATACATGTCGTTATCCATTTATAGCAAATATCATGCACCATGCATTTCAATACCTATCCGATGCAATTACCACATGCCACATATTTCAATGTCCATATAATGCAATTACCACACACCATGTGTTCCAATACCCATTTAATACAATTATCACACACCATGTATTTTACAGTTGCAACACTATAATAGGCCATGCTCGTACGTCATACGTATCTTAAGTCTCCGTAGTCCAAGCCGAACCTTGCTTGAGTTCCATGCCCCGAGAAATATGTGCTAAAACACATAAACAACTCACAATCAAGAATAAGCATGCGATCATGTGCCCACGCACGTTTGTAACCTCAAAACCCATCGTCAATCCATGACGATTACCAAAATAGAAGCCCCCAGGCTAAGCATGCATAATACCCAAAATATACCATTTAACAAGTTTAAAAGATATCCTAGAATTCAACCGGGAATTCCGTTAATTAAATTTGGCTCCAACCAATCCATTTTAAAAGCATAGCATTCCCATTGGAATGTAGACATGCCCCGAAAACGGCCCCTTTCAACCCCGGTTCCAAAATCCTGACATTTTCCAAAAATTCCAAAAAACAATTTCCTTCGGGTGGCGATCGATCGCCACATTTACCGCGATCGATCGCCACACTCCAGTGGCCAACCAGTGCCTACTCACGATCGATCGCCAATCCTCGCAATCGATCGCCAACACGCTCGTGATCGATCGCCGAGACCTCGCGATCGATCGCCAGCACTGTTCATCGCCATCAAAAAATGGACTGCTCGTCGCGATCGATCGCTACCCCTCGGCGATCGATCGCCACATGCGATTTTCTGAAAAAATCGAGCTTCCATGGTGTTTTTGACACCCAAACTCAAAACCAACACCCCATACACCACCAACACCTCAAATACAACATTTAAACTCCATAAAAACACTAAAATCAACATTTTAGATTTTAACCCAAAACCCCCAAACAAAAATCCAACCCAAAAGCTCAACCATAACACACCATATCACTATCAAATCGAAGACAATGACGAGGGGAAGAAACTTACCAACTTATCTTCGAGAAATCCGGCTCATAGGACGAGCCTCCATCGATTTTACCCATCAAAGGGAAAGGGGAAGGGTTTGGGGTGAGAGAGTGGCATGAGGGAGAGGAGAGGAGAGAAATGGATTCCGAATGACGGAATCTCGAGTCCTACTGGTATATATAGCAAAAATGCCCCAAAATACCAATACCTCCACAAATACATCATGATTCATTAAAAATCATCTGTTTACAAAAACTCTCTCTTCAACATCAAATCCCAGACTGACCTCAACATAAGGCACCCCGGACGCCAAGTCCCACTAAAAACCCAATTCATAGGTTTCCACCAAAATGAGAATACAATCTCAAACTTTGGATCCAACGATCCCAAATGCCCGATTTTACAACCTCGGGAGACCCAAAATCGCAATTAATTCCTAATTGCCACAATTAAAAATCCATCAAGGATTAATACCACACCGGGATTAACACCATTAATCCCCGGACATCACAATTATCCCCCACTAATAAAATTTCGTCCTCGAAATTTGCATCGGTGTTCTTCATGAAACACCAGGACCACACAACCAAACAGAACCTCAACCCCGACTCTGGTCCACATCAGAATCGAATTAACAACTGCGAGAACACCAATCTCGCACCAATCCCTAAAATAGAGCAAACGCCAAAATCCATACAAACCCAAAAAATAACAACATACCTCGATGTGAATCGTCCCAGAAGTCAGTCCACCACGACTACAAATCAACCAAATCTCACTTGGTTCTGACATAGATATCACTCCGTGATATTCATCACTTGCCCACGATGCTTGACACGCATCGTCATGATGGGGACCACTAGTATACAACAGTATACTCACAGAAAATCCGGCTTTCGCTTCCCAGTCCATCTCCTCCAAAGGAGTAGTTGCATCACTTGCAACCCGAATCGGGTTACCCACGGTCACCGATCCACACAAAGCACATCTCCGAAGATGTTTATACCGGTGTGTTCCAAGAAATTATATCTTGGTCCCGACACACCATCAAGACTTCACAAAGTCTCAAGTTCCACAGAGGTCATGCAAGACAATCAATTGCATTCCCGCCACGCGTGTCAACCACAACACCAAACAAATCCGAGTCCTGGCCACCCCTTGTCTATCCTGGGATTTAACAATCCTAAAACAGGGAGGCTATCGAATTAACCAGCAAGAACTACCATGGTTTCAAAACACGACAATCCCTCCTCAGGGGGAAGTCAAACAACCCTCACAATCATTCATCATAATGCATCGTGCCATCGAAATTACCGATCTCGAGGTTCCACAATCTCACACCGGAGATTCACCAAACCAAGCATACAAACTCGACGTTCAACAATGAACAAAATAACGTTGGCATTCGTATACACTCACGGCATACATGCCCAAACACCAATCACAACATGCATACACAATACAATAGACTCGGGTATCTCCAATCATACCCAAATCTCAAAACCAACTGTCAAACCTCAATTATTCTCACCCCACGGAGAATGATGGTTGACAAACCAAAACCAAAGGGTGTGATTTCAACATCACAACCACACGAACCAAAATAACGAATCTCCCCAAAAGATTCAACCGGTAGGTATCATAATACCGCCTTCCTCTCAAGGAAAAAGTCATGAATCCATGATCCTCCAATCCTCGAACCACCGTTCGGAAGACCTGGATATATTTATACCGAAACATATCCCGGAACCCAGAAATACACAACTGGTTAGAGTAGTGCATCAATACCACCAATACCCGATCCAAAATCCGTATACGCCATGTATACACATCCCAACGATGCTCTGTACTAATGCCATAGTACTCCACAATCGAGCATCTCCCCGGAGACGTCTCCTCAAACGTCTCACCGAGGTAAGAAATCCATTACTCGGTCCAACACCAGTAATGCTTACCATGGCTGATTTACAATCAATCCACGACTGATGCAAGCTGTCTCCAAGACAGTACAATCCAAATCTCTCCAAGAGACAAAATCAATATAGTAGTGTCACCCCACTAATTATATCTCACAAACCATTGTGACTCCCATTGCATGTCATATGCAAGGATGCTCAACTAGAGCTAACAACGACTTGTTGACACTCACGTTGGTAATACCAACAAAATTGAGCTGTCCCAGTACAAGTCCCTCAAAACAATGGCGTATAAACGTCCCCGTGAGGTATTCCCTACCTCAATCACCATGTCACATAGAGACTACAAGAGTCTATCATAACCCTCATCGTATCGCCATACGATTCACCCATCTCGAATCCAACGAGCAGCATAAAGGCTAACACAAGCCCACCAAAGTACTGCAACCATACATGGCTAGCGATTCGCTGGCCCCATAAACTTATACCAACTACCAATGTGACACACGTCTCAACCCGGTATACCATACCGTACAAACCATTAGAGTTGTGGGTCATCACCCAACATATCTATAAAACACCAAGCACAATGGACATCCAGGTGTCCTTGCTTAACTACCAAGCAATCATAATCCATTAGGACTTATTCCACACCCTCAGGGTGGGTGTAACCATGCCTCCCCACATCACAACAACAAGCGAGTAGTTTCCTCAATGACTACTCTTACCACCAATCACTTGGCCTTAGCATCCCAGCGAGCATACCCAAGGGTATCACTGCTCGACAAATATTTACCTCTATAACATGATGCGGTACCCTCACCGGTACAATGCATCCAATGCTCCATCGGGCAAACCTGCTCGGCAAAAGGTCTCGTCAACTAGTGACCCAGACTCTACCATGTGCCCACCATCGGCACTCTAACCATACAACCAAATACATAACATGAATGTATTATTCACCAAAATGACGCCACGCGTCCACATAGACATCCCAAATAATATCGTCAAACATATGACGGTACCAGTCAATACACGACACTCATAATCTCATCGTCAAACACACGACGGTACATGTCGATATACGACATCCATAATCTCATCGTCAAACACATGACGGTATAAAACAACACATAGTATTCACAATAATGATAACAAAAGTAATATACCATACCTCATCGCTATCAAGATAGCGGAATACATGTATCCATCATTCACCAGTGGTACACAAGCAGCACCCATCGCTCGTAGGCAGCATAATCCAGTGCTACGCACATAGCGGTATAACCCATCGCTATAGAATCAGCGGCATGATCCCCCGCCATAGAGTCAGCGGCATAAGACATCGCCATAGATATCCGGCGGTATGAACCATCGCCATAGATGTAGCGGAATATACCATCACTATATAATACCTGGCGGCATGAACCATCGCCAATAGAATACCCGGCGGCATGAACCATCGCCAATAGAATACCCGGCAGCATGAACCATCGCCAATAGAATGCCCGGCGGCATGAACCATCGCCAATAGAATACCCGGCGGTATGAACCATAGCAAATAAAATACCCGGCGGCATGAACCATCGCCAATAAAATACCCGGTGGCATGAACCATCGCCAATAAAATACCCGGCGGCATGAACCATCGCCAATAAAATAGCGGAATAATCGCGGACTCAAGAGGTACTCACACTCATGTAGTACTTTATTCCCGATCGCATCGCTACGTCATGACAGCGGCATCATCGCTTCGAAGTGACAGCGGCATGTATCATCGCTTCGACACGACAACAGCATCATCGCTTCGACATGACGGTGGTACCATCGCTTCGACGTGACAGCGGCATTTACCATCGCTTCGACACGACATCAGCATTTACCATCGTTCCGGCATGACAACGGAAATACCCCTCGCTTCGACATATTAGCGGCATAATATCCCTCGCAATAGTAATATGACAGCGGCATTATCCTTCGCTTTGACAGCAAGTATTCACATCGCTACGCCATGCATGCAACCGTAATGCATATCCCGTATTCCAATAATTGTTTTGGCACGACAGCGGAATCATCGCTTCGACGTGACAGCGCCATTTACCATCGCTTTGACACGACAGCGGCATCATCGCTTCGACGTGCATGCAACCGTAATGCATAACCTTTATTCCAATAATCATCACCATGAGTGTATTTTAATGCACCTCGCTCCAACATTTAGCGGTAAAGCATTAAAATCATCACTCCGATGTATATCTATGCAACCGTAATGCATAGTCCATGTCTCATATGACCCTGCAACCACCATGGTTAGCAATAACATATTCCAATTATGAACTCATATCATAAATGCACATAAGAAATATAGTTGTGCCACGCAACACTAACTACCATCATGCATAAGTATGTGCTTCTCATTCCCATTATCATTTTCCTAGGCCCTCAACAGCCCCAAAGAGCTAACCACTGCTCTAATACCACTAATGTAAGGACCCCCGTGCCCTTAACCCGTTATTAGTGTATTAAGCCATACCATTAGTGCATATAATCATACTATCATGGGGAAAACCATATGCAAGTGCAACACCATATGCTATCCAGAAAATTTCTTGCATTCAATCCACATAATATTCATATTCCCCAACCAAGATTATTCATATAACATGCACCCTCATAATACACTAACATGCTCTTAGTTCATTTAGCAAGAGAAGAGCCGTAACCCATTTATACATGCCATATACACGTAAAATGTACTCACATAAGAGCACCCAATGAACACGCGTGTATCTAATGTATAAAAGCACTCTACCGGGTACCGTTACTGGCACTTCAATCCTGGAAGCACCTCCCAAGCATAGCTCGACCTCAACTCTGGATCTATGCGCTTATTCAACCAGCTCTGGTACCTCGATCCTGGAAGTACCTCAATCAACAGCCCGAGCTCAATCTCCAAAGCTGTTGCTACACTTGTAACACCTGTCCCAACAGAGACAGCCCCCACACGGGGTGAGCATACCAATACCACCAATCCAAAAATCATAACATTGCATTTCAAATACATAATGTAAATGCCATAATTTAAATGATACTCCCTGGATGGTAACACCCTCATCCGGGATCCCCTGTATTGTCCCTGTTCTCAAAATAACCAAACTCATCAAATTCCCAAAGCCAGTTAATCGTCACATAGATTAACTAATACCGTTCTATTATGCCAGTTCCATGATCAATATGGTAAAATCATAATATAAAAGACCATAGATCTCACATATATCTAACCAATAATTCCGTGTTCCATTTCGTTGCTCGCTCCACAATAGCGGCATACTAAACCTCGCGCACGCTCAACAATAGCGGCATCATAACCGATGGTCGCTCAACGGCGACAGCATCCCAAATCATTGCTCGCTCAAAAGCGGCACCGTATGGTTCCCAATGTATAACCATTTGACGCGAATATCGTTTACCATACATGTCGTTATCCATTTATAGCAAATATCATGCACCATGCATTTCAATACCTATCCGACGCAATTACCACATGCCACATATTTCAATGTCCATATAATGCAATTACCACACCATGTGTTCCAATACCCATTTAATACAATTATCACATACCATGTATTTTACAGTTGCAACACTATAATAGGCCATGCTCGTACGTCATACGTACCTTAAGTCTCAGTAGTCCAAGCCGAACTTTGCTTGAGTTCCATGCCCCGAGAAATATGTGCTAAAACACATAAACAACTCACAATCAAGAATAAGCATGCGATCACGTGCCCACGCATGTTTGTAACCTCAAAACCCATCGTCAATCCATGACGATTACCAAAATAGAAACCCCCCGGCTAAGCATGCATAATACCCAAAAAACAAGTTTAAAAGATATCCTAGAATTCAACCGGGAATTCCGTTAATTAAATTTGGCTCCAACCAATCCATTTTAAAAGCATAGCATTCCCATTGGAATGTAGACATTGCCCCAAAAACGGCCACTTTCAACCCCGGTTCCAAAATCCAGACATTTTCCAAAAATTCCAAAAAACCATTTCCTTCGGGTGGCAATCGATCGCCACATTTACCGCGATCGATCGCCACACTCCAGTGGCCAACCAGTGCCTACTCGCGATCGATCGCCAATCCTCGCGATCGATCGCCAACATGCTCGCGATCGATCGCCGAGACCTCGCGATCGATCGCCAGCACTGTTCATCGCCATAAAAAAATGGACTGCTCGTCGCGATCGATCGCTACCCCTCGGCGATCGATCGCCACCTGCAATTTTCTGAAAAATTCAAGCTTCCATGGTGTTTTTGACACCCAAACTCAAAACCAACACCCCATACACCACCAACACCTCAAATACAACATTTAAACTCCATAAAAACACTAAAATCAACATTTTAGATTTTAACCCAAAACCCCCAAACACAAATCCAACCCAAAAGCTCAACCATAACACACCATATCACTATCAAATCGAAGACAATGACGAGGGGAAGAAACTTACCAACTTATCTTCGAGAAATCCAGCTCCTAGGACGAGCCTCCATCGATTTTGCCCATCAAAGGGAAAGGGGAAGGGTTTGGGGTGAGAGAGTGGCGTGAGGGAGAGGAGAGGAGAGAAATGGATTCCGAGTGACGGAATCTCGAGTCCAACTAGTATATATAGCAAAAATGCCCCAAAATACCTATACCTCCACAAATATATCATGATTCATTAAAAATCATCTGTTTACAAAAACTCTCTCTCCAACATCAAATCCCAGACTGACCTCAACATAACTCACCCCGGACGTCAAGTCCCACGAAAAACCCAATTCATAGGTTTCCACCAAAATGAGAATACAATCTCAAACTTTGGATCCAAAGATCCCAAATGCCCGATTTTACAACCTCGGGAGACCCAAAACCGCAATTAATTCCTAATTGCCACAATTAAAAATTCATCAAGGATTAATACCACACCGGGATTAACACCATTAATCCCCGGACATCACAAGCGAGTAGTTTCTTCAATGACTACTCTTACCACCAATCACCCGACCTTAGCCATCCCAGCGAGTATACCCAAAGGTACCACTACTCGTAGAACATTTACCTCTAATGCATGATGCGGTACACTCACTGGTACAATGCATCCAAAAATTCATCGAGCAAACCTGCTCGGCGTAACGGTCTCGTCAACCGGTGACGTAGACACCACCTTGTGCTCATCAACATCACTCAAACCGTATGACTAAATACGTACACTCAGACGTATTATTCATCAAAACGACGCTACACGTCTACATAGAACATCCACTATGTCATCATCATCCCGTGACGGTATATGTCAACATATGACATCCAAATAACATCGTCAACTCTTGACGGTATTTGTCGATAAACGACATCCATAATCTCATCGTCAAACACATGACGGTACATGTCGATACACGACATCCATAATCTCATCGTCAAACACATGACGGTATATAAAAACACGTGGTATTCACAATAATGCTAACAAAACAGTAATATACCATACCTCATCGCTATCAAGGTAGCGGCATACATGTATCCATCGTCCACCAGCGGTACACAAGCAGTACCCATCGCTCGTAGGCGGCACAATCCAGTGCTACGCACATAGCGGTATTGTTGGGATATGCCCTAAGACAAGTCATTAGATGATTGTTTGTGACATATACTGTATTATGATTTTGTCAATGGCAATTCATTAGTATATATTATTCGAATATCTGTGAAATATGAATTGATATATAAGTTAATGTCCCTAGAATAATATTGTATTATTCTTAAAGATTGTCCCTAGTCAAGTATTATCATGAATCGGGATAATGATAATGCATTGAGACTAGTATGTGTTGATTGATGAATTGTTCATTGATATGAGATATCAAATCAACACATGGGTACATGTTAAAGAACGATGTACTGGACAGACCCAACATGAGAATGCTACATGGATAGTTATATGAGTGTCATAAGCAATTCTCATAGTGATAATAATGTATGTAATCCTTACGACTTGTGATCATCAGAGATCCCAACATAAGGAGTTATGTATTTTGATATCGTCAAACGTTACCCGTAACAGGGTAAACTATAAAGGCGACTATTGGATACACTACGAATTATGTAGAGGGATGTTGACTAATCGAGATAGGATTTGTCCCTCCTATATAACAGGAGATGTGTTTGGCCCTTGATCAAGTGAGAACTAAAATGCATGGCCATGCTCGAATGAGTCGATATGAGATATCGAGCTTATTCGTTTATTCTAGTTCTACTTGGGGATCAAGAAATAAAGATTGAATATACGAGTATGACTATTCCATGACTCGTGTTCAATCTAAACACGAAGGACAAAGGGATTAAGCTACATGGTTAATATTATCACAAGTTCTAAAGGTTATGTCGATTCATTGACATTCTTGTAATTTGGGTAGCATTGATGTGTTGCTAGATACCGCTCAATGCTTGCGACATAAAATGAGATTTTATGTCACTGCCAACATTACAAGATCCTATCGGGTCGCACAAAAGATTAAATCGAGAAGGGAAATTAAATTCATTGGATGAATTAATTAATTAAGAAGAGTCTTAATTAAGTGATTAAAAGGTTTTAATTAAATCATGGGTTTGGGCCCATAAGACTTTAAGAAAGTCTTGAACCTTAATTAAAAGCCTTATAATATAAATACAAGGTTATGTTTTAATTGTAAGACATAGCTTCATATCATTCAACCTAAACTCCAAGTAGCACACGTCCGCCTCCTCTCCAAGCTCTCTCGGCTTCACCATAGCCGAAGTGAATTGTGGAGATTTGTGTGCCATTTAATCGATTTAGAATCGAGTGTGTTTCTGGTTCCGGTTTAAGAACTCGTCTAGCAACTTGTTCTTAAACTATCCCTTCACCCAATTTGATCGTGTGGATACCGTTGAGGCAAAACTAGACAAGTTTTGCTAGTGACTCGGAGGAGGCGTTGGACGTGGTGCAGCTCCGTGGAATCGGCTCAAACACGCTACAAGGGTGAGACACTTTTGTATTCCTTCATCGATATGAAATCCTATGTATAGATCTGCTGGTTAGTAATCCATAAAAATTTTATTCCGCTGCGTTGTATGCTCTTGTTTTACTTACAGTGGTATCAGAGCCAGGTTCAAGGCTCATATCGGATTTATGTGGTTAAATAGTTTAATCATATTAGAATTTATATTGCATGCTATTTAAAATTGTATATAATCATATATGATATGATTAAATTGAGTTTGTGAAAATCATCGTATAATTATATTTGATATAATTGGCGAATAATTGTATACGATACACGAAAGCGTAAAATCGAGGTGTTAGCTCATGCATGGCTCACGGCCGCAGCCACCGAAGGGCTAGGGTTTCGAACCCTAGTCACCATGGCTCACGGCCGACGCCACCAAAGGGCTAGGGTTTCGAACCCTAGTCATCATGGCTCACGGCCGCCGCATGTTGCTAGGGTTTCGAACCCATTGGCTCGTGCATGGCCGAGCAGCCGCCGCATAAGGGCTAGGGTTCGGACCCTGGCTCGAGCGTGGGCCGAGCCGCCGCATAAATAGGGTTTTGAACCCATTGGCTCGTGACGGCTAGCTCATGAAGGCTAGGGTTTCGAACCCTAGCAGCCGTGCATGGACTCGGCCGCCGCCGCTTGATGGTTCGGCCATGGGCTAGGTTTTCGAACCCTAGGCCCATAAACGAACCATGATGGTTCTTGGTTTAGTCGTTTTAGTTCGTGGCATGTGATGTCCCGAGCGTACGATATTTTTCAAAATTCTATTTTACAGTTTTAATTAGAATTAAATTTAAAATGTTTAGAATTTAATTAATTAAATGTTAATGCATGCTTTATGTGTTGTTTGAGCATGGTGCGTGGTTATAGCCCTTTGACCTATTAGATAGGATTTGTGGATGTTTGTAATTTACAATACGACCTGCGTGTCGTGCCTTCTCTATTTTATTCTAAATGTTATCCCTCCCCTATGTTCCCCTCGAATGTGAATCGAGGAATTCTATATCTTGTAAATAGTGTAGTTTATTTTATTGATGGTGATCAATGAAGATGGAGCATCGTGCCGGGATGAGGAGGCCATTCACAAATTGGAGCCAAAGGAAGGTGCTTGTGAAGTTACCTTAGGTTGACTCTTAGGATTTTCTCATTGGCTTGAGAAAATCGTTAGTAGGGGCTATAACCATGTCACGTTTCATTATGTATGTTGATGCATGATTTATCTTATGTTTTAGTTTGATAATAGTATTACACATATATGTAGATATGTATACAACTATATGTAGTGGACATATTTTAAATTATCAAACTAATCATGAGATCAATAAATCCCTCTAAAATATTAAGTTTTAGATGCCTTCCAAAATTGAAAGTACTCGTCAATAACTTCGATTGTACATGTGTGGGTTTGCCAAAGCAAAGCACCATGGCAATCTTAGTAAGGCGCGAAAGGATAAAAGTGATATCCGTCATACTTTAATTGGGTACGACTTAACTAAGTTATCTCAATAGGATTGGGAACTTAGAGGCATGAGTTGGATTATAATTCATTTGATGAATTGAACAAAGTGTTGTTCGTCCAACTATCCAAGAATTACATGTGATGTAATTGACAAAGTGTTGTCTACCTAAATAACCGAGTCTTGAGCGATTAGCCAAAGCTAACTCAAGATTAGGCGAAATATGGATCTTGGCCCACTAAAGGTTTCGAGGGTTGATATTTTTTTAAACAAAATAGTGGGAGTATCATTTAATATAAGACCATGTTAAATGATTAAATCATAAACTTATTTTGCATATTTATATTGTAGATATCCATGGCAACTAACAACGTTACTAGCACTTTATCACTGCGATCGGTCCTTGAGAAGGACAAATTAAATGGGACGAATTTCCTAGACTGGCATAGGAACTTGAGGATAGTCCTCAAACAAGAAAAGAAACAATATGTCCTAGAGGAACCCTTACCCGCTGAGGAACCTCCCCTAACGGCTACAAGAGCTGAAAAAGATGCTTACAAGAAGCATCAAAGTGACGCACTTGATGTTGGGTGCCTTATGCTTGCCACCATGAACTCTGAGCTTCAGAAGCAACATGAGGAAATGGAGGCGTTCGATATGATCGAACACTTAAACCAATTGTACCAACAGCAAGCAAGACAAGAGAGGTATGACGTCTCTAAGGCGTTATTCCAGTGCAGGATGGTAGAGGGAAGCCTAGTTGGAACTCATGTGCTCAAGATGATTGGGTACATTGAGAATCTGGACAAGCTGGGTTTTCCATTGGATCAAGAGTTGGCCACCGATGTAATCTTGCAATCGTTGCCTGAGAGCTTCAGTCAATTTGTAGTAAATTACAATATGACTGACATGGAAAAGACTCTACCACAATTGCTTGGTATGTTGAGAACATATGAAGCAAATACAAAGAAGACTAAGGCCACAAATGTTCTTATTGTGAATAAGGGCAAAGGAAGGGCCAAAGCTAAAGGCAACAAGAAAGCAAAGAAGGTCTTTGTTAAATCTAAGCCAAAGTCTTATGCACTAAAGCCAAAAGGGTGATAGCAAAGGAAGGGAACTGTTTCCATTGCGGTGAGACCGGCCATTGGAAAAGAAACTGCAAAGTATATCTGGAGGATCTAAAGAAAGGAAGTGTGACTTCCGCTTCAGGTATTTTTGTTATAGAAGTCAATTTATCTACTTCTTCATCATGGGTATTAGATACTGGATGTGGATCTCACATTTGTGTAAATGTGCAGGATCTAAAAAGGAGTATGACGTTGGCGAAAGGTGAAGTTGATCTCCGAGTTGGAAATGGAGCAAGAGTTGCTGCATTAGCTATAGGAGATTATCATTTAGCTTTACCTTCTGGTTTATCATTGATTTTAAAAGACTGTTATTTTGTGACATCTATTACTAAAAACATAATTTCTATTTCTTGTTTAGACAAGTATGGTTTTTCATTTATTATAAAGGACAACTGTTGTTCCATTTATTTAAATGATATTTTTTATGCTAGTGCACAAATGGTGAATGGTCTTTATGTATTAAATCTTGATATGCCTATCTATAACATAAATACTAAAAGGATTAAAAATAATGATTGTAATCCGACTTATCTCTGGCATTGTCGCTTGGGCCACATAAACGAGAACCGCATATCTAAACTTCATAAGGATGGAGTATTAGATTCATTTGACTTTGAATCATATGAAACATGCGAATCTTGTTTAATGGGCAAGATGACTAAAGCCCCTTTCAAGGGACATGTTGAAAGGGCAAATGTTTTATTGGGACTAACACATAGTGATGTATGTGGACCAATAAGTACACAAGCTAGAGGTGGTTTTCAATACTTTGTTACATTTACTGATGACCTCAGTAGATATGGGTATGTGTACCTAATGAAGATAAGCATGAAACCTTTGAAAAGTTCAAAGATTTCAAGAATGAAGTACAAAACCAACTTGGCAAGAGTATCAAAATCCTTCGATCAGATCGAGGAGGTGAATACTTAAGCCAAGAGTTTCATGACTATCTAAAGGAGTGTGGAATAGTCCCACAACTCACTCCTCCCTATACTCCACAATGGAATGGTGTATCCGAGAGGAGAAATCGAACCTTGTTGGACATGGTTAGATCAATGATGAGTCATGCAGATCTTCCGATATCGTTTTGGGGACACGCTCTAGAAACAACGATTTTCTTACTGAACCGTGTTCCATCTAAATCAGTGGAAAAGACACCATATGAGATATGGACTGGGAAGCGTCCTAGTATGTCGTTTATAAAGATTTGGGGTTGTGAGGCTTTCGTTAGACGTCACGCCACTAACAAACTTGGACCCAAATCTGATAAGTGTTTATTTGTGGGGTATCCTAAGGAAACGAAAGGATACTATTTCTATTATCCCACCGAGAACAAAGTACTTGTTGCTCGGACTGGTGTCTTTCTTGAAAGAGAATTTATTTCTAGAAAAACCAGTGGGAGAAAAATAGAACTTAGTGAAGTTCAACCACAAGAAAACACTGAACCTGAGATTGAGATGGAAACAGAGCAGGCTCCGCAAGCTGTTGTGGAAGAAGCACCTGCTCAAGAGACACAAGCCCAGCGTAGGTCTGTAAGAGAACACCGGGAGCCACAGAGATATGGATTTCTTGTGACTCAACAAGGTGACTTACTACTTATTGATGAGGATGAGCCGTCATCTTATCAACAAGCTATAATGGGCAATGATTCTGAGAAATGGCAAGAGGCCATGAAATCTGAGATGGAATCCATGTATGCAAACCAAGTATGGACTTTGGTTGATCCACCTGAAGGGGTACGACCCATAGGGTGCAAATGGATTTTCAAGAAAAAGACCGATATGGATGGTAACGTACAAACCTATAAAGGTCGGCTGGTTGCAAAAGGATTCAAACAAATTCATGGTATTGACTATGATGAAACCTTTTCACCAGTGGCCATGGTTAAATCCATAAGGATCTTACTTGCAATAGCTGCATTTCATGATTATGAAATCTGGCAGATGAATGTCAAAACAGCTTTCCTTAATGGAAATCTGCTCGAGGATGTGTACATGACACAGCCCGAGGGTTTTGTCGATCCAAAGGATGCTGGAAAGATATGCCAGCTACAACGATCCATTTATGGATTGAAGCAAGCTTCTCGGAGTTGGAATCTTCGTTTTGATGATGCAATCAAAGAGTTTGGTTTTATTAAAAATGAAGATGAACCTTGTGTCTACAAGAAGGTCAGTGGGAGCGTAATCATTTTCCTAGTGTTGTATGTAGATGACATACTTCTTATTGGAAATGATATCCCTGCCTTGCAATCTGTAAAGATTTGGCTAGGGAACTGCTTTTCGATGAAAGATTTAGGAGAAGCCACCTATGTATTAGGAATCAAGATCTATAGAGATAGATCAAGAAGGCTTCTTGGTCTAAGTCAAAGTACATACATAGACAAGGTGCTTAAAAGGTTTAGCATGCAAGAATCAAAGAAAGGATTCGTGCCTATGACGCATGGCATTTATCTCTCGAAGGAACAGTGTCCTTCAACACCAGATGAGAGACAACGCATGAGTAAGATTCCATATGCGTCAGCTATTGGATCTATCATGTATGCCATGATATGTACTCGTCCCGATGTATCGTATGCTTTGAGCATGACGAGCAGATATCAAGTTGATCCAGGTGAAGGTCACTGGATTGCTGTCAAGAATATCGTATCGTATGCTTTGAGCATGACGAGCAGATATCAAGTTGATCCAGGTGAAGGTCACTGGATTGCTGTCAAGAACATCCTGAAGTACTTGAGAAGGACTAAGGATACATTCTTGATTTATGGAGGTGAGGAAGAGCTCAATGTAATGGGTTACACTGATGCAAGCTTCCAAACCGACAAAGATGATTTTCGATCGCAATAAGGATATGTGTTTTGCCTAAATGGATATGCAAAGTACCAACTGATGATAATGTATCTGACCCACTGACGAAGCCACTGTCACAGCAGAAGCATGATCGTCATACTAGATCTCTAGGCATTAGGTATATGTCTGATTGATCTTAGTGCAAGTGGAAGATTTGTTGGGATATGCCCTAAGACAAGTCATTAGATGATTGTTTGTGACATATACTGTATTATGATTTTGTCAATGGCAATTCATTAGTATATATTATTCGAATATCTGTGAAATATGAATTGATATATAAGTTAATGTCCCTAAAATAATATTGTATTATTCTTAAAGATTGTCCCTAGTCAAGTATTATCATGAATCGGGATAATGATAATGCATTGAGACTAGTATGTGTTGATTGATGAATTGTTCATTGATATGAGATATCAAATCAACACATGGGTACATGTTAGAGAACGATGTACTGGACAGACCCACCATGAGAATGCTACATGGATAGTTATATGAGTGTCATAAGCAATTCTCATAGTGATAATAATGTATGTAATCCTTACGACTTGTGATCATCAGAGATCCCAACATAAGGAGTTATGTATTTTGATATCGTCAAACGTTACCCGTAACAGGGTAAACTATAAAGGCGACTATTGGATACACTACGAATTATGTAGAGGGATGTTGACTGATCGAGATAGGATTTGTCCCTCCTATATAACAGGAGATGTGTTTGGCCCTTGATCAAGTGAGAACTAAAATGCATGGTCATGCTCGAATGAGTCGATATGAGATATTGAGCTTATTCGTTTATTCTAGTTCTACTTGGGGATCAAGAAATAAAGATTGAATATACGAGTATAACTATTTCATGACTCGTGTTCAATCTAAACACGAAGGACAAAGGGATTAAGCTACATGGTTAATATTATCACAAGTTCTAAAGGTTATGTCGAGTCATTGACATTCTTGTAATTTGGGTAGCATTGATGTGTTGCTAGATACCGCTCAATGCTTGCGACATAAAATGAGATTTTATGTCACTGCCAACATTACAAGATCCTATCGGGTCGCCCAAAAGATTAAATCGAGAAGGGAAATTAAATTCATTGGATGAATTAATTAATTAAGAAGAGTCTTAATTAAGTGATTAAAATGTTTTAATTAAATCATGGGTTTGGGCCCATAAGACTTTAAGAAAGTCTTGAACCTTAATTAAAAGCCTTATAATATAAATACAAGGTTATGTTTTAATTGTAAGACATAACTTCATATCATTCAACCTAAACTCCAAGTAGCACACGACCGCCTCCTCTCCAAGCTCTCTCGGCTTCACCATAGCCGAAGTGAATTGTGGAGATTTGCGTGCCATTTAATCGATTTAGAATCGAGTGTGTTTCTGGTTCCGGTTTAAGAACTCGTCTAGCAACTTGTTCTTAAACTATCCCTTCACCCGATTTGATCGTGTGGATACCGTTGAGGCAAAACTAGACAAGTTTTGCTAGTGACTCGGAGGAGGCGTTGGACGTGGTGCAGCTCCGTGGAATCGGCTCAAACACGCTACAAGGGTGAGACACTTTTGTATTCCTTCATCCGATATGAAATCCTATGTATAGATCTGCTGGTTAGTAATCCATAAAAATTTTATTCCGCTGCGTTGTATGCTCTTGGATTACTTACAGGTATAACCCATCGCTATAGATTCAGCGGCATGATCCCTCGTCATAGAGTCAGAGGCATAAAACATCGTTATAGATATCCGGCGGTATGAACCATCGCCATAGATGTAGCGGAATGACCCATCGCTATGCAATACCCGGCGGCATGAACCATCGCCAATAGAATAGCGGAATAAACCATCGCTATGAATACCCGACTGCATGAACCATCGCCAACAGAATAGCGGAATGAACCATCGCTATATAGATACCCGGCGGCATGAACATCGCCAACAGAATTAGCGGAATGAACCATCGCTATATAGATACTCGGCGGCATGAACCATCGCCAACAGAATAGTGGAATGAACCATCACTATGTAGATACCCGGCGGCATGAACCATCGCCAACAGAATAGCGGAATGAACCATTGCTATATAGATACCCGGCGGCATGAACCATCACCAATAAACTAGCGGAATGATATCCCTCGCTATAATATGACAGTAGTTGTGTTTTTTGCTTCATATGAGCGGCAAATATCCTTCATCGCTACCTCGCTTTGACATACCAGCGGCAAATAATATCCCTCGCTATAATATGACAGCGGCCGTGTTCTTGGCTTCATATTAACGCCAAATATTCTCTCATCGCTACGGTATGACAGCGGCACCATTACTCCTCGTTTTAATCATGACAACGGAAATACCCCTCGCGTTACATGACAGCGGAGATACCCCTCGCTTAGACAACACCAGCGGAAAATAATATCCCTCGCTAAGATATGACAGCGGTCGTGTTCTTCGCTTCATATCAGCGGCAAATATTCTCTCATCGCTACAGTATGACAGCGGCAAGTATTCACATCGCTACGCCATGAAGCGGCAAGTATTCACATCGCTACGCCATGCATGCAACCATAATGCATAACCCGTATTCCAATAAACATCGCCATGAGTGTATTTTAATGCACCTCGCTTCAAATGTGACATGCGGAATTTACCATCGCTTCAACATTTAGCGGCAAAGCATTAAAATCATCACTCCGATATATATACAACCATAATGCATAATCCATGTCTCATATGACCCTGTAACCACCATGGTTAGCAATAACATAATCCAATTATGAACACACATCATAAATGCACATAAGCAATATAGTTGTGCCACACAACACTAACTACCATCATGCATAAGTATGTGCTTCTCATTCCCATTAACATGTTCCTAGGCCCTCAACAGCCCCAAAGAGCAAACCACTGCTCTGATACCACTAATGTAAGGACTCCCGTGCCCTTAACCCTTTATTAGTGTATTAATCCTGCCATTAGTGCATACAATCATAACATCATGGGAAGGAAACCATATACAAGTATAACATCATATACCATTTATAAAATTTCTTGCATTAGAACCCCATAATATTCAACTTCCCCAATCAAAACCACTTTCATATTATGCACCCTACTAATACACTAACATACTCTCTATTCATTTAGCAATTCCTTATTTAATTGCATGCAACCATAAATGAAGAGAGAAAACCATGCCCATTTATACATTCCACATACACGTAAAAACGTACTCACATGAGAGCACCCAATGAATAAGCGTGTATCTAATGTATAAAATACTCTACCAGATACCGTTACTGGTACATCAATCCGGGAAGCACCTCCCAAGCACAACTCGATCTCAACTCTGGATCTATGTACTTATTCAACCAGCTCTGGTACCTCGATCCTGGAAGTACCTCTAATCAATAGCCCGAGCTCAACTCCAAAGTTGCTGCTACACCTGTATAACCTGCCCCAACAGAGACTGCCCCCACATGGGGTGAGCATACCAATACCACAAATCCAATAATCATAATATTGCAGTTCATAATTTACAGAATGTAAAAGCCACGAATTTAAATGATACTCCCTGGATGGTATCATCCTCATCCGGGGTCCCCTGTATTGTCCATGTTCTCAAAATAACCAAACCATTAAATTCTCAAAAGCCAGTTGATCATTTCATTTATCAACTAAAACCATTCCTGTTACACCAGTTCCATAATCAAATAGGATTAAATCATCAAATAGGGTACCATAGATATCACATGTATCTAGCCAATGATTCCATAGTTCTATATCATAGCTCGCTCTACAATAGCGGCATTTTAACCCCACGCCCGCTCAACAATAGCGGCATCATAACCGATAGTCGCTTAACGACGACAACACCCCAATCATTGCTCGCTCTAAAGCGGCACCATATAATTCCTAATGTATGTTCACTTATCGCATTTACCACATACCATGCATTTCACCATTCATTTATTGTCAGTACCATATTCCATGTATTTCAATATACATTTATTGCAAATACCACATACATGCATTTCATAGTTGCAACATTATAATAGGCTAAGCTCGTACGTTATACGTACCTTATAATTTCGTAGCTCGAGTCCAACATTGCCTGAGTCCCACGACCCGATGAGTTAAGTGCTAACATGCAAATAACTCTCAATTAAACATAGGCATGCAATCACGTGCCCAAGCACGTTCACAACTTCCAAATCTATCGTCTATCCATGACGATTACCAAAATAAAAGCCCCCCGGCTAAGCATGCATAATACCCCAAAATATTTCATTTTATAAGTTTAAAAGATAGCCAAAAAACCCAACCGAGAATTTTTTTTTATTAAACCTTGGCTCCAACCAATCCATTTTAAAAGTATAGCATTCCCATTAGAATGTTGACATCGCCCCGAAAATTGGCTAATTAAACATCGATTCCAAAATCCCGACATTTTTCCAAAATTTCCAAAAAAACAAACTCCTACGGGCGGCGATCGATCGCCACTTTTAGCACGACCGATCGCCCCTGTCCAGTGGGCAACAACGCTCTATCGCGAGTCTCTGCGATCGATCGCCAACTCGCTCGCGATTGATCGCCGAGACTCACGATCGATCGCCCGAACTGTTCGTCGACTTCAAAAAAACAGCTGCTCGTCGCGATCGATCGGCCCTCCTCGACGATCGATCGCGACCTGCGATTTTCCGAAAAATTCGTGCTTCCATGGTGTTTTTCACACCCAAACTCAAAACCAACACCCCATACACCATCAACACCTCAAATGCTCCATTTAAAACAAATAAAAACTCCAAAAACTCAACATTGGATTTAACCAAAAATCTCCAAATTCCATAACCAATTCAAAACTCTACCAAACTCAACAATACTACTACCAAATCGAAGACAAGGACGAGGGGAAGATTAATACCTGATTATCTTCGAGAAAACCGGCTCCCGAGCCATGCTACCAATGATTTTTCCCATCAAGGGAGAAGTGGGGAAATGGGGGGAAAGCGTTTGAGCGTAGAGAGAGGGGAGAGAGGGAAGGGTTCCATGCGAAATGACGGAATACCGAGTCTACTTGGTATATATAGTACCAAAACTCGAAAATACCAATCCTTCCACAAATACATCATGACTCATTAAAAATCATTTGTTTTCAAAAATTACCTCCCAATCTCAAATTTCATTACCAGCCCCAGTACAAAGTACTCCGGACCCCAAATCCCACCAAAGACCAAATTCCAAGGTTATCACCACGATGAGAATACAATCTCATCCCTTGGATCCAACGACTCCAAAAACCGGATCTAAAATCCCCGAGAGTCCCGAAACCGCAATTAATTCATAATTGCTAAAATTAAAATCCTAATTCATAATTGCTACAATTAAAATCCATTAAGGATTTTTACCACACCGGGATTAACCCCATTAATCCCCGGGCATCACAATCATTCATTTACAATCAGTGATATATCATAATCAACATCAATAGGAATAGGAATATCAATACATGTTCGTACGTTAACACGTACCTGATAGTCGATAATCAAAATAGATTATTCATGACGTCCCGAGGCTCGTGAAATATCTATATTAATTTAACAACTAAAGATTAGCTCATTACAAAACTATCAACATATAGATGCAACTTCTAATCACAATTGAAATAGCCCTGATTCATAATAAATTCATCTAAATTATGAAACTCCATCAGTTACACTTTTCACCTAGAATTATGCATGCCTTTATATTTACTACACAACAATATTTCATTTAGAATTACTTCCCCAAAATATCGAATCTGTTAATTATTCAAAAATTCAAAACTCGATCATTTAACAGTTTTGATTAAAACTAAACATACCGGTGTATTTAGAATTCAACAATAGTCAATAAGACACCATTTTGAACTATCACTATATTAACTGGCTAAATAAAAACTAACACCAAAATACGAAATATTAGTGCCAGACAGTAGCCCTTACCTTGCTGATTCCTAATATATAGTTTGTTTCACCAAAATCGAAACATATCATACACAATAAATTTTCTTTAATTTTTCCTAACCTCTTCTCCATCCTCTGTCCGTAACCCTCTTCAATTTTCTTCAATTTTTTGTGCTTTCCCTTGCTTTACACGACACACACATATATATATATTTATATAATATAATATGTGTTATGTATTATTAAATTATAGTTTATTATTAACTTAACACGCATTACGATGATGATAAATATGTTTCTTGTCGCTGCCTTTTACCTTATCTAACTACGTTTTCAGCTAATCTTGTCCACATGAAAGTTGTAGCTCTCTCTTTTATCTTCACATGGCCTATTAAATCACCCAATTTTGACATCGTATCCAAATGTTATGGTCAAAATACTAACTCATATTATAATAAATAATTTATTATGGGCACATTATCCATCGACTATTTAATAGGACCCCGTGCTTATGTCATAATTTCAAGTATAATTTATTTGGCATTTTCAGGGATATTCCATTGGATCCATGGTTAGGTCATAATTATCAATTATAAATTTTATAACTTTTTCAGGCATCACAATTCTACCCACATTTAACGAATTTTGACCCCGAAATTCAACTCAGCAACAGATGTAAATAAAACATTATCAATGCACATACCATCAAAATAAGTCGGGGTAGAGCTCCCTCACATGTCGCTCCGTATCCCAAGTTGCCTCCTCGACACCTCGTCTCTCCCACTGAACTTTACCATCGATATTACTTTACTACGAAGTTTTCGTTCTGCTCGATCCAGAATACAAATAGGGCTTTCAACATAAGATAAATCAGGATCCAGCTGTATCTCTAGCGGGTGTAAGACATGTGAGGGATCTGGCACATATTTTCGCAACATAGATACATGAAATACATCATGAATACCAGATAAAGATGGAGGTAGAGCTAATTGATAAGCCACACTACCAACCCGTTGTAATATCTCATACGGACCAACATATCTCGGTGATAATTTTCCCCGCATACCAAATCGAACTGTTCCACGGAAAGGTGACACTTTCAGAAACACATGATCACTAACCTGAAATTCGAAGGGTCGACGTCGTTTGTTTGCATACGCAGCCTGTCTATCCTTAGCTGCTTTCATTCTTTGTTGAATTAATTTTACTTTATCTTCCATTTCTTGTATCATCTCAGGTCCACCAACAGCTTCCCTGTCAGTATCATCCCAACATAGTCGCCCATACAATGCCTCGAATGGGGCCATCTGAATAGTTGTTTGATAACTGTTATTATATGCAAACTCCACCAGTGGTATTGACTCAGGCCAAGTAATTTCAAAATCCATAACATATGCACGCAACATATCCTCCAAAGTCTGTATGGTACGTTCAGTCTGGCCGTCAGTCTGTGGATGATATGATGTACTCAATCTCACTTCTGTCCCCATCGCAATCTGTAATCCCTCCCAGAAATGTGAGGTAAATATGGGATCTCGGTCGGAAATGATAGATATAAGAATAACATGTAATCTCACTATATCCCTGACATACAACTGTGCCATCTTCACATAAGTATAATGCATACTATAGGGTATAAAATGAGCAACTTTTGTTAATCGATCAATCACAACCCAAATAGCATCATATATTGGACCAGTTCTTGGCAAATGGGTCACAAAATCCATCGATATATGTTCCCATTTCCAAGTTGGTACTTCCAAACTCTTCAACTCACCTCCTGGTTTTCGTCTTTCAGCTTTTATTTGCTGGCAATTCAGACATTTTAGTACAAAATCAGTTACATCTTGTTTCATCATCTTCCGCCAAAATTGTTAACGTAAATCCCTATACATCTTTTTACCATCAGGATGAATAGAATACCTGCTACAATGAGCACGTTGTAGCAATCCTTGGAGTAATTCAGGTGGATTAGGAACTACCCATCGATCATATAATCGCAAACAATCATTATCTGCTATCCTGAAACGAGACTCCTGCCCCTGTAAAACTAATCTTTTCCACCGCTGAACCTCCTTCATCTGTTCCCTGCGCTTCACGAATATGTCCAAAAATATCAGGTTCAGCTAAAAGAGTCGATACCTGAACTGGAGATGTAGATACATCAAAATCATAGCGTAGATGACAACAAGACATCATCAAGGCTGACAAGTGGCCTATATCCTCATCAATGCAACTCACTTTATGACTCAAAGCATCGGTAGTGAGATTGGCTCGACCAGGATGATACTCAATCTCACAATCATAATCCTTTAGCAGATCTAACCACCTTCTTTGCCTCGTATTTAATTCAGTCTGAGTAAACACGAATTTTCAAACTCTTGTGATCAGTAAAGATAGTAAACGAGGTACCATATAAATAGTGTCGCCATATCTTCAATGCAAAGATAATGGCTGCCAACTCTAAGTCATGTACGGGATACCTCGTATCATGAGGTTTCAGTTGTCTTGAGGCATATGCCACGACATGACGATCTTGCATCAAAACACAACCTAAACCCTGTAATGATGCATGAGAATAAACAGCAAACCTTTCATTTTCTTTTGGAATGGTCAACATTGGAGCAGTCGTCAATCGGTGTTTTAATTCTTGGGAACTCTGGTCACATGCTTCATACCACTGAAATTGCACCCCTTTTTGAGTCCATTGTGTCATTGGTTTAGCAATCTTTGAAAATCCCTCGATAAATTGACGATAATAACCTGCTAAACCGAGAAAAACTTCTAATCTCGGGTACTGAAGCAGGCGCAGACCACTGTACAACTGCCTTCACCTTCTTTGGATCAACTGAGATTCCATCTTTTGATATCACGTGACCAAGAAAGACCACCCTATCCAACCAAAACTCACATTTACTGAGTTTAGCATACAATTGCTTATCTCAAAGAATTTGTAATACGGCACATAAATGTCTACTTGCTCCTCCTCACTTCTGGAATATATAAGAATAACATCAATGAATACAATAACAAACTGATCAAGATAAGGCTAAAATACCCGGTTCATCAAACTCATGAATATAGCTGTAGCGTTTGTTAATCCAAAAGGCATGACCAGAAACTCGTAACGTCTGTATCTGGTTCGAAAAGTTGTCTTCTGTATATCCTCCTCCCTAACCCTTATCTGATGATATCCAGATCGTAAATCTATCTTTGAATAAATTGAGGTTCCCTGCAACTGATCAAATAAATCATCAATACGTGGGAGATGATATTTATTCTTTATTGTTACCTTATTCAGTTGCCTGTAGTCGATACACAATCACATCGAGCCATCTTTCTTTCTAACAAATAGGACTGGAGCACCCCAAGGCGATACACTAGGACGTATGTCTCCCTTTTCAAGAAGATCTTGTAAGTGAGTTTTCAGTTCCCTCAATTCTGCCAGTGCCATCCTATATGGTGTACGAGAACAAGGGATGTGCCGAGCAATAACTCGATTCCAAACTCCACCTCATGAACCGGTGGAAATCCTGGAATCTCATCAGGAAATACATCAGCAAACTCAGCAACCACAAGTATATCCTCTATTCTCACTTCCTCTTTCTTTTCAGTAACATCAACTGCATAAATAAGATATCCATCGTTTCCACGCTCCAATAACCTGGAATTCTGACAGCATATACTAATGGATTCGTGGACGAGAACCCCGCCCATAGAATGTCCATCGCTCTCCCTGCTCAGATGTAAACTGCACTGTCCGCTGATAACAATCGACAGTAGCCCGATATTTTCGTAGAATATCAATACCCATAATACCATCAAAATCAAGTATATCAAGAATAATCAAATCAGCCCGTATTTCATTACCCTCATAAGCAATAATGATGTTTGGTATCATCGATGTAACTACCATATCTTTCCCAGTGGGTGTCGAGACATATAGAGGTGTAGACAAGGGAGACGAGCTCATATGATGCAGCATGACATATCTCAACGAAATAAAAGAAGGGGAAGCACCCGTATCAATAAGAATAAAAGCAGTATAAGAACACAAATAACACTTACCCACGATCACATCATCTCGTGCTTCCTCTGCTTGTTCCCTCGTCAATGCATATACCTGCCTCTGAGATGGTCCAAAACCCCGTCCTCGTGTCTGTCCTCCTGGTGGTCGAGGGACAAACCGCTGCTGCTGAAGTGTCCTCTCCGACGAACTACCTCTGGACGAACTACTTCTGCCAGATCATGAATCCTGCCAACTACCACGGCTCAGACACTCTCTCGCCATATGGCCAATGCCTCCACACTCGTAACAAGTAATATCAGTCTGGGTACAATCTCGGACCAAATGAGGTCCTCCACATCGATAACATCTCAGCTCTTGGGAACCATTACCTCAACCCCTGAATAAAGTGTCGCATCTTGGCATGAGGACTAGTAGCTATATGCGGTACATATTTCAGTAAGGAAGAATACTGAAATGCATACTCTGATACATACAAGTTTCCCTGCTTCAAATTTTCAAATTCTTTCTCTTTTCTCTGTCTAGCAGCCATAGAGAAATACCTGTCTAGAAATCGTGTACGGAATGCATCCCAATCAACAGTAGACCCCTGAGCTAGCAATGCAGTCTCAGTCATCTTCCACCACAAATACACTTTTTTAGAAAGTTGAAATTCTGCCTGTGATGCCCGGGAATTAATGGTATTAATCTCGGTGTGGTAATGACCTCAATGGATTTTAATTGTGCCAATTATGAATTAATTACGGTGTTGGAACACCCGAGGATGTTAAATCGGGTATTTGGGATCCTTGGATCCAAACGTTGAGATTGTATTCTCATCGTGGTGAAAAACCTTGGAATTTGGTTTTTGGTGGGGTCTGGGGTCCGGGGTGCTTTGTTTTGGGGCTAGTGTTGGAAATTGAGGCTTGAGAGATAATTATTGAAAACAGATGTTTTTTAATGAATCATGATGTATTTGTGGAGTTATTGGTATTTTGGAGCCTTGGTACTATATATACCAAGTGGACTCGGTGTTTCGTCATTGCACGAAATATCCTCTCTCTCTTCTCTCTCCCTCTCTCCCCGCTTCCCACCCATTTCCCCCAAACCCCTCTTTTCTTCCCTTGAAGAAAATGGTTGGAAGCTCGGCTCGAGAGCCGAATTTCTCGAAGAAAAGTTGGTAATCTTCTTCCCCTCGACTTTACCTTCGTTTTGATTATTGTATTGTTGTTTTTGGTTAAGGTATGTGTTGGGTTTGGATTTGGGGAATTTTTTGGTTAAAATTCAAAGTTGAGTCTTGGAGTTTTTATTGGGTTTAAATGGAGTATTTGAGGTGTTGTTGGTGTATGGGGTGTTGATTTTGAGTTTGGGTGTGAAAAACACCATTAAAGCTCGAATTTTTCGGAAACCCGCAGGTCGCGATCGATCGCGGCTTGGCACCGATCGATCGCGACATTGTACTGATTTTGGGAAGACGGTGAGCAGTAACGGCGATCGATCGCGATGTATGGGCGATCGATCGCGGGGGACTCGGCGATCGATCGCGAGATTTGACGATCGATCGCGGCGTATTTTATCTCGGGCAGTAGTCTTGCGCGATCGATCGCGCCTGAACGGTGATCGATCGCGGCCCTGTTTTGGTTGGTATTTTTGGAATTTTTGAAAATGTCGGGATTTTGGAATCGAGGTTTATTTAGCCGATTTTCAGGGCAATATCTACATTCCAATGGAATGCTATACTTTTAAAATGAAATGGTTGGAGCCAAATTTTAATAATAAAATGGAATACTCGATTGAGTAATTGGTAAACCTTTGTATTACTTAAAATGAAATATTTGGGTATTATGCATGCTTAGCTCGGGTCTTTTAAAATGGTTAATCGTCATGGATTGACGATAGGTTTGGAGGTTGTGAACGTGCTTAGGCATGTGGTTGCATGCTTGTGATTAATTGTGAGTTATTTATGTGTTAGCACATAATTCATTGGATCACGGTACTAGGGCAAAGGTTGGACTCGGACTACGAAATCATAAGGTACGTATAACGTACGATCATAGCCTTTTTATATTATTGCAACTGTGGAATGCATGGTTTATATTGTATTTGCAATAAATTGACATATATATTAGGAAATATATGGTGCCGCTTTTGAGCGATCAATGATTGGGTTGTTGTCGCTGTTGAGCGAACATCGGTTATGACGCCGCTACTGTTGAGCGTGCGCAAGGTTAAAATGCCGCTATTGTAGAGCGAGCGATGAAATGGAACTATAAAATTATTGGATTGAGACATGTGATATCTATAGTCATTGTTTAATGATATAATCATATTTGATTGTGAAACTGGCATGGTAGGCGTGAATTTAGTTAATCAATGAGATGATTAAACTGGCTTTTGGGAATTTGATGGTTTCAGTTATTTTGAGAACAGGAACAACACAGGGGATCCGGATGAGGATGATACCATCCACGGAGTATCATTTAAGATTCATGGCATTTACATTCTGTAAATTATGAATTGTAATATTGTTCTTATTGGATTGGTGGTATTGGTATGCTCACCCCGTGTGGGGGCTGTCTCTGTTGGGACGTGTGTCACGTCGATAAGCTGGTACGAGCCTATGGAGACAGTGCTTTGCTAGCCAGATATCGTGGTAATGATATAGTGTGATTGTTGGAGCCATGATACTGGACGATGGAACCGAGTTTGGTGAATCGTATGATGATACGATGAAAGCTTTTGGCAGGCTTTTGATTGTCCCTTTGTAGCATGATGTTGAGGCATGTGACATCCCATGAGAACGTTTATACGTCTATTGTTTTGAGGGATTTGTCTGGGGCAGCTCATAATGTTGGAGTACTAACAAGAGAATCATCAAGTCGTTATTGACTCGATCTGAGGGAACCCGTGCATTTGGGATGCAATGGGTGTTATTGTATCCAGTTTTCCGAACAGTGGTTCGAGACTTGTGGATCTCGAGTTCGATGGCACTCCCCTTGTGGGGAAGGAGGTAGTATTATACCCATTTGGAAATCTTTGAAAGATTCGGTAAGTTGGTACGTGTAGTGTTGATTTTGGGAATCACACCGTGTTGTTCATCGTCGATTATCGTTCTCCACTGGGTAGGGAATGACTCAGAATTGATAGTTGTGTTTGGGGCTTAGGGGTATGTTGTAGATACCCGAGCCAAGTGCATTGAGTATGCATGTGATGTCAGTGCTTATGCAAGTATACCGGCGAGTATACGGATGCCAGTTATTGATTTCCTTCTTGTCAAGCATAGAGTTATGCTACTTTTGGATGGTTAAATCTCTGATGAGAGATATGGAACACCTTGAGATTGGGAATCTCCATGGCACGATGATTATGAGGGATAATCATGAAGTTAGTTGACTTCCCTTGAGGAGGGATTATCTTGTGTGGGTTGAGATGTTCCCTGGTTGGTGTTTCCCTTCGAGTTATACGATAGCCTTCCCAAGTTTGGATTGTTAAATCCTAGGATTGCCAAGGGATGGCAGAAATTCAGATTGGTTGGGTGTCGCTGCCGACACAAGCGTTGAGGATGCAATGGGTTTATTGCATGTCCTTTCAGAATTTGAACTCTGTGGAGTCTCGATGGTTTGTTTATGATCAGGATGTGATCCTTGGAATATCCGGAAGTGGGTGTCTTGTGAGATGTCTTCTGTGTGAATCTGTGGCCGTGAGTTGCCCAAATTGAGTTGCAATGATGCGACTGCTCATTTGATGGAGGAGGTTTGGAAGTGGAAACCAGGCTTGGTATGTGTACATCGTGGTATGCTAGTGTTTTTCCTCGTAATGATGTGTGTTAGACATCGTGAGTCATGATAGAGATGTCTTTGAATGATATCTACGATAGAATTGGGAGCGATTCGAATCCTTGCAGTTTCAGTTGACTAACTATTGATGCGCAGGAGGGTGATCCAGGGTGCTTTTGGATTGTTAGCGTTGAGTTGTGCTGACGCTCTTTGACGTTATGATGGATTTGGAAGTCTATTCCACTCCAGAGATTGACACGAGGTCAACGTTCTCACGGTTGAGGTGTCATTCATGATGCGTTCTTACTAGTGGTATTAGAACTAAGGATGACTGTCCGATCTACAGTCGTAAGTATTGGTTGTTTTGCAGTCATGAGGGACTGACTTTTGGGATGACCCGCATCGAGGTACGTTTTGCCTCTTGGGTGATATGTTGGTTTTGGTAAGTCGCTCTGTTTCAGAGTTTGAAGAGAGGTAAGTATCCTCGCGGTTTTTAAGACGATCCTGATATGGTCAAGAATCGAGGTTATGACTTCATGTTGTTGTGTAGCCTGGGTGTTACGTGATACACCGGTGCTAATTTCGAGGACGAAATTCTTTTAGTGGGGGATATTGTGATGACCAGAGATTAGGGATGTTAATCCCGGAGTGTTAATAACCCGTAAAGTTGTTTTACGTGGTGATTTGGAGTTTAATCGCGGTGTTGGGCCTTCTGGGCTCGTTTATTTGGGTAGTTGGGATTGTTGGATCCCGAGGTTGAGATCGTATTCTCATTTCGGTGAAAACCTGTGAGTTGGGTTTTTAGTGTGACTCGAAATCTCGGGTGCTTGGTGTGGGCACCGGTAGGGGGTTTTTGAGTTAGAGAGAGAGTTTTTGAAAACAGATGATTTTTAATGAATCATGATGTATTTGTGGGGCTATTAGTATTTTGGGGTATTTTTGCTATAAATACCAATTGAACCCGAGATTTTAATTGGAAAATCATTTCAGCCCGTTTCCTCCTCTCTCTCCCGTGCCCGCGCTGCTTCCCGATTTTCCCCAGACCCACGCCGCTTCCAGACGTGCGCCCGCCGCCGTCCGGCCGCCGTTCGGCGCGTGCGACCCGCCCCCGGCTTCATCTCGTCGAGGCGCAGCTATCCCCTCCGGCAATTGAGAGTTTCGTCGCGTTTTGAAGTCGAATTTTGCGGAAGTGCGCCGATCCCCAATTCCTAGGGTTCATCGATTTCGAACGTTTTTCTTCCGATTTTCGATTGGGTAACCCCCCTTACCCCTTTTTCGTTGTTATTGTGTATTTCCCTGCTATTTTTGGATGGATTAGTTCGAATTCTTGCTATTGGTGTTGGGGTTGGTTCGAATTTTTGGTTGTGTGCTTGAGGTGGGTTCGAAAATTGGGGATTTTGGCTTGGGGATGATGATTTTCGTTGTTAATTGATTAATTCATGTTTTAGATGAATTATGGTAATTATTTGGGTTGGATTTGTGTTGTTAGGGTTCGAATTTTTGGGGTTTTTTGGCAAGGGGTGATGGTCCTTGCTATTGATAGATTTATTACATGTTTTAGATGTACTATGATGTTTAGTTTGAGTTCGATTTGTGTTGTGACGGTTCGAAAATTGTGGGGTGTTCTTGAGCAATTTTTCGATAATGGTTATTGTCGTGTGAGGGTTATGGGTGTGCTTGAGCATGGGTTGCATGTTCGTAATTAATTGTGAATTAATTTATCGTGTTAGCACATCGTTCCTCGGAGCATGGAACTCGAGCAAGGTTTGGCTCGGACTTCGGAGATTTAAGGTACGTGCGACGTACGAGCATTACTTTATATGAGAGCATTTGTGAAATGCATAATGTATATTGACTTCATCGATGGTTGTGCGCATGGCTATATTTATGTGTTGATATATATGGGGTACTGGGCCTATATGACTGTTGTACGGCATTTGAGATGCCTGAGAATGATCGTGGGATCATGTACTCATTATAAGACATGTGAGATGTCTAGGTATAATGGAAAATTTGTAAAATAAATGCTAGGCATTTGAGCTATCTATGATTGATAGTGAAATTGAGAAATCAGTACTAGATATTGAGATATCTATATTTGTATGTATAATGAACTTGGAATCATTGATTATTGATACTTGAGAATCAGGACATGCTATGAGTTAAATCAATGTGTTGATTTACTGATTTATGAGATTTGATGAGTTTGATGATTGTGAGAACAGGGACAGTACACGGAATCCCGGCTGAGGATGTTGCCATCCAGGGAGTATCATTTAAAATTCATTAATATTAACTTGTGTTGTAAATTATGAATTTCATTATTGTGATTATGAGATTTTGTGTATTGGTATGCTCACCCCGTTGGGGGCTGTCTCTGTTGGGGCAGGTGAACAGGTGCATCGATGGCTATGGAGCTGGGCTCGAGCTGTTGATTGGATGCACTCACAGGATCGTGGTACCAGGGCTTGATGGAGCACGGTATCGTATAGAGTACTTATATACACCCGAGGTTTATATACACATTTATGATGCTCGCTTGTGAGCATGGATATTCTTGTATATGGGTTGTATATAAAGGCATGAGCCTTTCTCTCTTTTCATTATATGTTGCATGCAATTGTGGTAGAATTGCTAATGATATGAGAGTCGTTAGTGTATTATGTGGGTGTTGAAACCCACTTTTGTCGTCTTATGTGTGGTGTCTTCCCTGGCTGGGAATTTACTGTGTGTTCAGTATTCTGTTGGGTATTGTGTATTCCCTGGCCGGGAATTATATTATATGATGTGCTTTTGTTTTGGGATAGCTCAATTTACGGGGAGACTCTGCCCAAATTTTTATAAAAGTCCACAATGTGAAAAGTGGCAAAATGGGGATGGTAATGGGCAACTCTATGAGTCTATATGTTAGTAGAGATGATCTTATAACGTTGAATATTAAAGGAATTTTGTAAGCATCATTTGAGCTTCCCGATTGACTTTTTATTGAAAGCATGTGCCACACATAATGGTTAATACACTAATTAAGGGTTAAGGGCACGGGGGGTCCTTACAGGTGTAGACAATGGAGACGAGCTCATATGATGCAGCATGACATATCTCAACGAAATAAAAGAAGGGGAAGCACCCGTATCAATAAGAATAAAAGCAGTATAAGAACACAAATAACACTTACCCACGATCACATCATCTCGTGCTTCCTCTGCTTGTTCCCTCGTCAATGCATATACCTGCCTCTGAGATGGTCCAGAACCCCGTCCTCGTGTCTGTCCTCCTGGTGGTCGAGGGACAAACCGCTGCTGCTGAAGTGTCCTCTCCGACGAACTACCTCTGGACGAACTACTTCTGCCAGATCATGAATCCTGCCAACTACCACGGCTCAGACACTCTCTCGCCATATGGCCAATACCTCCACACTCGTAACAAGTAATATCAGTCTGGGTACAATCTCGGACCAAATGAGGTCCTCCACATCGATAACATCTCAGCTCTTGGGAACCATTACCTCAACCCCTGAATAAAGTGTCGCATCTTGGCATGAGGACTAGTAGCTATATGCGGTACATATTTCAGTAAGGAAGAATACTGAAATGCATACTCTGATACATACAAGTTTCCCTGCTTCAAATTTTCAAATTCTTTCTCTTTTCTCTGTCTAGCAGCCATAGAGAAATACCTGTCTAGAAAACGTGTACGGAATGCATCCCAATCAACAGTAGACCCCTGAGCTAGCAATGCAGTCTCAGTCATCTTCCACCACAAATACACTTTTTTAGAAAGTTGAAATTCTGCCTGTGATGCCCAGGAATTAATGGTATTAATCTCGGTGTGGTAATGACCTCAATGGATTTTAATTGTGCCAATTATGAATTAATTACGGTGTTGGAACACCCGAGGATGTTAATCGGGTATTTGGGATCCTTGGATCCAAACGTTGAGATTGTATTCTCATCGTGGTGAAAAACCTTGGAATTTGGTTTTTGGTGGGGTCTGGGGTCCGGGGTGCTTTGTTTTGGGGCTAGTGTTGGAAATTGAGGCTTGAGAGATAATTATTGAAAACAGATGTTTTTTAATGAATCATGATGTATTTGTGGAGTTATTGGTATTTTGGAGCCTTGGTACTATATATACCAAGTGGACTCGGTGTTTCGTCATTGCACGAATATCCTCTCTCTCTTCTCTCTCCCTCTCTCCCCGCTTCCCACCCATTTCCCCCAAACCCCTCTTTTCTTCCCTTGAAGAAAATGGTTTGAAGCTCGGCTCGAGAGCCGAATTTCTCGAAGAAAAGTTGTAATCTTCTTCCCCTCGACTTTACCTTCGTTTTGATTATTGTATTGTTGTTTTTGGTTAAGGTATGTGTTGGGTTTGGATTTGGGGAATTTTTTGGTTAAAATTCAAAGTTGAGTCTTGGAGTTTTTATTGGGTTTAAATGGAGTATTTGAGGTGTTGTTGGTGTATGGGGTGTTGATTTTGAGTTTGGGTGTGAAAAACACCATTAAAGCTCGAATTTTTCGGAAACCCGCAGGTCGCGATCGGTCGCGGCTTGGCACCGATCGATCGCGACATTGTACTGATTTTGGGAAGACGGTGAGCAGTAACGGCGATCGATCGCGATGTATGGGCGATCGATCGCGGGGGACTCGGCGATCGATCGCGAGATTTGACGATCGATCGCGGCGTATTTTATCTCGGGCAGTAGTCTTGCGCGATCGATCGCGCCTGAACGGCGATCGATCGCGGCCCTGTTTTGGTTGGTATTTTTGGAATTTTTGAAAATGTCGGGATTTTGGAATCGAGGTTTATTTAGCCGATTTTCAGGGCAATATCTACATTCCAATGGGAATGCTATACTTTTAAAATGAAATGGTTGGAGCCAAATTTTAATAAGAAAATGGAATACTCGATTGAGTAATTGGTAAACCTTTGTATTACTTAAAATGAAATATTTGGGTATTATGCATGCTTAGCTCGGGTCTTTTAAAATGGTTAATCGTCATGGATTGACGATAGATTTGGAGGTTGTGAACGTGCTTAGGCATGTGGTTGCATGCTTGTGATTAATTGTGAGTTATTTATGTGTTAGCACATAATTCATTGGATCACGGTACTAGGGCAAAGGTTGGACTCGGACTACGAAATCATAAGGTACGTATAACGTACGATCATAGCCTTTTTATATTATTGCAACTGTGGAATGCATGGTTTATATTGTATTTGCAATAAATTGACATATATATTAGGAAATATATGGTGCCGCTTTTGAGCGATCAATGATTGGGTTGTTGTCGCTGTTGAGCGAACATCGGTTATGACGCCGCTACTGTTGAGCGTGCGCAAGGTTAAAATGCCGCTATTGTAGAGCGAGCGATGAAATGGAACTATAAAATTATTGGATTGAGACATGTGATATCTATAGTCATTGTTTAATGATATAATCATATTTGATTGTGAAACTGGCATGGTAGGCGTGAATTTAGTTAATCAATGAGATGATTAACTGGCTTTTGGGAATTTGATGGTTTCAGTTATTTTGAGAACAGGAACAACACAGGGGATCCGGATGAGGATGATACCATCCACGGAGTATCATTTAAGATTCATGGCATTTACATTCTGTAAATTATGAATTGTAATATTGTTCTTATTGGATTGGTGGTATTGGTATGCTCACCCCGTGTGGGGCCTGTCTCTGTTGGGGCAGGTAAATAGGTACATCGATGGCTTGGGAGTTGAGCTCAAGCTATGGATTGGAGGTGCTTCCAGGATCGGAGTACCAGTGATGGTATTGAGCACATTGGTTTATACATTTGATGCACATACATTTGTTGATGCTCGCATGTGAGCACTGTTATATGTGTATATGGTTTGTATAAATAGGGCATGGGCCTTTCTCTCTTCATTTATTGTTACATGCAATTAAGCATGGGATTGCAAAATGAATTGAGATCATGTTAGTGTATTATAAGATGCATACATTGTAGTTGAATGGTATGGGGGATTTGGGCATTAAGTTGTTAATGCAAGAAATTTTATTACTGGTATATTATGCTGTGTAAGCATGTAGTTGTTTCCCCCATGAATACATGATTGTATGCACTAATGGCAGGGATTAATACACTAATAGATGGTTAAGGGCACAGGGGTCCTTACATTAGTGGTATCAAAGCAGTGGTTTGCTCTTTGGGGCTGTCGAGGGCCTAGGAACATGTCAATGGGAATGAGTAGCACATATTTGTGCATGATAGTAGTTAGTGTTGTGTGACACAACTATATTTCTTATGTACGTTTATGATATGTGTTCATAATTGGAATATGTTGTTGCTAACCATGGTGGTTGCAGGGTCATATGGTATGTGGATTATGCATTGTGGTTGCATATAATTCGAGTGATGATTTTAATGTTTTGCCGCTAAATGTTGAAGCGACGGTGAATTCCGCATGTCACATTTGAAGCGAGGTGCATTAAAAATACACTCTTAACGATGTATATTGGTATATGGATTATGCATTATGGTTGCATATATGGCGTAGCGATGTGAATACTTGCCGCCTTCATGGCGTAGCGATGTGAATACTTGCCGCTGTCATACCGTAGCAATGAGAGAATATTTGCCGCTAATACGAAGCGAAGAACACGACCGCTGTCATATCATAGCGATGGATATTATTTGCCGTTGGTATTGTCTAAGCGAGGGGTATTTTCGCTGTCATATTAACGCGAGGGGTATTTCCGCTGTCAAGATAAATCGAGGAGTAGTGGCGCCGCTGTCATACCATCGCCATGAAGAATATTTGCCACTTAAGCGAGGGATATTATACCGCTAATATGGCATAGCGGTGAGCTTTCCGCTATCATATGATAGCGATGAAGAATATTTGCCGCTTAAGCGATGGATATTATGCCGATGGTATGTCGAAGCGAAGTAGCGAAGAGGGATATTTGCCGCTTTATAGTGAGGGATATCATGACGCTAGTCTTTTGGCGATGGTTCATGCCGCCGGGTATTCTATATAGCGATGGTTCATTCCGCTAGTCTTATGGCAATGGTTCATGCCGCCGAGTATTCTATATAGCGATGGTTCATTCCGCTAGTCTTTTGGCAATGGTTCATGCCGTCGGGTATTCTACATAGCAATGGTTCATTCCGCTAGTCTTATGGCGATGGTTCATGCTGCCGAGTATTCTATATAGCGATGGTTCATTCCTCTACTTCTTTTAGCGATGGTTTATGCCGTCGGTATCTACATTGGCGATGGTACATTCTGCTACATCTATGGCGATGGTTCATGTTGCCAGGTATTATATAGCGATGGTGCATTCCGCTACATCTATGTTGATGGTTCATGCCACCGGATACATATAGCGATGGTAAATTCTGCTACATCTATGGCGATGGTTCATACCGCCAGATATCTATAGCGAGGATTTATGTGATACCCTCGAAATAATTAATTGCAATTTGGGCATTAATTATGTTTATATGATTAATTATGGTGATAATTGATTTATGTGTTAGAATTAATTATCTTGATGAAATGCTTAGTCACATGGTAGGCGTGACCCGGGGGTGCATTTCAGGGTGCATGTTGTGCATGTTGGGAAAACTGGATTTTAACATGGATTATTCATGTTGGTTGTTAATTATTTGGAAATCATGAATTTATTGGGAGTTTGATGCATTTTTGTAAAATGCTTTTAAAATACCATGTTGGGGTATTTTGTACATCATGTTAATGTTTGGGTATAATTTTAATTAACCATTATAACCCATTATCCCACCTTTTACCCATCACTTTACATTCACTTTACCCTCACTCTTAAATCCCCAAATTCATTCCCAACCCTAAACCCCTTCCATTTTCGAAATTTGGCAAAGGAGGAAGGAGAAATCTTCACAAAATCTTTGTTTGTGAGATTATTGGTAGGATTTGGAGTCCTCAAGAGGTATGGAACCCTTCCTAAAGTTTTAATGGTGTTTAGTTTTGAAATGGGTTGGCATTTTGGGTTTTTATGTGGGTTTGTTTTGGGTATGTGTTGTATGTTGTTGGGGTATGATTTTTGAGGTGTTTCATGTGGGTTTTAGTGAGTTATGATGGTATTTGAGTTGTTGGAATGTTTGAGTTTGAAGTGTATGTGGGAGAACATGGAAAATGCTCAAAAATGGTGAGAAATCACGCACACAGCAGGTGGCGATCGATCGCTACAAATGCAGCGATCGATCGCCGAAGGGCCGTGGCAAAAACCATTGCGAGCGATCGTTCGCTGGAAATGTCGCGATCGATCGCGGCGAGCCAGTAAGGTCTAGCGATCGATCGCTACATCGAAGCGATGGATCGGTAAGGCTCGCGATCGATCGCCTCGATGTAGCGATCGATCGCCAGCAATAGAATAGTGGGAAATGATGTTTTTTGTTGAATTTTTGGTATTTGACTATTATTTGGCTTCTAATATTGGGTTGTGTGATTGTGTAGAACCATCCCAGGTGGCGACGCAACCAATGAAGTAAAGTCATACCAAATCCCACTTTTGGAAAGGTACGTAGAAGACGTACGGGCACCCAACGGTACATGTATCTATTATACTCATTGATTATGCATTGTGGATGCGAGTATATATGGAATTATGCATTGTGGATGCAAATACATGTTGAATTATGCATGATGATTGTATATGCATATGATGATTATTGGTGCACATCCCATGAGTCATGGTTATCACCTTGATGATTTTAATGATTGCCGCCATTTATTTTGTGCCGCTAAATGTGAAGCGAGGGGTGGGAGTACCGCATGTCACATTGAAGCGAGGTTATCATATGTGGCGAGGAAAGAATATTTGCCGCTAAAATGTGAAGCGAGGGGTGCGAGTACCGCATGTCCATTGAAGCGAGGTTATTCTATGCCGCTTATATGTGAAGCGAGGGGCATTAAAATACATTGTGATGAACAGACTAGGGATTGGTAATTGGTGAATATGGAATGGTTTTATGTCATGACATGTGTGAACCATTAAATAATCTATTGATTATACTCGTGAGTTATGGTACAGGGACAACAAAAAAGGGAGCGTTTAAAATGCATGGGAAACAAACAGGAAGTGTTTTATTACGGTTTATGCATTTACGCCTTATATTCATATTGTGTTGAATATGGATTATTATATGCTCATGTTTTGGGGGTTGTCCTTGTAGGTACATTTTGGCATGAAAAAGGGGCTAAGGCGGGTTGAGGCGGTGAGCTCGTGAAGAACGCTTTTGATAGGAAGGACAGGATTATTTTGTATAGTATCTACTCTAGGAGTAGTGTAAAGCTATAGGGAATAACATTCATTTGTTTAAGAATGTAATTAATCCATTTGATAGTCCTTAACTTGGCATGTAATTCTTAAGGCTCAAAGTCTCAACACGAACTATTAAACTTTGATAATGCATATTAGCTCTATTTATGCCTTTAATCCGCACTTAAGGAACTATGGTCCTTACATTAGTGGTATCAGAACAGTGGTTAGAGAACCCGGGAATGAGTGAATGGTAGCCTTAGCATGATTGGCTAGGTGCTTACATTTGGGGCATGTTTATGCATGTGGTGCATATCGATGTATATACTGTTATACTAACATGCTTATTATCATTCCTGTTATCTAACGGCATAACATATATATTGTTGTTTTGGAATTTTTGTTAACCTTTGTGTTACAGCATGGCGGCTATGAACTTGGGGAACCTCAATGAAGAGGTAGGACGTTGGTAGTGTTAATGCGAGCATTGGTCAGACAAACCCTTTACCTCCACCAGCTGTAGGTGTGGAACCGGTGGCTCAGTTGTTACTACCTGGTGAGCTCAGTTTGACTCAGTTTCTGACCTTCCACCCGCCCATGTTTGAGGGGACAGAGACATGGGAAGTGGCTGAGGAATGGCTTGAGAGACTGGAACAGATTTTTGTGTCCGCTCCTTGTGCTAGGACGGCATGGCTGAGGTTGTCAGAGTTCCAGCTAGCAAAGAAACCTTCCATGTGGTGGAAGACTACAGTGATGGAACTAAGGGCTCAGGGTGTATTGATCGATTGGACTCTCTTCAGAACCCGGTTTCTGAACCGGTATTTTTCTGCGGTTGCGAGATAGATAAAGGAAGATGAGTTCACAAACTTGAAGCAAGGAGGTATGTCAGTGTCAGACTACGCTATGCACTATTCTTCATTGCTGAGGTATGTCCCTCATATTGCCACAAGCGGACATGCAAAGATGAGGCACTTTCTAAAGGGGTTACGGCCGGAGCTATTTGACCGGGTTATCACCAACAACCCCACTTCTTTCGATGATGCTCTTACTAGAGCAGAACTTGCGGAGATCGGAGTTGGGGCCTACCCTAATGCTGTACCCCCACACACGCCATAGCAGAGGCAAGCTACTGACAGCTTGAGGCCCCGAGGAGAGTCATTTAACCTCGTGGTGCTTCTTCATCCTCTCGGTTCAGTGGAAAGAAACCTTTTAATCGGAAGCAAGAGAATAGGAAGAGCAATTGGTCGGCCAATCGGGGGCCTATGCAAGGGAATAGATCGGGGGAGATAAGGTGCGACAATTGTGGAGGGCCACACTTTTCAAGCAATTGCCCTGCTTGTTACAGTTGTGGTAAGATGGGCCACATCTCTTGGTATTGCCCCACTCGGGGAGGACAGTCAGATTTTCAAGGGAACAGACCGAGATTTGAGGACAGGACAGTGCATCAGAGGCAGCAGATTATGCCTCGACCATCGAGAGGTCAGACAGTGGGACCGTCCCAGGGGCAGGTGTATGCACTGACCAGAGAGCAGGCCCAGGCAGCCCCGGAGGAGGTGATCGCCGGTACGTGCCATTTATTTACGTACCCTGCTTTTATTTTGATAGATACATGTGCCTCCCACTCTTTTGTATCTGTTGGCTTTGTGGAGAGACACCATATGCGCACGTCTTCGTTACCCACACCTCTCATGGTCTCGACACCCACTGGAAGAAGTGTTATTGCCGATCAGTTTCTTGCGGATTGCCTCATTTATTTTGAGGGCAACGAGTTGAAGACAGATATGATTTTGTTGGGCATGTAAGACTTCGATTGCATTGTGGGCATCGACATTCTGAACAGATATCAGGCAGTGGTAGATTGTCGGCAGAGAACAGTACGGTTCAGATCTGATTTGGGGTTTCAGTGGACTTTCTATGGCAACGGTTCTCGTGCGAAGATTTCGTTGATTTCGGCGGTCAAAATGTCCCAATTATTGGAAGTGGACATACGGGCTATCTTATCTATGCCGTGGACACGACGGGAAAGAGTATAGAATTAAGAGTTGAGGATGTACCAGTGGTAGCAGAGTTTGCTGATGTATTCCCAGAGGAGATTCCCAGATTCCCACCGGCTAGAGAAGTCGAGTATGGGATTGAGTTATTACCGGGGACATCAGCTATCTCTCGTGCACCTTACAGGATGGCACCGACGGAGTTAAGGGAATTGAAGGAAGAGTTACAGGAACTCCTTGATAAAGGATATATACGCCCTAGCGTATCGCCTTGGGGCGCACCAGTTCTCTTTGTGAAAAAGAAGGATGGTTCGATGCGGTTGTGTATCGATTACGGGCAACTGAATAAAGCCACGGTGAAGAACAAGTATCCTCTCCCAAGGATTGACGACTTGTTTGATCAGTTGCAAGGTACGAAGCTGTATAGCAAGATTGATTTGAGATCCGGGTACCACCAGATTTGGGTCAGAGAGGAGGATGTGCAGAAGATAACATTTCGGACTCGGTATGGGCACTACGAGTTCCTAGTGATGCCGTTCGGTGTGACGAACACCCCAGCTGTCTTTATGAGCTTGATGAACAGAGTGTTTCAACCATACCTTGATCAGTTCATCATAGTGTTCATTGACGACATACTCATCTACTCTCGGAGTGAGGAAGAGCATGTGAAACACTTGAGGACAGTACTCCAGATTCTGAGAGATCACCAGTTATATGCCAAGCTCAGCAAGTGTGAGTTTTGGTTGAGCAGTGTAGTATTTCTGGGGCATGTTATATCTAGCAGCGGGATATCGGTGGATCCCAGGAAGATTGAGGCTGTGATGGAGTGGGTTGCACCCACTTCTGTGCCCGAAATACGGAGTTTTCTTGGTTTGGCTGGCTATTATCGACGCTTCGTCGAAGGATTTTCAAAGATCGCCAAGCCGTTGACACAGTTGACCCAAAAAGGAGTACCATTCTTTTGGTTTGCGGCTTGTGAGGAAAGCTTCCAGGAGTTGAAACACCAGTTGACGACGTCGCCTGTGTTGGTGATTCCTACGGAGAACACTATGTTTGTCCTTTATACTGATGCATCGCTTCAGGGTCTTGGGTGTGTATAGATGCAAGATAAGCATGTGGTAGCTTATGCATCGAGGCAGTTGAAGCCGCATGAGACTAGATATCCAGTCCATGACTTGGAGCTGGCGGCTATTATCTTTGCCTTGAAGATTTGGAGGCATTATTTGTATGGTACGTCATTTACCATTTACACGGACCATAAGAACATGAAGTTCTTATTTACCCAGGCAGAACTGAATATGAGGCAGAGGAGATGGATGGACTTACTCAAGGATTATGATTGTGAAATTGAGTACCATCCTGGGAAAGCTAACTTGACAGCAGACGCCTTGAGCCGGAAGGTGAGGAGTACTGCTGAAGATGTCATACATTTGTCAGCCTTGATGACTTCCTATTGCCATCTGGGCTATGACTTCGACATAGATGCATCACCAGTGTATGTATCGACCTTATTAGCTGAGCCAGATATCTATGAGAATATCAGGAGAGCTCAGAGGACAGATGATGAGGTTCAGAGGTGGTTATCATTAGCACATCTTGGTCAGCCATCGAAGTTTAGAGTGGCTGATGATGGGTCCTTGAGACTGGGTAGCCGTTGGGTGGTTTTGAGTACACCGGAGTTGCGTAGAGGGATCTTGGAGCTAGCTCATAGCAGCAGGCTTAGTATTCACCCAGGTGGGAGGAAGATGTACAAGGATCTGTGTGATCAATTCTGGTGGAAAAGGATGAAACGGGATGTGATAGCATTTGTTAAGAGATGCTTGATCTGTCAACAGGTGAAGACAGAAAGGCAGAGGCCTTGTGGTGAGCTGAGGAGCTTAGAGATACCGGAGTGGAAGTGGGAGCACATATCTATGGACTTTGTGACCCACTTACCGAGGACTACTTCGGGTTGTGATGCCATTTGGGTGATCGTGGATAGACTGACAAAGGTGGCTCACTTCATTCCCTACAGTATGACGTACACATACTTGAGGATGGCTCAGTTGTATGTCCGGGACATAGTGAGACTGCATGAGATTCCAGTGTCTATTGTATCTGACAGAGATCCACGGTTCACATCTCATTTCTGGGAGGCCTTCAGTCAGCTTTGGGTACTGAGGTGAGGTTGAGCACCGCATATTATCCCCAGACGGACGGTCAGACTGAGCGTACTATACAGACGCTCGAGGACATGCTACGGGCTTGTGTATTAGAGTTTGATTCCTCGTGGCAAGATTCTTTGGCCTTGGTAGAGTTTTCTTACAATAACAGCTATCACACGAGTATTCATATGGCTCCATTTGAGGCTCTGTATGGTCGACGTTGTAGGTCGCCTTTGTACTGGGATGACTTGACCAGTAAAACAGTAGGAGGACCCGAACTGATTCGGGAAATGGAGGATAAGATAAAGGTTATCCGTCAGAAAATGAAGGTAGCCTAGGACAGACAGGCAGCCTATGCGAATAAACGGCAGAGACCGTTGGAGTTCCAGTTGGGAGACAGAGTCTTTTTTGAAGATCTCACCTTTCAGAGGTGTGGTTCGGTTTGGTATGCGTGGTAAATTGTCTCCGAGATATGTGGGACCGTATGAGATTTTGCAGCGCATCGGTACCTTGTCTTATCGTTTGGCATTGCCACCGTCGTTGTCTGGTATTCACGATGTGTTCCACGTATCTATGTTGCAGAAATATGAGCCGGGTCCGTAACATGTATTGCAGCCTTCTGAGGTACAGTTAGACTCTGATGTATCCTATGAGGAACGGCCAGTCCGGATTCTGGATAGAGCTGATCGCAGACTTCGGAACAAAGTGATACCGATGGTCAAGGTTCAGTGGGATCGCAGGGGTGTCGAGGAGGCTACGTGGGAGACGGAGCGGCATATGGTGCAGCACTACCCGGAACTGTTTTCTGGTATGTTATTTATGTTAAGTTTCATTTTGGGGTAAGTGCATGCGATTTCGAGGACGAAATCTTATAAGTAGGGGAGTATTGTGATACCCCCGAAATAATTAATTGCAATTTGGGCATTAATTATGTTTATATGATTAATTATGGTGATAATTGATATATGTGTTAGAACTAATTATCTTGATGAAATGCTTAGTCACATGGTAGGCGTGACCCGGGGGTGCATTTCAGGGTGCATGTTGTGCATGTTGGGAAAACTGGGTTTTACCATGGGTTATTCATGTTGGTTGTTAATTATTTGGAAAGCATGAATTTATTGGGAGTTTGATGCATTTTTGTAAAATGCTTTTAAAATACCATGTTGGGGTATTTTGTACATCATGTTAATGTTTGGGGTATAATTTTAATTAACCCTTATAACCCATTATCCCACCTTTTACCCATCACTTTACATTCACTTTACCCTCACTCTTAAATCCCCAAATTCATTCCCAACCCTAAACCCCTTCCCATTTTCGAAATTTGGCAAAGGAGGAAGGAGAAATCTTCGCAAAATCTTTGTTTGTGAGATTATTGGTAGGATTTGGAGTCCTCAAGAGGTATGTAACCCTTCCAAAAGTTTTAATGGTGTTTAGTTTTGAAATGGGTTGGCATTTTGGGTTTTTATGTGGGTTTGTTTTGGGTATGTGTTGTATGTTGTTGGGGTATGATTTTTGAGGTGTTTCATGTGGGTTTTAGTGAGTTATGATGGTATTTGAGTTGTTGGAATGTTTGAATTTGAAGTGTATGTGGTAGAACTTGGAAAATGCTCAAAAATGGTGAGAAATCGCGCACACAGCAGGTGGCGATCGATCGCTACAAATGCAGCGATCGATCGCCGAAGGGCCGTGGCGATAACCATTGCGAGCGATCGATCGCTGGAAATGTCGCGATTATTCGCCGCGAGCCAGTAATGTCTGGCGATCGATCGCTACATCGAAGTGATGGATCGGTAAGGCTCGCGATCGATCGCCTCGATGTAGCGATCGATCGCCAGCAACAGAATAGTGGAAAATGATGTTTTTTGTTGAATTTTTGGTATTTGACTATTATTTGGCTTCTAATATTGGGTTGTGTGATTGTGTAGAACCATCCCAGGTGGTGACGCAACCAAGGAAGTAAAGTCATACCAAATCCCACTTTTGGAAAGGTACGTACAAGACGTACGGGCACCCAACGGTACATGTATCTATTATACTCATTGATTATTCATTGTGGATGCGAGTATATATGGAATTGTGCATTTGATGCAAATACATGTTGAATTATGCAGGATGATTGTTTATGCATATGATGATTATTGGTGCACATCTCATGAGTCATGGTTATCACCTTGATGATTTTAATGATTGCCGCTATTTATTTTGTGCCGCTAAATGTGAAGCGAGGGGTGGGAGTACCGCATGTCACATTGAAGCGAGGTTATCATATGAGGCGAGGAAAGAATATTTGCAGCTAAAATGTGAAGCGAGGGGTGGGAGTACCGCATGTCCATTGAAGCGAGGTTATTCTATGCCGCTTATATGTGAAGCGAGGGGCATTAAAATACATTGTGATGAACAGACTAGGGATTGGTCATTGGTGAATATGGAATGGTGTTATGTCATTACATGTGTGAACCATTAAATAATCTATTGATTATACTCATGAGTTATGGTACAGGGACAACCAAAAAGGGAGCGTTTAAAATGCATGGGAAAAAAACAGGAAGTGTTTTATTACGGTTTACGCATTTACGCCTTATATTCATATTGTGTTGAATATGGATTATTATATGCTCATGTTTTGGGGGTTATCCTTGTAGGTACATTTTGGCATGAAAAAGGGGCTAAGGCGGGTTGAGGTGAGCTCGTGAAGAACGCTTTTGATAGGAAGGACAGGATAATTTTGTATAGTATCTACTCTAGGAGTAGTGTAAAGCTATAGGGAATGACATTCATTTGTTTAAGAATGTAATTAATCCATTTGATAGTCCTTAACTTGGCATGAATTCTTAAGGCTCAAAGTCTCAACACGAACTATTAAACTCTAATAATGCATATTAGCTCTATTTATGCCTTTAATCCACACTTAAGGAACTAGGGTCCTTACAATTTATGCCGCTGATTCTATAGCGAGGATTCATACTGCTGATTTATAGCTCGGGATTGTGCCGCCCACGAGCTATGGGTGTTGATTGTGTACCGCCATTGGACGCTATCTTATTAGCGATGAGTTATGGTATATTGCTGTTTTGTTAGCATTATTGATGAGATTATGAATATCATGTATTGACATATACCGTCACGTGTTTGACGATTAGAATGTGGATGTCATGTGTTGACATGTACCGTCACATGAGGATGATGACATGGAGGATGATCTATATGGACGGATGTCGTCAATACGATGAAAAATACAGTTAAGTGTATGTATTTAGTCGCATGGTTTGAGTGCCAATGATGGGCACAGGGTAGTGTCTGAGTCAATGGTTGACGAGACCATTATGCCGAGCAGGTTTGCTCGATGAATTATTGGATGCACTGTACAGGTGAGTGTACTGCATCATGTATTGGAGGTAAATGTTTTACGAGTAGTGGTACCATTGTGTATACTCGTTGAGATGGCTGTGGCCAAGTAGCTGTTGGTAGGAGTAGTTATTGAGGAAACTACTTGCTAATACTGATGTGGCGCGTGGTAGACATGGTCACACCCACACATGAGGGTGTGGAATAAATCCTAATGAAGGTGGCGTGACAGAACCATCGGAGGCAGAGGTGGTGGGCGAAGGTGGCGTGACAGAACCATCAATAAAACCAATAAGGTTTTGGCATGTGAAGAGGGGAACAATCTGATTTTTCCTTAGAAGGTAATTAGTGGAAGAAAACTTGATGGTGATCATATGGATCATAGTGGAAAAAGGAAAAAGAGAATCGTCAGAAGCAGTGGTGGTGGCTGCCATGAAGGATCGAAAAGAAGGGTGTTAGCCAAAGGGTTAGGCTGATACCATGTGAAGATTTATCAAACCACCTTAAACATTAGTGGGATATTGTATTCAATATATAATTGTGAACAATATACATGATAAGGAATAAATCTTAAATACAAGGAAACAAATCAAACTAAATATATTCTAATCTTTAGAGGATTCCAAAGTATACTTAGAGGATCCCAAAATATCCTCAACAATTCTTTACTGCATGAACGCGAATGAAGTTTACTCAAATCTTGACTCCCTGTAATTGTTGTGTGAAGGTGCCGTGGAGTGCAGTGTGAATGCGTAGCAGTTGCACGACTTGAATTCTTGTTATGAATATTTCCGGGCCTGAATGTGCAGGACTTTGAGTTCCAATTTTTTGCAATTGGGGAAGAAGACACTATGTTCCTTTTGATAGAGTAGGGTTAGTTTGATCATTTCATGCAAAATTGGGCCTAAAGAACTGTTTTTGGTGGATTGAGCCGAAAAAAATTTCTCCTACTGATAAAGGCCAGAAATTTGCTCATCTTTTAAACCCAACCCGTATCATTATCATAAAGCCCAAATCCCATTCTTTTTTTTATATAATAAACTCTCATTATATATTGATAATTTCTTTTTTAAGTGAATCTGCTTTATTTGTATTTATAATTTTGTTTAATTAAGATTTAAAAAAAGATATTTTTTTTTAATTGCAGGCCTGTGACGAAACTTTTTGGGTTTGTCTTGTGTTTGTAAGTGGGGTAGTTAATACTTGTTGTACAATTATGTTGTTTCTTAATTATGTGTTTGCCATTAATTATTATTATTTATTTAATTAATACCATTTTTATGATATTATTTCGATAAAAAACATAGTCATACTCTTCATCTTTTTGGATTATTATTATTTGTGTATCTAATTTAATTTAAGTACTAACTATTGTCAATCTATAAAAAAGAGAGAGAGAAAGAAATATTAACTATTATGATACGTTAGATTTATTATGTAACTTCATATAAGAATTTTTATATACAATAATTATGATATTTAGTTTAGCCCATCCAAATATGAAATTAGTTGATTCGCCATGCTTAGTGCTCATGTCTACTATTAGGCACTATTTGGTGCGAGTGTTTAGACTGGATTGTTGAATGATTTTCATGTTAAATCATTGTTTGGTACATTTTTTAAGAATCGAGGTTTATCACACAAAGAATTGATAATATGGTATTAAATGCAGGTTAATAAACCCACCAATCTCCATGCGAATTAACAAACTCATGTTGTACAATATTCATGATTATGTGTTAAATTATCAATAAAGCCCTTTGCCCTAGAATTTTGTGTTGCTTTAGCTTTCATTTTAAGACATAACATTTTTGAACAAACAACAAGAGCTTTGTCCAAATTAAATCGTGTCTTGATGAAGGTAGATCTCGTCTACATCTCGAAGGTAATTCATGTGGTCTTCATTTTCAACTAGTTCGATAAGTGCCGCCTATTTAATGTGGTGGTGTGCTTCGTCAATATCTTCATCATCTTCGTCACTTCTATATTCTCATTCTGACAATAATATGGAGAGCAACTACCGACGAAAAAACAAACCCAAACATGACATTTATAAATATTTAAATATCGATTCACATGACATATGTCAAGCACCTAGACATTAATATTCATTTTACTAAAATAATTTACAGTATTACAGCAACTTACAACAAATGTAAATATTCATTCGGCTGCGTCGTCTGCATGGGTTTTCGTAAAGCTACACCGACACAGGAGTCATTTTATTTGAAACCATATAAGGCTATTTAGGTCATTTCAAATAATAGTTATCATCTATACAATGATTTATCAAGTACACCAAACACGTTATTATTTTCCATGTGGTAGTAATCATAGGCACCAAACACAATATATTAATCCATTACTTTAATATTCCTTTTAAATATCAATCTTTTTATCTATCAGTTAATAAGTGTCGTTTTTACACTTTTTTTGAGGTAATTTTCTAGTTGTTTTCGTATTGATTCGTGGACAATATCACGCTTTTTGATATTAATTTGCATTTATCAGGAATTTAGGTAAAAGAATGAGGAAGTGAAGTAAATGAGCTTAAAACGATGAAAAATGACTCAAAAGAGCAAACAGTTTGAAGAAACGGCGAAAACTCAACTTTTGGAGAAAAAGTTTCACCAATAGATCGGTAGTCTTGGACCGATCGATCGGTCCAATGATGTAGGTCAAGTTAAAAATTGAAGAATTATCGATCGATCGACAGCCATGTTACGATCGATCGGTCGTGTGCCATGGCTAAAAGGAATACCGATCGACGGTATATCTTACTGATAGATTGGTAGGCGGAACATTCTGAAAAAAATACCTTTTAGAGTTTGTACATGGAATATACTTAGTCACCCTCCTCTATAAATATCTCATGGACGAAAATAATCAGATGATCGCCATAATTCACCACTTCTCAACCTAGGAATAGCCTCCAACACCCATCCATCTCACATACATCCACCTTCATCCATCAAACACCCTAGGAACTGGAACAAACCAACAAGAGAATTGAAGCGACGGTTGAGAAGGAAGCGAGACAAGGAAGAGAGGATCTACAAACGGGACGCCGGGTGTTTATTCTTACTTTTTAATATTAGTTTTGCTTTGTTTTTCAATTGAACGGGGAACTAAATCTATTTATCAAGATTAGTGGATCTTTTGTTTGAACTTATGACTTGATTATTAAATTTTGATTGAATTCATGTATTCTTTGCGCGGATCAACCGCTTCTTCCTCATAACCTAGACTGACTACACCAGTTATCCCTGGCTCGATACGCTTAACGAAAAGGAACTCTCTAGATAGCTCACCTGGTGCCTAATCCGGACCAGCCGTAGCAGGAACAGATCCTCGGGGAGGAGTTGTTTCGCATAATTTACTGTTCTCTATGCTTTTGAAGGTTGGACCACCTTTGAATGATTATATACAATATAATTGAGATCGAGAGAAGAGATTGCGATATAACATAGTAAATTAGGCCGTGGATTTCAGATTGAGATCGAGAGATGAGATCAAATACAGTGTGATAGCCATAGATATCTGATATTGAAAGCTAGAAGATCTTACAAAGTTTATGCAATATTAAGTTGTTAAATAATTACACGACAACTTACTGCAATTTAATATTAGGTTTAATATAGCTCGAGAGAGCATATTAGAAAATTTCGGAGAACTCTTCACCTTTGTAATATATGGATATTCAATTGAGGGTCATACTGATTATAATGGTGAACCGACGTCTTGATAATCTTCTCTAGTGGATTTTTCTTATCTTTGATTTGTTTGGTTGGATCATTAGTAGTAGTTTAATTAATTAGTATTTTATTGAATTGTGATGTTTCATCAAGTCTTCACAAGTTTTGCCCAACAATTTTCAGAGCCGTTCTATGCAGCGTGGGAAAGATTCAATGAATTGGCACACATTCCGGCATCATAACTTTTTGAACTACACTGTTCTGCAATTTTTCTACAATGGATTGGATGCAGAGACACAATAATGAGATTCAACGGAGCACTGGCAAATGGGAGTCCTTGTTCGATATAGATGAGGACAGTTTGTTGCATATGTTCAATGATATGGCAGAGTTCGACCACCATTGGCATTGAGATCCTTCACTATAGATTTGGAGCCACCAATACCCGCTAGAGCCTCAATACCAGCATGATACACACCAACCATTTTAACATCACGGAGAAGAGAGATAGTTCTGAAGAAGACTTGGCTCAGTTGGAGGATACTCTACTAAGATTCATGGCATCATCTGAAAGCATTATGGAGAGCCAAATCAACTCTAGATGTCGCTTGGAGTAGCAAGTAGAGAGCCTTAAGAAGATACTTTTAACAAGCTGCCAAGAAGAGGAGACAGGATCGACAAATCAGGTTTTGTTACACGATGATGATTACTCCACCAACCAAGTTTTGGGGAGTGATCCTACTCAGGTGGAAGATGTGAGTGAACTTGAGCCTCCTCAAATCATTGAGCCTACTTTAGAGAAGTTCTCAGAGGAGTTCCCATTAATAGATGAGCCGAGTGTGATGTTGGAGGATGACCATATTTGCGAACATACTGATGAGCACCCATCGATAGCTACATGTTCTATACCATATGAGGATCCTTTCTTTCCATCGATGCCAACTTCACCATTTTATATCCTCCAATATATGAAGCCACACCAAGAATCCTTCTCCCATACCTACCAATTCACGAAGGAAGTGTTGGTGCGACAAACTTACAATGGAATTATCTTGCCAAGCTTGAGGGCATACTAAATCAAGACCCATTTGTGGTATCATATGATACTTACTATGGGCGGCAACGGCTCTTTGATGGTTGCTTCTGATGGTCAAGCCGAATACTATAAATCAGCGCTTCTTGGGAGGCAACCCAATCCATATCCTTTGTTATTTAGTTTATTTGATTTTCAATTTTTGCATTTTAGTTTTATTATCTCTCGAGTCAAATATTATTATTTGCATTCTTCTCTTGCGAGGTACTAAATTGGAGCGATGAATCCTTACAGCAACAGATCTTTCAATAGCCAATCGCCCTTAGTTCTCATGCAAGCGTATTGATCAGGGGAGTTTAATGTTTTCCTTTTGATTCTTTTAAACATTGAGGACAATGTTTGATTTAAGTTTGCGGGAGTGGCTCATGTTTTACTTGTTTAATCTGCATGCTGGGTGCTGAATTGACACTTGAATCGTCTGATTATTAATTGGTACTTGAAACATCAGATTATTATGAGTTAAATTTTTTTTATGAGTTCAACCTTAAGAAATAATTGAATTAAAATTGCAACTATAGATGAAATTAATCTCTATCTCAACTTGTGTTTTAAAAATTTGTGACATGTTTGTGAATATCCTTGGTTGAGTATTACTTCAAAATTGAGGAATATTCTAAGCACATTGAGTGATGATTTTGTAGATTAAATATTGGATAGTGAAGATTTTTTGTGAACTATGATATGTCTTGAGCATCTTAGAGTACTTTAGAACTTATTTGATGGCACTTTGAGGTAAAATTTTATAATTATTGTTAGGATCGAATAAGAGTGTTTAGAGGGAGGGGGTGAATAAACACTCTACTAAAATTTATCTTTTTAGATTTTCCTGGATTGATTTCACTTGGGTTAACAAATGAAACCTATTTCTTAATCAATACTAATCTGAACAGACCACTGATAGTGTGAGTGCGGAATCGGTCTGTTCTTGGTTAGCAAGACCGGTCTGATAGCTTTGAAACACATAGTAGTGCGATATCTAAATGGACAGGATGTGTTTCTGGAAGTTCAAAGGCAATTCCTTCTACGTCTCCCCTTCTTCCAATCAAGGAAGGATTCATTAGAAGACTTTGAGTAATACAATCACGTTGTACAACCCCGATTCAGCTGGATTTACCCCACTACCAGACTGAAACTCTTAGTCTCTCAATCTGTTCAAACACAATCTATCTGACAGTTACAATGAACTCGCTCTTCTATCTTAGAACAAATACAATTGATAGAGTGAATTACTCTGAGCACAAATGATCCTTAAACGACCAAATAAAACAATAAGACGTGCTATCAACTTTGAGCAGATCGACAAGATGAAGTCTTTCGATGATAGTGTTCTGCTTGAATGAATGCTCAATAAATGATTGATTGTTGATCTCGTACGCGTGTTGTATCTCTTGTATCGTGACTATCTCTATTCTTGAGCATTTAAGTTGCACCTTTATATAGGCATTTCTATCAACGACAATATTTCCTTTTGTATGCAACTCTTTACTTTAGTCAACCTCTGAACATACTGCATTATTCTATTTTAGACTCTTTCCCTTATGGTCTGTTCTTTCGGCGCTTGTCAGGTAAGATCTGCTTTGTCTATTTACCATTTAAGGTAACTTTAGTCTTTGGTCTATTTCAGCATTAAATGCAACATTAAATGCTTCAATAAATAGCCGTTGATTATTCGGACTGATGAACAAAGTTTGCTAACTTAGTCTAAATTGATCTTTCTGAAATAAGCTCTGATCAGATTTGCATTGATCTGCATCGATCTGGTCTGTACCGATCTGGTTGACATCGATCTGGTCTTTATTGATCTGGTCTATTTTGTCATCTTTAAAATCCGAAACCAACAAATTCCCCCTTTTGATGATGACAAAACCTAGCTTCTTTATCTTTTTTAGTCCATTCTCTTGTAGAAGTTATGTTCAAAATAAATGAACTAACTATCTTCTTTATTATTTAGGAGTTCAGATCGATTAAGTCTTTTAGTTCAAAATAAATGAACTTTTCAAAATAAATGAACAAGACTGTGAATTACGAAAGACTTTTTATAAACTTGTCTATTGAATACATTTATAGATGTTATTCATTATAGACTGTTATTTATGTCTTTTTGGGCTGCTGTTCTGGCTTCATTTATTTCTTATTTTCCCCCTTTTTGGCATCAGCAATCTCCTGAAGGAAATCTACGATCTGCGTAAGCTGAGCACAGATAGCATCCAGGTGATGATCTTGGGTAAGGAGGGATTTGGCAATTGCAGTTTTTACTTCTGAAGCTAGCTCGATCTGTTCTTTTCTCAGGCTGGTCTTATAGGATGCTTGTTGAGAAAACAGATCGTTCAGACCATGCTGGATACTATTGATGCTCTTCATCTTTTCATTGAAAGTATCAAAGTCCATAGTGGTAGTCCGCTGGCTTTGGTGTACTTCTCTTACTCTGTGGGAGAGAGAGGAAATTCTCCGATAGTTCTCGAAGGGACTTGGCCACTGATGGAGTATCATCAAGGTAGTCTGGTAATGTCTTCAGCAGGTTGTACAACCAGCTCTTTCCCTTTTCCAGTCGAAACGAATGGTTGCCCGAGATCTAGTTCTTCTGCAAAAGCTTGCGGAGAAGATGAGTCAGCCGGCACAACAAATGGGGCAGCAGATTGGCGATGTTCGGACCTGACTAATTCAACAAGATCCGTAGAAAATTGATTCAAAAATGTCAAGTCTGCAGCAGACTGGTCTGCTTGTACTATTTTTGACGGAGCTGGGAGGTCTTTAGCAACTGAGGAAGAGATTGTTTGAACAGGCTCCTCAAGTTGTAAAGCTGCAACGATGCCAGAGACAACTAGTCCAACATCGACGATGTCTTGAGTGACAATAGTCTTTGGTGCGACTAGCGTGCTGGTCTGAGCTTCGGAGACTGTGGACGCAAAACGAAGAGACATAGTAGGGGATTCCAGTAATACATCCATTTCCTCAGCCTCTGTAGCATTCGGAGCATTAGGCGGTGGTTGCTCCGCTGGATTAATAAAGGTTTCCTCATATTCTGCAGAAATTTGCCCTGCCACAGTCTGGCTTGGGGTTGGACGATCCGGACTGGGAGGACGGGTTGAAATATTCAGCCTCTGGCGATGCATTCTGACAGCCATATGTAGAGTGAGGACGTCCATCTGTAGCTGAGATATAACCGCGCTATCGTCCTTGATAGTCGGGCTGGTTATATCAAAATTTACTTTCTTAGCTTGGACAAGGAGAGTTACAAGCCTCAGCCTATGTTTTGCACAGAACAGCTCTTTGCGATGCACAGCGATGCGAACATCGTCTGTTTCCGTGCCTTTCAGAACTTCTTGTTCCATTTTGTTCAGTCGTTTGAGCTTACCGAAGAACAAATTGATGTGACACTGTTATGTACAAGACCCATTCATCGAATATGGCGGTGAGAGCCTGTACTTTTTCTTCAATGTCTTCCATGGCAAGGTCAATAGTTGTTTTAACAGCTGATTTGGGCTTTGAGGGTGCAATCTCTGTCATGGTGGCTTTGCCCTTCTCAGCAACAGATGAGGGCTTGATCCCTGATTGGGTATAATCGTCCAATTCTTCAATCACAATACCCTTGACAGCTGAGATATTTGATGTGATTCGGGGAACAACTTTGGCTAGTTTGGGTGGAGCTTTGGTTGTTTGAGGTGGAGCTTGGGATTTTGGGGGTGGAGCTTGAAGTACAGGGGTTGCTTTGGTTGGAGGAAAGATAGATATGGGTTTGGGGTTTAAGGTTGTCAGGGGTTTGGTGAGTTGGGTTCGAGGCTTCTTTGGTAGGGGTTTTGTTAGGGATGAGGTAGTAGAGGCGGACTGGGTTTCATCAGAGTCAGTCTGGACCACTACCAGTTTTTTCTTAGCCCTGGTCTTCTTTGCTGCAGCCTGTTCTGCACCAATATCCATCTTGACGGTCAATAATTCAGTGGGAGTTGGGGGAGCACTTTTGAAATTTAACAGAGCCAGTCCTTTGGGATTGATGACTTTGAACGGACTGAGTCCTGTAGATAGCGTCATAATTCATACACCACCGTGCCACATTCCAAGAATTTTCTCAGTCCAGATGATTCCAGATTTTTGAACATAGATACCATTTCTTTGTCTTCCATCCTGTAGATAGCGTCAAACTCAACAGATAATGAGTTGTGAGTAATGGTTGCCATTTGAAAGATTAGGATACAAATATGGAATAAAGAGAATTTTTAGAAGAGATAAGCAGACAACGGTAATTAGAAAAAGTAAATTGATGAATGAGATGTACTAGCCTGATAAATACAGAGATATTAGACACATGTCTGCATTTCAATGACTGATAGTTTATTCAAATTTTAACGGACTGGATGAGGGTATAGTAAGGCGGTTAAAGTTAGATCAGTCCGGGCTGTAAAAATATTACTATGTTAAAGATTGATAGTATTTTGAGTCAGATCATGGGATAACATCAGATCGATGGAGATCGGTCTTATAGTCAGTACCAGTCTGTATCTTACTGACCATTGTATTATCGATCTGTGCTAACACTAAATCTTTAAAAATGAAGTTAAGCATTCGTCAAATATATTAAGATAGATCTATTAAACCAAGAATTTGACAAAAATAATTAAACTTAGTCTCTGGGAGTGGTTTAGTGAAGATGTCTGCAGCTTGTTGGTCTGTTGAAATATACTCGATCCGAATCTCCTTTTGACAACATGATCTCGAATAAAATGATGTCTGATATCAATATGTTTCGTTTGAGAGTGTAAGACTGGATTATATGTGATTCCAATTGCACTTGTGTTGTCGCAAAAGATTGTTGACTCAGTAGCTTGAATGCCATAGTCTCTGAGCTGATGTTGAACCCAGAGCATTTGAGCGCAACAGCTTCCGACGGTGATATATTCTGCCTCAGCTGTGGATGTTGCAATCGACTTTTGCTTCTTGCTATACCACGAGATCAATCTTTCATCTAAGAATTGACAAGTTCCACTGGTGCTTTTGCAATCGATCTTGCATCTGCATAGTCAGCGTTGAATATCCAATTAAATTGAAGTTACCAGAGACCAACATTCTGAGAACCTTTTAAGTATTTTAAAATAAGTTTAGCGGCAATGAAGTGGGATTGTTTAGGGTCAGATTGAAATCTAGCACACATACAAACAGAAAACATAATATCAGGCCGGCTCGCTGTAAGATATAACAGCGATCCGATTAGACCTCGATACATTGTTACCTCAACTGACGATCCCCCTTCATCTTTATCTAACTTGATTGATGGACTCATCGGAGTTGAAGAAGTTGAGCAAGTCTCCATACCAAACCGTTTGAGTAGCTCCTTGGTGTACTTGGTTTGATTAATGAAGATTCCATTATTGAGCTGTTTGACTTGTAGACCCAGGAAGAATGACAATTCTCCCATCATACTCATCTCAAATTGGCTCTGTGTTTAACTTAGAAAATTTCTCGCATAACTTGGGGTTAGTTGACCCAAAAATGATATCATCAACATATATTTGAATTAACAAAGTATGTTCCCCCTTGATAAACTTAAATAAAGTTTTATATACTGAGCCGATCTGGAAATAATGATCTAGAAGAAATTGAGACAGAGTGTCATACCAGGCTCTGGGGGCTTGTTTAAGTCCATAGACTGCTTTATTTAGTAAGTATACATGATCTGGAAACGAGTGATTAAGAAATCCAGGAGGTTTCTCGGTGTAGACTTCCTCCTGAAGTTCACCATTAAGAAACACACTCTTCATGTCCATTTGATATACTTTGAAGTCTTTAAAAGCAGCGTATGCAAGAAAGATTTCAATGGCTTCAAGTCTGGCAACTGGTGCAAAGGATTCATCAAAGTCGATCCCTTCTTCTTGTCTGAAGCCTTGTGCAACCAGTCTGGCCTTGTTCCTAACTACCACGCCATTTGCATCTAGCTTGTTTTTGAAAACCTATATGGTTCCAATAACAGGCTGATCACTTGGTTTGGGAGTTAAACTCCACACCTGATTCTGTTCAAATTGGTTGAGCTCTTCTTGCATAGCCTCTATCCAATTATAGTCAGCTAAAGCTTCGTCAGTCTGTTTTGGTTCCAGGTTGGATTTGAATGCAGCATAAGTGAATTCATCCATCTTCTGTCCTCTAGTTCTTATGGGTGCAGATTGACTTCCAATCACCAGATCAGGTGGATGCCTCTTAGTCCAGCGGTAGTTTGGTTCGAGAACATCTGGTCCTGATGGAGGAAGAATACTGATATCGTCAGTATTGGTCTTCACGTTGGTATTCGTTACTTTCGGATCAGCGACATCATCTTGATCTGGTAGAACTTCAGTATCTTCTACCGGTCTGTCTGGTACTTCAGGTTCTGGTGGATTGTCTCTTGACCTGTTAACTGCAATCTCATCATCACTGTTAGCTTCGAGATTGATATTTTCCATCTGATTTTGAATTAGTTCTTTGTGGTTCTCAATATTAAGTGATTCATCAAAAACTACATGAATTGACCCTTCCACAGTTAGAGTTCGATTATTGAAGACACGAAATGATTTGCTAACAGATGAATATCCTAAGAATATTCCATCATCTGATTTAGATTTGAAAGCGGTTAGATGATTATTACCGTTGTTATGGACATAACATTTGCAGCCAAAAGATATGAAAGTATGAAATAGTCGGTCTGTTATTTATCCATACTTCATATGGTGTTGAATTTAATTTCTTATTAATCATGGACCGATTCTGTGTATAACATGCAGTATTGACAGCCTCTGCCCAGAACTTTTGAGACATTACAGAGTCAGCAAGCATTGTTCTTGATGCTTCCTTGAGCATTCTGTTGCGTAGTTCTGCAACTCCATTTTGTTGAGGAGTGCGAGCTGTTGAGTATTCATGCCTGATCCCTTGGTCATCTAGAAAGGATTCAAGATTTTGGTTTGAGAATTCAGTGCCTTTGTCGCTTTGAATCATGTCTATCCCAGAGGATTTCTCGTTCTGAATGCACTTCAACAGCTTGATTAATTTTGGGTCGGTCTGGTCTTTACTGCTAAAAATATAGTCCATGTAAAACGTGAGTAATCATCAATAATAACAAGAGTATACCGCATTCCCCCTAAACTTGTTATTGGTATGGGACCAAACAAGTCCAAATGCAATAATCTAAGCAGCGTGAGGAGGATTTTACATTCTTTTTCTTAAAGGATGATCTGACTTGTTTGCCTATTTGATAAGCTTGACAGATCTTATCCTCGATCTTGGGCAGACCGATAACTAAATCATTTTTACATAGGCTAGAAATAGTCTTGAAATTAAGACGATTCAAGCGTTTATGCCATAGCCAATGTTTATTATCGTTATAAGCGATGAAACAAGTAGGATTATCAGGTTGATCATGATTCCAGTTAATCTTATAAGTATTTTCATTCCTGATCCTACAAGCATGGTTTTACCATTAGATGACTTAACAGTGCAAGCGTGTTTGTGAAGTTCTACTGGTATAACCATTATCACATAATTGACTTATACTAATCAGATTATAGCATAAATTCTCAACTAATAACACATCATTTATGATAATGTTGACATGGACAATCTTACCCTTGCCCACGGTCTTACTTGAGTTATCACCGAAGGTGATCTTAGGACCAGTGTATTGAGTAATATATCAGACACCAGCTCGATGTTTCCCGTCATGTGTTGAGAACATCCACTGTCTAAATACCAGTCTGATAGTTTATTCTAGGGTTCCTGTCATAAAAAAGAATTATTGTTGGCACCTAATCCTACTTGAGTTCGGTCTGATAGACTCAAAACTCGCTGGTGTCTTTTTCGTGGCTTGGTTAACATACCCAATTCCCTTTTTCAAACCTTTATCCTTGAAAGAGATTCATGTTTGAATTGTAGGCACTTCTGATTCATATATTGTACTGGATCTTACAAATTTCATTTGTTTGATTTTGTTCTTTTCCAGCAACAATTCAGTTTCGTTTTTAGTGCTTTCATTGATACCAAAGCCTATGCCAGTGATATCTCCGACATTTCTTTGTACCTCTTGCAACTCATCTAATGAAGCTCTTGATTTTGTCCATGTTTTGAAAATATGAGAAAGTTTAGCATTTTGTGAGCTAATTCTCTAATTTTCTACATGGAGCTGTTCATAGGAGATTTTTAGCTTATCCACCGCTATCTTCAGACTGTAACATTCACCTAGCTTAGAACAGCTTGGTATGATGTGCTCATATGTTTGATCTTTGCTTTCAGCCTTAAATTTATCAAATGATTCAGCTAGCATTCTATAGTCATTAGCCATATCTTGTAGTGCAAATACAAGTTCTTCTCGTGTAAATTCATCTGAGTCAATATCGAATACCTCATCGTTCAGACTAGTCTCCTCGTCTGCCATTAGGCATTGGATCTCCTCTTCGCTTTCACTGGAGGATTCTTCTGAGCTCTCTGATTCTGAATCAGTCTGAGCCCACTTACTGTTGCCTTCTTCTTCTACCAGAACTTTTTGAGCCTTTCCATGATGTCTTTTTCGATCTTTGTAGTACTTCTTCTTCTTGTCATCTCCTTCCTCTCATCTTTCTTTGGTCTGGTGCAATCTGCAATGAAGTGTCCGGTCTTACCACAATTGATCATTAACAATAGCATCTTTTCTTGACTTATATTGATGATAAGGTTTTAAGTTCTTTTTATTTTTAGATATGAATTTACCAAATTTCTTAATAAATAACGACATAACATCATTACTCATCTGTTCGACAGATCGGTCTATAGGGGTAGATTGATCTGGAATGGCTGCAAGTGCCTTGGTTGGCTGAGAGGTGGATGGCTCTGCTTCCCCTCTAGTGATCAGCTCGAATTCATAGGCCTTGAGATTAGCGAACAGATCATGGAGTTCGATTTTGTTCAGATCTTTAGATTCTCTCATTGCATTGGTCTTGACGTCCCATTCCTTTGGTAATGCTCTCATAACTTTCAGTTGGTATAGTCCTTGCCAAGACTATTCAGTTCTTTAATAATGCATGTAACTCGTTCATCAAACTTGTTTAGAGTTTCTCCATGTTTCATCTTTACGCTTTCAAACTTTTGTAGAGCTACGGTCAGCTTATTCTCTTGGTTCTGGTTATTCCCTTCACAGAGCTGTGCAATCTTCTCCCAAATTTCTTTGGCATTGGAGCACATCTTGATCTTGCTGAACATATTCTTGTCCAAGGTCTTGAACATAATATCCTTGGCTACATTGTCTAGATTAGCCTTTTTCCTTTCTTCATTGGACCAGGTAGCTCTTTCTTTTTCGAATCATCTGAGGTTCACCACTTGATCCTCCAAGGGCAGGGTTAACCTTTAAAATCTTCATTGGTCTTTCTGTAATGACGTACCACATGCCATCATCCTGAGCTGCTAAGTGAGCTTTCATGCGGATTCTCCAATCATCATAATCTTCTTTTGAGAACATGGTAATCTTGTTGAAGGATGCCATCAGTCCATGTATTCTATTGATTAAGAACATCCGCTCTGATACCACTTGTCAGGATCGAATATGAGTGTTTAAGGGGGGGGGGGGGGGGGGGGTGAATAAACACTCTACTAAAATTATCATTTAGATATTCCTGGATTGCTTTCACTTGGGTTAGCAAATGAAACATATTTCTTAGTCAATACTAATCTGAACAGACCACTGATAGTGTGAGTGCGGAATCGGTCTGTTCTTGCTTAGCAAGACCGGTATGATAGCATTGAAACACAAAGTAGTGCGATATGTAAATGGACGGGATGTGTTTCTGGAAGTTCGAAGGCAATTCCTTCTACGTCTCCCCTTCTTCCAATCAAGGAAGGATTCACTAGAAGACTTTGAGTAATACAATCACGTTGTACAACCCCGATTCAGCTGGATTTACCCCACTACCAGACTGAAACTCCTAGTTTCTCAATCTGTTCAGACACAATCATCTGACAGTTACAATGAACTCATTATTCTATCTTAGAACAAATATAATTGATAGAGTGAATTACTCTGAGCACAAATGATCCTTAAACGACCAAATAAAACAATAAGACGTGCTATCAACTTTGAGCAGATCGACAAGATGAAGTCTTTCTATGATAGTGTTCTACTCGAATGACGGCTCAATAAATGATTGATTGTTGATCTCGTACGCGTGTTGTATCTCTTGTATCGTGACTATCTCTATTCTTGAGCATTTAAGTTGCACCTTTATATAGGTATTTCTACCAACGACGATATTTCCTTTTGCGTGCAACTCTTTACTTTTGTCAACCTCTGAACATACTGCATTATTCTATTTTAGACTCTTTCCCTTATGGTCTGTTCTTTCGGCACTTGTCAGGTAAGATCTGCTTTGTCTATTTACCATTTAAGCTAACTTCAGTCTTTGGTCTATTTCAGCATTAAATGCAACATTAAATGCTTCAATAAATAGCCGTTGATTATTCAGACTGACGAACAAAGTTGCTAACTTAGTCTGAATTGATCTTTCTGAAATAAGCTCTGATCTGATCTGCATTGATCTGCATCGATCTGGTCTGTACCGATCTGGTTGACAACGATCTGGTCTTATCGATCTGGTCTGTTTTGTCATCTTTAAAATCCAGAACCAACACTTATGAACTTGACTGATATATGATTTAGGCGATCTGTGTAACATTTAAGCTTTTCAAGCTTACACTGTCTATATCATTCCTTAGTGTCCTTTTGAGCTTAATTGAAAAGGAATGAAAATTAACCCCATTCTAGTTCTGTTGATAAACTTGTTATACCTACCATTTTATGAGCCTAAAAAGAATTTTTATCCATACCTCAAGGGAGTATAATGAATTTCATGCACGTACTATGTTTTGAGTTATTAAGTCATTCACATATTATATTTTGAGCTATTACAAGAAAAAACTTCAATGCATTGTGAAAAAAAGGAAAAAGAAAGGCATAGTGAAATAATAGCATAGTTATGTGATGATGAACCATGTGGAGGTCTTACATTGGCCTTTTGTAAAAACTAACAAAGCCCATGGTCATCAAGATATAAAGAAAAGAAAAAAAAAAAGAGAGTTGAAGATGTGCTAAGATAGAATGTACATATTATGCTCTCTTCTTTGTTTAACCTTATCTTTTCTTTAAAAACCGACACCAAATGCCTAATATTATAAGCTTAAAAAGACATTTTGATCCAAGTATAGAGAGTAATTACATTAGTGAAGAACTACTTGAAAAGTAAGCCTATGAAATACTTGATAGTAATCTTGACTTTGAGTTTGTTAGCATTATATGATCTTGAAGATATGTATCAAGCTTAAGATTGACAATAACACACACGCATTTTCCGATTTTGCGATGTATTGTCTGGCTTTGGAGAGAACACTTCTTGTTAATTTTGGATTGACTCTTGTTGGTGTATAGTGAGATTTCTGAGCTTTACATTTGAGTTGCTAAGTTAATTCTTTTAAATTATTAAGGGTGAACACAATTTTTTGAATCTCATTCTTGCTCGAGGACGATCAAGTATAAGTTTGGGAGAGTTGATAAATGTCGTTTTTACACTTATTGCGGTAATTTTCTAGTGGTTTTCGTATTGATTCTTGAACGATATCACGCTTTTTGGTATTAATTTGCATGTTTTAGGAATTTAGGTGAAAGAATGAGGATGTTAGGATCAAAATAATGTTTAGAAGGGGGGTTGAATAAACACTAGGCTCACTTTCTCGATTCTTTTAATACAACAGACTGTTAAGTACTGCAATAGGCTCTCAATTGATTTCCAATGCATTAGACAACTAAAAAGATAGTGGAAGGTGTCTATTGGACTGGTGACTTATGAATTTATAGGCAAAAGTAAAGGGGCAGTAAGGTAAGTGCAGTAAAGTAAGAGGACAGTTATTGTTTCTGGAAGTTCGAAACACAAACCACTTCTACGTCTCCCCTTCTTCCTTTGATGGAATGATTCACTAGAAGACTTTGGTTTATACTATTACACCAGTATACAACCACTTAGGCTAATATCACAAATATAGCCTAAACTCCTAGATCACACAGTTCACTAAGATTCAAAACTAATGTCTGAGAATACAATGAATATCCTAAGACTCTTTCGAATAATAACTCTTTTATAGCTTTGAAGTTATTTGAGCAGTAGACTTAATGCTTTGATCTTCAAGATCACTTTGAAGGGTTACTGCTCTGTAATTTCTTTTTGAGTGCAAGATTGTCAGAGTGTTATAGCTTTAGATTCAGAGTGCAAGTGAGAGTTTCTTCAAGCTCCAAGTTATCGTATTTATAGGCTTGAAAGTACAACGGTAATTTTTCTCTATATGGAAAGGATTGCTTAAAATCTTCCCTGGATCATCGTCCAAAATCCTTGTCTTCTTTCCAAATCCGTAAACACCGGCTAGTAATTCTGACGCAAATGGTGGCGCTAACAGTGTAGTGACTCTCCTTGTACTATTTGTCAGACAGAACTTGTCTTGTTCCTCGATCATCTACTGTCTTCCAAGAATGACTTAGTCTACTGGTCGTAGGTCATCTTTTCTTCTTGTTATTCTTGTCCAGTGGGCTTCTACCAGTGGGCATCATTCTTTTGGCATTGGGGTAGACTTCGTTGAAGCAGTAAACGTTTAACTTGACTACTACCAACAAAGCTTCTACCAGTAGTGTGATAACCCTGAAATAATCATGTGCATTATGGTTTTCATGTGATTATGAGGTTATATGGCGTTATTATGATTGTGAGGTTGGGAAATGTATAGTTATGCGGTGGGCATGAACTGGTAATACATTTCAGGGTGCATGCGATGCATTGTGGGAATTGTGTATAGTTAGCATGGTACATTGGGCTTTATTCTAGTGATATAGAAAAAAGCGTTGTGGTGCATTTTATTGGTTAAATGCTTTAGAATATCAAGTGGAGATATTTTAATACATCATGCTAAATACTTGGGCATCATTTTAATTAATCCCCCCTTCTAATAACCTACCCCCCTTATCTCCCTTATTCCCCACAACTCATATCTATCACACAAATCTCTCCTCAAAACCCCCATTCCCATCGCTTAGCACAAGGAGAAGAGGGAGGAGCTTTGAAAGCTTGCATTTGCTTGATTCTTGCTAGGAATTAGTAGCTAAAGTGGTAAGAATCTTGTATGTGAATGATTGAGCATGTTTAGATGAGTTTTGGGTTTGTATTTTTGGAGAAAAAATGGGTTTGTTTTGTGTTGTGATGTTCTTGTATGGATTTATGGGATTTTGTGGATATTGATGTGTTTTGTGTTGTATTATTGAAGTATTGGTGGTGTTGGATTGTTGGGATATGATGTTGTATGGGTTGAAGGGGATGAAGTGCACAAAAATGGTAATTTTCGCGTGTACAGGCATCAGCTATCGATCGGTGCGTTTCACCGATCAATCGCGAGCACCAGGGTGTGGGCAGTGGACTTCCGCGATCGATCGCGAGATTTGCGCGATCGATCGGTGAGGTCTGCGATCGATTGGCAGAGACTCAGCGATCAATTGCCGAGTGTCAAAATTTGGGTATAAATGCAGTAGGGTCTCGCGATCGATCGGTACATATTGGCGATCGATCCCGAGACACCATATGTTGGAATTTTGGTTATTTTGATGGGATTTTGGTAATGGACTATTATATGGCTTCTAATATTATGTTGTGCAATTGTGTAGAGCCTTCTCAAGTGGCGGCACAACGCAGGGGATAAATTCTGAAACACCGTGCTTTTTTGGAAGAAAGGTACGTAGAGAGACGTACGGGATAGAATACTTGCCGCTATCATTTCGAAGTGAGGAATAGAATACTTTCTGCTGTCGTATCGTGGCGATGGAATAGAATATTTGCCGCTTAAGCGAGGATAATGCCGCTGTCATATTGAAGCGATGGATATTATAATGCCGCTGATACGTCGAAGCGAGGGGTATTATAAATGCCGCTGTTATGTCGAAGCGATGGGCATTAGAATGCCACTTTTATAACAAGACCGTGATAGATTATTGGTATTGATGGATTGGATATATGTCATGACATTTATTGAACTGTATTATAATCTGATGATTATGAATATGAGTTATGGAACAGGGACAACCAAGGAGAGCATAACTGCATTTGAATACATGAAGTATTTTGTATTAACGGTTTATGCATTTTTACATTATGATCATATTGTGGTGAATATGATTTATTATATGCTCTTGGTTTGGGGTTGTTCTTGTATGAGATTTTGGCATGGAGGGACAAGGAGAAGAGGGAGGAGCTTTGAAAGCTTGCATTTGCTTGATTCTTGCTAGGAACTAGTAGCTAAAGTGGTAAGAATCTTGTATGTGGATGATTGAGCATGTTTAGATGAGTTTTGGGTTTGTATTTTTGGAGAAAAAATGGGTTTGTTTTGTGTAGTGATGTTCTTGTATGGATTTATGGGATTTTGTGGATATTGATGTGTTTTGTGTTGTATCATTGAAGTATTGGTGGTGTTGGATTGTTGGGATATGATGTTGTATGGGTTGAAGGGGATGAAATGCACAAAAATGGTAATTTTCGCGTGTACAGGCATCAGCGATCGATCGGTGCGTTTCACCGATCAATCGATAGCACCAGGGTGTGGGCAGTGGACTTCCGCGATCGATCGCGAGATATGCACGATCGATCGGCGAGGTCTGCGATCGATTGGCAGAGACTCAGCGATCAATCGCCGAGTGTCAAAATTTGGGTATAAATGCAGTAGGGTCTCGCGATCGATCGGTACATATTGGCGATCGATCCCGAGACACCATATGTTGGAATTTTGGTTATTTTGATGGGATTTTGGTAATGGACTATTATATGGCTTCTAATATTGTGTTGTGCAATTGTGTAGAGCCTTCTCAAGTGGCGGCACAACGCAGGGGATAAATTTTGAAACACCGTGCTTTTTTGGAAGAAAGGTACGTAGAGAGACGTACGGGATAGAATACTTGCCACTGTCATTTCGAAGTGAGGAATAGAATACTTTCTGCTGTCGTATCGTGGCTATGATACGTCGAAGCGAGGGGTATTATAAATGCCGCTGTTATGTCGAAGCGAGGGGCATTAGAATGCCACTTTTATAACAAGACCGTGATAGATTATTGGTATTGATGGATTGGATATATGTCATGACATTTATTGAACTGTATTATAATCTGATGATTATGAATATGAGTTATGGAACAGGGACAACCAAGGAGAGCATAACTGCATTTCAATACATGAAGTATTTTGTATTAACGGTTTATGCATTTTTTCATTATGATCATATTGTGGTGAATATGATTTATTATATGCTCTTGGTTTGGGGTTGTTCTTGTAGGAGATTTTGGCATGGAGGGCTAAGGCTATGGTTGATGCGGTGAGCTGTGTGAGGGCTAGTGCTACTGGTATAGAAGAACAATGAATTCTTTTGTATAGTCTCTGAGCTGGAGTAGTGTAAATCTATAGCTTTTACATTTATTTTGTTGGGAATGTAACTAAATTCTTTTGGAATTTTATTTTTCGGCACGTTAGCCTCAAGCTCATTATTGAACCCTTATACTCAGATGCATGTATGATTAGCTCTCTTTAGGCTCTAAGATTTCATTTACGGTAGCGAGGCCTTACATTAGTGGTATCAGAGTAGTGGTTAGAGAATCAGGGTTGAGTGAAGGGTAAAATTAGTGAAAAGGTCGGATAGGTGTTCACTTCTGGGCATGTATATATGTGTTATACTAACATGCTTGAGTATTGATATTCATGTGATGACTAACGTGGACTGTATTACAGGAATTTATTCTGGATTATTGTTGTTAACCTCTATATTACAGCATGGCAGCCAGAAACTCATAGCACCTCAATGAAGAGGTGGGGGACGCAATAAGCTTGAATGCAGGTATTGCTTAGACTAACCCTCTACCTCCACCAGCTGTGGGTATGGAACCTATTGCACAATATTTATTGCCCGGGGAACTGAGTCTGACGCAGTTCTTAACCTTCCATCCGCCTCGTTTCTTGGGGACTGAGTCTGGGGAAGAGGCTGAGGAGTGGCTCGAGAGGATTGAGCAGATATTTGCGTTAGCACCATTTGCCAAGACTGCCTGGCTGAGGTTGGTCGAGTTTCAGTTGGCCAAGAAATCTTCTATGTGGTGGAAGACATCGGTTATAGAGATGAGAGCTTAGGGAGTGCTTGTGGACTGGAGTGTATTCAGGACCCGGTTTCTAAGCCGGTACTTTTCGGCTACGGCTAGACAGATGAAGGAGGATGAGTTTACCAACTTGAAGCAGGGCAACATGACAATTTTGGATTACTCTCTGCAGTACTCATCACTATTGAGGTATGTACCTCATATTGCCACGAAGGCACTTTCTGAAGGGCTTGAGGCCGGAGCTATTTGACAGGGTTCTTTCTAATAACCCCAGTTCTTTTGATGATGCTCTTACAAGAGCGGAACTTGCAGAGATTGGAGTAGGTGTTTATAAGGATGTGTTACCCCCACAAGTGCCACCACAGAGGCAAGTGTCTGATAATCTGAGACCCAGAGGGGAGCAATTTAAATCTCATGGAGCTTCATCATCTTCCCGATTTAGTGGAAGCGATCTGATAACCGAAGAATGGGGGGCAGGAGCAATGCACCAACCAATAGGGGACCAACTCAAGCAAGTAGGACTGGAGAAGTGAGATGTTATTACTGTGGAGGACCGCACTTGATGTGTGATTGCTTTGCTTGTTATAGTTGTGGCAAGAAGGGCCACATTGCACGGAATTGTCCTAACCTGGGAGGACTGCCGAATCTCAGGGAGAACAGTGGACGATTTGCTGACAGGGCGGTAGAGCAGAGGCAACCAGTTGTACCTCGACAGTTGGGAGGTCAGACAGCGGGACTACCTCAGGGGCAGGAGTATGCACTGGCGAGGGAGAAGGCCGAGGCAGCCCAGAGGAGGTGATTGTGGGTAAGTGTTATTTATTTACCTACCCCGCTTTTGTTTTGATAGATACAGGTGCCTCCCATTCTTTTTTATCTGCTGACTTTGTGGAGAAATATCATATGTGCCCGTCTTCGTTGCCCACGCCTCTTCTGGTCTCGACACCCACTGGGAAGAATGTGATTGCTGATCGGATATTATCTAACTGCCTCATTTATTTTGAGGGCAATATCTGAAGGCAGACTTGATTATGTTGAGCATGACGGACTTTGATTGCATTGTGGGCATTGATATGTTGAACAGATATCAAACAGTAGTTGATTGCCGGTAGAGAACGGTTCGCTTCCGATCTGACCAAGGGATTCGGTGATGTTTTATGGGAGTAGTTCTCATCCGAAGATTTCATTGACATCGGCTATCAAAATGTCACGGTTATTGGAACGTGGACATGCGGGTTATCTCATCTATGCCATTGATGTTGCGGAGAAGAAGAAACAAGTGAGGATTGAGGAGATACCCGTGGTTGCGGAATTCGCCGATGTGTTTCCGGAAGAAATTCCTGGTTTTTCGTCGAGTAGGGAAGTTGAGTTTGGGATTGAGCTGCTACCAGACACATCCACTATTTCTCGTTCCCCTTATAGAATGGCACCGGTGGAGTTGAGAGAACTGAAGGTTCAGTTGCAGGAACTTCTTGACAAGGGATACATACGCCCCAGTGTGTCACCTTGGGGTGCACCGATCTTATTTGTGAAGAAGAAGGATGGTTCGATGCGCTTGTGCATCGATTATAGACAATTGAACATGGTGGCGGTAAAGATCAAGTACCCTCTTCCGCGGATTGATGATCTCTTTGATCAGTTGCAGGGCACAAAGATTTATTCAAAGATTGATTTGAGATCTGGGTACCATCAGATAAGGGTTAGAAATGAGGATGTTCAGAAGACAACATTCAGACCCGTTATGGGCATTATGAGTTCTTGGTCATGCTGTTCGGAGTGACGAACGCCCCGGGTGTCTTTATGAGTTTGATTAATCAGGTGTTCCAGTCGTATCTTGATCAGTTTGTCATAGTCTTTATTGATACGTCCTTATCTATTCTAGAAGTGAAGAGGAGCACTTGAGACATTTGCGTACAGTGCTTCAGATTCTATGAGATAACTAGTTGTTTGCCAAGCTCAGTAAGTGTGAATTCTGGTTGGACAGTGGTTTTTATGGGTCATGTAATCTCCAGGAATGGGATATCACTCAATCCCAGGAAAGTAGAGGCAGTGATGGAATGGTCTGTGCCTACCACTGTGCCAATGATTTGGAGTTTTCTTGGTTTGGCCGGGTATTATCGTGGCTTTGTAGAGGGATTTTCTAAGATTACTAAGCCGTTGACGAATGTTGACTCAGAAAGGAGTGCCGTTTTATTGGTCTGAGGCTTGTGAGCAGACTTTTCAAGAACTGAAGCACCTGTTGACGACTGCGCTTGTGCTAGTGATTCCCACGGAGAACGCGAGGTTCATTCTTTATACAGATGCGTCATTGCAAGGCTTGGGTTGTGTATTGATGTAAGATAAGCATGTGGTGGCCTATGATCAAGACAGCTGAAACCGCATGAGACCACATATCTAGTTCATGATTAGGAATTGGCAGATATTGTATTTGCCTTGAAGATTTGGCAGCATTACTTGTATGGTACCTCATTTACCATATTTACCGACCACAAGAGCCTGAAGTTTTATTTACTCAGGCGGAGCTGAACATGAGGCAGAGAGATGGATGGACTTGCTGAAGGACTATGATTGCGAGATGAAGTGCCATCCGGCCAGGGCTAACTTGACGACTGATACCTTGAGCCGGAAGGTGAAGTGCACTGCGGAGGACGTCATTCATTTGTCGACTTTGTTGACTTCCTACTATCAGTTGGGTTATGACTTTGATGTGTCTGCTTCGCTGGTGTGTCAACATTGTTAGCAGAGCTGGATATTTTTGAGAATATCAGGAGAGATCATAAGGCAGATGATGAAATATGTAGATGGGTAGCATTGGTCGTTCAAGGGCAACCATCAAAATCCAGGATGGCTGAGGATGGTTCATTGAGGCTTGGTGATCGTTGGGTGGTTCCGAGTGCCCCTGAGTTACGCCAAGGAATCTTACAACGAGCTCATAGCAGCAGATTTAGTATCCACCCAGGCGAGAGGAATATGTATAAAGACTTGTGTGATCAGTTCTGGTGGAAACGGATAAAACGAGATGTTTTAGCATTCGCTAAGAGGTGTTTGGTTTGTCAGCAGGTGAAAGCGGAGAGGCAGAGGCCCGGTGGTGAGTTAAGAAGTTTGGAAGTACCTAAATGGATGTGGGAGTACATATCCATGGACTTTGTGACACATTTGCCGACGACTGCTTTGGGATTTGATATTATTTGGGTGATTGTGGACAGGCTGACTAAGGTGGTTCACTTTATACCTTACAGTATGACCTTCACGTACTTGAGGATGGCCAGTTGTACATTCGTGATGTGGTGAGATTGCACGGGATCCCGGTTTCTATTGTGTCTGATCGAGATCCACGATTTACTTCTCATATTTGGGAAGGTCTTCAGTCAGCTTTGGGAACTGAAGTGAGGTTGAACACTGCATACCATCCCCAAACAGATGGACAGACCGAGCGTACTATAAAGACGATCGAAGATATGTTGTGGGCTAGTGTACTAGAGTTTGACGCCACATGGCAAGATTCAGTGGCTTTAGTGGAGTTCTCGTACAACAATAGTTACCAGATGAGCATTCAGATGGATCCATTTGAGGCCTTATATGGTCGACGTTGTCGATCACCATTGTACTGAGATTATTTGGATCGTAAATCGGGCGGAGGACAGGAATTGATCCGGGAGATGGAAGAGAAGGTGAAGGTGATTCGGCAGAGGATGAAAGCAGCCCAGGATAGGCAGGCAGCCTATGCTAATAAACGGTGACGACCGTTGGAGTTTTAGTTGGGTGACAAGGTCTTTCTGAAAATAACACCTTTCAGGGGTATTGTACGGTTGGAATGCGCGTGAAGTTGTCACCGAGGTATGTCGGTCCTCATGAAATCTTGCAGATCATTGGTACCTTGGCTTACCGTCAAGCTTTGCCACCGTCGTTATCTGACATTCATGACGTGTTTCATGTGTCAATGTTGAAGAAATATGAGCCGAATACGTCTCATGTGTTGCAGCCTTCTAATTAGACTCTGATGTATCATATGTTGAACGGCCTGTTAGAATTCTAGATCGAGCTGATCGCAGACTTCGGAACAAAGTAATACCGATGGTTAAAGTTCAGTGGGATCGTAGGGGTGTCGAGGAGGCCATGTGGGAGACGGAGCGACATATGATGCAACAGTATCCGGAACTATTTTATGGTATGTGAATTTATGTTTTTGATTGGTATTGGTAAGTGTATGCAAATTTTGAGGTCGAAATTTTCTAAGTAGGAGAGTATTGTGATATCCCTGAAATAATCATGTGCATTATGGTTTTAATGTTGATTATGAGGTTATATGGTGTTATTATTATTGTGTGGTTGGGAAATGTATAGTTATGCGGTGGGCATGAACTGGTAATAAATTTCAGGGTGCATGTGATGCATTGTGGGAATTGTGTAAATTTAGCATGGTACATTGGTCTTTATTCTAGTGATATAGAAAAATGCGTGTTTAATTATTGTTATGGTGCATTTTATTTGTTAAATGCAAGTGGAGATATTTTAATACATCATGAAGAAATACTTGTGCATCATTTTAATTAATCCCCCCTTCAGATAACCTACCCCCCTTATCTCCCTTATTTCCCACCACTCATTTCTATCACACAAATCTCTCCTCAAAACCCCCACTCCCATCGCCTAGCACAAGGAAAAGAGGGAGGAGCTTTGAAAGCTTGCATTTGCTTGATTCATGACGGGAATTTGAAGCTAAAGTGGTAAGAATCTTGTATGTTGAATGATTGAGCATGTTTAGATGAGTTTTGGGTTTGTATTTTGGGAAGTTTGTTTTGGGTTGTGATGTTCTTGTATGGATTTATGGGATTTTGTGGATATTGATGTGTTTTGTGTTGTATTATTGAAGTATTGGTGGTGTTGGATTGCTGGGATATGATGTTGTATGGGTTTTATGGGTTGAAGGGGATGAAGTGCACAAAAATGGTTATTTCGCGTGTACAGGCATCGGGGATCGATCGGTGCGTTTCACCGATCGATCGTGAGCACCAGGGTGCGGGCAGTGGACTTCCACGATCGATCGCGAGATTTGGGCGATCGATCGGTGTCACACCTCGATCTAACGTATACATGTGTAAGATGATTATGGTGTAATTATGATTAATTACAGTACGATGTGGACTCGGATTCGGGTTGAACCGAGCACGACTAATGTTATGCATGAATGAAATCTCATGTCGATATGAGAACTTAAAGAGAGTAAGTTAAGAACATGAACATGTGATAGAGGGACTTAACAATGTTATAGTGGAAAAGAGACTTGAAGTGAATCACATAGTTGACACTTAATATGTCCTACATTTGACATGAAGTTGGGGAGAATTTGAGTTTCAAGTCATGTGCATTTGAATTTGAGGTGAGGAGGTTATATGAAGATAGAATCAGATTTTAAAAACATACAACACCTCAACTCACCTAGTAATCTCTACACACTCTCTCTAATTCTCTTTGAATTGTTGTTGGAGTTGGATTTGCAAGAACAACAAGGAAGTGCATAATTTGGTAAGGAAAGTAGAATTTCATGCTTTGTTATCATAATTGATGGATATATGTGCTTAGTGTATCAATCTTGAAGCATGGGAAGTAATACTTGTATATGAATTGCTATGAGTTTAAAGTAGCCATTTGAAAGTATAAAATGATTTAGAGTTGTGTATATGATGCTAGTTTATCTAGTGTTCAAGTTGTTATGCTATGAATTAAGGTGTAGGAGAAGAATCATGAAGATAAGCATCAAAATCGCCATTGTTCTGAAATTCTGTTATCGACCATCGCTAGGATTGTACCGATCGATCGGTAGAAACAGGGGATGTAAGGCGGTGTAACTACCGATCGATCGTTGAAAGCGACAGATCGATCGCTCAAATGCCGTAGCATTTTTAAGAAATTCAGACTTTAAACCGATCGGTCGCTAGCTTCCGACCGACCGATCGCTAGGGTTGTCTGTTTGGACCGATCGATCGCTAGAGTGACCGATCGATCGGTAGACTTAAAATGTTATATTTTTGTAGCTTTTGATTTTGATGCCTATGATAACATGATACATTATTGGCATTGTTGTAGCATCATCACAGGGGACGGGACAACGAGGCAGTTAAACAATGACGCTTACTTTATATCATTTGTGTCGCAGAACAGGTACGTATTGACGTACGAGTATATGATATTGTTGTGATGATGATGTGAGCATGTTATCATATGATTAATGGTATCATATGCATGTGCATTCATGAGATTTATATGATTGAGATGGATGCCACAATAGATATGTAGTATATGCTTTGGCTGAGATCGGTGCCACGATAGATATGCCAGTGTTGGGCATATGCTTTGGCTGGGATTGTTGCCACGATAGGTATGCTACATATGCTTTGGCATGAGAGATATATGCCGGTTTGGTATATGCTCTGGCTGTTATAACATGTGAGGATGGTACTATGATATGTACTGCTAATATGAAGATGTGAGGAGGTTCCACTGACATATTGAGCTGAGATAGACATATCATATTGGTCTGGTTATAACAGGATGAGTAGTGAGACATGTCATGACATATTTGCATTTGATGATGCATGATACAGGACAATCACATTTGATGTCATAGTGCTTTATCGTGTATGTTTTTATTGATATCGCACTGGGATGGTTGTTTATCTATACTCATATTGTGTGATTGTTTCTGTAGGGACTCATAGACGTGGGAGGACGGGATTGTGAGTCTATTCCGCTGCGAGCTGAACCACTGCTTAGGAGTTTTTGGTTTAGGTTGTTGTTATGATGTATATATGATATGTAGTTAAGACATGGTTTTTGTCAACTTGTAACAACCTACATAACTAAACTCTTAATCAGTGTATGTTTTACTTAATTCTTACTCACATATGTATAATGAACTGATACATAATGGATTTAGTAACGAGAACCCCACATTAGTGGTATCAGAGCAGTAGTTCGAGAACGAGGTGAACAAGGGTAGAGGAAGGTATTAAGAGTTACCTAATACGTTGAAAGCATGTTATGAATCATGATATAATGTAATATTGACATGCTTTATATATTTGTTGTTGTTGGTAACCTGTATTTACAGTAATGGCAGACAGAGTACCACATGATGAGGTTGGGGATGCCATGAGTGGCAATGCTAGTGTTGGATTGGCGCCTGTGCCACCACCACCATTTGGGCAAGGGCCAGTGGAACAGGTACTGTTACCTGGGGAGTTGACTTTGACACAGTTTTTGAGTTATCAGCCACCTCGCTTTGAGGGTACGGAATCAGGGGAACAAGCAGAGGAATGGTTGGAACGGATTGAACAAATCTTTGTGTCAGCACCATGTGCCAAATCTGCCTGGATACGTTTGGCAGAATTCCAGTTGGCAAAGAAAGCCATGATGTGGTGGAAATCCACATTAATTGAGCTGAGAGCTCAAGGACAGATAGTGAATTGGGATGTGTTCAAAACTAGGTTTCTTGATCACTATTTCTCTGTTGCTGCAAGGCAGAGGAAAGAGGATGAATTTACAAATTTGAAATGACAGTGTCTGATTATGCTGTACAGTATTCTTCATTGCTACGGTATGTACCACATATCGCTGCAAACACAAAGGCAAAGATCAGACAGTTTGTGAAGGGCTTTTTTTTTTTTTTTTGAGTCTCATCTTCTTTTGCAAGCAATTTCCTACAAAGAAGACAATTTAAAGAGTCAACCACCAAACCAAAATCATGAACTACCTACTAAATTCAAAAACGAAAGAGAAAGAAGAAAAATTAGTTCTTGATTTATAGTCCCAAGATGGACTTATTACCAACATCGCTTTAACGGTTCGGAGTATGTGGATTAGTGTCATCCACGTTGCAGTGCCTTAACCGCTGATCATTTACCACGTAAGTGCCTAGAATAGGATCACTTACCTTAATTGCTCCATGAGCATAGACGGTAGTTACCATGAATGGTCCAACCCATGACGCATTTCGCTTGCTTTGGAAAATGCGAGGTGGTGGCGCTTTATGCAATTGCACTGTCTCTCCCTTCATTAATGTCCTTTTCTCCTTGAGCTTCTTAGCCTTTTTTGAGTTTACTATGTCATGGCTCTTGCCTTCTTTAGGCTCTAGCTCGGACTCCACGTCCACCTCATTAGTACCTTGCACCACATCAACAAGCAAAGTGTCAATCATGTTAACTTTTAGATAATCAAGCTCGTTGTGTGCGTGTGTTGAAGATTTGAACATAGTGAATGTAAACCGATCCTCTCCTACACGGAGGATCAACTTCCCTTCTTCAACATCAATGATGGCTCTTCTAGTAGCCAAGAATGGGTGTAAGGACCCTAATCTTTAAGTGCGGAATCAAGGCATAATAGAGCTAATATAAATGATCAGGGTGAGAAATAACGTGTTGAGTTTATGAGCTTAAGCATTTCATGCCAAAAATAAGGACTACCAAAAAATTGATTAATTACATTCCCCATCAAATGAATGCTATCAACTAGTTTTACACTACTCCTAGAGTAGACACTAGGCAAAATAATCCTGTCCTTCATCTACCAAAGATGCTCTTCAAGCTCACTGTCTCAACCCGTCTAGCCCTCCTATCATGCCAAACGTGTACCTACAAGGACAACCCCCAAACATGAGCAATAATAATCATTCATATTCAACACAATATGAAGATAAAGCTTAAATGCATAATCATAATAAAACACTTCCTGTTTTCCCATGCATTTCAAACGCTTCCCGTTTAGTTGTCCCTGTACCATAACTCATGAGTATAATCAATAGATTATTTTTAATGGCCTAAACATGTCATGACATATACCAGCTCATCAATACCAAATACTGATCCCCAATCCCTAGTCTGTCCATGACAATGTATTTTAATGCCCCTCGCTTATTTACATATAGGCGGCATAGGATAACCTCGCTTCAATGGACATGCGGGACTCCCACCCCTCGCCTCTCATTGAGCGGCAAATACCCTTTCCTCGCCCTATATGATAACCACGCTCAAATGTGACATGCGGCGCTCCCACCCCTCGCTTCACATTTAGCGGAACCAAACCAAATAGCGGCAAGCATTAAAATCATCAAGGGATGACCACGACTCATGGGATGTGCACCAATAATCATATGCATCTATAAACATCATGCATAACATGTATTTGCATCCACAATGCAATACCACATATATACTCGCATCCACAATGCATAAACAATGAGTATATAAGATACATGTACCGTTGGGTGCCCGTACGTCCACTACGTACCTTTCCAAAAGTGGATTTGATATGGCTTCAATTCCTCGGTTGCGTTGCTACCTGGGATGGTTCTACACAATCACACAACCCCATATTAGAAGCCAAATAATAGCCAAATACCAAAAATTTGACAAAAGAAAGCATTTCTCAAAAATCCACTGGCGGCGATCGATCGCTTCCCTCAGGCGATCGGTCGCCTCAAAATTTTCATCGCGGCGATCGGTCGCCTCAAACATGGCGATCGATCGCCATTCCTTTGATTTGGCTACTGCCTCTCGGCGATCGGTCGCCTCATTTTAGGCGATCAGGTCGCCTAACCCGCAAAAATGCCACTGTCCCTTGGCGATCGGTCGCCTCTTTTCAGGCGATCGATCGCCTCGCGCAGAGTCGCGATTTCTGCCATTTTTGCACCCAAAAATCCTTCCAACCCATTCCAACACTTAACCAAACAAACCAACAACATCTAAACAACATAAACCACCAAAATATACTTCAAAACAAGTATAAATCCAACATATAACCAAACCCACAACAACCCAACACAAACCCATTTCAAAACCCTTTAAAATCATACCAAACTTAAACAAAACCTTACAAAAATAACCATGAGGTATCCATACCTCTTGGGGATCTCAAATCACCCAATAAACTCCACAAATCAAGATTTTTGAAAGGTTTCTCTTCACCCCAAAGCTTGAGCTCGAAAATGGAAGGGAGAAGGGTTTGTGGATTTGATTTTGGTAAAGTGAAAGTGGATGAGGTGGGGTTATAAGGGTATAAAAGGGGATTGGGTTTAATTAAAATACAATCCATAACCCATGGTGTATAGAACACCCCAACATGATATTTTCCAAAGCATTAAACCAAATGCACCAAAATATCAATTAAATGCATGATTTCTTAATTAATTGCTAACCATGGCAAATAAATCATGCTTCCAACCATAATTCCCAACATACCCAACATGTACCCTGAAATGCTATCCCGGGTCACTCTAACACGTGACTAAGCATTTCCACATAATAATTCTAACACATAATTAATTACCACCATAATTAATCATATAAACTTAATTAATGCACCAGATTGCAATTAATCATTTCAGGGATATCACAATGGGCATCCCAGGATCAATGGCATTCTCACATCCTCCTCCATATCCAACACTAGAAAATCCACCGGGAAGGTGAATTGATCTATCTTTACTGGCACATCTTCAATGATTCCTATTGGGTAGGTGATAGACTTGTCCGCCATTTGCAACACTACCCTTGTGGGCTTCGGCTCTCCCAATCCAAGTCTCCTAAAAACAGATAAAGGCATCAAGTTCACACGAGCACCCAAATCACATAATGATTTAATAGAAGAAATAGGCCCAACAGTGCAAGGAATAGAGAAACTCCCTGAATCTTTTAACTTCGTGGCCGATTTTTTTTGCACCATTGCACTACATTCCTCAGTCAAAAAGACAGTCTCGTGCTCTCCCAATTTCTGCTTCTTAGACAACATTTTCTTTAAGAATTTGGCATAATTAGGCATTTCTCGTAATGCATCAATAAATGGTATATCGATTTGGCAAAGTTTGAATCAACCTTTGCCCTATTAATTGTTGCAGGGAATGGGAGAGGAATGTGTACCTTTTCTTGTGGTGAGATCGGTATAGTGGCTCCAATGGACTTACCCTTGTTGCACGGTTGCTCCTTCTCCTCTTGCTTCATTGAAATCTTTTTCCTTTCCTTCTCGGCACCAAGTTCCTTTCCACTCCTCAAGTTCACGGCATTGGCTTGCTCCCTTGGATTCTTCTCGGTATCACTCGGCAGAGTTCCTTGTGCTCTTCCGGCCAAGATGGTTGCCAAGTGTTCGACTTGAGTTTCCAAATTCTTGATAGATGCATCTTGGTTATTCATCCTGGTCTCAGTAGATGATATAAACTTGACAAGTAATTCCTCCATGCTCGGCTTTGGTTGGTAACCCGGTTGTGGTTCAAAACATTCTTTTGGTCGGACCAAGAGAAGTTTGGATGATTCCTCCACAGTTGGTTATAGTTGTTGGAGTAAGAATTACCCAGTTGTGGCCTATTTCCTACAAAGTTAGCATTTTCAGTAGATTGCACAAAAGGAGTACCTGTCTGGCATTCCGTTCTCTGATGGTTGCCTCCACACAAATCACATATGACCACTTGAGCTTGCATCGCTGTCATGCTCAAGCCATCCATTTTTGTAAGGACCCTAGTTCCTTAAGTGCGGATTAAAGGCATAATTAGAGCTAACATGCATTATCAGAGTATAAAAGTTCGTGTTGAGACCTTGAGCCTTAAGAATTACATGCCAAGTTAAGGACTTTCAAAATGGATTAATTACATTCTCTAACAAATGAATGTTAATCACTATAGCTTTACACTACTCCTAGAGTAGACACTATACAAAAATAATCTTGTCCTTCCTTATCAAAAGCGCTCTTCACAAGCTCACCACCTCAACCCGTCCTTAGCCCCTTTTTCATGCCAAAATGTACCTACAAGGACAACCCCCAAAACATGAGCATATAATAATCCATATTCAACACAATATGAATATAAGGGCGTAAATGCATAAACCGTAATAAAACACTTCATGTTTTTCCCATGCATTTTAAACGCTCCCTTTTTGGTTGTCCCTGTACCATAACTCATGAGTATAATCAATAGATTGTTTAATGGTTCTACAAATGCCATGACATAACACCATTTCATTATCACCAATCGCCAATCCCTAGTCTGTTATAATAGTGTATTTTAATGCACCTCGCTTGTCATGACAGCGGCACTAATACCCCTCGCTTCGACATATTAGCGGCATCGAATAACCTCGCTCAAATGCGACATGCGGCAATACCCTCGCTTCAACATTTGGCGGCAAATATTCTTTCCTCGCTATAATATGACAGTGTCAAGTATTCTATCATCGCTTCAAGTGACAGCGGCAAAGCATTAAAATCATCACTCTATATAACCATGACTCATGGGATGTGCACCAAACAATCATCATATACATATGCAATCATAATGAATAATTCAACATGTATTTGCATCCACAATGCACAATTCCATATATACTTGCATCCACAATGCATATTCGAATGAGTATATAAGATACATGTACCGTTGGGTGCCCGTACGTCTCTCTACGTACCTTTCCAAAAGTAGGATGTGGTAGGACTTCACTTCCTTGGCTGTGTTGCCACTTGGGATGGTTCTACACATTCACACAAACCAATATTAGAACCCAATAATAGTCCAATACCAAAAATCCTACAAAAATAACCAAAATATACAATTTTGGCATCTCGCGATCGATCGGTATAATGCCTCGATCGATCGCGAGGTCCAGCAGCCGCAATGCCCAAACAAATCTCATCCGCGATCGATCGCTGAGTTTGTGCCGATCGATCGCCGAAGTCTGTACGCGAGCCATTTTCCCACTTCATCTTCTCCAAACCAACCCAAACCAAACACCATTACACCAATAATACAAAAACACTAAAAACCTTCAATATACACCTCAACAAATCAATACTACACATATTGAATATAACTCCAAAATCAATATAAACCACATCAAAAACCATACCCCAACCAATACAACAACAAATCCAAAACCCAATTCAAAATATCACATTTTGAAACCAAACCATTTCCAAATCCCTAATATAAACTCATTTCAAACCCAACACATACAAAACCAGCCAAGAAGGAACTCATACCACATCTAGGCTTCAAATTTCACCAAGAAATCAAGCAACCAAGATTTTTGCAAAGTTTCCTCCTCTTCCCTTTGATTTGAACGTGAAAGTGGATTTTGGGGGTTAGGGTTGGGAAAGTTGGATGATAAAGAGTGATGGGAGGGTGAGGTGAAAAAGGGTTATAAGTTGGTTTAAAGTAGTATGGTACCCAATTAATTAACATGATGTATAAAATATCCCAACATGATATTTTAAAAGCATTTCCCAAAAATGCACCAAAACCTCAATTAAATACATGCTTTCCAAATAATTATCAACCATCACAATTTAACCATGCTAGCACCCAAATTCCCAACATGCATTACATGCACCCTGAAATGCATGACCAGGTCACGCCCACCATGTGACTAAGCATTTCGCCATTTTAATTAATTCCAACACTAAATCAATTAACACCATAAATAATCACATAATCATAATTAATGCCCAAATTGTAATTAATTATTTCGGGGATATCACAATTTTCTTATTCAATGCCTCCAATTGAGCATTTATTGATGTTACCTCATCAACTTGATGCACCCAAATCGGTCTCTTGGGCACATTCCTTTCGGACTGCCACTGGTAACTGTTGGATGCCATCTCTTCCAAGAGTGTGTAACCTTCCTCAGGTGACTTTCTCATAATGGTACCTCCTGATGCTGCATCGATCATGGATCTATTAGCAGAAAATAAACCATTGTAAAATGTTTGTACCTGAAGCCAAATCGGAAGGCCATGATGTGGGCATCTTCGAAGTAGATCCTTGAAGCGCTCCCAAGCTTCATATAGAGTATCCGGATCATGTTGCACGAATGTGGTGATATCATTGCGCATCTTAGCTGTCTTGGAAGGGGGAAAGTATTTTGATAGGAATGATTGAGCCATCCCCTCCCAACCCTGCAGGCAATGAATTCAACCAGCTCTTAGCTTTATCGTTTAAAGAAAAGGGAAAGAGTCGTAACCTGATGGCGTCGTCAGTGACGCCATTGTGCTTGAACGTGTCGCATATCTCTAAAAAGTTGGAGATATGAGCATTAGGATCATCAGTAGGCGATCCTCCGAATTGCACAGAATGTTGAATCATCTGAATTATGGCAGGCTTGATCTCGAAGTTATTAGCCTGAATCCTTGGTCTAGTGATGCTAGACATGGTGCCTTGAAAAGATGGTTGTGCATAGTCCATCATGGATCTTGTAATTGGCACTTCTTCGTTGTTTCCAGTACCATTCCCTCGATTTCTCGGCCATCTCTCTAGTTTCTTTCCGAAGTCTTCTGCAAGTTCGTTCAATCTCTAAGTCAAGTGGCTCTAGTATAGGTCTGTCACTTCGTAGCATGCACTACAAAGACAACTCCCTGCAAAATTCAACACAACGAAGGAACAACAGTAGTGAAATCGTATAAACCGTAATAAAAGTAAAAATAAAAAATTATGGCTAAATTATAGTCAACTAATCTCCTATGATATTACTTAAACTAGTCCCCGGCAACGACGCCAAAAACTTGATCGTTTTTATTTTAAACAATTATTTCTCAGTGTAGCGATTCTATACCGCAAGTGCACGGTGTCAAGTTTTAGTATAATGGTCTAAAATTAAGGATTATCGTACCCACAGGGACTAGTAGTAATTACCAAATTTAACTAGCATTCTATATTTAACCTACGAAATTGTTTGAAAGATTAACTAAATTACTCAACTCCAAAATTCAACCACACCACAAAGAATTAAGATATTAAATAGTAGAGATAAATATCGAGACTTCGGTTCACTTGAGTAATCCCCCACAATTTACCTACTAGTTCTAATAAAAATTAATGCATCTAAGGTGACAAGTTTTCCGGTTATATCTAATATACTCTCTCGAGCTATATTAAACCTAACACCAAATTGCAGTAAGTAACTCTCATTCACTTATTTAACAATTCAATTTTGGATACGTTCTATGAAAACCCTTAGCTTTCGATTACTAGATATCTATAGCTATCACTCGTGTATTTGACGTCATCTCTCGATCTCGGTCTGAAATCCACGGTTTATGTTATTGGTTCCGTATTACAATATCATCTCTCGATCTCAATTGTAAACTAACAACATTCAAAGAGTAGCTAATCCTTAAAAATCATTAAAAGCATAACATAAACTCAAAAATAACAATAACTCAATCAAAAACTAGAATTAAAACTGTTGGTTCATACACAAGATCCCATTGTCTCGATAACAAACTTAGCATAGCATATTAACGGAAAAACAACGTTTTATAACATCTAACAACATTATAAACATTGAAAATAAAAAATAAAACTAAAGTAAGGTTCAGAAATACTAATAAACACTCGATGTGAATCGTGCTCGATCCGATGTTCCCGTCTCTAGCTGCGTTGCTTTGAATCGTCTTGAAGGTGATTTCTCTTCCAATGGTAGGCTGCTTATTCAGAGCTGAAAGAACCCTCTTTTTGACCTAAAAACTCCAATTTATATGCTCCTTCACGAGCCCAAGACGTCTGGTACCAAAAATAGCCCAAAACTTAATTAAGGATTTTTTTCTAGTTTGGGGCTCTGCGTGCGATCGATCGCTTTGTTTGTGGCAATCGATCACCTTCAACTTTTTCTCCTCGGCGATCGGTCTCTTGTGATAGGCGATCGATCGCCTATATGTTCTGCCCTGAGGCAATCGATCGCCTGGTTTGCTGCGATCGATCGCCTCTTGCTTCAAACTTTCCATCACCCTTCTGGCTTCAGGCGATCGATCTCCTGGTGCATGCGATCGATCGCCTATTGCTTTCATCATCTTTTTGAGCTTTTTCACTTCTTTTCCCATGGCTTGCCTCAACTTTTCACAGTTTCACCTTCCAATCCATAAACCGGGGTTTTTCCAGTATTTCTTGCACTTCTACTGGATTCCTGGAAATATAACAAAACACAACCAAAAGTATAAAATCTTCCAAGAATCACTATAAAAATCACAAGAAATATATGCAAATATAGTAAAAATGACACTTATCACTAATTTATCAATGAGTATTGCTTATCATACCTAGACTGATGGACAAACTGAGAGAATTATCCAAACTTTGGAAGTTATGTCCCGATTAATAGTAATGAATTTAGGGTGAATTGACAGAAATCACTATTCACAAGTTGACTTTTCTTATAATTTAAGTTCCAGACAACTATCGGGATGGCATCGGTTGAGGTTTTGTAGAGCCAGAATTGTCAATCGCTAATATGCTGAGATGAAATTGATAAGGAATATTTAGCACAACTTGAGATTGTTATGGAAATGCCAGGAACGATAATTTTATTGCGAAAACGAATGAAAATGGCTTAAAATAAGCAGCTACGCCAACAAGAGAAATAGATCGTTAGAAATTTCAAGTTGAGAATCAGGTAAATCTGAAGATATTACATTTACGATGATCGATACGATTCGTTATGTGAGGTACGATGTTGCCTCGATATTTTGAACCTTGTGGAGTCATAGAGAAGCTTGGTTCAGTGGTATATCGTTGACACTACCACAGCAGTTGTTACTGATACATGGTGATTCTTATGTATCTATGATTGAGATTGAGACATCTCATATGGTTTAACATGTTGAGTTATACTCAGTTTTGCGATTTCGAGGACGAAAAAAATTTAAGAGGGGAAGAAGTGTAAGGCCCAGTTACTAATTAATTATGATTAATCCGGATTAACGATGTTTAAGCAAACTCGGATGATTAAAAGTTGAGATTTCGAATTAAGGTATTCCGGGTCACAACACCTTATCTTTAATTGAGATAAAATGCATCAAATTATACATGTATACATGCAATTTTCGGCCAACACATTGTCACACATCATCGAACACCACCATGGACACTTGGAAGATCTTGGATGAAAATTATAAAAAAATCCCACTTTCTCCACCTTGTTTCCAACACCCACTACCTTATTTTTTTATGCTTAAATAATGTCCCTTCCACCTTCAAAAACCATCAGATATCTCTTCCAAATTTCGAAATTAACTCCTTCAAAGTTTAGAGAAAAATGGTGAGAAACACCCATGCAAGTTTAGCTTGAGGAATGTAGGAGGAAGGAAGCATAGATTCTTCAAGAGTTTTGAAGATTTGAAGCTTGGATTTTGATTTGTGGTGGGTTTCATGAAACCAAGGGTATGATTCCTTTTTACTCTAGTTTTAGTTGATTTTTGTAGATTAAAGTCGAAATTTTAAGTAGGAGCTTGAAGATTTCGAGTTCATATTTGTCTAAACAGAATCTGTAGTACAAAGTGTTGCTGACAATCTGTATTTTGTAATTTCGACAATTTTAAACTTTGAATTTGACTTTGAGAAAAACACAAAAGTTGTAGCTCTTTGAATGTTATGCAGTTTTAAAAAAAAAAAAAAAGAAGCATGTGATTTGGATCTCAGAAGAAAACGTTATGTTGATTTTACTAATAGTGCACATTTTGGACTCTGCCTGTTCTTGCATGATACATGCATACAGTTTTTCAAGTTTTTGGGTAAATTGTGATTTGAATTTGATGTTGGTTTTCAAACAAAAGTTGTAGATCTTTGAATTCTCTTCGATTTAAAAAATAGAGAACTTAATTTGGACTTATGTTGAAGAAGTTATGAATTTTATACTATTAGTGCTCATTCTGAGCCTGCATGTTGGCGAAAATACTCATGCAGTGTATTCTTCGAATTCCTAAGCATTTTTAGCTAGGAATTCCGTAAAATGTCTAGAAATAGGAATTGTAGTGTTTCAAGTTGGCTGTAATTTTCCACTATAATCATTCAATTCGGATTTGAATCGAAAACGTTATAGTATTTTTACTAACACTGCCCAAGCTGAAAAACAGGTTTTTAAATGCTACATTTTTAGTGCTCAAACCTCATTTAGATGGTTGAAACAGCTCGACATCATAATATATGAAATGTAGTATTTTGAGTTTTTGAACTTTGAGCACTAGAATAGAGTCGTTTTGATGTTCTATGAAATTATAGTTATTTTTCTACGAAAACGGGTCAGCTAAATATTTAAGAAAATTGCTAAGGGTCAATACTTAGAAGCTGAATTTGATTCAATGCACTACTTGAACACTTAGTGTCATTTTGGAATTTGCATGACCAGGTTAATAGGTTCCGGGGTTGATTCGAGGAGTACTCGGTAGATTAGCTTTGGTTTGAGATACGTTGAAATGAGTTTTATTATGACGTCTGGCAAATACGTGTAGTGATGCTAATGTATGAGCTTATATGACCTTACTTGATTTATATGCGATAAATGATTTTCTTATGTGAATTACATGATATGTTTTGACTTTCACATGAGATTGCATGACATATTGAGTTGCATACGTCATATGATACATAGATGATTCATGGGCATATCATATTGATCTATACACTTCTTTGATATCCTTGATGATGATTGAGTTGATTTACTCTGAGTGTCGGGGACGACGGGCACGGCGATGACAGGCAGTTTAGGTAGTAACTGTAGTCACGCGCGTTGCTACCGGACCTAGACACGAGGGATGACGAGCACATCGCAGGATGATTCTCCTAGCTCAAAGTGTGTGTGATGTCACCCTCTGCTCGAGCTTGATATTGATTGATAATACCTTCCTTTGGACTCCGATATTTGGTATCTTGAGATTCGGTTCTTTGTACCCATTCATACATCTCGTTCATACATGGTATGCATTGCATGATACTTTGTCATTCTTGACATGATTTATTTATTTCTCATACTCGGGTACTGACCCCTTTGTGGGGGCTGTCATGTCTTTTGTTGTTCGAGCATGACAGGTGTTACAGGTAGACAGATATTGGATGCCCGTGAGGAATCATCTTAGAATACCAGAGCTCAGCAAGATCGAGCTCAGGCTGGTATGTTGAGTCTGAGTCCCAGTAATTGTCAGAATACTTTTTAACTACATTTTAAATTACCGAGGTATGCCCCGAGTATTTGTATTTTACGTATTCTATTAATGGTTGATTATATATTTGATGCTTATGTGATTAGCAACATGTTGAATTGGGAAACTGGAATTACATATTTTCAATACCATTATATATGTATATAGAAAAGTGAAAAAAAATTATGGGCCATTTGTCAAGACATTTGAAATAAATCTTCCACTGTTTACGTAAATTAATCATTATGTGATAATTAAACACCACATTAGGTTCGGGCCCTCACAGAAAGCGTCTTATTTGTACATACAGTTAGTCCCTATAGGTTCGACACTTGTACTTCTTATTATCTATACTAAAACTTGACAATCGTGCACTTGCGGATTAATCGATCACTATTGGTATTTTATTGTTTAAAAAAGTGACGATCATCAGTCATTTATCCTATCACCACTTGGTAATGACTATTAGGACTCTCGGTTTCACGCGTCATCCAGTGTTGTGCCTTGGTCAATGGAGTCCATTGCGGGATTTGGTTACTGGAGTCTGCTCGTTTGTCAACCCTTTATCAATTATTGTTTTATGTTTACCAATCTTTGTTCCTTCAGCTCATTTGGAAGGCAGTTCCCGTGTTCGACCACATGCTAGACTTTATGGTTTGAGGGGATCTGTGTTGGGTCTGGTAGTTCCTGCACAATTCAGGTCAAGCTATTGTGCTTTTGTGGTGTTTCGATAGACTTGCTCTCCAATCGGACTTTATAGTTGGCCTATTTTTTATGTGTATTAGTCTTAGTAAGGATGAGTACTTGTATTTACTGGTTTTATATATCTTGTTTTGTTCTCCGGCCTACGGATGGACTCGATTGTACTTGTTTCTTGTTTATTACAATTACCGTTTTATGCTTAAAAAAACGAAAAAAGATTATATACCACTGGTTTATTGGCCGTCATCACATACATCTCCCAATCGCCACCTCAATCCAGGTGAAGTAATGCGAGTCAAGGGATCATGTCTTGGCATTTAATATGTGTAGGCTGTGTTTGTTCTTTCTTATTTTCTTTACATACACTGTATGCATGTTGTTTAAAGACACGAAAGATAAAGTAAATATCAATTTCCATTATGCAAAATTGGTGGATTGACAAACCATTGTCAATCTTTCTATGTCTGTATATTGGTTTTGTAAGTACGTCAATGGACACAACATATATTTTTGTGTTGTTATGTATTATATGCATATGTGTGTGATGAAGTAGTTTGTGTTGGGTTCGTCCTCAGATATAAACACAACAGAAATATAATTTAGAAAAACGTTTATATTGCATTAGCTTCATATATAGCATGCAAATATCAAATATAAGTGCACGAAAAGAGATTACTATATTCGACGCGAATCTAAAAATGGTGATACCTCGAGTCCAAACAACCTGACCAGATTTATGATCTCAACACTAGTATTACATTGGTATTGGTGTTTCTTCAACGAGAAATATGTGATTTTGGTTTATCGAATTCTGTAATCCCTATTTAAGGGATACATGCAATATATTTATAGATGTTAGTGAATTACTAATTGGCTTTGGGTGTATAAAGTTCATCATGCCAACTTTGGCTTGTAGACTATATATTATGCTAACAATAGCCACTTGTCCAAAAGCTAATACAAGAGCACTAAACTCGTAATCCAAATACTCCTTCTATACAACTACAAATGTTGTGATTTAATAGTAGATAACTACCAAATTTCAAAATTTGGCAAAATTTGTATTTTCCATAAATTCTTAACTTTGTAATTTGTAATTATTCTAACATAATTATTCATTTTAAATAAATATATTGTATATAAAATTACATTTTATTAAATTAAATATATATAGAGGTATCGCGTGCTAAAAAATTAAAAATCGCAGTACTAATGAATGTTGAGTTGGGATATATACCAGATATTTAAACAAATAATAAATTATTAATATCTATATTATCTATACTATCTATATTATATTATTATATTATAAAGTGTAAGGGTGTTAGAATAACTGATTTGGTATGATCCATATGAATTTACTGAAATACCCCATCTATTAAGTAAGCCCAAATAAAAAATTTGCACAATTTCAAAATGAACCCTTATTTTCTTTTTTGTTGGCGAAGGAACGTGTAACACGTTCTCCCTCACAACTTTCATAAGTGCTTCCAAATTTGAATATATGCACTTCTCCCCCATTCTTCCAAACCGTAACGCAGTTTTTTGTAAGACCCTACTTGCGATAACAGCAATAGTAGTCAAATGAACACCTAAATCAAACTTAGGTAGAAAGGTTTACAAAAAAATTCTGCACAGTTTCCCCTTAAATTTGGCTATCCGGAAATAAACCAAACATCAAAAACAATTCCCAGCCAGGGAAATCGCAATACTAAACAAAATCAAACTAAAAGTAAGTCCCAGCCAGGGAAGAAAAGGATCTAAACAAAAGGAGATGCTGTAAAGTTATACATGACCAAAATAACGACATCAAAAAGGTCCCTATAACTATTCAACTATAAAACCTAGTCCAAGTCCCTCTGGATATCTTTCTAGGCATGCCGACAATCTCCCAGATCCTTCAAAAGTTACACCTGCACCTTTTTTTCACGGAAACAGCCCCCACACGGGATAAGCATAACAATATAACGAATAACATGAATATACAAGATAAATGTACATAATGTAATTCTATAAGATAACAAGGCACTTCCTGAGTCTATTAGAACAGGGTGAAATCTTGATCGTTCCTGACCTCGCACATCTATCATTTAATCACTCGTTATACATAGCATTAGTTTCTAAGACTTTTCAACACAAGGCATAATCACATCGCACACTCTAGTGGCGACCTGTAAATAAACAAATCACTCGCCTGAGCGGTGACCTCTCTGTATATTCAACACAACACAATCACATCGCACACACTAGTGGCGACCTCTAAATAAACACATCACTCGCCTCAACGGTGACCCCTCTGTATATTCAACACAACACAATCACATCGCACACACTAGTGGCGACCTCTAAATAAACACATCACTCGCCTCAGTGGTGACCCATAAATAAACATATCACTCGCCTCAGCGGTGACCCGCACATACTAATATCACGTCGCTCAATCATAGAAACGACCCTATACCTAAGCGACACTTCGCTTTTCAACAACACGGTGGAAAACATAATCACCCATGCTTGTACGTCACTACGTACCTCAGCTCCAACGATGAAGATCAAGCTATCATCCTCGTTGTCCAGATGCCCTAGAAGGCTCTGGAATAAACCAACAACTCAATATAAGAATCAATATTTCCACAAGGTGATATATATAAAACATAATTCCCCCCCAACAATTATCCCTTCAATATAGTCTTCTACTAACTCAACATCCTCAAATTATAGCATTTACACTCATCAAGATATGATAAGTCACATTCAATTTGCATAATCATCGTTCGTAACGTCATTACATCAAGGAGTACCTTTAAACATGGCAAACTCATATCTTCCCGTATTAATATATCCAAACCCATGCACACAACATCCACACACCATTTTCCAACACCTACTAAGCACAAATTCTGCACACACTAGCACACAATTCACGCACACACACTAACACACACTTTCCAGCACACACTAAACACACATTCTGCACACACTAGAAAAGCAAACCCTTTTCCTTTCAATTAACAACTCAAAACACATCAAAACCACCCAATAAACAACCCCAAAAATCATCCAAAAGAATAGCTAAACATAGCCTAAAAATTCCCAAATTTTCGAACATAAATGTGGCAAGGAAATCGCCCAAAACATCCCTCCAACTAAGAAGAAAGCATGCTTAAAGTTAGGAACAAGATTAAACAACCAAACCTACAACCAAGCTTGAATTTAGAGGAGAAGAATCGATTTGGGTGGGAGAGGAGAAAGGCGTCGGGTTTGAGGGTTTTGGGGGAATGAGGGAGCCGATAGTTTTAGTGTGTGAGTGTGTGTGGGATTTGCTAGCATGAATTGGGATTTAATTGCTTTTTAAAAATCCCTTTGATTTATTTAAACTACTCCCATCACTAACATTTAATCCTACTTTAAATATTTCATAATTTCCTCCTTAAAAATTAAAAAAAAACTAATATAAGTTTGCCCGAGCATTTAAGTCATGATAAAGTTCCATATGCCCAAATAATACGGCCCACCTCAAAATACGAGTCCAGAATTTAATCACGTAAATTATCCCATAATTTACCATTTAACAATTAAATATAAACAGAATAAACTGGGCATCACATTTTTTCTCCCGCAAAAAACTCTCAAATTATCTGTAAAACATGGATAGAATCCGTACATTCTTCTTCGATTTGGTTAAAATCTTGCAGTTCCAACACTGTATTTGAACTCGATTTTTGGAATCAATAGAGTGGAATTATGGTTTCTCGCGAGTTGTAATGATTTTGAGATCTGTGAGGGAGAGAAACTTCGATTGAGAGATACCCCATCTATTAAACCATAATGCAGTTTTTTCTCCCGCAAAAATCTCTCAAATTATCTGTAAAACATGGATAGGATCCGTACAGTCTTCTTCGATTTGGTTAAAATCTTGCAGTTCCAACACTGTATTTGAACTCAATTTTTGGAATCAAACAGAGCAGAATTGTTGTTTCTCGCGAGTTCTAACAATTTTGAGATCTGTGAGGGAGAGAAACTTCGATTGAGAGAAGATAATTGAAATGGGGGAGGGTTCGGGTTACAAGGAGTACGTGGTGGGTATGCTAGCATGAGTTTCTATGGTCATTGTTGGTCACCCCTTTGACACTGTCAATGTCGCTCTCTGTCTCTCTCTGGCTGCGTGCGCGTGTGACACATTTACGTGCCACACAATCAAGTTCTCTTTGTCATTTTCACTCTCTGGTTTCTTGAGCTCTATTTTGTTCGGTAATATGTGATTTTTTGCTTGATAGTCAATTGATAATTGTTTTATTTGGTTGTATATGGGTTAAATAAATTGGCATCTTTCTATTTTCCTTACTGAATTATCGCATTGTGCTTCATTCACATTTGTGATCTATAATGTATCATTACCGATACTCAATAAATTGATGATATTTGAATCTGAATGCAAAAATACATTCCCCTTTTATTTTGTTATTCACCAGCATTTCTGTTTGGTGCTTCTATCTATTTAAATGGATGACATTGAGTTTCATTGTTTTTTGTGCAAAATATGTCTTGAGGCTTGAACATTTGAAAAAAAAAAGTACCATTGCATTGTGATCTAATAGAGACATTTTTATATGTTCCGAGTCGCATCTGTGGTCTCTACTTCTACAGTTGTTCTTAAGAAATATTTGAATATAGTTATAAAATTTTGAATCTCTATGCATTTTCTTTTCTTATGGTCTGTATTATCAGGTTAAATTTCAAAAACACAATGCAGAAGGGAATGGGTGGACTATTAAGTATAAGAGTAGTTTGTGTTGTACAGCAAGAATATTGCAGACCGAAGGAGTATGTGTTTTCCTCCGTCATGCTGCATTCATCTTCGACCACCAAAATTAAAATTTTAGAAATCTGTCCAATGTCTCAATCATTAGGAATTAAGATTTTAATGTCAACTATGTTGACCATTTTCTTTAAATTGATGATCCACTTCTCTGTTTCAATATCGGGCTTTTTGGTTTACTCCCACAATAATTTTGTTACTTTGGAACAATGGGAGGAGCCATTCGTTTCGTTATTCTTTTGTTCTTCGTCTTACTCCCATTCCTTGATAGTTTTTGTTGCTCTACCTCTATATAATTCAAGTAACTTTCTGGTGTTATAATTTATTAGTATTTGTTGTAATTTGTAGTTAAGTATGCTATCCCTCATTTTTTTTCTCGCAGACCTCTTCCCATCCGTTACAATGTTTTTTTGGTGGAAACCCAATGACAATGAACTTATCTTTATCAGGTACAAAATTCTGAATCAATTGACCTTTCAACTATTCTACCGAGATGTCATTGATCTTCTTGCTTACAAAATGCTCAAGTGTGAATTTAAAACCAAATCTAACATACATATTTCCCCCTATTAAATGTAAGAGTGCTACACACCAAGACCATGCTTCCCATACAAACATCCAGGCTTGAAATCGGCTTGGGTAATGCTTGAAAACAGTTGTGGCATATCCCTAAACGCATCGTATGCTTGGAAAACTCCCCGTGTTTCTTAAATATTCTCCAGAATAATCTCACAATGAATATTTGTGTTCATATGATGTTGCTGATTGTGGCTTTTTTTTTGGGCAGTTTGTGTAGCGTTTCAATCTCATGTTTGAGACAATGGAATATGGAATAACATCCATGGAAATTTTCCTTGATTTCATGTCATCTCCAATATCAAAGGATCTCGAAGTCGAAGCGATTGTTGTATCTGAAAGCCTGTAATGCAAAATTGACTTCTCAGAAGTCTTAGACTTCATGAGGTTCGTCTTTTGCTCCAGTAATTAATTATATATATGTTTTTATAAATAATCTTACTTCAAGCCAAAACACAACTTACCCAGATCCCTTAGATGGTCAAATCCTGTTGAATTCTACACATTGATGTACATTTGAAGTACCTGAATCTGGTGGGGACATATATATAGGATCACGATTAGATTTGCTGGTGTAAGAATAGTTATGGTCTTTGGTCTTATGAATGGTACATTTCACCATTTATTAACAACTGTGAATGATTTAATTGCAAAATGGCATCCTTGATTATACAAGTTTTCTTGCTTTACTTTTAATATGTGTAGCGATATGGTATTATCGTAGTGCTTACACTAAAAGTGAAATGTAAATACTTAATCTTATTATCCATGTACATTTAAATCGTAGTGCTTACACTAAAAGTGAAATGTAAATACTAAATCTTATTATTCACGTGTACATTAGAATGGAGTAAATGTGTTATGCATAGCATTAAATTGTTTCGTAATTTTTCGTTGTGAGATTTTTCTTATTTCATGGGAATGTAATTCATATATCTTATTTTATGTTACTTTCTTCCATATCTATTTCATTGATCTAAATGAAAATTTCATGAGTTCCATATTTATTTCAATGATCTAAATGAAAAACTTCAAACTCATGATAGACCGCTTTCATTTGGGATATTGCAATATAAAAATTGTCGGCTAATTTAATTTAATATTGTAAATAAAAAAAAATCCAAAAATAATGTCAAATTTTTTTTCTTTACAGAATTAACGTGAAACGCAATTGTGGAGTGCGTTTTAAAAAAAACGCACTCCCCAAGTGCGTTTTTTAGACCGGTCAACGATATGGGAAAAACGCATACCCAGTATGCGTTTTTCCCATATATATATTAATAATGGGTCTGTTGTCAGACCCATTAATGGGTCTGTCAACCGACAGACCCATTAATGGGTCTGACAGACCCATGTGACGCGGTTGTGGGTGTTAGGCCAATTAAAAAAAAAAAAAATCTGTTTTTCTCTCTCTAAAAGGCCGACATTCACTACACTCTACACATCATTTATATCTTTCGCTTGCTCAGTCTATCTTTCGCTGCGAAACAATTTTCATTTCAAATTTCATTTCATCTTAAAGGTATGTTTTACTAATTTTTTCATAAAAATTTGATTTTTTTATTGTACATTATTTTACATGGGTTATTTATTGTAGCTTTTGGGATCTTGATTTTTGAGGTACGCTTTTTGATTTTTTTTTCGTTTATGTCATTAGAATTAAATTTTTGAATTGTTATGATATAATTATCATATTGTAAATATTAACAGTGTATTAGTTTAAAAAAAAATATAAAAGTTGAAAAAATATTTTCCCTATTTATGATAAACATTCATGTACAAAATTAATTCTAAAAAATTAATAAATTCATATATTTTATTCTCCAAACTCTAAAAAAAATTATTGTGTATTTTGTATAACTTAATTGCTTTTTAAAAAATTGTAATAAATATTAGATATGAAAATAATAAATTATGTTGAAATCGAAAAAATATAATTTTTTTTAGTTTTGCTTGCTTAACACAATTTCGTTTCCATATTTTTATTTCATCTTAAAGGTAAGTTATACTAATTTTTTCATAAAAAATTGAATTTTTTTATTGTACATTATTTTACATAGAGTTATTTAGTGTAGGTTTTGGGATCTTGAATTTTGAAGTACGGTTTATAATTTTTTTGTGTTTATGTCATTAGAATTAAATTTTTGAGTTGTTATGATATAATTATCATATTGTAAATATTCAACAGTGTATTAGTTTAAAAAAAATATAAAAGTTGAAAAGATATTTTCCCTATTTCATGATAAACATTCATGTACCAAATTAAATCTAAAAAATTAATAAATTCATATATAAATTTTATTCTCCAAACTTTAAAAAAAAATTATTGTGCATTTTGTATAACTTAATTGTGTTTTTAAAAAATTGTAATAAACATTAGATAAGAAAATAATGAATTATGTTGAAATCGAAAAAATATAATTTTTTTTTAGCATATTAGTTTGTAAATTGATGTTTCACACAAAATACAATATTTTAAACTTATGAGTTTAAATTCTTTTTCCGTAGATAATATGTCGATTCGAAGTGACATTGATATTTTGTTATACTATGGTCGTCGCATATTACACGATGGGATTACCGTAAGTTATGATCGACCTCCACTAAGATACATGCGAATGCCTCGAACTATTACAATGTCTGAGATGTTGTTGAAACTGTACGAGCAAATAGGCATCGATAACCAGCAATATTCACTTAAAGTGTGGACTAAGGAACAAGTGCATCAGTACGCACGCTCATGTGTACTAATGTTACTAGGTGGATTGTTATGCCCCGATTCATCGAATGACTTTGTCTCGATGTTATACATCCGTCATCTACACGATATTTCAAAAGCTCGTAAGTTTAGTTGGGGTAGTGCAGTGCTTGCATTCCTTTATCGTGAGTTATGCAATGGATCTAAGAAAGGAAGAACAAATATCGGTGGTGCAATGCAACTTGTACAGGTAATAATATTTACTAGCCTCACCAACTTTAATAAAAGTGGATATAAACTTACATTATGTTATATTAACTTCATATTCCAATCACAAAAATTTCAGATTTGGGCATATACGAGAATCAAGAGTATCCATCCCATAACTCATGGTACTCGAGTACCAGAAGGCCCAATTGTAGTAGATGAAGATCACACACTTCCTATCCCCCCATATGGTGCACGGTATAATCATAGATTTTTTATTGATGTTATATTATTCACAATTTAATGTATTAACATTATCATGCCGATATTATTTAGATGGTCTCAATTTTGTACATTTGGACACACCGTCCGACATGCTTTACGTGTATTTCGAGACACACTAGATCGGATGTATTGGGATCAGGTAAATTTAGTGCTTAAGTATTTATTACATAACTTGTATATTAATGTCTGTAATTATTTATGTTAATGTCTTAACAAATCTTAAAACATTTCTGTATTGCAGTTTATTTGGACTCCATACGACATGGAATCAGACGAGATCAGGTCATTGCCTCCAGAATGTGGTCCTGAGGATTGGAGGGCGCAATGCCCGATGATACACTATTCCATTGTGGAGATGCATTGTCCAGAACGAGTCTTACGACAGTTTGCTCTGTTTCAAACTGTTCCACCATCCATAGATGCACGTCAGGCAGCCTTGCATAAAGTCGACCGCAGAGGTCGTTCGGGCACCAATTGGATATGGCAACATAATGAGTACATAGATTTGTGGAACAGCAGAAGATATAACATTGTGCATGCCCCTGAGGCCACCGGCTCCTATCCTATAAGTGACGAGTACATGACGTGGTATGGTCGCATTACTCGTCATATTATATCTCCATCGGGCATCAATATCGAGATTGGACACCGTGCAGGAGACGCTGCCGCGTGGCAACAAGTAGTATGTAGAGATGCAGTTTGTCTTATTATATATATTTTTGCGTCTTATGATTATGACAACCTTAATGATATGGTTTTTTTTTTCAGGATGCGCATATGGAGCAACTCAGACTTAGTTGCTCGAGTTTGAGCGAGGACGATACGATCTCACCAAGGGTCAGACATGTAAGGACCCCGTATACTTAACCCTTGATTAGAGTATTAATCATTATGTGTGGCACATGCTTTCAATAAAAAAATCAATCGGGAAACTCAGATGATGATTTACCATTGAATGGCAATTACAAAATTTTCCTTAATACTCAATGTTATAAGATCATCATCCTAGCAACATATAGACTCATAAAGTTCGTCCATTACCATCCCCTTTGTGCCACTTTTTACATTGTGGACTTTTATAAAAATTTGGGCAGAGTCTCCCCATAAATAGAGCTATCCCGAAATAAAAGCACAACATAACATAATTCCCGGCCAGGGAAAACAAAATACTCATCAGAATACAGCAATACCAAGTAAATTCCCAGCCAGGGAAGACACCACACATATGACAACAAAAGTAGGTTTCAACACCCACATAATACACCAATGACTCTCATATCATTAGCAATTCTATCATTAATTGCATGCAACATAAAATGAAAGAGAGAAAGGCTCATGCCTTATATACAACCCATATACAAGTATAACCGTGCTCACATGCGAGCATCATAAATGTGTATATAAGTACTCTATACGATACCGTGCTCCATCAAGCCCTGGTACCACGATCCTGGGAGTACGTCCTATCAACAGCTCGAGCTCAACTCCAAAGCCATCGATGTACCTGTTCACCTGTCCCAACAGAGACAGCCCCCACACGGGGTGAGCATACCAATTCCACAATTTCATAATCATAATAACATAATACATAATTTACAAAATGTAAATATTGTGGAACATATGTGACACTTCTTGGATGGTATCATCTTCATCCTAGCGTACCCCTGTAATATCCCTGTTCTCAAAACAGATAAATCATCAAATCCTGAATATGCAGTTAATCATCACATTGGTTAACCCTAGCCAGTTTCAAATTAACAATATCTCATTACATTTTCTTTATCAAAGAATTATCGTAATTCTAGATATCATGTAGAGATTCCCTTAACTTCCATTACCAATTAATCAACTCCTTGATTAACTTACGTCTCTGTTCCTATTCATAATGATAGGGAATGGAATATAGATATCTTGGATATCTAGTCAAATGCCACATTTCATCCTTTGCTCGCTTCATAGCGGCAAGATGTATTTCCTCACGTTAAACAAATAACAATAAAGTTTCATTTCCCTTATCCTATAGGTTGTCACCTATATATATATATATATATATATATATATATATATATATATATATATATATATATATATATATATATATATATCATGCATCACATTTGCAAAGATATAAATTAAAGACATGCTCGTACGCTAAACGTACCTTAAATCCTCGAAGTCCGAGCCAAACCTTGCTCGAGTTCCATGCCCCGAGGAACGATGTGCTAACACGATAAATAATTCACAATTATTTACGAACATGTAACCCATGCTCAAGCACATCCAAAACCCTCAAAATATTGTCAACACACGACAATAAATCATTTAAAATACCCGGGGCAGGGCACATGCAGGGAGGGAAAACGAATGCGACATATCGAAAAATTGCTCAAGAACACCTTCAATAATTCGATCCCTAGCATCACAATTCGAATCCAACCAAGCACCATAATGCATCTAAAACATGTAATAAACGATTAACAACAAGAATCATCGCCCCCCAGCCAAAACCCCCAAAATTCGAACTCAAAGCCCTAAATTCGAACCCAAATCCTTAAATTCGAACACAAATCCTTAAATTCGAACACAATACCACCAAATTTAGCAGGGAATTACATGAGAGGGACGAAAAAGGGGTAAGGAAGGTTACCCATACAAAGATCGGAAGGAAATCGGACGAAAATCGAAGAACCCTAAAAATTGGGGATCGACGCTTTCCTGCAAAATCCGAACTCAAATCGCGACTAAACCTCGAATTGCTGGTGTGGGAAGCTGCGCCTCGGAGAGACGAATCCAACGGTGGGTCGGACGCGCCGAACGGCGGCGGGCGCACCGCTTTTGTGCGCGGGGGCTGGGGCGACGGGAAGGGTGTGTACGCGGGGAGAGAGAGGGTGACGGGAAAGGTGGGGAAAAAATGGTTCCAATAATTAAAATCTCGGGTTCAACTGGTATTTATAGCAAAAATACCCCGAAATACTAATAGCCCCACAAATACATCATGATTCATTAAAAATCATCTGTTTTCAAAAATTCTCTCTCTAACTCCAAAACCCCCTACCGGTGCCCACACAAAGCACCCCAGATCCCGAGACACATCAAAAACCCAACTCTTAGGTTTTACACCGTAATGAGAATACAATCTCAACCTCTGGATTCAACGATCCCAACTACCCAAATAAACGAGCCCAGAAGGCCCAACACCGCGATTAAACTCCAAATCGCCACGTAAAACAACTTTAGGGGTTATAACACTCCGGGATTACCATCTATAATCCCTGGTCATCACAATATCCCCCACTAAAAGAATTTCGTCCTCGAAATTAGCACCGGTGTATCACGTAACACCCAGGCTACACAACAACATGAAGCCATAACCTCGATCCTTGACCATATTAGAATCGTCTTAATAATCGCGAGAATACTTACCTCACATCAAACTCTGAAACAGAGCGACTTTACCAGAACCAACATATCACCCAAGAGGCAGAAACGTACCACCCAAGAGGCAGAAACGTACCTCGATGCCGGTCATCCTAAAAGTCAGTCTCTCATGACTGCAAAACAACCAATACTTACGATCCTGAATCACACCTCAACCGTGAGAACGTTGACCTCGTGTCAAACTCTAGAGTGGAATAGACTTCCAAATCTATCATAACGTCAAAGAGCGTCAGCACAACTCAACGCTAATCATTCAAAAGCAGTTAGTCAACTGAAACTGCGAGGATTCGAACCGCTCCGATTCCATCGTAGATATCATTCAATGACATCTCTTATCATGACTCACGATGTCTAACATACATCGTTACGAGGGAAACATTCGTATACCACGGTGTACACATACCAAACCTGGTTTCCACTTTCAAACCTCATCCATCGAATGAGCAGTTGCATCATTGCAACTCAATTTGGGCAACTCACGGCCACAGATTCACACAAAAGACATCTCACAAGATGTCCACCTCCGGATGTTCCAAGAATCACATCCTAATCATAAATAAACAATCGAGACTCCACAGAGTTTCAAATTCTGAAAGGACATGCAATAAACCCTTTGCATCCTCAACGCTTGTGTCAACAGCGACACCCAACAAATCCGAATTCCTGTCATCCCTTGATAATCCTAGGATTTAACAATCCAAACTTGGGAAGGCTATCGAAAACTCGAAAGAAAACACCAACAAGGGAAATACCTTAACCCCACACAAGATAATCCATCATCAAAGGGAGTCAACTAACTTCACGATTATTCCTCATAATTATCGTGCCATGGAGATTCCCAATCTCAAGGTGTTCCATATCTCTCATCAGAGATTTAACCATCCAAAAATAGCATAACTCTATGCTTGACAAAAAGGAAATCAATAACTGGCATCCGTATACTCACCGGTATACCTGCCTAAGCACTGACATCACATGCATACTCAATGTACTCGGCTCGGGTATCTACAAACTACCCCTAAGCCCCAAACACAACCATCAATTCTGAGTCATTATCCTACCCAGTGGAGGATGATAATCGACGATTAACAACACGCGGTGTGATTCCCAAAATCAACACTACATGCATTAACTTACCGAATGTTTCAAAGATTCCCTATTGGTATAATACTACCTCCTTCCTCACAAGGGAAGTGCCATCGAACTCGAGATCCACTAGTCTCGAACCACTGTTCGGAAAAACTGGATACAATAACACCCATTGCATCCCAAATACACGGATTCCCTCAGATCGAGTCAACAACGACTTGATGACTCTCTTGTTGGTACTCCAACATCATGAGTTGTCCCAGACAAGTCTCATCAAGATTAAACGTAAACGTATATATGTTTCAGTGAGGCATGCACAACCTCAACCTCAAATGACGTGGTGACTGCTAGAGTCCACCACAATCCACATCGTATCACCTTACGATTTGCCAAACTTGGTTCCAACGAGCAGTATAACGGCTCTAGCAAGCCTCTCATGGTACTGCACACACGCGGCAGACAAACTAGTCTCTGCCTCTTTAGGTTTACCTCAAACCTACCAACAAGACAGACGTTTCTACATGGCATACCATACCATGGGAAGAAAATCAATAGAGTAGTGGGTCTGTACCCAACGTTCCTCTAATGCCGATACACCCTGGACACTCCAATGTCCCTATATACTTAACGTAACCTGATCCTAATCCTTTAGGACCCATTCTACACCCTCAAGGGTGGTGTGACCATGTCTACCACATGTCATACCGACAGAAGGCGAGTAATTTCCTCCATGATTACTCCTGTCGTCAAATACATGGCCAAAAAGCCATTCCAACGAGCATACCTCAAGGGTATCACCACCCGTAACATGATCACCTCAAACAATTGCTGCGGTACAATCACATGTACAGCGCTTCCATCCATTTCTCGAGCAGCCCGCTCGGTATAAGGGTCACTGACCGCTTTTATTTTAAACAAAAGATATTTCAAAGAATGGGTTGAAGCGATTCTACCGCAAGTGCACGGTTGTCAAGTTTTAGTATAGTGAAAATTAAGTACAGGTTGTCGAATCCACAGGGCCTAACGTATAAGTACCAAATAAGATTAATAAAATTATATTTAGCCTACGATAAAAGAAGTTTGATTAACTAAAGCTAGATTAAACTAAAGAATAAAAATTAAACTAGAAACAAAGAATAGAATGGTTCCGGAAATGCGAAGGTAAGTCACTCGAGAAAATTACCAAGCTCGTCGTTCAATTATATTATCTCTACTGATTCAATGGAATTCTCAAATTATCACTCAATTGATTTTAAAGGTGAAAGGTTTTCACTATTATTCGATACACTCTCTCGAGCTGTAACGAAACTAACAATAAATTAGAATAAGTCACTCTCGTGCACCTATTCACTAATTCAAAGTTGCTTAAATTATCAAAACCTTATAACTCTAAATCTTTCGATTTCAAGTTCTCACGTATGCGATATCATCTCTCGATCTCAATCGTGACATACATCATAAATTAATGGAGCGTGTTACAACGTTATCTCTCGATCTCGGTTGTAACTCTCAAATTCAATCAAAGCTAGCTAGACTTTGATCTACACATGCAATCAATCTATGAACAATAAATATCAATGCGCTCAAATACCAATGAATCAACGAATGAAAACTTCAATAATATAAACCAAATTCAATTCAAATCAAATACAGATGAGTTTAATTGTCTCTCGACCTCAAAAACTTCAAATGAAAATGAAAATCAAATAAATTAAGGTTCAGAAATACGATAAACGATGGATGAATCCGTGCGTTGCACCGTAATTTCTTCTCTTGTTCCTTCCTTGCACTCCGGAAGAGATTGGCTCGACTTTGGACGAAGAACGGAGATTGGATCTCCTTGGCGGCGTTGGGCGGCGGCTCCTTGACCTAGAATTCGTCTGATAAATGTGTCTAATATCGTCTCTTCTCTCAAATGGACCCAGCCTCTCCTTAAAAGCCCCAAATCTCGATAAATAAGGAAAATAAAATCTTCAGATTTTGCGTCTCGATCGATCGAGATTTTCACCGATCGATCGGTGCACTGTTCACGTCAGCCTTTTGCACTCACTGCCTCGCTCGATCGATCGAGAATTTCCACCGATCGATCGAGATTTCTCAAAATTTGTTGCTGAGGTTACTGCCTCGCTCGATCGATCGAGATTTCCACCGATCGATCGAGCCTTCAAAAAATCTGATTCTCGCTTCTGGCTGTCTCGATCGATCGAGAATAAATCTCGATCGATCGAGATTTGGGAAAATCATCTTCTTTCATTTTCTCTTCTTTTACGCCTCGATTTCGCCCGTTATCTTCATGTAAGCTCATTTCTTCCACTTCCGGTCTAATTTCCTGAAACAAACGAATAAACACCAAAAAGCATAATATCATCCAGGAAAAAGTACGGAAAATGGGAAGAAATTACAGTTAAAATCACTCAAAATCTAAGCCTATCAACTCCCCCAAACTTAGACTTGATCGTCCTCGAGCAAGCAATAAACTCAAAAAGAAAAGTTAAACTCGATACTAAGCATGAATCATCTTTACAACATACGTAACAACTCAGAAGTCCTACTTACACATCAATAGAAGTCAATCAACATTTAACAAGAAGCAATTTCTCCTAAGTTAAACAATACATCGCAACATCGGAACGTGCGTGTGTGCTATTGTCAAACATGAGTTACATATATATCTTTAACATCAACATGTGCCATATTAACTCCTAGTCAAGATTACTTTGAATCACTCTACAAGTTTACTATCCAGCACTTCTCCACTAATGTAATTGTTCCCTAGACTTGGATCAAAAGGTCTTGAAAGCTTATAACGTTAGGCCTTTTGGTGTCGGCTTCAAAGAAAAGGTAGGATGAATTCAAAGAAGAGAGTATAATCATTTACAGTTCAACTATTTTTGAGCTTCTCTTCAACTTTTTTCTAGCCTTGGCCACTTTGGGTCTTATTTTGAATTTTTCTTTTCAAGGCTTTTCTCTACATCTTTTCTTTTTCTTTGCTCATTCTTTTGTTCCTTTTGAACTCATTTGCATATAACAATTCTGTGCAATGAATGAGATTCATTATACTCTCCTAGGGGTAGGTAAAAATTTTCTTTTAGGCTCAAACCAAGGTGGGTATAATGAGTTGCCAAAAAAGTCGAATGGGGGTCTAATCATATGCAATGCGTATACCATTCTTTTTTTCAATAAGGCTCAAAAGGGGACACTAAGGAATAATATATAACAGGTAGGCTTGAAAGGCTCAAACGGTCCAAAGATCGCCTAAATCATCTCCAAGTCTAGTTCCTAATTATAAATTTCGCCTCAAAGTGCTTTCAACTAAACTGTAGAGTTATCTAAGATACTCAAGACTCATCATAGTTAACACAAGTTTTCAATTTAATCAATACATACTTCACTCAATCATGACTCAATAAGTGCTCAAAGTATTCCTCAGTTTTGACATGTAGTTAACAAAGGATATATACAAACAAGTTAAGCATTTCCATGACTCCTATCTAGATGAGGATTAATTTCATCATGTATTACCGTTGCAATTCCAACTCATCAATTCTCAAGAATAACTCAATCAATAGAAAAAAAAAAATTTGTTGGTAATGCTCAAGGACGAATTAGTCTCAACATCATGCAGTCATGCTAGGAAAAGAAACAAGACAAGTAGCAATATGTGCAAAAGCAAGATATATACAAATAATCAAAAACCCCCCCAAACTTAGCATGTGAATTGCCCTCAATGAACAAGAAAAATAAATGCAATGGCAAAGACACATACCATGACGACGATCGTCACTGATCGTCGTCCTCATCATGCTCCGGAGGGGGGACTGGGTAGTGGTGCTCCTCGCCCTGATATGGCGAAAATGGTGGGTACTCGGAAGGTGGAGGTGCATGTGGCTGGTAAGGTGCGAAATGTGGTTCCTGCGGGAACTGGAAACCTGGAAAGCCCTGGGCCATGGCAGTGTTCCATGCACTCTGATAATGCATGAACTCCATCTGACGCTGAGCTACCTGCTCATGGTCCATCTGCAATGCTCTCTGCATGCTATGAATGTCCCGCTGCATGCTGTGAATGCTCTGCTGCTCCAGGCGAATGTCTTGGAGATCCCTATGAAGAGAGTCCAACGTAACACGTGAATGTCCTGCAGCAGAGGATGATGCTCCAGCTTGTGTAGTGTCCGAGGGTCTTCGTCGGTTCGTAGGATCAGCTACAATGATTGGTGTCTTCGGCGGGAGTAGCTCCTCGTCTTCCCCCCATGTCACTCCGTATCGCTGACATAAGGCAGTGATCGTGGATGGAAACGGTAGTGCGGAGGTCGGTGGGCTACTTCCAATCTCTTGAATATGATCACTGATGATCTCACCGAAGTCCACATCCTTCCCTGAGAGGATGGCATAAACCAGGACCGCTCTATCTTTTGTCACCTCAGAAGTGTGGGTCGATGGCATGACCCGCGAGGCGACAAATGAAAACCATGCTTGGGCCTCTGGCTTCAAATTTTCTTTAGAACCAACTGTGGCTCTGCTTTATCATTCCTTTGCCAATCCACTCCCGGCTTGCCAATGACTGTCAATACCTCATCGTAGTCGATCCTGCTGTTCTTGAACGATTGGTATTCACAGTTGTGAATGAAAGGCATCCGGTGAATATTATTGATTGTGGCTCGATCCGCCAACACATCTTTCCCTCGAACATAAACACTTACTCGGTGCTCTGGTTGAACAGCTCGAAGATTTGTATAGAATTCCCTCACCAGTGGCACCACAGCATCAATCGGTGCCTGAACGAATTGAAACCATCCTTTTCGGCGTACTGTCCTAATGACAGGACACTCCAATTTATCCAAGCTCATTCCCCTTTCACGGCTCAGGGGTTTCTTATGGTAGATGGGGTATAACTCAGCAATCTTGGCATTGAGAAACTTCTGTTCATCATAAACTGGCTCAGAAACAGTGGCCTCTGCCTGCTTTTGCTTCTGAGAAGGTTCCGCCTGCTTTGACCTCTTTCTGGATGACATTTTCTTGCCAACTGATTCCCAACTAATACAATTCAATTCAACTAACACCCCACAACACTGTTAATCCGACACCCTTCAATACCACACAATTTCCTCCAAATTTCAATCTTTCCTAACCCACTCTACTACAATTCAAAACTTAGCACCAAAAGATAAAATCTTTGAGAATTAGAAACCAATTACCGCTTAAAAATCCGATCTTGTGAATGTTTGGCACTTGGCTTGGAATTCTCCTTTTGATGCACTTCTACCCAATCGGCATTGCAATTCTTCAAATCTGATTCGAAAATCTCATTAGAATGAATATTACTTCTTAGAGTTGAAGTAATTTGAAATTTGATGAACAAAATGAGGAGATTAGATGAATGGATTTGAAAGAGGCGGCTAGGGTTTTGTTTTGGAGAGGAGAAAAATTGAGTTGGAGAGTGATAGATTGCTGCGTCTGCGCCTTTATTTTTCAAAGTTTTCTCTCGCTCGATCGATCGGAAAAATTCTCGATCGATCGAGCGAGGCAGTAGGCACAATGTCATTTTAAAAATTCGGGCGATCGATCGAGATTTTCACCGATCGATTGCCAGCAGCAGCAACCAAAATTTGAAAATTTTTTCTCAACATTTTTCTCTCGGATTGCCTCGCCTATAACAAACTTGCTCGTGCTTTCACATCTGCAATAGAAAATACACGAATTCATTCCCAGACAAACTCAAACACAAACAAACTAACAAAAACTCAACAAAACAAGAAATCAAAAACAAAACTCAAGGAAAGAAAAACGGAAGTTCTTAATTTATAGTCCCAAGCTGGACTGTCACCTCCTCGTCTTCATCAATTTGATGGCTCCTTCGGATTCTTTACAGAATCACTCGGGAGCGTACCTTGCGTCCTCCCAGATATCAACGTGGCCAACTGCCCTATCTGCACCTCCAAATTTTTGATTGATGCATCTTGATTCTGCATCCTCACCTCTGTTGATGAAATCAGCTTCGCCATCAATTCCTCCATACTCGGCTTTTGTGTGAACCCGGCCTGCGGTTGAGGGTTCAACACATTTTCTTGATTCGACCACCTCAAATTCGGGTGGTTCCTCCACGGTTGGTTGTAATTCGAGTAGGAATTATTGGGTGGCCTGTTACTTACAAAATTAACAGCTTCAACGGATTGGTTAAATTGATTACCTGCCTGGCACTCGATGCTAGGATGACCGCCTCCACACAGCTCACAGAAAATAGTTTGGGCCTGCATTGCTGCTGCTCCCATGCTGTCTATCTTCCGGTTCATGGCTTCTAATTGAGCCGAAAGAGCAGTGATCTCGTCTGGACCCCCATTGGTTTCTGTGGCGTGCTCCTCTCAGATTGCCACTGATAACTGTTGCACGCCATTTCCTCCAACAAGCTATATGCTTCTTCCGGCGTCTTTCTCATTATGGATCCCCCAGATGCTGCATCAATCATTGAACGGTTAGCAGAAAATAAACCGTTATAAAAAGTTTGTACCTACAGCCATATGGGTAAACCATGGTGTGGGCATCTCCTCAACAACTCCTTAAACCGATCCCACGCTTCGTATAAAGTCTCGGGGTCAAACTGACCAAAAGTCGTGATATCCTTCCGCATCTTCGCCGTCTTGGAAGGGGGAAAGTACTTTGACAAAAACGCCTTTGTCATCCCCTCCCATGTTGTGATAGAACCTGCAGGTAAAGAATTCAACCATGCCTTAGCTTTGTCTCGTAATGAAAAGGGAAAGAGTCTTAACCTGATGGCATCGTCAGAGACGCCATTGTGTTTGAATGTATCACAAATCTCCAAAAAGTTGGAGATGTGATTGTTCGGATCATCTGTAGCTGCTCCCCCGAACATCACTGAGTGCTGAATCATTTGTATGATTGCCGGCTTGATCTCAAAATTATTTGCTTGAATCGTCGGCCTTGTAATACTCGACAACGATCCATGAAATGCGGGTTGTGCAAAGTCCATCATCGATCTAGGGTGCTGTGCTTCGTTATTGTCAGCCATTTCTCGAGCTTCTCGTAATCTTCTTAGTAATGTTCTCTCTATCTCTGGATCAAACGGCTCGAGAAAGGGTTCCTCTCTTCTATGCATGCACTAAAGAACCGATTCCTGTACAAAATAGACAAAAGGAGACAACAAAATGCACAAAGTTATTCACAAAGATCAACAAAATAAAACAAAGAAAACAAAAATGCAATAATAAAAGAATTGGCTAAATTACAATAACTAATCTCGTATGATATTATACAGATTAGTCCCCGGCAACGGCGCCAAAAACTTGACCGCTTTTATTTTAAACAAAAGATTTCAAAGAATGGGTTGAAGCGATTCTACCGCAAGTGCACGGTTGTCAAGTTTTAGTATAGTGAAAATTAAGTACAGGTTGTCGAATCCACAGGGACTAACGTATAAGTACCAAATAAGATTAATAAAATTATATTAGCCTACGATAAAAGAAGTTTGATTAACTAAAGCTAGATTAAACTAAAGAATAAAAATTAAACTAGAAACAAAGAATAGAATGGTTCCGGAAATGCGAAGGTAAGTCACTCGAGAAAATTACCAAGCTCGTCGTTCAATTATATTATCTCTACTGATTCAATGGAATTCTCAAATTATCACTCAATTGATTTTAAAGGTGAAAGGTTTTCACTATTATTCGATACACTCTCTCGAGCTGTAACGAAACTAACAATAAATTAGAATAAGTCACTCTCGTGCACCTATTCACTAATTCAAAGTTGCTTAAATTATCAAAACCTTATAACTCTAAATCTTTCGATTTCAAGTTCTCACGTATGCGATATCATCTCTCGATCTCAATCGTGACATACATCATAAATTAATGGAGCGTGTTACAACGTTATCTCTCGATCTCGGTTGTAACTCTCAAATTCAATCAAAGCTAGCTAGACTTTGATCTACACATGCAATCAATCTATGAACAATAAATATCAATGCGCTCAAATACCAATGAATCAATATATCAAACACAACGAATGAAAACTTCAATAATATAAACCAAATTCAATTCAAATCAAATACAGATGAGTTTAATTGTCTCTCGACCTCAAAAACTTCAAATGAAAATGAAAATCAAATAAATTAAGGTTCAGAAATACGATAAACGATGGATGAATCCGTGCGTTGCACCGTAATTTCTTCTCTTGTTCCTTCCTTGCACTCCGGAAGAGATTGGCTCGACTTTGGACGAAGAACGGAGATTGGATCTCCTTGGCGGCGTTGGACGGCGGCTCCTTGACCTAGAATTCGTCTGATAAATGTGTCTAATATCGTCTCTTCTCTCAAATGGACCCAGCCTCTCCTTAAAAGCCCCAAAATCTCGATAAATAAGGAAAATAAAATCTTCATATTTCGCGTCTCGATCGATCGAGATTTTCACCGATCGATCGGTGCACTGTTCACGTCAGCCTTTTGCACTCACTGTCTCGCTCGATCGATCGAGAATTTCCACCGATCGATCGAGATTTCTCAAAATTTGTTGCTGAGGTTACTGCCTCGCTCGATCGATCGAGATTTCCACCGATTGATCGAGCCTTCAAAAAATCTGATTCTCGCTTCTGGCTGTCTCGATCGATCGAGAATAAATCTCGATCGATCGAGATTTGGGAAAATCATCTTCTTTCATTTTCTCTTCTTTTACGCCTCGATTTCGCCCGTTATCTTCATGTAAGCTCATTTCTTCCACTTCCGGTCTAATTTCCTGAAACAAACGAATAAACACCAAAAAGCATAATATCATCCAGGAAAAAGTACGGAAAATGGGAAGAAATTACAGTTAAAATCACTCAAAATCTAAGCCTATCAGTCACGTCGACCGGTAACGTAGACACCACCTGTAAGGACCCTAATCCTTAAGTGCGGAATCAAGGCATAATAGAGCTAATATAAATGATCAGAGTGAGAAATAACGTGTTGAGTTTATGAGCTTAAGCATTACATGCCAAAAATAAGGACTACCAAAAATTGATTAATTACATTCCCCATCAAATGAATGTTATCAACTAGTTTTACACTACTCCTAGAGTAGACACTAGGCAAAACAATCCTGTCTTTCAAGTCCCAAAAGCATCCTCAATAAGCTCACCATCTCAACCCGTCTAGCCCTTCTATCATGCCAAACGTGTACCTACAAGGACAACCCCCAAACATGATCAATAATAATCATTCATATTCAACACAATATGAAGATAAAGCGTAAATGCATAATCATAATAAAACACTTCCTGTTTTCCCCATGCATTTCAAACGCTTCCCGTTTGGTTGTCCCTGTACCATAACTCATGAGTATAATCAATAGATTATTTTTAATGGTCTAAACATGTCATGAACATATACCATTTCATCAATACCAAATACTGATCACCAATCCCTAGTCTGTCCATCACAATGTATTTTAATGCCCCTCGCTTATTTACATATAGGCGGCATAGGATAACCTCGCTTCAATGGACTGCGGGACTCCCACCCCTCGCCTCTCATTGAGCGGCAAATACCCTTTCCTCGCCCTATATGATAACCACGCTCAAATGTGACATGCGGCGCTCCCACCCCTCGCTTCACATTTAGCGGAACCAAACCAAATAGCGGCAAGCATTAAAATCATCAAGGGATGACCACGACTCATGGGATATGCACCAATAATCATATGCATCTATAAACATCATGCATAACATGTATTTGCATCCACAATACAATACCACATATATACTTGCATCCACAATGCATAACAATAAGTATATAAGATACATGTACCGTTGGGGTGCCCGTACGTCCACTACGTACCTTTCCAAAATGTAGGATATGGTAGGACTTCAATGCCTTGGTTGTGTTGCCACCTGGGTTGGTTCTACACATTCACAAATATCAATATTAGAACCCAATAATAGTCCAATACCAAAAATCCTACAAAAATAACCAAAAACACCATTTTTGGTGTCTCGCGATCGATCGTCCATAAGGCCCCGATCGATCGCGAGACCTCACTGTCTCGGGCAACAAAATTAAACAATCCGCGATCGATCGCGGAGCTTGCGCCGATCGATCGCGGCCTCGCCGATCGCGCCAAACTCGCGATCGATCGCTGAAGCTCACTGCCTCAGCTCTGTTGCTCGCGATCGATCGCGAGAAGGCGCCGATCGATCGCCGAGCTCTGGGCATGCGGGGTTTGGGCACTATTCACCCATCTTCAACCCCAACTCATACACACCCACATACACCAACATCAACCAAACCCAACAACTCAAAACCAACAATAAACATCTACATAAACTCAAATATTTAACATCCAACAAGATAATACCAAAACCACAACAACCCAACACAAACCCATTTTAAAACCCTTCAAACCATATCAAACTTAAACAAAACCTTACAAAAAAATAACCATGAGGTACCCATACCTCTTGGGGATCTCAAATCACCCAACAAACTCCACAAATCCAGGTTTTGCAAGAACTTCTCTTCACCCTTAAGCTTGATTTCGAAAATGAGGGGAAAGGGAGGGTTTGGGTGTTGTTTGGTAAAGTTAAAAGTAAGAGTGGATGAGGTGTGGTTGGGTATAAAAGGTGAGTTTATTAAAATGCATACTAAAATAATTCCATGGTGTATAAAACACCCCAACATGATATTTTTCAAAGCATTTACTCATAAAGCACCAAATATCAATTAAACACATGATTTCTAATCAATTGCTACCAATGCCTTGATATACTTATTGTTATGCATTGTGGATGCAAGTATATATGTGGTATTGCATTGTGGATGCAAATACATGTTATGGTAGGACTTCAATGCCTTGGCTGTGTTGCCACCTGGGTTGGTTCTACACATTCACAAATATCAATATTAGAACCCAATAATAGTCCAATACCAAAAATCCTACAAAAATAACCAAAAACACCATTTTTGGTGTCTCGCGATCGATCGCCATAAGGCCCCGATCGATCGCGAGACCTCACTGTCTCGGGCAACAAAATTAAACAATCCGCGATCGATCGCGGAGCTTGCGCCGATCGATCGCGGCCTCGCCGATCGATCGCGCCAAACTCGCGATCGATCGCTGAAGCTCACTGCCTCAGCTCTGTTGCTTGCGATCGATCGCGAGAAGGCGCCGATCGATCGCCGAGCTCTGGGCATGCGGGGTTTGGGCACTATTCACCCATCTTCAACCCCAACTCATACACACCCACATACACCAACATCAACCAAACCCAACAACTCAAAACCAACAATAAACATCTACATAAACTCAAATATTTAACATCCAACAAGATAATACCAAAACCACAACAACCCAACACAAACCCATTTTAAAACCCTTCAAACCATATCAAACTTAAACAAAACCTTACAAAAAAATAACCATGAGGTACCCATACCTCTTGGGGATCTCAAATCACCCAACAAACTCCACAAATCAAGGTTTTGCAAGAACTTCTCTTCACCCTTAAGCTTGATTTCGAAAATGAGGGGAAAGGGAGGGTTTGGGTGTTGTTTGGTAAAGTTAAAAGTAAGAGTGGATGAGGTGTGGTTGGGTATAAAAGGTGAGTTTATTAAAAATGCATACTAAAATAATTCCATGGTGTATAAAACACCCCAACATGATATTTTTCAAAGCATTTACTCATAAAGCACCAAATATCAATTAAACACATGATTTCTAATCAATTGCTACCAATGGCAAATAAATCATGCTTCCAATAATATTTACCCAACATGCACCACATGCACCCTGAAATGCAACCCCGGGTCACCCTATCCACATGACCATGCATTTCCATAAGGTAAATAAATTCCAACACATAATTAATTACCACATAATTAATCATAATAATCGTAATTAATGCCCAAATGCAATTAATCATTTCGGGGATATCACAATACTCCCCTACTTATAAGATTTCGTCCTCGAAATCACATGCACTTACCCCAAAAGGAAACTAAACATAAACACATACCAGAGAATAGTTCCGGGTATTGCTGCACCATATGCCGCTCCGTCTCCCACGTAGCCTCCTCGACACCCATGCGATCCCACTGAATCTTGATCATAGGTATCACTTTGTTCCGAAGTCTACGGTCTGCTCGATCCAGAATTCTGACAGGCCGTTCCACATAAGATACATCTGATTCTAACTGAACTTCGGAAGGCTGTAACACATGCGATGGATCGGCTCATACTTCCGCAGCATAGACACATGAAACACGTCATGTATCCCAGATAAAGAAGGCGGCAAGGCCAGTCGGTAAGCTAAGGTGCCAATGCGCTGCAAGATCTCGTACGGTCCAACATACCTCGGAGACAGTTTCCCGCGCATCCCAAATCGCACAACGCCTCTGAAAGGCAAGATCTTCAAAAAGACCTTATCTCCCAACTGAAATTCCAACGGTCTCCGCCGTTTATTTGCATAAGCTGCCTGTCTGTCCTGGGCCGCTTTCATTTTCTGCCTTATCGTCTTTATCCTTTCTTCCATCTCCCGAATCAACTCCGGTCCTCCGACCGATTTGCGGTCCAAATCATCCCAACACAAGGGTGATCTACACCGTCTGCCATAAAGAGCTTCAAACGGAGCCATCTGAATACTCGCCTGGTAGCTATTGTTATAAGAAAACTCTACCAAAGGCACTGAATCTTGCCAAGAGGCATCGAACTCCAAAACACAAGCTCTCAGCATGTCCTCGAGCGTCTGGATAGTGCGCTCGGTCTGGCCATCCGTCTGAGGATGATAAGCAGTGCTCAATCTGACTTCAGTTCCCAAAGCTGACTGAAGGCCTTCCCAGAAATGAGATGTGAATCGCGGATCTCGATCTGACACTATGGAAACGGGGATCCCATGCAATCTCACCACATCTCTAATATACAACTGCTGCCATCCTCAAAAATGTGAAAGTCATGCTATAGGGAATAAAGTGGGCTACCTTAGTCAATCTGTCCACAATCACCCAAATAGCATCGAAGCCTGAAGCACTCCTCGGCAAATGAGTCACGAAGTCCATGGAAATGTGCTCCCACTTCCACTTCGGTATCTCCAAGCTTCTCAACTCGCCGCCCGGTCTCTGCCTCTCTGCCTTAACCTGCTGGCAGATCAAACACCTCTTCACAAAAGCGACGACATCAGACTTCATTCTCTTCCACCAAAACTGACCACGCAGATCTCTGTACATCTTCTTCCCGCCTGGGTGGATGCTAAGTCTGCTACTATGACCTCGCTCCAAGATCCCTTTACGCAACTCCGGCGTACTTGGAACCACCCAACGGTCACCCAATCTCAAAGACCCGTCATCGGCCACTCTGAACTTCGTTGGCTGACCAAGATGTACTAAAGATAACCACCTCTGAACCTCATCGTCTGACCTCTGAGCTCTCCTGATGTCCCCATAGATGTCTGGCTCAGCTAACAAGGTCGATACATACACAGGCGATGCATCAATGTCAAAGTCATAGCCCAAATGACAATAGGAGGTCATCATAGCCGACAGATGAATGACGTCCTCAGCAGAACTCCTCACTTTCCGGCTCAAAGCGTCTGCTGTCAAATTGGCTTTCCCCGGATGGTACTCTATCTCGCAATCATAGTCCTTGAGTAGGTCCATCCACCTTCTCTGCCTCATGTTCAGCTCTGTCTGAGTGAATAAAAATTTGAGGCTCTTGTGGTCCGTGTATATGGTAAATGAAGTACCATACAAATAATGCCTCCAAATCTTCAGGGCGAAGATGATAGCCGCCAATTCCAAGTCATGAACTGGATATCTGGTCTCATGCGGCTTCAACTGCCTCGATGCATAAGCTACCACATGCTTATCCTGCATCAGAACACACCCAAGGCCCTGAAGTGATGCGTCAGTATACAGAACAAATCTGGAGTTCTCCGTAGGGATTACTAACACTGGCGCCGTCGTCAACCGGTGCTTTAATTCCTGGAAGCTCTCCTCACAAGCTTCTGACCAAAAGAAAGGTACACCCTTCTGGGTCAACTGAGTCAGCGGCTTGGCAATCTTCGAAAAGCCCTCGACAAAGCGCCGATAATACCCGGCCAAACCAAGAAAACTCCGAATCTCAGGTACAGAAGTGGGGGCATCCCACTCCATCACAGCCTCAATCTTCTTGGGATCTACAGATATCCCGCTGCTCGATATGACATGCCCCAGAAACACTACACTGCTCAGCCAAAATTCACACTTACTGAGCTTAGCATACAACTGATGCTCTCTGAGAATCTGAAGCACTGTCCTCAAGTGTTTCACATGCTCCTCCTCGCTCCGGGAGTAGATAAGAATATCGTCAATAAACACAATAACGAACTGATCAAGGTACTGCTGAAACACTCTGTTCATCAGACTCATAAAGACTGCTGGAGCATTCGTCACGCCGAACGGCATCACTAGGAACTCATAATGTCCATATCGGGTCCGGAATGCTGTCTTCTGCGCATCTTCCTCTCTGACTCTAATCTGATGATACCCGGATCTCAAATCAATCTTGCTATACACCCTGGTACCTTGCAACTGATCAAACAGATCGTCGATCCTTGGAAGAGGATACTTGTTCTTCACTGTAGCCTTATTCAGTTGCCGGTAATCGATGCACAACCGCATCGAGCCGTCCTTCTTCTTCACAAAGAGAACTGGTGCGCCCCATGGCGACACGCTCGGGCGTATATATCCCTTGTCCAGGAGATCCTGTAACTGTTCTTCAACTCCCTCAATTCTGCCGGTGCCATCCTATAAGGTGCACGAGAGATAGCGGATGTCCCTGGCAACAGCTCGATCCCAAACTCAACTTCCCTAACCGGTGGAAAACAAGGGATCTCTTCTGGGAATACATCAGCAAACTCTGCTACCACTGGTACATCCTCAACTCTTAGTTCTTTACTCTTCCCAGACGTGTCCACGGCATAAATGAGATAGCCCGTGTGGCCACGTTCCAACAACTGAGTCATCTTGATCGCTGAAATCAACGGAATCTTCGCACGAGAACCGTTGCCATAAAAGGTCCACTGACTGCCCAACTCAGGTCTGAACTTCACTGTCCTCTGCCGGCAATCTACCACTGCCTGATATCTGTTCAGAACATCAATACCCAAGATGCAGTCGAAGTCTGACATGCCCAACACAATCAAGTCTGACCTCAATTCGTTGCCCTCAAAATAAATGAGTCAGTCTGCCATAAACCGATCAGCAACGACATTTCTTCCAGTGGGTGTCGAGACAAGGAGAGGCGTGGGTAAAGAAGACGTGTGCATATGGTGTCTTTCCACAAAACCCACCGATACAAAAGAATGGGAGGCACCTGTATCGATCAAAATAAAAGCAGGGTACGTAAATAAATGACACGTACCGGCGATCACCTCCTCTGGGGCTGCCTGGGCCTGCTCCCTGGTCAGTGCATACACTTGCCCCTGGGGTGGTCCTACTGTCTGACCTCCCGATGGTCGAGGCCCAAACTGCTGCCTCTGCTGCACCGTCCTATCATCAAACCTCGGCCTGTTGCCCTGAAACTCAGACTGTCCTCCCCGAGTGGGGCAATATCGAGCGATGTGGCCCATCTTGCCACAGATATAACGTGCAGGACACTTGTTTGAATAATGTGGCCCTCCACAATTGTTGCACCTCGGCTCTCCCGGCCTATCCCCTTGTGAAGATCCTCTATTGGCCGACCAATTACCCTTCTTGCCATCCTGTTTCTGACCAAAGTGCTTCTTTCCACCATACCGTGAAGATGAAGAGGCACCACGGGGCTTAAATGGCTCTCCTCGGGGCCTCAAACTATCATTGGTCTGCCTCTGTTGCGGTACCGGTGGTGGCATAGTACTGGCATAAGCTCCCACCCCAAGCTCGGCAAGCTCCGCCCTTGTGAGAGCATCATCAAAAGAAGTTGGGTTATTGGTGATAACCCGGTCATAGAGCTCCGGTCGCAATCCCTTCATAAAGTTCCTCATCTTAGCGTGCCCACTGGTGGCAATGTGGGGAACGTACCTCAGCAATGAAGAGTACCGTGTGGCATAGTCGGCCACTGTCATGTTCCCCTGCTTCAAACTTGTAAATTCATCCTCCTTCGTCTGTCTCGCCGCAGCGGAGAAATACCGATTCAGAAACCTAGTCCTGAAGAGTGTCCAATCAATCACAGCACCCAGTGCTCTCATTTCCATTACTGTGCTCCTCCACCACATCAGGGGTTTCTTGGCTAATTGAAACTCCGCCAGCCTCAGCCAAGCTGTCACAGCACAAGGAGCCGATACAAAGATCTGCTCAAGTCTTTCCAGCCACTCTTCAGCCTCCTCTCCGGACTCTGCCCCCTCAAACCGGGGCGGATGGTAAGACAGAAATTGCGTCAGACTGATCTCACCCGGTAGCAATAACTGAACCACTGGTTCCATGCCTACGGCCGGTGGAGGTAGAGGGTTCGCCTGTCCGATACTTGCATTCACACTACCAACATCTCCAACTTCCTCATTAGCAGCCATGCTGTAACACAAATGTTAACAACAATTCCAAAGCAATATATATGATATGCCGTTAGATAACAGGAATGAGACTAAGCACGTTAGTATAACAGGATATACATTAATATGCACCACATGCATAAACATGCTTCAAATGTAAGCACCTAGCCAATCATGCTAAGGCTACCCTTCACTCGTTCCCGGGTTCTCTAACCACTGCTCTGATACCACTAATGTAAGGACCCTAATCCTTAAGTGCGGAATCAAGGCATAATAGAGCTAATATAAATGATCAGAGTGAGAAATAACGTGTTGAGTTTATGAGCTTAAGCATTACATGCCAAAAATAAGGACTACCAAAAATTGATTAATTACATTCCCCATCAAATGAATGTTATCAACTAGTTTTACACTACTCCTAGAGTAGACACTAGGCAAAACAATCCTGTCTTTCAAGTCCCAAAAGCATCCTCAATAAGCTCACCATCTCAACCCGTCTAGCCCTTCTATCATGCCAAACGTGTACCTACAAGGACAACCCCCAAACATGAGCAATAATAATCATTCATATTCAACACAATATGAAGATAAAGCGTAAATGCATAATCATAATAAAACACTTCCTGTTTTCCCCATGCATTTCAAACGCTTCCCGTTTGGTTGTCCCTGTACCATAACTCATGAGTATAATCAATAGATTATTTTTAATGGTCTAAACATGTCATGAACATATACCATTTCATCAATACCAAATACTGATCACCAATCCCTAGTCTGTCCATCACAATGTATTTTAATGCCCCTCGCTTATTTACATATAGGCGGCATAGGATAACCTCGCTTCAATGGACTGCGGGACTCCCACCCCTCGCCTCTCATTGAGTGGCAAATACCCTTTCCTCGCCCTATATGATAACCACGCTCAAATGTGACATGCGGCGCTCCCACCCCTCGCTTCACATTTAGCGGAACCAAACCAAATAGTGGCAAGCATTAAAATCATCAAGGGATGACCACGACTCATGGGATATGCACCAATAATCATATGCATCTATAAACATCATGCATAACATGTATTTGCATCCACAATGCAATACCACATATATACTTGCATCCACAATGCATAACAATAAGTATATAAGATACATGTACCGTTGGGGTGCCCGTACGTCCACTACGTACCTTTCCAAAATGTAGGATATGGTAGGACTTCAATGCCTTGGCTGTGTTGCCACCTGGGTTGGTTCTACACATTCACAAATATCAATATTAGAACCCAATAATAGTCCAACACCAAAAATCCTACAAAAATAACCAAAAACACCATTTTTGGTGTCTCGCGATCGATCGCCATAAGGCCCCGATCGATCGCGAGACCTCACTGTCTCGGGCAACAAAATTAAACAATCCGCGATCGATCGCGGAGCTTGCGCCGATCGATCGCGGCCTCGCCGATCGATCGCGCCAAACTCGCGATCGATCGCTGAAGCTCACTGCCTCAGCTCTGTTGCTCGCGATCGATCGCGAGAAGGCGCCGATCGATCGCCGAGCTCTGGGCATGCGGGGTTTGGGCACTATTCACCCATCTTCAACCCCAACTCATACACACCCACATACACCAACATCAACCAAACCCAACAACTCAAAACCAACAATAAACATCTACATAAACTCAAATATTTAACATCCAACAAGATAATACCAAAACCACAACAACCCAACACAAACCCATTTTAAAACCCTTCAAACCATATCAAACTTAAACAAAACCTTACAAAAAAATAACCATGAGGTACCCATACCTCTTGGGGATCTCAAATCACCCAACAAACTCCACAAATCAAGGTTTTGCAAGAACTTCTCTTCACCCTTAAGCTTGATTTCGAAAATGAGGGGAAAGGGAGGGTTTGGGTGTTGTTTGGTAAAGTTAAAAGTAAGAGTGGATGAGGTGTGGTTGGGTATAAAAGGTGAGTTTATTAAAATGCATACTAAAATAATTCCATGGTGTATAAAACACCCCAACATGATATTTTTCAAAGCATTTACTCATAAAGCACCAAATATCAATTAAACACATGATTTCTAATCAATTGCTACCAATGGCAAATAAATCATGCTTCCAATAATATTTACCCAACATGCACCACATGCACCCTGAAATGCAACCCCGGGTCACCCTATCCACATGACCATGCATTTCCATAAGGTAAATAAATTCCAACACATAATTAATTACCACATAATTAATCATAATAATCGTAATTAATGCCCAAATGCAATTAATCATTTCGGGGATATCACACCACCTTGTGCTCGGCACTGGCACCCAAGGCATATAACTAAATACGTATACTCAACGCATTGTTCATCGTAACGATGATGCATGTCTAGTAAGACATCTCCTACACCATCGTCATCGTCATCCCGTGACGATACATGCCCACTCATGGCATCTAAGGCATCGTCATCTAGTGACGATACATGTCAACAATAACATCTAAATGACCTAGTCAACTCGTGACGGTCCATGTACATCAACGTATGTCATCCATCATCATGCTAGTAAAATAGTCATAATAAAACATGCATATCAACGCATACCAGCTATAATAATGCTAATAGAATAGCAATACCCCATACCTCATCGCTAACAAGATAGCGGCATACCTGTCTCCGTCGCTCGATAATAGTGTGAAATCAGCACTCATCGCTCGAAGGCGGCATAATCCTGTGCTGAGTACATAGCGGCACAATCCATCCCTATAGAATCGACGGCATGATACCTCGTCATATAATAAGTGGCATGAAACCTCGCTATGCACCTGAGCATGAATATCGTCCACATAATAGCGGAAAGAGGCATCGCTATCAACATATCCGGCGACACTAATCATCGCCAATCCTCATAAAAGAATGAGTCATCGTAAATCCACATAATAGCGGAATGAGGCATCGCTATCAACATATCCGGCGGCATAAATCATCGCCAATAATCACAAAGAGATGAATCATCATCATCGACACAGCGGAATGAACCATCGCTAATCATCATAATCATTAGATCTTAACGTAATTGATTAACATCATAGTGTCATAACGTCTTATGGCATCTTACCACATAATATTATCGTATGGCCTCTTACCATATGGGCATCTTACCCCGTGGCATCTTACCACAAATAACATCGCATGGCCTCTTACCATGTGGGGCATCTTACCCCGTGGCATCTTACCACATAATAATATCGCATGGCCTCTTACCATGTGGGGCATCTTACCCTGTGGCATCTTACCACATAATAATATCGCATGGCCTCTTACCATGTGGGGCATTTTACCCCGTGGCATCTTACCACAAATAACATCGTATCATCATATAAACATCATATAAACATCATCATTATAAACTTATTCATCATAATCATCATCATAAACATCATATCATCTTTACTCATCATAAACATCATCATCATAAACTTACTTATCATAATCATCATCATAAACATCATACATACTTGTGCAATCATTGCATAATCATAGTATAGAAGTATGGTTTACCGTCTGATGCCCGTACGTTTCTTACGTACCTTCCTTGCTTGAACATTACATGAACAAACGCATTAGTATATTCAATAATAATTGAGACCATACCGAAGTATTTCTGTCGGTTGTCTACCCAGTCTGTCCTCAGACAATACATCATATCTTTCTTTTCCCTGATTTTCTTACCAAAATCAAATTCCTTGGCACGTAACATATAGAGTGTTAGACATCACTGTTAATGCCATCCTATCGTGTCCTATACGATTCCTGCAACCACAATGGTTAGCAATACCACTTTTCATATCATAAAAGCACATAAACAATTAGTTATGTCGTATAACATTAATGCCATCATGCATAAATATGTGCTATCAATAACTTCCTAGGCCCTTAACAGCCCCAATGAGCAACCACTGCTCTGATACCACTAATGTAAGGACCCCGTATACTTAACCTTTGATTAGAGTATTAATCATTATGTGTGGCACATGCTTTCAATAAAAAAATCAATCGGGAAACTCAGATGATGCTTTACCATTGAATGGCAATTACAAAATTTTCCTTAATACTCAATGTTATAAGATCATCATCCTAGCAACATATAGACTCATAAAGTTCGCCCATTACCATCCCCTTTGTGCCACTTTTTACATTGTGGACTTTCATAAAAATTTGGGCAGAGTCTCCCCATAAATAGAGCTATCCCGAATTAAAAGCACAACACATAACATAATTCCCAGCCAGGGAAAACAAAATACTCATCAGAATACAGCAATACCAAGTAAATTCCCAGCCAGGGAAGACACCACACATATGACAACAAAAGTAGGTTTCAACACCCACATAATACACCAATAACTCTCATATCATTAGCAATTCTATCCGTAACTGCATGCAACATAAAATGAAAGAGTGAAAGGCTCATGCCTTATATACAACCCATATACAAGTATAACCGTGCTCACATGCGAGCATCATAAATGTGTTTATAAACCTCGGTGTATATAAGTACTCTATACGATACCATGCTCCATCAAGCCCTGGTACCACGATCCAGGGAGTACGTCCTATCAACAGCTCGAGCTCAACTCCAAAGCCATCGATGTACCTGTTCACCTGTCCCAACAGAGACAGCCCCCACACGGGGTGAGCATACCAATTCCACAATTTCATAATCATAATAACATAATACATAATTTACAAAATGTAAATATTGTGGAACATATGTGACACTTCCTGGATGGTATCATCCTCATCCTAGCGTACCCCTGTAATATCCCTGTTCTCAAAACAGATAAATCATCAAATCCTGAATATGCAGTTAATCATCACATTGGTTAACCCTAGCCAGTTTCAAATTAACAATATCTCATTACATTTTCTTTATCAAAGAATTATCGTAATTCTAGATATCATGTAGAGATTCCCTTAACTTCCATTACCAATTAATCAACTCCTTGATTAACTTACGTCTCTGTTCCTATTCATAATGATAGGGAATGGAATATAGATATCTTGGATATCTAGTCAAATGCCACATTTCATCCTTTGCTCGCTTCATAGCGGCGAGATGTATTTCCTCACGTTAAACAAATAACAATAAAGTTTCATTTCCCTTATCCTATAGGTTGTCACCTATATATATATATATATATATATATATATATATATATATATATATATATATCATGCATCACATTTGCAAAGATATAAATTAAGGACATGCTCGTACGCTAAACGTACCTTAAATCCTCGAAGTCCGAGCCAAACCTTGCTCGAGTTCCATGCCCCGAGGAACGATGTGCTAACACGATAAATAATTCACAATTATTTACGAACATGTAATCCATGCTCAAGCACATCCATAACCCTCAAAATATTGTCAACACACGACAATAAATCATTTAAAAGACCCGGGGCAGGGCACATGCAGGGAGGGAAAACGAATGCGACATATCGAAACACCTTCAATAATTCGAACCCTAGCATCACAATTCGAACCCAACCAAGCACCATAATGCATCTAAAACATGTAATAAACGATTAACAACAAGAATCATCGCCCCCCAGCCAAAACCCCCAAAATTCGAACTCGAAGCCCTAAATTCGAACCCAAATCCTTAAATTCGAACACAATACCACCAAATTTAGCAGGGAATTACATGAGAGGGACGAAAAAGGGGTAAGGAAGGTTACCCATACGAAGATCGGAAGGAAATCGGACGAAAATCGAAGAACCCTAAAAATTGGGGATCGGCGCTTTCCTGCAAAATCCGAACTCAAATCGCGACTAAACCTCGAATTGCTGGTGTGGGAAGCTGCGCCTCGGAGAGACGAATCCAACGGTGGGTCGGACGCGCCGAACGGCGGCCGGACGGCGGCGGGTGCACCGCTTTTGTGCGCGGGGGCTGGGGCGACGGGAAGGGTGTGTACGCGGGGAGAGAGAGGGTGACGGGAAAGGTGGGGAAAAATGGTTCCAATAATTAAAATCTCGGGTTCAACTGGTATTTATAGCAAAAATACCCCGAAATACTAATAGCCCCACAAATACATCATGATTCATTAAAAATCATCTATTTTCAAAAATTCTCTCTCTAACTCCAAAACCCCCTACCGGTGCCCACACAAAGCACCCCAGATCCCGAGACACATCAAAAACCCAACTCTTAGGTTTTACACCGTAATGAGAATACAATCTCAACATCTGGATCCAACGATCCCAACTACCCAAATAAACGAGCCCAGAAGGCCCAACACCGTGATTAAACTCCAAATCGCCACGTAAAACAACTTTAGGGGTTATTAACACTCCGGGATTACCATCTATAATCCCTGGTCATCACAAGACATTTATTACAACATAATATAGCAATTGCGGATGAAGTGAGACGACCTGCTCAGAAGCAACGAAATCAAGATACTATACCTGTACGACAACCAACTAGCAGTAGGGGGGACAGTCGCAGGAGAAGACGAACAAGTAGGTCTGAAACTCCAGTAGACGCTCGTGATGACATCCTTCCATTTACGACTACATCATATGACGAAGGTGACACATCAACAGCACATCGTTCACCATTCCGCTACGATTCTACCGCTTATGACTATTACGTGCCGCAACCTGCCCACCAGATTGAGCCATCACCATATACTCCTTATATATCTGATCCAACCCAGTCTTACAGTGGATTCCCATTTACGGATCTCATGCTTGGAGTCCCATGTTCTTCACAATCACGTCCGCATTTTAATGTCTCACCTGTTGCATTCTCCGACCTGACTCCACAGTATCATGATATTGGTGAGTCCAGCATCAGGATTAGATCTGATCAATCACAAGCGCCTAATGTTGTGCAAGCTGAGCCACCAAGAAGATCACGACGAGAGATACATAGGCGAGATTGTGGGACTGGAGGGTATATATAGATTATATTGTAATTAATATCATTTCATATTACTCATATTAAAATAAATAATTGTCTTCATGCACCGTTCATCAACTTATTATATATGATTTTAAAATAAAGAATTACTAACTAAATTATAAAAGGATTTCATATGTAAGAAAACATATAACTAAATTTATCAGATCTAAATTTATCATCTTCCCAAATATATTACGTTTGTGCTTGATCAGATCTAATCCAGGTGCTTGCCAAATTATTAAATTTTGTTGAAGAAAAACTTTAAAAAGTAACGCATATAGTAACTAATAACCATACATAACTTGTTGCTTGAATATAAGTATTGATTTGATTAAAATAAACTAATAGTTGAATTATTATTATTATATAATAATAACTATTAATATTAATATAATAATAAATTAATATAATTTATATAATATATAATATAATATTATATATATAATATTATATAATATATGGGAAAAACGCATACTGGGTATGCGTACCAATATGCGTTTTTCCCAAATATATTATATAATATATATGGGAAAAATGCATACCCAGTATGCGTTTTTCCCATATATATATATATTAAAATAATGTATATGGGAAAAACTCATACTGGGTATGCGTTTTTCCCATATCATTGACCGGTCTAAAAAACGTAATTGGGGAGTGCGTTTTTTTAAAACGCACTCCACAATTGCGTTTCACGTTAATTCTGTAAAGAAAAAAATTTTGACATTATTTTTGGAATTTTTTTTTTATATTTACAATATTAAATTAAATTAGCCAAAAATTGTCATATTGCTTTTCATTAGATAGGTGATCGATTTGACATATTTTTTTTCACCTTAACACATTAATTCGATAGCTGTATTTAAATTTTCTGATTTTAGTTTTATTGCTTTGCTTTGCTTTATTTGGTTGTTTGTTACATCTTTTAGTCAGTTCTTTCTTTCGTGTATCTGGTAATTATTGGGTACTACATTGAATTTGTAGTTATTAACCAATGCATATACCTACTGTATTTCGTTACACAATCAATCTGTATGCCTTATGTATTACGTTGCACACGCAATGTGTGTGCGTCATCCGCTAGTTATCAAATAAAAATTTAATAAATTTGTCCACAATTATGATTTATTAATGACTTTAACATAAATGTAGTAAAATATAATTTTTGAATGGATAAATGTAGTAATTTTTATTTTGAAATAATATGAATAAAATACAGAAAAACCAACTTTTATTATTCCAAGACTTCATCACACAAACAGTCGATCAAATTCCAAGCAACAAATGCCATATTCATTTGCAATCCGGCAGCGGCGCACCACACAAGCATCTGTTGTGAAAATAAGAAGTGTATTCCAATTCCTGCAGCCTCCCTCCCACCGGAATCTTACCGCAGAGCCTATTGTAACTCACATTCAAAAACAGCCGATCCAAATTCACCAAATCCTGCGGCAGACTCCCATAAATATTGTTATGGTTCAAATCCAGATCACCCAAGTCCTCGGGGAACTGCAAGTTTGAGAAATCAAACTGCAGCTGATTCCTTGAAAAATCAGCAACTTGTATCGACTTGTTCTTCCCAAACAAGAATGAAATATCCCCTTCTAGCCTATTTCGTTGCAGCTCAATAGATATGAACGGCAAGTCGCCCCAACCTCTGGGTATTGTCCCTGAGAGCTGATTGTGTGAGAGAAACAGATACTGCAGACTCGGGGTCAAGTTCCCGAAAGATTCGGGTATGCTCCCACTGAGTTTGTTCCTGTCTAATCGAAGCCCGCTAAGGTTTCTGAGCTCGGCCAGCGACGGAGGGATGGAACCACTGAAATTGTTGAACGACAAGTCGAGAAACGTCAGGTTTTTGAGTTCTCCGAGGAATGACGGGATTGGGCCCGAGATGTTTGTCCAGCTGACTCTGAGACTTGTGAGCTTAGTAAGTTTGGTGATGGAACGTGGGATTGTGCCAGTGAGATTGGGGATCTTGTGAAAGAATACCGACTCGAGGTACGGGAGATCGCCTATGGATTCAGGGATTTGGCCGGAGATGTCGGCGGCGAAGAGGTTGAACTGGGAGATCCGGTTGGTCTTGCGGTCGCATTTCACTATGTACCAGTAGCAGCAATCGTTGTCGGGATTCCACGAGGCGAAGGTGTAGGGGTTGCCGAAGGATTCTTTGATTTGGAGGAGTACTTTCTTGTCTTGGGGATTGCATCTTATCGAGTGACATAGATAAGATTCAGACAAGAAAATAAGGAGAGAAATAATGCAAACATGTGAAATTTTCTTCATGTTGGAGATTTGGCACCGTTCTTGGGGAATATATATATATATATATATATATATATCAGAGGGGAACCAGATTATAATTTAAGTGGTGCTAACTTTTCTTTTAAAAAATTAAGTGTAAAATATAATTTTCTTTAAAAAATCTATAAATAATATTTTTTTAAAATTTTGGGGGTGCGGCTGCAGCCCCAACGCCCCTCCTTCGCCACTTGTACGGATCAAGTTTAAGTCTGGATCAATTAAATATGATCTAAGTCACATAATCCTCCTACCCCCTCCATGCACTGGCGCTCCGATCGCGAACTGGCCAACTCGGTGCGCGTGCGGCGCATTAAGGCGACTTAAGAATTTCTAGTTCGCGCTTTAAGAAATTCTAATTCGCGCGCTAAGATTTTATAATTCGCGCACTAAGATTTCCTAATTCGCGCACTAAGATTTCCTAATTCACGCACTAAGATTTACTAAGTCGCGCACTAAGTTACTAAGTTTTGTTAATCCTCTTTAATTCTCCGATTTTTTTTTTTTTGTAATCATAAAAAAAATTCTTCGATTTTGGGTTTAGATGAATTTTTATGGTTTCTAAGTATTTCGGGTTGGTAAGAAAATTATATTATATGGTAAATAGATAGATAATGAATCATGAAAAGACATAATAGCATATGAAAGATTAAAATATGTGATAAAAGAAAGTATGATACATCTGTGATTTTGTAATATTTTGCGGAGTAAATAATAATAAATTTGATATCTTAGTTTTTTGCATGAAAATTAATAGAATGAACTTTATAAATAAAACTTTTTATTTTTATTGAGTTAATTTAAATATTTATATTAGTCATTTCATAAAGTAATAATATAAGTCTCCGGAAATAATATGAGTCATTTTTAATAAATTCATACTATTACCAAACATGTTGAAATAAATATGAACAATTTGGTTTCATTTTTCAAATTCGTTATTTTATATCTTAAAATAAAACAAAACTTTAATACTTCATTTCTATTTCTACAATATATTTTTCGGAGAATTCTTACTAGACGAACGATCAAATACAAGATTCAAATTACGTTGTATCACTGGTTATAACATTTTTGCAAAGCTGCAAATGTTAGATTCTTCAATAAAATCTAATTTTAATGCTTTTTAAGAATGATAAAGCTGCAAACACCAAAATTGTTAAAAACTTCATATTGTAAATTTGTAAATAATATAATAATGATGTGAGTTTGTTAAATATGATGTATATTATGTATGTTTAACTTCATTTCATCAGTATGTATGTATATATATTTATTTATCTATTAATTTTTAATAGGCGCATTAAGGCGCACCCGCACTCAATTTTTTTGTAAATTGACGCACTCACGCATTCGCATCCGCTCCCGCATCCAACTTATGTGACTTAGAATATGATTAGCCTAAAATAGCTAATATGTTAGTTTATTAATTTTTTAATTGAATATGTTATATTTTAATATTAGGTTGATGTATGTAATGAGTCAAAGTAACGATGTGTCAAAATTGGTTTCTTCTTTCTCCACGATATTTAAAATAATTTACCAAAATGGTGATATTTGTCGTTATGTAAAAAATTATGTAAGAAGATAAAGAAATATTCAAATATCTTAGAATTATTGAGGATTTTAAGTGATACATTTTCGTTGTTGCTCGAACTACGCAGTTACACAGTACATTGTGGACAATTACTGGACTAACTCAACAATTCCTCCAGCAACTCAATGAAATTGACTATGAGACACGAGCTATAATATCAATTATGTATTTACCATAAAACAATCAAAATGTGGGTGTTTGTGATGTTGTACGATTTATAATATTTAAGTTATATCGTTATCAAAATATGATGTTTGAGCTGCTGCAGGTTAAAAGATCACATGATTTATTAAAAAGTATCATTGTATCTCTCTATCTATTATAAAAGCAGAGTATATTATCTTGATATCAGCAATCAAAGAGGCAATATGTGAGTTTCTACGTGTCATATATTGTGATAACACAACGATTTTGGCATATACAAACCAAACGACAAGGATACATAATTGTTATCGAATGAAAAGAATGTGTATTATTTAGAGTGAAAAAGGGGAGGTGAGATGTGTACAGACAACTGGACTTTTGAATTCAAACGTGTGGCTCCAATCTATAGATAGCAGCCATTTTTGAAAAGCAAATTCAGTGATAGGTAAATTTCGATAACATTCAATTATTGAATTTGTAAAATAATTTTTTTTCAAGAAAAAAGGTAAAATGAAAATTTTAAGTTCGATTGATTTTTGAACGGCCTTTTAAACACTTGAAATTTAAAGTTCAATTGATAACTAAAATGAAATTTAGATGTGTTTGATGATTTTTTTTGTTAATTGAAGTAACGTACATTTGATGTTAATATATGTTATACTATGATAATTTTGTTGATATATATTTATTTATACACTTTTTGAAGTAGGTTTAAAAAAAATTTGTGTTATGTTTATTTAAACATGTTTGTTAAACTTTATATTAATTAAAGTAATATACATTAGGTGTTAATATGAGTGATACTATGATGATTATAATGATATGCACTTATATATAAGCTTCTTGAATTTGGTAAGAATATTTTGTATCTTTTATATTCAGCTGTTTTGGCGAGATCCAACAGTAAACATCTGTCCAAAAGAAAAACCACCTAGAAATCCGAGGACCTTTTATCATAGAGAGATTAACTTTATTTTGATTGTATGCAGCCACGAGTATTTTAGTAGTTTATAATATAATACATATATAATATCAAGAGTATCTCGAGAATGTATCCTGAAAATTCTGAAAATATATATAATGTTCATGTCAGTATTCGTGCACAACATATGGTAATATGTTATACAATATTTGAGTTAATAATTATCATATCCACCTTAGCTCAAACTAATTTTCATCATCGACAATTTTTAAATGATTAAATTTTATAAACAATTAAATATTTTATGCATACATTATTTTCTGATGTAAAGAAACACTTAAACGAGGTCGCCTTATTGAATGATTAATGCTTTTTTCCTTATTTTCTTTTTCTTTCCATCAAAAGACAAAAATAAAAAGGAAAGCCAGTAATCTTGCTCCATCAGGCATCTAGCAAGTCATCATCTCTTGCTTCCGATTCCACAAACCACTTGTTAACTCGTGTTTTAGTTAACGATACCTACGAACATAGGACAATCGAGGAGCTCATAATCATGAACAAGTTCAGCTTCTTCTAGATCCTTAAAAAACAAACTTACACTCGAAAGATCACAAAATCAAATGTTAAAAAAAAAAACGAAGAGAAACCATTTGAAAAGTAACCATTACCTGTTTATCCCAATCAGTTTTACAAGTTATTATGACGAGTATGATAGTTTGGATCAATGTACCGGTCAGCATTCCAATCCAAACACCCTGTAGAACAAAATAAACTCTGTTGTTTGATAACAGTATTGTCTAATATATACATTTTTTTACATGTAACCATTTGAAAATAAATTATATTGGATACAAACCTGGACTTGTAATTTGATTACATAACCAAGAACGGCTCCGAAAGGGATTCCTATGAGGTAATAGGATGCTAGGTTAACATATACTACAGTGCTCTGCCATCCAGCACCAATGGCGACGCCTGCAAAGACCAAAAACCCGTAATCTTGATTGCGGAACGAATTACAGGCCTTCAATTCCTAAACCATAGGAGCGTATATCGTGGGAGACATTTTTTAAATGTAGTATATGTGAAGTATGAACTGAGATAGAGGTCATTACCAGAAAGAACGGGTTGACCGCTGTTCATAATCATGGAAAATGCAAGAAGAGGAGACAAGTTAGCCACTTCCGCTGCAACTTCCTGACTATTTGTGAATATGTAAGCTAGACGCTCCCGCAAGAAGAGGAAAATTATGAAGAAAACGAGCCCAATGGAGAATGATGTCATGACTATCACCGCAATCGAGAACTTGGCAGCTTTAGAATCTCCCTTTCCAAGCTCATTCGAGATACGAACACTAGGATTGAAGAACATATGTCGTGAGGTATATCAATTTTTACAAGTTCTTGTAGAGTCAATATAAAACATTGTGGGATATTATTAAGAATGACCATAGTACCTTGCTGCAGCCAAGAAACCAAGAGATATCATCATTTCCCACCCATTGATGTTGAGGCTGCAAGAGAGAACACAGTTCTAGTGTTTCCCACCAAATGTAATGAAATCGAGAAGAATAGAGGAGAGAGCTACCATATGGATAGTGCATCAATTTCAACCTCCGCATTTTTCAAGTTCCCTGTCAAGAGAATCAATATGGAATTGTACCATACTTCAAGACTGACAGCAAATAAAATCAAACAAATAGTTAAACTCTGAGGATTAAGGGCATAGAGAGAGCCAAATATCTAAAATTATATAGATGACAAGATGCCGCAATGGAGTTGGCTTCTGAAATTGTTTACGAACTAGCAAAGAATAAGGATTATATTCATGAACATTGAAAAAAACAGAGCCTAACCAGAGCATGGCACCAGCCGACAGAGAAAGCTTGATTACAGGCCAAAGATCTTTGAATAATTATTTATTGTAGTTTAATAGTTTGAAAAGTACATAGTGAAGGCCAAGTGCATCTTAATGCAACTTTCACATTTGATTGCAAATAAAGGTGCTCCAGATCACAAATAAAGGTGCTCCATCATATTTGGCCATATTATTCTTTAGTTCAGAGCTTTTTGCTATTTTTATGGAAATTCACAGAGGATCCTTTACCAACAATCCATTAGCAAATTTGACAAGGACAGTAATAATCAGAGCAAAGGCAGCAAGCTCAGTGGCACCGATGTGTCCAACAAACGCCTGGCTGATTATGTTCACCCCAAATGTCGAGAACCGAGTGAATATAGCAGGGCCAGCCACAACCCACATTTTTTTGCTTTCATTCCATATCTTACGTTTAAGATTCTCATCCTCATTCCCAGGATTTTCAGCTTCTACCTTTGTTAACAATGTTTCGCTATTATTGCTTTCCATTAACTGCCGTTTGTGTTTTTCTTCTGCAACAATTGGCAGAAAGATGGAAATATCATCATATTACGATCACTCAGTTCTTATACAACATTAAGAGACTGAATGCCGGTTATTGACATGTAAAATGGAGACAACAAATGAAAAAATCCACATGAGATGCACTCCAAATTCTAGGCACAATAAATTCCTATACTGAAAAACCCAAAACGCCTAGATATAAAATGGATCTGAATCCTCTCATCGGTTTCTCCTTGAAGATTATGTTTTCTTGTCAATATCATATTAGAATTTATAAAATTGTGGTTTTCTTGAGAAATATGATTTTCAATGACAAGTAGTTTATTCGGCATTAATAATGGTGTTCATTTGACAGACATGATAGTTTCTTCTTGAAAACAAACGTTTTCTGGTCAGAGGCAGATCATATTAGACTTTTAGAATCATGATCTTCTTGATGGTTTTCGATAACTAGTAGCTTCTTTGGCGTTGATGGTGTTTATCGACGGCCATAACGGTTTCCCCTTGAGTATTATATTTTTTTCTGGTCAAAGGCAGATCATATTAGAATTCACAAAATTGTTTAGTATTTACAAAATTCTGTATATGTCAGGCTCCGGCTCACCCTGTCATCATTTTTGTTATTCAGGCGACAGGTCGGATCTATAGGTGGCAGGCGAAATTGAGTTTTTGGCAGATGGGAGATAGGGCTAACATCTCTTATACCATCTTAGCAACCTAGTGTCTACGAGACATGTCATGTTATAAAATAGTTAAAAGGGGAGTTTGGTACTGTTATATCATGTACTAATCTCATATCCAAGAACCAAGTTCCAAAATAAAGTAGGCAGCACTTAGAACCTATAGATCAATTTTAAACAAAACTAGCGATCGTAGTTCTAAAATCTAGCATATGATAATAGTTTTAAAAAATAGAGAAGCATCGATGACATGAAATTTATCTGTACAAACTACATACTCACATGTATACATACAGAATTAAGGCACAATCCCAAAATCCTAGCCAGAATGAATCAAGAAATAGAAAAAAGATCATAACAGAAACAGAAATAAATTAAAAGAAAAGACTTATAAACCCATGAATTACTCAAAACCTTTTCTTTGAAAAGAAACATATATACACAAGCACAAGAACACATGAATATAAATAGTGACAGAGATGTAATCACACACATACACTTGTAGAAAACAATAGCTAACACTAAAAATTAATCCAAGAAATTCAAAATTTACCTCTCAAAAGCTCGAGAGGTCGATTTTGAGATAAGATGGATTTCTGGGTAATAGGGGCTCTAGGAGTAGAAAATAGCAGTAATTGAATAATGACGAACAAAGGTGGGACCGGTTAACTACGGCACTGCCGCGTTACCGCAAGAATGCTTGATGAATCCCCATCGAGAGTTGATCAATAGAAGCGTAAGAATAAGAATGGTTCAATGAAACAGTACTGTATTACTACTATTAATTTTAAATTTTCGAAACTAAACAAATATAATATCTAAAATTTAGTTTTTAATAAAATTAATTTCACATAAATATTTTAACAAATATAATTTCATAATTTTTTTTAACAAATATTTACGGACCTTTTTTTGTTAAAAAATTAATTATATATGATTATATTTGTTAAAAACATTTATATGAGTCTATTTTTGGTAAATATATTTTTTAAAACGTATATTTCTTTAATTTTAACAAATAACTTGAAACAATTTTGTTAAAACATAGTTTTTGTCTGAATTTATTTAAAAGGAAAAAGTTTATTTTCTACTTAAATATATTAAATTTTAATATAAAATATTATTTCAAATTAAATATATTTTTATATTTAATTATATATATTTCTTTTAATTGAAGATAATACATAAGAGAAAATAGGGGAAAATTTTAGTATGTTTACTCTCCCAAAATATTTTTTTATCTCATTTAATAATATATTTTTACCGATCATTTAAAAAAATATTTTTAATAATTTAATCAAATCGATTTAAAATGTCCACGAGAAAATTTTAAATTTAAGCCCATTTCATCACAAATGATTAAAATTCCAGGATATAATTATCTCAATGAAGTTAAAATACCGTGTGTATATTTCAATAAATATATAAATAAACTGTACGTGATTATCAATTTCGTAATAATATCCCGGTAATTAAATATTATAATTTTTATTTTAGAAAATTGATAAATTATAAATTTACTTTTTTAAATATAAAAAATACGATCATTTTGATCCACAAAACCGGTGATTGACGTGACTAATGAAGTAATGATTCTCGAAGATTTGGTGACGACTTTTCTTTTTCAAACCATGTATATATCTCATATTTTTGGTGCATGTATCGCAAATATATAGCATCAAAAATTATTACAAAATGTATTATAGGGATGAAATTAATTATGATAAATACACGACAGAGGAGGTGGTTGCGTAAAGTTCTTTGAGTTAGGTACGATCATTGGTCGAGAATGTAACAGCAATATCATATTTTATGCCCTTTTTTTAAGAAAGTTACGAGGAAGGCCAAGAGGTCCCATTCCTATTTTAATATTCTATTTTTATTTCTAATATATATATTTCAATAATTCGATTTTCATCCTTGTATTTCTATAACACAGAAAATAATTTACATAATAAATATCTTTTTTTGGTATTTTAGTAAAATTAATTAAAATATTTTTATACACAAGGCAGAACCAGAGGGTGAAGGCGGTCGCCCACACCCCCCAAAAAAAATATTTAAGAAAAAGTTTAATTTTTTTTAACATTATAATTTTTTGTTTCCCACACCCTCCCGCCCCCCTCACATTATGTTTACCCTCAGGTATTATATAAAAAAAATCCCTCTCACCCCCAAAAATTTTTTTTCTGATTCTGCCCCTGATTATACAGCTTTGCAAGGAAATGAAGATTACATATGGTGACAAATTGAGAAAAAAAGTTGTCAAATTCATTTGATTTTATTATATTTGTTGGAATATTTCTAAGTTTCGATGATAACAAGGTCTACTGCCTCAAAACAGTTACCACTATCTTTAGGTAAAGATTACTGACCCAGAAGGCCTACTGGAAGTAACCGAGCAAAAGCGTCTACTACTTCAACAAATCTACCGCAAAGTCAAAAGATGCTTACTGGAAGAAGCTTAATGAAAAATACTAACAAGAATGAAATATGACTTGTGTCCAGTAACCTAAGTCACTTTCAGAGGACAGTAGATGATCGTCGAACAAGACAAGTTTTGTCTTACCATTTGCGTCAGAATTACAAGTCGTTGTTTAGGGATATGGAAAGAAGACAAAAAGGATTTTGGATGATAATCAAAGGAAGATTTTAAGCAATCCTTTCCATATAGAGAAAAGTTGTCGTTTGACGTTTGAGCCTATAAATACGACAACTTGGAGCTTGAATAAACTCTCGCTTACACTCTGAATCTAAAGCTCCAACACTCTGACAATCTAGCACTCAAAAAGAAGCTACATAGTAGTGACCCCTCAAAGTGGTCTTGAAGATCCAAACATTAAGTCTACTGCTCAAAGAACTTCAAAGCTATAACAGATTTATTATTCGAAGGGGTGTTAGGATATTCATTGTATTCTCAGACGTTAGTTCTGAATCTTAGTGAACTTTGTGATCTAGGAGTTTAGACTATTTTTGTGATATTAGCCTAAGTGAGTTGTATACTGCTGTAATATTATAAACCAAAGTCTTCTAGTGAAACCTTCCTACAAAGGAAGAATGGGAGACGTAGAATCGGTTGTGCTTCGAACTTCCAGAAGCAATCACTATTTTTTTACTTTACCGCACTTACCTTACTGCCCCTTTACTTTGCCTATCAGTTCATAACTCACAAGTCCAATATACACCTTCCACACTATCTTTTTAATTTTCTACTGCCTTGGATTGAGATCTTACTGCAGTACTTAACAGTCTGCTGTATTTTAAGAAACGAGCATTTGAGCCTAGTGTTTATTCAACCCCCTTCTAAACACTATCCCAATCCTAACAAGTGATATCAGAGCAGGCCTTCTCAATTTTGAGAATACCAAAACTGATGGCCTCATTCAGCAAGGTTCCAATGTAAAAAAATGATGAATATGATGATTGGAGAATTTGGATGCAAGCACATCTAAGTGCTCAGGACGATGATATGTGCGTTATTACTGACTGACCAATGAAGATCATGAAAGTCAATACAGTCATGGCTATCTCTAGCGGTGAACCTCAGATGGTTGAAAATGATAGATCATCCTGGAGAAAGGAAGAAAAGAAAAAGGAGAACATGGATAACGTGGCTAAGGACATCGTATTCAAACATTGGACAAAACATGTTCAATAAAATCAAGATATGTCCTACCGCAAAATATATTTGGGAAAAGATCGCACAACTGTGTGAAGGAAATGATCTGACGAAAGAAAACAAGCTTACTGTTGCTCTACAAAAGTTCGAGAAGATCAAGATGATATCTGGAGAAACTCTCAACGAATATGATGAAAGATGACAGGAATTATCAACGAACTCAACAGCTTTGGTAAAGAGCTCTCTAATAGAGAAGTTACTCTAAAAGTCATGAGAGGTCTTCCAAGAGAATGTGATGTGAAGACCACAACAATGAGAGAATCCAAAGATTTGAATAAGATAGATCTGCACGATCTATTTGCCGATCTGAAAGCTTATGAGTTTGAACTGGGAATCCGAGTCGATGATGAACCCAGTACTAGTCAACCAACCAAGGCTCTTGCTGTTGCAGAAACTCAACCTACCGCAGTAGAAAAGAAACCTTAAGAGATTTGCACTGACACAATGGCCATGTTTGTAAAGAATTTTGGCAAGTTCATGAAGAAGAGCCACATGGAGTATCAATCATCTCCCAGAAAATTCAAAACCAAAGAGAAATTAGATGACGCTGAACGTGTTTGTTTTAAATGTTGAAAGCCATGACACTTCATCGCTGAGCAAGCCAAATATGGATGATCAGATAAATAACTCTTAAGGATTACAAGAAGTCTAAGGAGAAGAAAATGTCATCAAGAAGAGATAAAGATCAAAAAGTACTTGTTGTTGAGGAGAACGAGACTAAGTGGTCTGATTCAAACTCAGAGTCAGAAGAATCAGCAAGCTCCTAAAGCAAAAGTGAAGATGAAAGAATCCATTGTCTCATGGCCAATGATGACAGTGAGGTAACTGATTCTATCTTTTTTTGAATTCACCCATATTGAACTCACCACTGCTTTACAGGACTTGATAAATGATTATCAACAGCTGTATGAGTCCTTTGAGAATTACAAGACTGAACAAACAAGCCCAGTCGAACAGTAGGACAGTAAACTTGATTGTGAACAATCAAGGGAGCTGGAATGCTTAAGGACAAAAGTAAGTCTACTCGGAAATGAAAGGGACGAATCTAAATGCGCACACCAAAAACTTACCAACTTGGTTCGTGCATGGAACATCAGCCGCTAAGAAAGACAAAATACTAGAGTTGATTAAAACTGCTGGCGATCTTGCTGGCATAGGCTATAACTACTATGACAAGTAACACTACTAGCACGATCTCAACTGTGTCTGGTGAAAAACAAGCTTCAAACAGTGAACTTTCTTAGATACAACACATTATATGAACCAAATGAGTTGGAGATGGAACATGTCAAGCCAATGCTCGTTAAAGAACATGCATTACACAAATGTATTAGTTACGGTAAGCCAGTAGAGAAACTCAGACCAGTACGGAAGTCCACTAATGGACATAAGCCTACTGGTCAGGCAACTCGAGAGGCAAACCCTAACTGGTATCATAATTGTATGCCTGTCCAGAATAGATACATGCTTCCAAACAGAAATCAAAAACCAAAACAACATCCATACACTAAATATCACACACAACACCCTAGAACACCATCACCATCTTTTGCACACGCATTTCAGGACACACACAGACCCAAAAGGTTTAAGGTTGTCCAACTGTGGGTTACGAAAAGGCAAATCCTGTTTGGACCCATGTAGGATTGGGTATCAATGCTTCCATCGCTTTAATTTCAGCGATCTAAGATCCAACTAGTTCGGAGCTCAGAGTGGTTTCTGGAAAGTGGATGTTCTAGACATATGATAGGAAGTGCATGTCTACTGTGAGTTAGTAGACTCTACCGGACCAAGAATAACGTTCGATGACAACACAAAAGGTAGAACCGTGGGTAAGGGTAAGATTATACATGGTAGCATTACTATTGAAAATGTACTGTTAGTTGAAAATCTATGCTACAGCCTGATTAGCGTTAGTCAACTATGCGATAATGAACATTCAGTAGAATTAAACCAGCACTCTTGCAGAATAAGATCTACTGATGGTAATATATTTTTTTGTAGGTAAAAGGCATGATAACACATATAAGATTGATTGGAATTTTGATCAAACAGCCTCACCTACCTGCTTTGCAGCGTTGAATAATTCCAAAAATTGGCTCTAGCATAAGCGCTTGAGTCGTCTAAATTTTAAAACTATTGCTAGTTTGCGTAAGACTGATTTAGTTGATGGATTGCCCCAGATAGAGTTCTCAAAAGATAAGATATGTTCATCATGCAAACTTGGTAAGCAGATCAGATCTACCTTTAAGAACAGAGGTAGTAAATCTTCTTCTCGGTACCTAGAGTTGCTGCACATGGATCTTTTTTATCCTATACTAGTAACGAGTCTAGGGTGAATGAAGTATACCCCAGTGTTAATAGACATTTTTTCTAGTTTTACATGGGTCGTGTTTCTAAGTGGCAAAGATCGGGCTACTCCAAAGCAGATCAAACTACTGAAGAGACTACAAAACAAGAAGTTGTATGTGATAGATAGAATTCTTAGTGGCAAGGGCACTGAGTTCACCAATCAGATACTCGAATCATATCTAGATGATCTTGGTATTAGACATGAATATTGATGAGTGTAAAACGTATCGCAAGTGTACGGTATCAAGTTTTAGTATAGGAATTTGAAAGTACGGATGTCGAACCCACAAGGATTGAAAATTAGTTATACCAAGTACTGTAATGAGAATAGTCTCAACTTTATCTAGACAATCAATAGCATAATTATTAAACTAATCTAATAAAATAAAATAATAATTTAACAAGATGAAAATTTAAGTGGAGAAAATCAATAAGAACGGATTCTAGAGGTTCGACTTCACTCAACTATCTACTATGTCGTGTTCTTCTAATTTATTAACCACGAATCATATGTTATTCTATCACCTCTCTCGAGTGTTAAATAGAAATAATCATTCAAAAACCATCTTGATGTGTCCACCTAAGATAATTTATTAAACAATTTCAATACCGCTAGATTCGTTTTATGGCTTCGTTGGAGTTATACGTTTCTCGACTACATAAACTTTCAACGATGTAAATTCCTACGGTCCTATTCAAAACCCCATCTCTCGGAGTGATAGATTCTAAATAAATATGACGATCCAACTAGTGATCAGTTAATTGAAACGCATTCAAATCAAGAATAACAAATAAACCAAACGAAAAACCAATATATTCATGAATTAATCAACGACACAGGTTCCAGTCAAAATACGTCGTTCCTCTAGAAAATAAGTTAGTTTATTAAATAAACACATAGACATGTCTTTAATCATCATAAACATAAAGAAAGAGATAATCAAACGAATATGAATGATAGCCCTCCGTCTCCGGTAGTCGACGTCGTCTTCTCCGTCGTCAAATCTCTACCCTTCGATACGCACCGTCTCAATTGATCTCCTCCTCTTCTACTTACTCCTCGGTTGTTCTTCTACGTAAAATATTTCTTTAGGTCAATGTTTTCTCCCTGCTCTCGGTTACCTCTTTGTGAATCTCTGAAGTTCACGTTAATTCTCCTATACGTCCAGCCTCCTACGGTCGTGCGTCCCCCTTGAATTTATAATCTCTAGCCAATGAAAAACTCTCTCCACTCTTGTACGTGTGAAGTCCCGTGAGTCAAAATCTCCCTTGATTTTTCGAATCTCTTGTATTTTCTATTATAAGATAATTGGCCCACTTGAATTGCTCCTCATCCGTCAATCCCTTTTGGTCAATAAAATCATATTTATCTCCTCAAATATTTTATCCCCGTAATAAAATATTCACCCCAAAATATCAAGTAAATCCCACTCTTATTCCCTAACGTTGTCTTGCTAAATCTGATGTTCCCTAAAAATAAGACCTCTTGTGGCTTTCCATTTCATGTGACGTGTATCTTCTCAATTTTGGTTCTTGTCACATTGATGCATTTTTCATCATCTTTTAGTAATAAAATGTTTAATTCCTTATATCCCTATAAAATAACAAAAACAACAACAAATGGCGTAATTCTGCTCGAATACCAAAATATAAGTAGAAGAAAAGAGAATAAAATATAAGTGCAATTATGCACTTATCAAATACTCTGCTGCTAGAACCCCCCAACAAAGTGGAGTTGTGAGCGTATGAATCGTACTTTGAAAGAAGTTGTGTGAACTATGCTTGCAGAGTCATATGTCTTTCAGAGATTTTGGGCAGAAGCAGTTAATACAGCTTGCTATACCCACAACAGAGCGATAATTAATAAATGAGCTAACAAAACACCATATGAGTTCTGGATGACAGTAAGCCAAATATTTCTTATTTCCATGTGTTTGGTTGCAAATGTTTTATTCACAACAATGTAAAGACTCATCTAACTACCTTTGATGCTAATCTCATGCAGAAATATTTCTTGGCTACTCTGCTGTTAGTAAGGCTTTTGGAGTATTTAATAATATAACACTTACAATAGAGGAATCCATTCATGTCACATTTGATGAATCTCTTGATAATTCTATCTGTGAGCAAGTCAATAATTTGAGTAATCAGTTAGAAAATACGCATATTTATGATGATTGTGATGATGAGTTGGATTATAGTAGAAGGGTTGATTGCATTCTAGAACCAGAAGTCTCGGAAGCACCAGCAGATATTACTACTGAGCAATAAGAGATAGACCTTGTTGTTGCGGACCTTACTGGACCAACTCCTGTTGTAGTAGATATTCCAAATGTCAAAATATTCTAAATGTCAACGATGACCCATACAGTATACTGATCTACCGACTCAAATAATTCCTGACATAGAGACAAAGACAAATCCTCTTGGACCTCCACTCCGGTGGAAGAATGATCACCCACCTGGGTAGGTCATAGGTAACCCTATTGCTCCTCTCAGGACCAGAGGACAGATGATCAATAAATTTTTTCATGGTGCATTAATTTCTCACATTGAACCTAAGAAGATAGATGATGCCATAATCGATCCAAATTGGGTAGAAGTCATGCAAGAGGAACTAAATCAATGTGAGAGAAGTAAAGTTTGACACTTAGTACCACGACCACCGCATCACACTGTGATAGGCACTAAATGGGCACTTAGGAATAAACTAGATGAGAATGGTACTGTAATTAGAAATAAAGCAAGATTAGTTGCACAGAGATACATGCAGGAAGAATACATTGATTTCGATAAAACATTTGCCCATGTATCCTGACTATAAGCAATTTGTATTTCTTGCATTTGTTGCATTCAAAGACTTTAAGTTCTATCAGATGGACGTTAAGATTATTTTTTCTTAAAGGTAAGCTCCACGAGGAAGTATATGTGGAGCAACCTCCTGGGTTTACAAGCCATCAGCAGCCTTACCGATGATTTTACCTTTAGAGTTGTCTCCGAACGTTATTCTTGGTCTGGCAGTGTCTACTAATTCCATTAGTAGACATGCATTTTCTATCATATGTCTAGAACATCCACTGTCCAAAAAACCACTCCAAGTTTTGAACTTGTTGGGTCCTAAATCTCTGCAATTAAAGTGATGAAAACATTGGTGCCCAATCCTAGTTGGGTCCAGATAGGATTAGTCCTTTCAAATCAACCTGAATATTTGGGTTTTATGTGTGTGCTAAATGAGGTGCTTGTGTCTTGTGATGTGGCATACTGTAAGAATTGTGATAAGATGTGTATGCATGTTGTCCCGGTCTTTGGTTCCTGTTATTTGGCATATATCTTCTTTGAACATGCTTACAATTATGATACCATCTTGGTTTAACATGTTGAGTAGCTTGACCATTAGACTTTTGTCTATAGGTGGACTTGTGTACTGGTTTAGGCTTCTCTACTGGGTCAACGTAGCTGATACCCTCTTTGAAGTATGCTGGTTCAACATGCTCCAATTCAGATTAGATGGGATCATATACCGTGCTGGATCTCACAAAAGTTCATTGGTTTGATCTTGCTTTTCTCCAGACATGGCTTAGTACTCATGCTATCGTTTACAATCATAGTCATTATAGCCTATACCAGCAAAGTTACCGACAGACCTTAATAACTCTAGTATTTTATTCTTTTTAGTTGCTGAAGTGTTCCATACGCGAACCAAATTGGTGAATTGTTGGTTCCACTGAAGTTTGTCCTTTTCAAGTTCGAGTTTACTGACTCACGCCTTGAAGCTCTCTAGTTCACTTGATTGTTCACAGCCAAGCTTGCTAGTCTGTTGTTCATGTAGGCTAGTATTTTCAATCTTATAGTTCTCGAAAGACTCGTACATCGTTCGGATCTCATTTATCATGTCCTGCAATGCATTGGTGAGCTCTTCATAAGAAAATTTGGAATTATTAGCTTTTGTTACCCCAGCATCATCATTTGCGATGAGGCAGTGGACTCCTTCATCTTCCCTATCACGGGATGATTCAGTGGACTCTTGTGAGTTTGAATCAATATCTTCCCACTTGCTTTTGTTCTCCTCTGCAACGAGAACTTTTTGTTCCTTTCCAATCTAGATGATACTCTTTTGTCTCTGGACTTCTGATAGTCCTTGTAGCTTCTCTTTTGATCATCTTTATTAGGTTTGGATAGTCAGCAATGAAATGTTCGGGCTTATGACAATTATAGCACACACGACCATTTTCATTTGATATATCCTTGGAGTTGTGCTTCCTAGGATAAGACTAATATGTCTTATGGCTTTTCTTCATGAATTTCAATGCTTCTTACTTCTCCACGTAAGCGGAATTCTTCCTCGCTTCTTATGGAATCCACGTAAGCGAAATTCTTCCTCGCTTCTTATGAAAATTAGCGTAAGCATTAAAATCCTCACTAGGATAACCTTGTCTCGTGAAATACACCTCTTATATTTCACAACATACATATGCAAAAACGAAGCATATCAACATGTATCATATCATCATGCACTATCTTATGCATATCTTACTTAACCTTGTGTTAAAACAAATAAACACATAACACATGTTACCGTTGGGATGCCCGTACGTTGCTTACGTACTTTCCTTGCTTGAACATAACATGAACAAACGCATTAATGTATTCAATAATAATTGAGACCATACCGGAGTATTCCACTGTCGGTTGTCTACCCAGTCTGTCCTCAGACAATACATCATATCTTTCTTTTCCCTGATTTTCTTACCAAAATCAGATTCCTTGGCACGTAACATATAGAGTGCTAGACATCACTATTAATGACATCCTATCGTGTTCCACACGATTCCTGCAACCACAATGGTTAGCAATACCACTTTTCATATCATAAAAGCACATAAACAATTAGTTATGTCGTACAACATTAATGCCATCATGCATAAATATGTGCTATCAATAACTTCCTAGGCCCTTAACAGCCACAATGAGCAACCACTGCTCTGATACCACTAATGTAAAGACCCCTAGCCCTTAAACCTCGATTAGTGTATCATCCACTATGTGTGGCGCATGCTTTTAGTAAAAATCAATCGGGAAACTCAGATGATACTTTACCTTAGAATGGCAATTACAAAATTCCTTTAATGTTCGACGCTATAAGATCATCTCTACCAACGAGTAGACTCATAGATTTCGCCCTTTTACCATTCCCCTTACGCCACTTTTCACATTGTGGCCTTTTTTAAAAATTTGGGCAGAGTCTCCCCATAAATTGAGCTATCCCGAAACAAAAGCACATCACATAATATAATTCCCGGCCAGGGAAAACATAATACTCAACAGAATACAACAACACTAAGTAAATTCCCAGCCAGGGAAGACACCACACAATAAGACACAAAAGTGGGTTTCAACACCCACATAATACACCAATGCCTCTCATATCATTTAGCAATTCTACCACTAATTGCATGCAATATAGAATGAAAGAGAGAAAGGCTCATGCCTTTATATAGAACCCATATACAAGTATAATCATGCTCACATGCGAGCATCATAAATGTGTATATAATCCTCAGGTGTATATAAGTACACTATACGATACCGTGCTCCATCAAGCCCTGGTACCACGATCCTGGGAGTACCTCCAATCAACAGCTCAAGCTCAGCTCCAAAAACATTGATGTACATGTTCACCTGTCCCAACAGAGACAGCCCCCACACGGGGTGAGCATACCAATTCCACAATTTCATAATCATAACGACATAATACATAATTTACAAAAATGTAAATATTGTGGGACATATGTGACTTCCTGGATGGTATCATCCTCATCCTAGCGTACCCCTGTAATATCCATGTTCTCAAAACAGATAAATCATCAAATCCTGAATATGCAGTTAATCATCACATTGGTTAACCCTAGCCAGTTTCAAATTAACAACATCCCATTACATTTTCTTTATCAAAGAATTATCGCAATTCTAGATATCATGTAGAGATTTCCTTAACTTCCATTAACAACTCCTTGATTAACTTACGTCTCTGTTCCTATTCATAATAATAGGGAATGTAATGTAGATATCTTGGATATCTAGTCAAATGCCACATCTCATCATTTGCTCGCTTCATAGCGGCAACATGTATTTCCTCACGTTAAACAAATAACAAAAACAAGTTTCATTTCCCTTATCCTATAGGTTGTCACCTATATATATTATATCATGCATCATACTTGCAAAGATATAAATTAAAGACACGCTCGTACGCTAAACGTACCTTAAATCCTCGTAGTCCAAGCCAAACCTTGCTTGGGTTCCATGCCCCGAGGAATGATGTGCTAACACGATAAATAATTCACAATTATTTACGAACATGTAACCCATGCTCAAGCACATCCATAACCCTCAAAATATTGTCAACACACGACAATTAACCATTTAAAAGACCCGGGGCAGGGCACATGCAGGGAGGGAAAACGAATGAGACATTATCGAAAATTGTTCAAGAACACCCTTCAATTTTCGAACCCTTAACATCACAATTCGAACCCAAACTAAGCACCATAATACATCTAAAACATGTAATCATCTATCAATAACAAGAATCAACACCCCCCTGCCAAAACCTCCAAAATTCGAACACCACCTCACGCACACAGCGATAAATTCGAACCAAATCCACCCAAAAATAGCAGGGAATTACATGAGAAGCATGAAAAAGGGGTAAGGAAGGTTACCCATACGAAGATCGGAAGGAAATCGCTCATAATCGGAAGAACCCTAGAATTTGGGCCTCTTCGCTTTTCTGGTAAATCCGAACGCGATTCGCGACGAAACTTCGAATTACCGGTGGGGAAAGCTGCGCCTGGACGAGACGAAGCTAACGGCGGTCCGGACGTGCCGGATGGTGGCCGGACGGCGGCGGGCGCACGGCTTGAAGCGGCGGGGGTCGAGGAAATCGGGAATGGGGCAGACGGGGAGAGAGAGAGTGACGGGTTGGAGGAGAAAATGATTTTCAAAATTAAAATCTCGGGTTCAACTGGTATTTATAGCAAAAATACCCCGAAATACTAATAGCCCCACAAATACATCATGATTCATTAAAAATCATCTGTTTTCAAAAACTCTCTCCCTAACCTCAAAACCCCCTACCGGTGCCCACACAAAGCACCCCAGATCCTGAGTCACACTAAAAACCCAACTCATAGGTTTTTCACCCACATGAGAATACAATCTCAACCTCGGGATCCAACGATCCCAACTCTCAAATAGACGAGCCCGGATGGCCCAACACCGCGATTAATCTCCAAATCGCTACGTAAAACAACTTTAGGGGTCATTAATACTCCGGGATTAACATGTATAATCCCAGGTTATCACAATATCCCCCACTAAAAGAATTTCGTCCTCGAAATTAGCACTGGTGTATCACGTCACACCCAGGCTACACAACAACATGAAGCCATAACCTCGATTCTTGACCATATCAGAATCGTATTAAAAAAAAACGCGAGGATACTTATCTCACATCAAACTCTGAAACAGAGCGACATACCCAAAACCAACATATCACCCAAGAGGCAAAAACGTACCTCGATGCGGGTCATCCCAAAAGTCAGTCTCTCATGACTGCAAAACAACCAATACTTACGACTGTAGATCGGACAGTCATCCTTAGTTCTAATACAACTAGTAAGAACGCGTCATGAATGACACCTCAACCGTGAGAACGTTGACCTCGTGTCAAACTCTGGAGTGGAATAGACTTCCAAATCCATCATAACGTCAAAGAGCGTCAGTACAACTCAACGCTAACAATCCAAAAGCAGTTAGTCAACTGAAACTGCAAGGATTCGAATCGCTTCCGATTCCATCGTAGATATCATTCAATGACGTCTCTACCATGACTCACGATGTCTAACATACATCGTTGCGAGGGAAACATTAGTATACCACGGTGTACACATACCAAACCTGGTTTCCACTTTCAAACCTCCTCCATCGAAGGAGCAGTCGCATCATTGCAACTCAATTTGGGCAACTCACGGCCACAGATTCATACAAAAGACATCTCACAAGATGTCCACCTCCGGATGTTCCAAGAACCACATCCTGATCATAAATAAACAATCGAGACTCCACAGAGTTTCAAATTCTGAAAGGACATGCAATAAACCCATTGCATCCTCAACGCTTGTGTCGACAGCGACACCCGACCAATCCGAATTCCTGCCATCCCTTGATAATCCTAGGATTTAACAATCCAAACTTGGGAAGGCTATCGCATAACTCGGAGGAAAACACCAACAAGGAAATACCTTAACCCACACAAGATAATCCCTCCTCAAAGGGAGTCAACTAACTTCAAGATTATTCCTCATAATTATCGTGCCATGGAGATTCCCAATCTCAAGGTGTTCCATATCTCTCATCAGAGATTTAACCATCCAAAAATAGCATAACTCTATGCTTGACAAAAAGGAAATCAATAACTGGCATCCGTATACTCTCCGGTATACCTGCCTAAGCATTGACATCACATGCATACTCAATGCACTTGGCTCGGGTATCTACAACATACCCCTAAGCCCCAAACACAATCGTCAATCCTGAGTTATTTCCTACCTAGTGGAGAATGATAATCGACGATTAACATCACACGGTGTGATTCCCAAAATCAACACCACATGCACCAACTTACCGAATCTTTCAAAGATTCCCAATTAGGTATAATACCACCTCCTTCCTCACAAGGGAAGTGCCATCGAACTCGAGATCCACTAGTCTCGAACCACAGTTCGGAAAAACTGGATACAATAACACCCATTGCATCCCAAATACACGGATTCCCCAGATCGAGTCAACAACGACTTGATGACTCTCTTGTTGGTACTTCAACATCATGAGCTGTCCCAGACAAGTCTCACCAAGATTAAACATAAACGTATATATGTTTCAGTGAGGCATGCACAACCTCAACCTCAAATGACGTGGTGACTACTAGAGTCCACCACAATCCACATCGTATCACCTTACGATTTGCCAAACTTGGTTCCAACGAGCAGTATAACGGCTCTAGCAAGCCCATCATGGTGTTGCACACACGCGGCAGACAAACTAGTCTCTGCCTATTTAGGTTTACCTCAAACCTACCAACAAGACGGACGTTTCCGCACGGCATACCATACCGTGGGAAGAAAAATCAATAGAGTAGTGGGTCTGTACCCAACGTTCCTCTAATGTCGATACACCCTGGACACTCCAGTGTCCCTATGTACTTAACGTAACCTGATCCTAATCCTTTAGGACCCATTCTACACCCTCAAGGGTGGTGTGACCATGTCTACCACATGTAGTAATTTCCTCCATGATTACTCCTGTCGTCAAAAACATGGCCAAAAAGCCATTCCAACGAGCATACCCCAAGGGTATCACCACTCGTAATATGATCACCTCAAACATATGCTGCGGTACAATCACATGTACAGCGCGTCCATCCATTCCTCGAGCAACCCGCTCGGTATAAGGGTCACGTCGACCGGTGACGTAGACACCACCTTGTGCTCGGCACTGGCACCCAAGGCATACCACTGAATACGTATACTCAACGCATTGTTCATCGTAACGATGATGCATGCCTAAAAAGACATCACCTACACCATCGTCATCGTCATCCCTTGACGACACATGCCCACTCATGGCATCTAAGGCATCGTCAACTAGTGACGATACATGTCAACAATGACATTTAAACAACCCAGTCAACTCGTGACGGTCCATGTACATCAACGTATGCCAGCTACAATAATGCTAATAGAATAGCAATATCACATTCTTCATCGCTAACAAGATAGCGGCATACCTGTCTCCGTCGCTCAATAATAGTGCGAAATCAGCACTCATCGTTCGAAGGCGGCATAATCATGTGCTGAGTACATTGTGGCACAATCCATCGCTATAGAATCGACGACATGATACCTAGTCATATAATAAGTGGCATGAAACCTCGCTATACACCTGAGCATGAATCATCGTCCACATAATAGCGGAACGAGGCATCGCTATCAACATATCTGGCGGCACGAATCATCGCCAATCCTCATAGAAGAATGAGTCATCATCATTGACACAGCGGAATGAACCATCGCTATCATCCGTGTCATCATAAAGAAATGAATCATCATCATCATCGACACAGCGGAATACATCACCGCTATCATCCGTGTCCGGCGGTATAAACCATCGCCAATCATCATAAAGAGATGAAACATCATCAATCGACACAGCGGAATACATCACCCTATCATCCGTGTCCGGCGGCATAAACCATCGCCAATCATCATAGAAAATGTACATAAATAAAGAAATGCATGAATCTTAATTAAGTATACTTCCTGGTTAAACACATTAACCCATTTTTATTGTCCTTGTTTCAAATATTCATGCACGTAATCATTCGATCTTAATGTAATTGATTAACATCATAGCATCATAACGTCTTATGGCATCTTACCACATAATAATATCGTATGGCCTCTTACCATATGGGCATCTTACCCCGTGGCATCTTACCACATAATAACATCATATGGCCTCTTACCATATGGCATCTTACCCCGTGGCATCTTACCACATAATAATATCGTATGGCCTCTTACCATATGGGCATCTTACCCCGTGGCATCTTACCACATAATAACATCGTATTCAACATAATATGAATCAAACATAAATGCATAAATCATAAATACAACCATAACTCATAAATAATCAACATATGAAATTATGGTTCCTTCTTACCTCTCCACGTAAGCGGAATTCTTCCTTGCTTCTTATGGAAATCCACGTAAGCGGAATTCTTCCTCGCCTCTTATGGAAATCCACGTAAGCGGAATTCTTCCTCGCTTCTTATGGAATTGAGTCATTTATCATTAGTGTATTTCAATGCTTCTTACTTCTCCACGTAAGCGGAATTCTTCCTCGCTTCTTATGGAATCCACGTAAGCGGAATTCTTCCTCGCTTCTTATGGAAATTAGCGTAAGCATTAAAATCCTCACTAGGATAACCTTGACTCGTGAAATACACCTCTTATATTTCACAACATACATATGCAAAAACGAAGCATTTCAACATGTATCATATCATCATGCACTATCTTATGCATATCTTACTTTACCTTGTGTTAAAACAAATAAACACATAACACATGTTACCGTTGGGATGCCCGTACGTTGCTTACGTACTTTCCTTGCTTGAACATAACATGAACAAACGCATTAATGTATTCAATAATAATTGAGACCATACCGGAGTATTCCACTGTCGGTTGTCTACCCAGTCTGTCCTCAGACAATACATCATATCTTTCTTTTCCCTGATTTTCTTACCAAAATCAGATTCCTTGGCACGTAACATATAGAGTGCTAGACATCACTATTAATGCCATCCTATCGTGTTCCACACGATTCCTGCAACCACAATGGTTAGCAATACCATTTTTCATATTGTTGCGAAAAATCCCTTACCGCAAGCGCACGGTAGTCAAGTTTTAGTATAGAAAGATGTCGAACCCACAGAGATTGATTAAATAGTTAAATCTAAGTACTGGATTAAAATAATCTTTGCTTTATTTAGAGAATCGAATAGTTGAGTGTTATGCGAATAATAAAAATTAATTAACTAACGATGATCAATTACTGAGTTGAAAATAAATCAGTTGGAGACGAATCTAGGAGTACGATTTCACTTGTTCATCCACTACACTTATCATTCCTTGATTTCCATGTTATGGATTTCCTAGTTTACTAGCCGAGAATTCTTATTTGTTTCTACTCCCCCTCCCGGGTGTTAAGCAGAATTAATTATCTAACATTAATCTTGATATCCCTATCTAAGATTAATTATCAAACAATTGTAAAAGCGCAGTAATTCCTTTGACGACTTCTATGGAGTTATAGGCCTTCCGAACAATATAACTACCACGATACGAATTCCTTCTTTCCTATTCACAACCCCCTCTCCCGAGTGATAGATCACGAATATGGAATCATTCAATCCATGGCCAGTAGATTAAAAGCATTAGGAACAGGAAAACATAAATAAACCATACGGAAATCCAAATAAACTTCAATCAATTCATAATAAGCGTAGTTTTAAAACAAGCTACATCGTCTCCTAGAAAATAAAATTAGCTCATGCTAGAAGTATTCAAACACATAGACATGTTTAAATAACCCATAAAAATTGCTAAAAGTTTAGAGATACAAAACGAATTGGACGCTATTCTTCGATCTCCGATGAACGCCGCCGTCTCGTGATGAATTCTCTACTTTTTGCTCCGATCCGTCGTCGTTATTTTTCTCCGTTCTTCAACCCTAGCCTCCTTCTCTCTATGAACGTGTGTAAGTCTGAATATCTTTTCGAAAATCCTCCTCCAAAACCTTTAAAATTCCCGTGCAATTAAATAAGGGAAGTCTCCAAAATTACCAAAATTCCATTGGCGTAATTACGCCTCCGAAGTGGCGTAATTACGCCTGTCGACGTGTCTCAAAATCTGGCTTCCCGCGTGATAGGCGTAATTACGCCTGAAGGTGGCGTCTTTACGCCTAAATAAATAATGAAAAGCCGTAGCTTAGGCGTAGCTACGCCTGAATGAGGCGTAGTTACGCCTCATGTATTTCTTCAAAATCTCAAATGCCGTGGCTTAGGCGTAGTTACGCCTCAAGACAGGCGTAATTACGCCTGTTGCTTTGATTCAAAGTGTAGATTTTTGACTTCAATTCATCCGTTCCTTCCGTCATTTGCACCCTTTTAGTCCACAAAACATGTAATTACCTGGATTCCTGCAAAACAACACATAACAAAACCAAAAGCGTAATTCTGATCGAAAACTAACACTAAACCATGCAAAACAAGAAGAAATATAAGTGTATAAAATACACTTATCAAACCCCCTAAACTTAAACTTTTGCTAGTCCCGAGCAAAACAACAGGAAAACAAAACAAAAACAAATCAAAACTAAACTGACACGAAAAGACACACAAAACAAAGTTGTAAAACATTCCAATTGTGTAGGCCTCAGAAGTATTCAGACATGCATATCATTTTCTCAAGAATCCTCACGTGTGTGTGTGCTACCATTTCCATGTAATCATTAAAGCAATCTTAACTCACACAAATCAATAGGACTTTGCAAGGTATAGGTTCAAATTGCATTGTTCAAAAACAGAGTGTATTTTGATGAATGCTAACAATGCATCAAGACTAGGTAATGAGATGCTCATATGTGAATGTCAAAACCATGTTTATTACAAGTGTTTCTCGAGTGTCATAGGTTCACTATTCATAACCTTCTCCACTAGTATATTAGACAAATGTGGCTTGGTCAATAGGTCTTAATAAGCTTGTAACGTTAGGCTTTGGCTCATGGCTTCAATAAAAGGAAAGGTATTCAAAGCAAGAGAGTAAGTTGAAATTATAATCAATTTGCGCATTCTCATCCCGCTTTCGACTCCTTCTATTGATGATTCATCAATTTTCTTTTCATTTCAATTCATCCTCTTTTCTCATCCTCCTCATCATTATTCACCTCATTATTTTTCTCTTTTTCTTCTTTTTTTTTTCTTTTCATCGTTACTCCACTTCTCATTTTCAATTAAGATCATAGGAGTTATTTGAACTTTTAAAGCGCAATAGAAGCTTACTCCCTTGAGGGTAGGAAATAGTGTTAGGATCGGTCCGGAGTGTTTAGAGGGGGGGGGGGTGAATGAACACTCCTTACAAAATTTATCCCTTGTGATTTCTTTCTGATTAGTGAAAGAAATCTGTTACTTAATCAACTCTTTGAACAGAACAGACCACTAATAAGTAAGTGCGGAAACGGTCTGCTCTTGTGTAAGTAAGAGCAGCTCGATGGCTAAGTGCAGAATGACAAGACACAGGATATGTTTCTGGAAGTTCGAAGGTGGTGTAATCCTTCTACGTCTCCCCTTCTTCCAATTAAGGAAGGTTTATACTAGAAGACTTTGATTTATACAATCCTTTTGTACAAACCCGATTCAGGCTGGATTTACCTCACTACCAGTCTGAAACTCCTAGTCACTCAACCTGCTCAGACTCACTCTGTCTGACAGTTACGATATGTTGCTTACTTCTATTTTTCAATACACAATGCGCACAGTGATCCTTCAATGATCAAATGTTACAAAGTAATTGCGCTTAAATAAATAGCTTCAGCTCGAAGGCTTCTGAACTTTGTAGGCGTGTGCTGTTTTGCTTTCTTGTATATTTTTCAATTGATCAGCGAGTTATCGAGTCCAGAGTTTTGCATCTGTTTGTTGCATCCTTTTATAGTTGAAGGTAGCAACGGCATTGTTTCCCTTAATGTGCAGCTATGACTCTTTTTAAACTCTGAGAAAGCTACAGTCTTCTTCTTCAGGACACTTGCCGTTCTGGTATATGCTTTCGGCGACTGTCAGGTAAGCTCTTCTTTGTCTTCTTACCTATTATGGCAATCTTCAGTCTTTGGTCCTTTGTAGCATTAATTGCAGCATTAAATGCTACAATAAATATCCGTTGATGATTCGGACTGAGAAGCCATCCTTTATGTATCCTAGACTGCTCTGATCTGATAAAGGTTGAGATCGATCTGAAACATCGATCTATTCATTCTGGAATCCATCGATCCGGTCTGATATGCAATATTCTTTATCAGTTTGCTCTGATATGTCCGATCGATCTGGTATGCCTAATTTCCATCGATCCGGTCTGAAATGCTTTGTCATCTTGCTCTGTTGAGTCCGATCGATCTGGTCAACCTGATTTCTATCGATCCGGTCTGAACTGTTTTGTCATCTTTAAAATCTCATCGATAAGGTCCGGAACTAACAAATTCCCCCTTTTTGATGATGACAAAACCTAGCTACTAAGTCTTTTTAACCAGTCTTGATAAGAGCTCTGAAGCGAATGCTTTTCGGATCGATTACTTCTTTGTTCAAAATAAATGAACATTATTAAGTTTGATCGATTCAATCTTTTATTATTAAGCCTTTATTAAAGTTCAAAATAAATGAACAAGGACTTAATCAAAAGAAGATTTTATAGATCATCAAGAAGTCCTAAATACAGACAGTCTGATAAGTTAAAAGACTAAGACTGCTATCTTCTTGAGCTTGGAGGCGGCTTGAAGTCTGTCTTCTTTTCCCCCTTTTTGTCAGCAGCAATCTCTTGAAGGAATTCAACAACTTGGGCTAGCTGCGCGCTGATAGCGTCAAGACGAACGTCTTGAGCGCGGAGGGAGTTAGAAACAGATGCTCTGACTTCAGTGGCTAACTCGACCTGCTCCTTCCTCAGACTGTTCTTGTAGGAGGCTTGTTGAGAAAACAGATCGTTGATGTCGCGCTGGAGGCTTCCGATACTGGCAGTCATTTTCTCTTTGAAAGAATTAAAGTCCAAAGTTGTGACTCTTTGACTTTGATGAACTTCGAGAATTCGTTGAGTTAATGACAGACAGTTATCAGAAAAATGCTGGATAGTCCGTGCCAGGGATGGAGGTGCATCAGATAGCTGGCTGGGAGAGTGATCTGATGATGACATAGCATGATCAACTTCTTCAGCAATCGGCACGATTGAAGAAATGGCAGCTTGATGACTTTTGGATCGGATCAGAGCGACCAGATCCGAAGAAAAACTATGAATGAATGCCAAATCTTCATCTGATGATCCCGGAGGAGAGTGGGGACTGGAGGGTTCCTCATCTTGGAGAGCTGCAACCACTGAAGATACCACCAAATCTGGATCGATGAGGTCTGGTGCTTCAGTTGGTGCACATGCCTCAGCTGGACTGTTGTGAGCATGGGAGGCTGATGACTTCAATGGGATAGATGTTGTCGGAGAGTCCAACAGAACATGCATTGATTCATCATCTGTTGCAGACGGAGCATTAGGCAATGGCTGCTCCGCTGTAGGTTCTGGTACGAGTGCTGCAGGTTGGTCTTCTGTCTGTTTTGCTTCAGCAGAAGGAATAACCTCGATAAAGGGTTCTGCCAGAGTCTTGCTGACAGAAGGATGATCCGGGCTGGTGGCTGGAGTGGAGATACCTAGCACCTGTCGTTGAAAGCGGACAGCTAGGGATAGAGCATGAATGTCCATCTCAAGTTGAGCAATCACAGCCCCATCATCTCTGGCAGTAGGAGCAAGCGGATCGAAGTTCTTCTTTTTGGCAGTGAGAAGCAGATTGGCCAGTCTGAATCTGTGTTTTGCCGTAAATAGCCCTCTGCGCTGCACCGCAAGTCGAACATCATCAGTTTCAGTGCCTCTCAGAACCTCGTCTTCCATCTTCTTCAGTCTGTGCAACTTTCCATAGAACATGTCAATGTGGTGGACAGTCCGGTACTGGACATATTCATCAAAGACCACAAGGAGTTCAGCTAGCTTCTCATCAACATCCTCCATAGCGATGTCGATGGCAGTCTGTGCAGCAGATTTGGGTTTAGAAGAGATGGGTTCAGTGAGAATGTCTTTTCCCTTACCGGTGGAGGAAGGAGACTTAATCCCTGATTGGGTATAGTCACCCAACTCAGTGATAACTATCCCTTTGACTACGGGATTGGCAGAGGGAATTCTAGGGGTGACTTTGGGTGCAGGGGTTGAGGCTTGTGAAGGCTGAGTGGGGGGTTGAGGTGCAGGGGTTGCTTTAGTGGGTTGCAGTATGGGTGGAGGTAGATGTCTGGTTGGTTTGGTAATCTGGGTTCGGGGCTTTTTGGGAAGTGGCTTGGTTGGGGATGAGTGAGCAGACTGGGTTTCTTCTGAGTCAGTCTGAATGGTCAGCTTCCGCTTGACCCGAGGTTTGCGCACATCAGCTGGTTCCTCGTCCTTCTCAATCTTGACTGAGACCAGAGTGGTAGGAGTAGGCGGAACACTCTTGGACTTCAGCAGTGCAAGCCCTTTGGAGTTGAGTACCTTAAAGGGGCGGAGAGCAGATGGCTTGCTCAGCTCGAGGCCTAAGGACTCCAAGAGCTTGCTGAGAGGAACAGCAAAGCATACGGCGTGCTTGGATGCAATCACCGTTTCCAGCAGTACTCCATACAAAATCATGGACCAGTTTATCTTCTGTCCAGATACAATAGCTGCCATGGCCCTGAACTTCTCGGCGGTTACAGCATCAAAGCTTCCTGCTTTACCCAAAAGTGGCTTGGCGACCACTTCGCACAGCACCTGGAAATGGAAGAGCATTTCCTTCTTCTTAAATGAGGGTTGCAACCGGTGGCCAGAAATAGAGATCTTCCCCTGAAGATCTAAGAGAGATGCTGGAGGAGTCTGTCCGAACTCTGTCAGGCCGGAACTGGGGAGGCCAAAGGTCTTGGCCATTGTTGTTGGCGAGATCTCGAAAGATTTGCCCTTGACAGTGGTAGAGATGGATGACTTCCGGGAGACGGCGTTGGCGAACAGCTCGCGGATCTCTGGTTCATAAACAACTGATCCGCACTCCAAAAAATTCCGTAAACCAGAGGATTCCAGGGCTCTGAAAATTGACACCATCGCAGCATCTTCTCCCCTGTAGATATCATCAAACTCAACGGAGAGTGAGTTATGAGTGATGGTAGCCATATGAAAGGAGTTTAAGGAAGGTGCGAAGAGTAAGAGAGTAAGAGAGTGAGAGAGTAGAAAGCGGTAAACTGTAAAAAGTGAAAAAGTTATGAAATGTGCAGCCCGCTAAATAGGAGAGAGAAGACACGTGTCTTTATCTCCAAGACTGAGAAATAAACTATTCAAAATGAACGGTCAGGATAAAGAAAGATAAGGCGGTTAAAGTACAACTAGTTAAAAGGTTAATCAGTCCGGGCTGTTTTGTTTTATTTTAAAAACAGATTATTGTCCAATCAGATCATAGGATAAAATCAGACTGACAAGGATCGGTCTGAAAGTTCGGACCGGTCTGTGTCTTTCTGAACATTGTATTATCGATCTGTAGTGACAAAAATCGTTAAGATCGAAAAGAATAAAAATATCTAAATGAATTAAGATAAGTCAATTAAACCAAGAATTTGACGGAAATAATTGAACTTAGCCTCAGGAAGTGGTTTGGTGAAGATGTCTGCTGCTTGCTGCTCTGTTGAAATGTGTTCGATCCGAATTTCCTTTTTGCCAACATGATCTCGAATAAAATGATGTCGAATATCAATGTGCTTTGTTCGAGAGTGCAAAACTGGATTATACGTTATAGCGATTGCACTTGTGTTGTCGCAAAATATCGGAGAGTCAACAGCTTGAATGCCGTAGTCTTTGAGCTGGTGTTGAATCCAGAGCATTTGAGCGCAACAGCTTCCAGCGGCTAGGTATTCTGCCTCAGCTGTGGATGTGGCAATAGATGTCTGCTTCTTACTGAACCAAGAGATCAATCTTTCACCTAGAAATTGACATGTTCCACTGGTGCTTTTACGATCGATCTTACACCCAGCGTAGTCTGCGTCTGAATATCCGATCAAGCTGAAGTTTGAATCTTTGGAGTACCAAAGACCAACGTTCTGAGATCCTTTTAAGTATTTCAGAATACGCTTGGCAGCAATGAAATGTGATTGCTTTGGTTCTGACTGAAATCTGGCGCACATACAGACTGAAAACATTATATCGGGCCGGCTTGCTGTAAGATATAATAGTGATCCGATGAGTCCTCTATACATGGTTACTTCAACTGCCGTTCCCCCTTCGTCCTTGTCTAACTTGATTGTTGGACTCATTGGAGTTGATGCAGTTGAGCATGTTTCCATTCCAAATCTCTTGAGGAGCTCTTTGGTATACTTGGTCTGATTGATGAAAATGCCATTGTTGAGCTGTTTTACTTGAAGACCCAGAAAGAAAGACAATTCTCCCATCATGCTCATTTCGAACTGTCCCTGCATTAACTTAGAAAACTTCTCGCATAGTTTGGGGTTAGTTGACCCAAAGATTATGTCATCAACATAAATCTGAACTAAGAGGGTGTGTTCCCCCTTAATGAATTTAAAGAGAGTTTTATCTACCGAACCGATCTGGAAGTCGTGGTTCAGTAGAAATTGAGATAGAGTGTCATACCAGGCTCTTGGAGCTTGTTTCAGACCATACACTGCTTTATTCAGTAGATATACATGATTAGGATACGAATGGTTCTGAAATCCAGGTGGTTGCTCAATGTAGACTTCTTCCTGAAGCTTTCCATTAAGAAAGGCGCTCTTGACGTCCATCTGATATACTTTGAAGTCTTTAAAGGCAGCATATGCAAGAAAGATTCGGATTGCTTCAAGTCTGGCGACTGGTGCAAATGATTCATCGAAGTCGATTCCTTCTTCTTGTCTGAATCCCTGTGCCACCAGTCTTGCTTTGTTTCTAACCACAGTTCCATCGGCGTCTAGCTTATTTCTGAAAACCCATCTGGTTCCAATAACAGGCAGATCGCTTGGTCTGGGAGTTAGACTCCAAACTTGATTTTGTTCGAATTGATTAAGCTCTTCTTGCATTGCTTTAATCCAGTTGAAGTCAGTCAGAGCTTCATCGATCTTCTTGGGTTCCAGAGTTGAGATGAAAGCAGCATGAGTGAATTCATCCATCATCTGTCCTCTGGTTCTAATTGGTGCAGACGGACTACCAATCACTAGATTAGGTGGATGCTTCTTAGTCCATCGATAGCTTGACTCTGGATAGTCTGGTTCGGTCGGATGAATAGTAGCAGCATGATCTGTATCTACTTTAATATTTGAGTCAGGAGCATCTGGATCAGCTCGATCTGAAGAAGCTTCAATGGCCTGATCCGGTCTGTCTGGCACTTCTGGTTCTGGTGGATTGTCTCTTGACCTGTTAGCTACAATCTCATCATCACTGTTAGCTTCGAGATGGATATTTTCCATCTGATTTTGAATTGAATCCTTGTTGCCCTCAACACATAATGATTCATCAAAAACTATATGAACAGATTCTTCTACAGTTAAAGTTCGATTATTAAACACTCGATAAGCTTTGCTAATTGATGAATATCCTAAGAATATACCATTATCTGACTTAGCTTCAAATGCTGTAAGATGACTCTTACCATTGTTGTGAACGAAGCATTTACAGCCAAATACATGAAAGTGAGAAACAGATGGTCTGTTACCAGTCCATATTTCATATGGAGTGAGATTCAGCTTCTTGTTAATCATAGATCGGTTTTGAGTGTAGCAAGCAGTATTTACAGCTTCTGCCCAGAACTTTTGAGAGATTCCAGAATCAGCAAGCATTGTTCTTGCTGCTTCCTTGAGCGTTCTGTTTCTTCGTTCTGCAACTCCATTCTGTTGGGGAGTTCTGGCGGCTGAAAACTCATGCTTGATTCCATGATCTTCTAGAAAGGATTCAAGATTCTGATTTGAAAACTCAGTGCCTTTGTCACTTCGAATCCTGTCTATTGTGGATGATTTCTCGTTCTGAGTGCGTTTCAGCAGCTTGATCAACTTCGGACCGGTCTGATCTTTACTGCTCAAAAATATAGTCCATGTAAAGCGTGAGTAATCATCAATAACAACAAGTGTATACCGCATTCCCCCTAAACTTGTTATTGGTATAGGACCAAACAAGTCCATATGCAGTAATTCTAGACAGCGGGAGGAGGATTTGGCATTCTTGTTTTTGAAGGATGATCTGATCTGTTTGCCCATTTGGCAAGCTTCGCAGATCTTATCCTTGGCAAAGTCGATCTTGGGCAGACCGATAACTAAATCATGTTTACACAGGCTAGCAATGGTCTTAAAGTTGATATGATTCAAGCGCTTATGCCATAACCAGTGTTTATTATCATTGTTAGCGATGAAGCAGGTAGGATTATCAGGTTGAGCATGATTCCAGTTAATCTTATATGTGTTTCCATTCCTGATTCCTACGAGCAAGGTTATACCGTCTGATGATTTAACAGTGCAAGTGTGTTTATGAAATTCTACAGCATAACCATTATCACAGAGTTGACTGATACTAATCAGATTATAGCACAGATTTTCAACTAACAGCACATCATTGATAATAATGTTACCATGGACAATCTTACCCTTGCCCACGGTCTTACCCTTTGAGTTATCTCCGAAGATGATCTTGGGTCCAGTGCATTCTGTGACTTCAGACAGCAGCTTGATGTTTCCAGTCATGTGACGAGAGCACCCGCTGTCCAAGTACCAATCTGATGCGAGATTCTTCTGTACCTGTCATCACACATATTTATTGTTGGTACCCAATCCTATTTGGGTCCAGAACGGATTAGCCCTTTGGGAACCCACACCTGTATCAGCTTTAGTGGCTTGTGTGTGTAGGGTGTGCTATGTGCTGGTCTGTCTCGATGTTGTGTGTGATAATGTGTGCGCTGTGAAAACCTTTGATTTTCATAAGGTAGTCTATATCTTCGTTGAATCGGTTTTGAGTTATAGTAATTGTATTGTCTTCCTTGCCTTAGATTTTGCACTTTTGGATTTGGTCTCACAGACACAAATCTTGCTGGTGCCTTATCGTTGGCTTGGTTGACATAACCAATCCCTTTTCTCAAATTTTGATTCACGTAAGAGACTCCTGTTTGAATCTTAGGTGCTTCAGTTTCATATACTGTGCTGGATTTAACAAATGTCATTTGTTTGACTTGATTCTGTACCAGCAACAGCTCAGACTCATCTTTGGTGTCAAAGCCTATGCCGGTGAAATCACCGACATTTCTTTGAGCTTCTTGTAATTCTTCCAAGGAAGTTCTGGATTTTGTCCATGTTTTGAATATATGTGAGAGCTTAGCATTTTGTGTGCTAATTCTCTTATTTTCTTCATGGAGCTGATCATAAGAGATTTTCAGCTTATTCAGCTCGTTCTGGAGATTTTTGCACTCACCCTGCTCAGAGCAGCTTGGTTTGTTGTGCTCATCCATTTGAGTACTGATTTTGGCTTTATTCTTCTCAAATGATTCAGATAAGATCCTATAATCATTTGCCATGTCTTGCAGTGCGGACATGAGCTCTTCTCGTGTAAAATCATTTGATTCAAATTCGAATACCTCATCTGTCTGACTCATTTCTTCATCTGCCATCAGACATTGAACCTCTTCTTCGCTTTCGCTGGAAGAGTATTCAGAGCTGTCTGAATCGGAATCAGTCTGAGCCCATTTGCTGTTTCCTTCCTCAGCAACTAAGACTTTTTGGGATTTTCCATGATTCTTGCGGTCTTGGTGGTGCTTCTTCTTTCTATCATCTCGATGCTTCTCTTTCCTTTCTTCTTTCTTCGGTCTGGTGCAGTCTGCAATAAAGTGTCCGGTCTTACCACAATTGTAGCAAGCCTGATCGTTAACATTATCATCTTTTCTTGATTTATAATGATGAGAGGGTTTGAAGTTCCTCTTATTTTTAGACATAAATTTACCGAATTTCTTTATAAATAATGACATAGCATCGTTACTCATCTGTTCAGCAGATCGGTCTGATGTTGAAGCGATCTGGTCTGGGATGGCTGCCAGGGCCTTGTTGGGTTGAGAGATGAATGGCTCTGCTTCACCTCTGCTTATTAGTTCAAACTCATAGGCCTTGAGATCTGCAAACAGATCATGAAGTTCAACCTTGTTAAGGTCTTTTGATTCCCTCATGGCAATTGTCTTTACATCCCATTCCTTTGGCAGAGCTCTCATTACTTTCAGAGCGATCTCTCTGTTAGAATATTCCTTCCCCAGACCATTTAGTTCATTTATGATGCTGGTGACTCTTTCATCAAACTCATTTAGAGTTTCACCACTTTTCATCTTTATGCTCTCAAATCTTTGAAGAGCCACAGTTAACTTGTTTTCTTTGGTCTGGTCGTTGCCTTCACATAGTTGTGCTATCTTCTCCCAAATTTCTTTGGCAGTAGAGCACATTTTGATTTTGCTGAACATGTTCTTGTCCAAAGTTTTGAACAAGATGTCTTTGGCCACATTGTCGAGGTTTGCTTTCTTTCTATCCTCATTCGTCCAGAGGGATCTGTCTTTTTCTACCATTTGTGGTTCTCCACTGGTAGTGGCGACTGCTGTATTTATTTTTAGGATCTTCATTGGTCCATCGGTGATGACGAACCACATATCGTCATCCTGAGCTGCCAGGTGAGCTTGCATTCTGATTCTCCAGTCATCATAATCTTCTTTTGAGAACATGGGGATTTTGTTGAATGATGCCATCAGCTTAATATTCTTTGTGCTGATTAAGACGACCTGCTCTGATACCACTTGTTAGGATCGGTCCGGAGTGTTTAGAGGGGGGGGGTGAATGAACACTCCTTACAAAATTTATCCCTTGTGATTTCTTTCTGATTAGTGAAAGAAATCTGTTACTTAATCAACTCTTTGAACAGAACAGACCACTAATAAGTAAGTGCGGAAACGGTCTGCTCTTGTGTAAGTAAGAGCAGCTCGATGGCTAAGTGCAGAATGACAAGACACAGGATATGTTTCTGGAAGTTCGAAGGTGGTGTAATCCTTCTACGTCTCCCCTTCTTCCAATTAAGGAATGTTTATACTAGAAGACTTTGATTTATACAATCCTTTTGTACAAACCCGATTCAGGCTGGATTTACCTCACTACCAGTCTGAAACTCCTAGTCACTCAGCCTGCTCAGACTCACTCTGTCTGACAGTTACGATATGTTGCTTACTTCTATTTTTCAATACACAATGCGCACAGTGATCCTTCAATGATCAAATGTTACAAAGTAATTGCGCTTAAATAAATAGCTTCAGCTCGAAGGCTTCTGAACTTTGTAGGCGTGTGCTGTTTTGCTTTCTTGTATATTTTTCAATTGATCAGCGAGTTATCGAGTCCAGAGTTTTGCATCTGTTTGTTGCATCCTTTTATAGTTGAAGGTAGCAACGGCATTGTTTCCCTTAATGTGCAGCTATGACTCTTTTTAAACTCTGAGAAAGCTACAGTCTTCTTCTTCAGGACACTTGCCGTTCTGGTATATGCTTTCGGCGACTGTCAGGTAAGCTCTTCTTTGTCTTCTTACCTATTATGGCAATCTTCAGTCTTTGGTCCTTTGTAGCATTAATTGCAGCATTAAATGCTACAATAAATATCCGTTGATGATTCGGACTGAGAAGCCATCCTTTATGTATCCTAGACTGCTCTGATCTGATAAAGGTTGAGATCGATCTGAAACATCGATCTATTCATTCTGGAATCCATCGATCCGGTCTGATATGCAATATTCTTTATCAGTTTGCTCTGATATGTCCGATCGATCTGGTATGCCTAATTTCCATCGATCCGGTCTGAAATGCTTTGTCATCTTGCTCTGTTGAGTCCGATCGATCTGGTCAACCTGATTTCTATCGATCCGGTCTGAACTGTTTTGTCATCTTTAAAATCTCATCGATAAGGTCCGGAACTAACAAATAGTGTATAAGCTTTAGCAAGGTGGTCAATGTGGGATTTTGAAATGATGCCGAATGGGGGTTATTATGTGCCTAAGCACATGCCATTCGATTTTCAATAAGCTCAAAAGGGTAACTACAGATGAAAATGATGTATTTTGGTGGCTTCAAAGGCTCAAACGATCAAAAAAATTGCCTAAATCATTCCTAAGCCACATATGTCTATATTTCGCCTCAAAGATTACTATAGTAAGTTCTATACTACTCTCAATTCACAAATAACTTACATGATTTGACCAATGTGCTCAGTTGCATCTGAAAACCATGGTAATATCAGAGAAAATTTGAATGAGATTCTAAAAGATATTGCAAACAATTCAATCCTCATTCTTTTACATTTAAGCTCAAATGGGCTACTATGGCAATTTTCTATGAAAGAATCAAGGCCCAAATTATCAAGAATTGTCTATATCATTTTTGTGTTCGTTCAAATCATCATTGATTAATCAAATGGTCATGGCTTCTAGTGCAAGAATATGTGAGAACTCAAGAGCAACATGAAAACATGAAAATTTTAAAATTTTCCGCAAATCAACTCAATTTTTCATCATTGGCCTCAACTGACTCGTAATACAACTTATGACACTCAAAACTCAACAGACTCTAAATCAAGACAAACCAATCAAAATAAGGAAAACAAACACACAAAAGCAACAGAAATCCAAGTAGTTTGACTAGTTCAAAGTACCCCCCTAAACTTAGAAATGTGCATTGTCCTCAATGCATACACATGAAGGAATAAATAGAACGATGCACATACCTAATCGATGATAGTCAGTGGTCATCGTCATCCATATCGTCGGGGGGCGGTTGTGGAAAAAGTGCTGGCTGGAAAGTCGGCGGCAACCCTTAGATGAAGAATTTTCGATTTGGTTGGCTAAGCTAGACCACTTTGTTGCAACCCCCCTAAACTTGCTTCCTTGCACCAGTAGACTCCAAAAACCTACAATTAATCGATAAAAATATTGACTTTAGAGGTGGGATAGCTTAATTAAGAGAGATTAAAGAGAAAAAATCGGAATTGAAAATTTGAGGGGAAGAGGACTAAAAATACGCGAGGCGTAATTACGCCGCTGGAGAGGCGTAATTACGCCTCGCCTACGGCTTTTTAAAATTTTCTGAAAATTGACAGGCATAATTACGCCACAAAGAGGCGTAGTTACGCCTGTCCTACGGCATCTCAAACTTGCAAAATATTTTTCAGGCGTAAATACGCCATCATCATTTTTTTTTTAAATAAAAAATAAAATAAAATAAGGATACAGGATTCGGGTTGCCTCCCGAATAGCGCTTAGTTTATAGTCCTCGGCCCGACTGTCTTCCATCCATTCACTTAGGCTCGCTCAGATGAACCTCATCCACGTCTCTTACTTCTTCCCCAAAATAATGCTTCAATCGCTGCCCATTTGCTTGAAATGTGTGACCGTCATCGCATTTCAGTTCAATTGCTCCATATGGGGTCACTTTCTCAATAGTGAACGGCCCAGACCATCGTGACTTCAACTTTCCTGGAAATAGTCGGAGACGAGAGTTATATAGTAGCACTTTCTGACCAGGAATAAACTCTCTTCTCACGATTTGCTTGTCATGCCAATTCTTCGTTCGCTCCTTGTAAATCTTAGCATTTTCGTACGCTTCATTACGAAACTCATCCATCTCAGTGAGCTGTAGCAACCGTTGCTCACCAGCAGCCTTCAAATCAAAGTTCAGCTTCTTTATGGCCCAGAAAGCCCGATGTTCCAACTCTACCGGTAAGTGGCATGCTTTCCCAAAAACTAGACGATATGGGGACATCCCTATGGGAGTTTTGAATGCAGTGCGGTATGCCCATAATGCATCATCCAATTTCAGGGCCCAATCCTTTCGGTTAATACTGACCGTCTTTTCAAGAATTAGCTTAATTTCTCGGTTAGAAATTTCGGCTTGGCCATTAGTCTGTGGATGATAAGCCAATGCAATCTTATGCCTCACAGTGTATTGCGTCATCAAAGCACTGAAGATCTTGTTACAGAAGTGGGTCCCTTCATCACTGACAATCGATCTCGGAGTACCAAACCGTGTAAAGATGTTCTTTTGCACGAACTTGACCACGACCTGAGCGTCATTAGTCGATGTGGCAATCGCTTCAACCCACTTAGAAACATAGTCCACTGCTAGCAGAATATATGACTGTCCACAAGATGGTGGAAAGGGGCCCATGAAATCAATACCCCATACATCGAAGATTTCTAATTCCAAGATATTTGTCAACGGCATCTCATGGCGTTTAGAAATATTACCAATGCGCTGACAACGATCACACGTCTTCACCAAACTATAATTGTCTCGATGTAGCTCTGGCCAATAGAAACCCGATTGAAGCACTTTTGCTGCTGTCCTTGCTGCTCCAAAATGTCCTCCATAAGGTCTGGAGTGACACTTTTCAAGAATCTCTCTTGATTCCGCCTCAGTTACGCATCTCCGGACAATTTGGTCTGCACAGCTTCTGAATACATACGGTTCATCCCAGTAATAATTCTTCACATCATGAAAGAACTTCTTCCTTTGCTGATAAGTGAGGTCTGGAGGCAGTATACCACACGACAAATAATTAGCAAAATCAGCGAACCACGGAGTTTTAGTACATACCTCAAAGAGATGTTCATCAGGAAAGTTCTCTTGTATGACTCCATGATCCATTTGATCCTCCAACTCCAAACGAGATAAGTGATCTGCTACTTGATTTTCACTGCCCTTTTTATCCAAGATCTCGAAATCAAACTCTTGTAGCAACAAGATCCATCTAATCAACCGGGGTTTTGCATCCTTCTTGGCAAAGAGATAACGAATCGCTGCATGATCTGTGTAAACTATGACCTTTGTCCCGATCAGATATGCTCTAAATTTGTCGAATGCATACACCACAGCTAGCATCTCTTTCTCGGTGGTCGTGTAATTCTGTTGGGCTCCATCAAGAGTTCTACTTGCATAGTAGATCACCCTAAAAATCTTGTCTCTCTTTTGCCCCAAAACTGCTCCCACAGCATAGTCGCTGGCATCACACATTAAAACAAATGGCTCCTTCCAATCCGGCACTATGATGATTGGTGCAGATATAAGTGCTTTCTTTAGCCTGTTAAATGCCTGCAAACACAAATCATCAAAGACAAAAGGTGAGTCTTTTTCTAACAAATTACACAAGGGCTTAGCTATTTTAGAAAAATCTTTAATAAAACGGCGATAAAACCCGGCATGTCCAAGGAAGCTCCTAATAGCCTTCTCATTGTTCGGAGGTGGAAGCTTCTCAATTGCAACCACTTTTGCTCTATCCACTTCAAGTCCTTGAGCTGACACCTTATGGCCAAGGACAATACCCTCTTGCACCATAAAGTGACATTTCTCCCAATTTAACACGAGGTTCTTTTCTTGGCAGCGGTGTAACACAAGAGATAGGTTATGCAAACAATGGTCAAAAGAGGAACCAAATACCGAAAAGTCGTCCATGAAGACTTCAAGGATCTCCTCCACCATATCTGAAAATATCGCCATCATGCACCGTTGAAAGGTAGCAGGTGCGTTGCATAAACCAAAAGGCATTCTTCGAAACGCAAAGGTGCCATATGGACAGGTAAACGTTGTCTTCTCTTGATCCTCGGGGTCTATGGCAATTTGATTGTATCCTGAATAGCCATCTAAGAAACAGTAATAACAATAACCGGCTAACCTGTCAAGCATCTGATCGATAAATGGAAGAGGGAAGTGGTCCTTCCTTGTGGCCTTGTTGAGTTTCCTATAGTCAATGCAAACTCGCCACCCCGTCACAGTTCGAGTTGAGATCAACTCATTATTTTCATTTCTTACCACTGTCATCCCTCCTTTCTTTGGCACGACCTGTACTGGGGAAACCCATGCACTATCTGAAATAGCATAAATAATCCCAGCATTTAACAATTTAAGCACTTCTGCTTTTACTACCTCCTTCATTGCTGGATTTAACCGCCTTTGATGATCAATGGAGGGAACGAAGGAATCCTCCATAAGAATTTTATGCATGCACAAAGACGGGCTAATCCCCTTGATATCAGAAATCGACCAACCCAAAGCAGATTTATATGTCCTCAATACACGTAATAATTTATCCTTCTCTAAAGAACAAAGAGATGAAGATATAATTACCGGGTATGTCAAATTCTCACCCAAGAATGCATAAGTAAGGTGGGCCGGTAGTTCTTTCAGTTCCGAGCTCGCCTTCGTATCTTCTTTGACTGATGTATCTCGTACATCTTCCTCTTTGCCAGTAGTGTTGTTCTCCTTAGGCAGGCTCTTAAGTGATTCCACTTGCTCAGCAAGATCAGGTTCAGTTGCATCCACTTTCATAATAGAGTTGACCATGCAATTCTCCAATGGATCCTCCGGTATTGCTCCTACTTCAAAGTTATGGACACACGAGTCAATTACATCCAAAAACTTGCAAGTACTTACCTCGTCAGGTCCCTTGAGAGCCTTGTAAATATTGAACATGACTTCTTCTCCTCCAACTCTCAAGGATAATTCTCATCTTTGGACATCTATAAGTGCCCTGCCTGTTGCTAAGAATGGTCTCCCCAAAATTAATGGAACATCTCCATCTTCCTCCATGTCTAGAACCACAAAATCTGCAGGGAAAATAAATTTGTCCACCTTCACAAGCACATCTTCAATTATCCCTCTAGGATATGTGAGAGACCTATCCGCCAATTGCAATGTGATTGTAGTAGGCTTTACTTCACCAAGCCCTAAACTCCTGAAAACAGATAAAGGCATTAAATTAATACTTGCACCTAAATCACATAACGCCCTATTAAATGTAGAACCACCAATAATACAAGGAATAGTAAAACTCCCTGGATCTTTCAATTTTTGTGGTAGCTTCTTTTGGAGTATTGCACTACATTCTTCTGTGAGATTCACGGTTTCAAATTCCTCAAGCTTCCTCTTTCTTGCCATTATATCCTTCATAAACTTTGTATAATTAGGCATTTGTTGCAACGCCTCGGCAAAAGGAATATTTATGTGGATTTTCTTGAACATCTCCAAGAATGTGGCAAACTGGTCATCTATAGCCTTTTTCCGGAAACGTTGAGGATATGGAAGTGTAGGCTTTACATAGGAAGCTTTTCCGGTAATGTGGCTTGCTTCTCCTTTTCAACTTCTTTAGGGGTTTCAACCTGAATTTGAGTCTCCTCAACAGATGGCTCATCAACATGTGCTGGTTCTACATCCCCAAGTTCCTTACCACTTCTCAATGACACGGCCTTGCACTGCTCCCTTGGGTTCACTTCGGTGTTGCTAGGAAATGATCCTCTTTGTTGGTTGTTCATGGCATTAGCAAGCTGCCCAATTTGCACCTCAAGAGATTTCATTATAGCACCCATGTTGTTCATGTGACCCTCAATCGTATCAAGCCTCGACTCATTCTTCTCAAGCCTCAATTTTGAACTTTGAACAAAAGTATTCACCAAATCTTCAAATGAAGGTTTACCTTCATTCTTTTGTGGAGCATATCCAGGTGGTGGATTCAGAGCACTATTGTTGTTGGCATATGAGAGTCTATCATTGTTGTGGAACCCTTGTTGATACGGATTGCTTCGGTAGTTATTATTGTTGTTGGGATACCGATTGTTTATGAACTGAACGTGCTCTTGCTCTGCTTCCCTTGACAACTCCATTCCAGATGCAGCGGCGGCTAATTCAATAGTAGGTTGTGCTCCTTGCTTGTTCAGAGCTGCTACCTGCGTGGTTAGTGCAGACAGTTGTGCAGTAAGAGTACTAAAATGATCAACCTCATACATACCTATGGGTTTCCTTGCCATGGCTCGCTCACTGGGCCACTGGAAGCTGTTAGCCGACATCTCCTCAAGTAATTCAAAGGCAGCATCTGCAGTCTTAGAAAATAGTGTTCCTCCTGCTGCAGCATCCACAATGATCCTAGTTGGTCCATTCAACCCATTGTAAAATAACTGAATCTGCACCCAGCTTTCATAGTTATGTTGTGGGCACCTCCTCAATAAATCCTTGAATCGCTCCCATGCCTCGTATAGTTGTTCAGAATCAATTTGTCTGAACGTACTGATTTCAGTTCTCAGTTGAGCTGACTTAGCTGGTGGGAAAAACTTCGAGAGAAATTTCGATGCCATTTCCGCCCATGTGTTAATACCATTATTTGGAAGAGATTGTTGCCAACTCCTTGCATGGTCCCTAAGAGAGAAAGGGAACAATCGCAGTCTCACAGTATCTTCTGGAACACCATTCATCTTCACAGTATCAGCTATCTCCAAAAATATCCTCAAATGCAAGTTGGGGTCTTCAACAGGGGACCCACCAAACTGATTCGTTGCACCATACTTATCAATGCCGGCTTAAGTTCAAAGTTGTTGGCATTGATAGTCTGGTGAGCTATCCCAGAGCAATTGTTGTTGACCAAAGGTTTGAAATAATCTCTGATCGCCCTTTGAGGTTCAACAAGTTGTGGAGGTGGTTCGTTGTTGTCTCTATTTGCAGCCATTTCTATCAATTCCTCCCTTCTCGTTTTTCTCAGTCTTCTTGCAGTTCTCTCGATCTCAGGATCAAACAGCAACGATTCAGGAGTAGTGTACTTTCGCATGCACTGCAAAAATTCAGAAAAGACAAAAAAATCACTCCAAAATAAAAAGAATAAAAGCTCTAAATTAAAACCAAGATTAATTGGTACAGTATCAGATTGTACTAAATAAATCAATCCTCGGCAACGGCGCCAAAAACTTGTTGCGAAAAATCCCTTACCGCAAGCGCACGGTAGTCAAGTTTTAGTATAGAAAGATGTCGAACCCACAGAGATTGATTAAATAGTTAAATCTAAGTACTGAATTAAAATAATCTTTGCTTTATTTAGAGAATCGAATAGTTGAGTGTTATGCGAATAATAAAAATTAATTAACTAACGATGATCAAATACTGAGTTGAAAAGAAATCAGTTGGAGACGAATCTAGGAGTACGATTTCACTTGTTCATCCACTACACTTATCATTCCTTGATTTCCATGTTATGGATTTCCTAGTTTACTAGCCGAGAATTCTTATTTGTTTCTACTCCCCCTCCCGGGTGTTAAGCAGAATTAATTATCTAACATTAATCTTGATATCCCTATCTAAGATTAATTATCAAACAATTGTAAAAGCGCAGTAATTCCTTTGACGACTTCTATGGAGTTATAGGCCTTCCGAACAATAACTACCACGATACGAATTCCTTCTTTCCTATTCACAACCCCCTCTCCCGAGTGATAGATCACGAATATGGAATCATGCAATCCATGGCCAGTAGATTAAAAGCATTAGGAACAGGAAAACATAAATAAACCATACGGAAATCCAAATAAACTTCAATCAATTCATAATAAGCGTAGTTTCAAAACAAGCTACATCGTCTCCTAGAAAATAAAATTAGCTCATGCTAGAAGTATTCAAACACATAGACATGTTTAAATAACCCATAAAAATTGCTAAAGTTTAGAGATACAAAACAAATTGGACGCTATTCTTCGATCTCCGATGAACGCCGCCGTCTCGTGATGAATTCTCTACTTTTTGCTCCGAGCCGTCGCCGTTATTTTTCTCCGTTCTTCAACCCTAGCCTCCTTCTCTCTATGAACGTGTGTAAGTCTGAATATCTTTTCAAAAATCCTCCTCCAAAACCTTTAAAAGCCCCTGTGCAATCAAATAAGGGAAGTCTCCAAAATTACCAAAATTCCATTGGCGTAATTACGCCTCCGAAGTGGCGTAATTACGCTTGTCGACGTGTCTCAAAATCTGGCTTCCCTCGTGATAGGCGTAATTACGCCTGAAGGTGGCGTCTTTACGCCTGAATAAATAATGAAAAGCCGTAGCTTAGGCGTAGCTACGCCTGAATGAGGCGTAGTTACGCCTCATGTATTTCTTCAAAATCTCAAATGCCGTGGCTTAGGCGTAGTTACGCCTCAAGACAGGCGTAATTACGCCTGTTGCTTTGATTCAAAGTGTAGATTTTTGACTTCAATTCATCCGTTCCTTCCGTCATTTGCACCCTTTTAGTCCACAAAACATGTAATTACCTGGATTCCTGCAAAACAACACATAACAAAACCAAAAGCGTAATTCTGATCGAAAACTAACACTAAACCATGCAAAACAAGAAGAAATATAAGTGTATAAAATACACTTATCACATATCATAAAAGCACATAAACAATTAGTTATGTCGTACAACATTAATGCCATCATGCATAAATATGTGCTATCAATAACTTCCTAGGCCCTTAACAGCCCCAATGAGCAACCACTGCTCTGATACCACTAATGTAAAGACCCCTAGCCCTTAAACCTCGATTAGTGTATCATCCACTATGTGTGGCGCATGCTTTTAGTAAAAATCAATCGGGAAACTCAGATGATACTTTACCTTAGAATGGAAATTACAAAATTCCTTTAATGTTCGACGCTATAAGATCATCTCTACCAACGAGTAGACTCATAGATTTCGCCCTTTTACCATTCCCCTTACGCCACTTTTCACATTGTGGCCTTTTTTAAAAATTTGGACAGAGTCTCCCCATAAATAGAGCTATCCCGAAACAAGCACATCACATAATATAATTCCCGGCCAGGGAAAACATAATACTCAACAGAATACAGCAACACTAAGTAAATTCCCAGCCAGGGAAGACACCACACAATAAGACACAAAAGTGGGTTTCAACACCCACATAATACACCATTGCCTCTCATATCATTTAGCAATTCTACCACTAATTGCATGCAATATAGAATGAAAGAGAGAAAGGCTCATGCCTTTATATACAACCCATATACAAGTATAATCATGCTCACATGCGAGCATCATAAATGTGTATATAATCCTCAGGTGTATATAAGTACACTGTACGATACCGTGCTCCATCAAGCCCTGGTACCACGATCCTGGGAGTACCTCCAATCAACAGCTCGAGCTCAGATGTACCTGTTCACCTGTCCCAACAGAGACAGCCCCCACACGGGGTGAGCATACCAATTCCACAATTTCATAATCATAATGACATAATACATAATTTACAAAAATGTAAATATTGTGGGACATATGTGACACTTCCTGGAGGTATCATCCTCATCCTAGCGTACCCCTGTAATATCCATGTTCTCAAAACAGATAAATCATCAAATCCTGAATATGCAGTTAATCATCACATTGGTTAACCCTAGCCAGTTTCAAATTAACAACATCTCATTACATTTTCTTTATCAAAGAATTATCGCAATTCTAGATATCATGTAGAGATTTCCTTAACTTCCATTACCAATTAATCAACTCCTTGATTAACTTACGTCTCTGTTCCTATTCATAATAATAGGGAATGGAATGTAGATATCTTGAATATCTAGTCAAATGCCACATCTCATCATTTCCTCGCTTCATAGCGGCAACATGTATTTCCTCACGTTAAACAAATAACAAAAACAAGTTTCATTTCCCTTATCCTATAGGTTGTCACCTATATATATTATATCATGCATCACACTTGCAAAGATATAAATTAAAGACATGCTCGTACACTAAACGTACCTTAAATCCTCGTAGTCCAAGCCAAACCTTGCTTGGGTTCCATGCCCCGAGGAATGATGTGCTAACACGATAAATAATTCACAATTATTTACGAACATGTAACCCATGCTCAAGCACATCCATAACCCTCAAAATATTGTCAACACACGATAATTAACCATTTAAAAGACCCGGGGCAGGGCACATGCAGGGAGGGAAAACGAATGAGACATTATCGAAAATTGTTCAAGAACACCCTTCAATTTTCGAACCCTTAACATCACAATTCGAACCCAAACTAAGCACCATATGTGATGCCCCGAAATTAATTAATTGCAAGTAAGGCATTAATTATGTTTATATGATGAATCATGTGTTAATGAATTTATGTGTTGGGTATTAAGATATTAACATGATTTAATTGTGTTAATTATTAAATATGAGGAAGATGTGATTTTAGATGAAGTTTAGAGCATTGTTGTAAAATGCTTTTAAAACACCAAGTAGAGTATTTATACATCATGTTAAGTTTGGGGTACATTTTTTTAAAATTAAGTTAAGACAACCCCTTTTAATCTTTTACCCACCACTTTAACCCCTCTATACCTTTCACTTTATTAAAAATCCCCAAAATCACTTCCCAACCCAAACCCTCCCATTTTCGAGTTCCACCAAAAGAGGAGAAGAAAAGTTCCACAAAAACTTTGTTTGTGTGATCTTTGCTAGGATTTGGAGCCTACAAGAGGTATGGAACCATTCCTATAAGTTTTATGATGTTTGGTGTTGAAATGGGTTAAGTTTTTGATGTTTTATGTGGGTTTGTTTGGGTATGTGTTGTTTATGGTTGGGGTATGATTTTTGAAGTGTTTTAAGTGGGTTTTAGTGGGTTATGATGTTATTGTTATTGTTGGGAAGTTTGGTGTTGAAAGGTATGAAGATGAGCTTGCAAAATGCACATGAAAATGGAGAAATCGCGGCCACTGTAAGTGGCGATCGATCGCTACAAAAGCAGCGCTCGATCGCCGAGATGCAGTACGCGAAGATGAGCATAGGCGATCGATCGCCTCAAATGGCGCGATCGATCGCCAACGTCCAGTAGCCAAATGAGCATCAGGCGATCGATCGCCTCATTTTAAGCGATCGATCGCCGCTAAGTGAAAAATCAGGCGATCGATCGCCTCATTTTGAGCGATCGATCGCCACTGTTCAAAAGATGAAAAATGTTGATTTTTGTTGTATTTTTGGTATTGGGCTATTGTTTAGCTTCTAATATCAATTTGTATGGTTATGTAGAACCGTCCCAGGTACCCACGACTTCAAGGAGATAAAGTTCTACGACTTCTCCTTCTTTTGGAATTAAGGTACGTAAGAGACGTACGAGCATCGGACGGTAAACCATACCCTTACATATTATGATGATGTTTACGATGATGATGTTTATGATGAAGATGTTTATGATGATGTTACGATGATGATGTTTGTGATGATGTTTATGATGATGTTTATGATGATGTTTATGATGAAGATGTTTATGATGATGTTTACGATGATGATGGCTATGATGATATTTATGATGATGTTAAGATGATGATGTTTATGATGATGTTTATGATGACGTTATGATGAAGATGTTTATGATGATGGTTACGATGATGATGTTTATGATGATGTTATGATGATGATGTTTATGATGACGTTTATGATGATGAAGTTTATGATAAGGTCATACGACGTGTATGATTGGGTAAGACGCCCGCGTGGTAAGATGCCACCCAAAGTATGTGAGTGGGTAAGATGCCCCCGTGGTAAGATACCACGCAATGTTTATGATATGGTAAGACGCCATATGATTGGGTAAGATGCCCACGTGGTAAGATGCCACACGATGATTATGATATGGTAAGATGCCATACAATGGGGTAAGATGCCCTAATATATGAATAAGAGTCAGGGATAACAAAGGTAGTCGAAGGACGACCAATAATCTTTACTTAACTAGGATGTTATGCATTATTGTATGCTTTTGATATAATGTTAAGTAAATATGTATATGCTCACGATGTGTTATCCCTGTAGGTACACTTTTGGACCGAGGGCCTAGGGTCGGGTTGAGGAGGTGAGCTAAAGGAAGCAAGATGAATGTAGGATGCAGGATTTTGATAGTCTCTACTCTAGGAGTAGTGTAAACCTATAGCTTTAACATTCATTAATGGGAATGTAATTAAATAGCTTTTGGAAATTTTATTTTGGCCTGTAATCTCCTTAGCTCAAGCTACAACCGGAACCCTTAAGAGGTTATAAATGCATGTTCTGTCCAATTTATGTGTACTAATTGATATTAAGGTAGGAAGACCCTACACCATAATACATCTAAAACATGTAATAATCGATCAATAACAAGAATCAACACCCCGTGCCAAAACCCCCAAAATTCGAACACCACCTCACGCACACAGCGATAAATTCGAACCAAATCCACCCAAAAATAGCAGGGAATTACATGAGAAGCATGAAAAGGGGTAAGGAAGGTTACCCATACGAAGATCGGAAGGAAATCGCTCATAATCGGAAGAACCCTAGAATTTGGGCCTCTTCGCTTTTCTGGTAAATCCGAACGTGATTCGGGACGAAACTTTGAATTACAGGTGGGGAAAGCTGCGCCTGGACGAGACGAAGCTAACGGCGGTCCGGACGCGCCGGATGGTGGCCGGACGGCGGCGGGCGCACGGCTTGAAGCGGCGGGGGTCGAGGAAATCGGGAATGGGGCAGACGGGGAGAGACAAGTGACGGGTTGGAGGAGAAAATGATTTTCAAAATTAAAATCTCGGGTTCAACTGGTATTTATAGCAAAAATACCCCGAAATACTAATAGCCCCACAAATACATCATGATTCATTAAAAATCATCTGTTTTCAAAAACTCTCTCTCTAACCTCAAAACCCCCTACCGGTGCCCACACAAAGCACCCCAGATCCGAGTCACACTAAAAACCCAACTCATAGGTTTTTCACCCAAATGGGAATACAATCTCAACCTCGGGATCCAACGATCCCAACTACTCAAATAGACGAGCCCGGAAGGCCCAACACCGCGATTAAACTCCAAATCGCTACGTAAAACAACTTTAGGGGTCATTAATACTCCGGGATTAACATCTATAATCCCAGGTTATCACACCTAGCAACTTGATAAATTCAACATCCCTTTCGATTTGATCGTGTGGATACCGTTGATGCAAAACTGAAAAGTTTTGCTCGTGACTCGTGGACGTTTAGCTTTGAAGATTCTGCATCAAACACGCTACAAAGGTACAACTCTAATCACTCGATATGATATAGGTCCATGGATGGAATCTGAAAATATTTTATTCCGTTGTGTTGTATGCATGTCGGATTCCTAACATTGGTATCAGAGCCGTGTACGAAGCTCATATCGGGGCTATGTGATAAATTGTTTTATCATGCTTTGAGTTATTGTTACATGCTAAAACTGTAAGAACATATTAGATATGTAATAATGAACATATGAGATATGTATGTGATGTGACTAGAAATAGACACATCTATTGCGCTTAATTATCTACGATTTGGTATATTTTGATTGATAAATTGATACATATGCTACCTAATCGTATATTTGTGTAAATGTAGGGAAATGTGAAGAAATCAAGCTAAAATGATGAAAGAATGACTAAAGTTGAAGAAAAGAGGAAAAAACCAGAATCCAAGACACATGTTGCTCCTTTCTCCTCAAATTTCTATATGTTCGAGCCATGTTTTGGAAATGTTGTCCATTCAAAAGTTGTATAACTTTGAGTTATCTTCGTGTGGACAGCTGACTCGTTGAATTCGGAGTTCGTACGAGAAAGTTACGGCCAAAATACGAAACTCGCCAGAAAAATGGAAAATCAGGCGTAAAGACGCCATTTCAGGCGTACCTACGCCAGTGCTACAGGAATTTAGGCGTAGTTACGCCATTTTAGGCGTAATTACGCCAATAGGATTTTGGAAAGTTAAAATTCTTGATTTCTTTCCTTCCCACATGGATTCTAACCTACTCCATCAGCCCCCCAATACATATATACTCGAAATTCAGACCTTTTAACCATCTAGATAGTTAGGGTAGAATAATTTAGACTAGTTTTATATTTTCTTTTCAATTTTGTTGAAGAACGTCTACGAAGATCGAAGCGAAGGCAGGGATTGACACCTCGACGAGCGGAGATCGGATTAGTTTTCTTTCCCTTGTTTTTATTTATAGTTTTGTTTTAATTATGTGTAGCTAGTCTTAATTCTTGGTTGAGGAAGACAAAACCTTGGATTTATTTATCTTGGGGAGATTCATACGCTTTTGTTTATCGATTTTATTGAATTCATTGTTTTTCTGATTTTGTTGATATGATTGATGTTTGTTTATTGGATTGACAACCTAGTAAATTGCATATAATCTATTGCTAATTGGATATCAAATAAGAGATTGTTTGAGTAATCTAATTGAAGAAGCAACTAAGATCGATAATTGCCTGCTGTTGGTGTTATTAAATTCTTAGAGAAAATCATTGACTAAATTATATAAACCGCTTGTGTTTATGTTGTTTAGATTCATCGCTCACTAGTTTTGAATGATGTCATGATTTTAATCTTGAATATGCATATAGAGATTGATTGATTGGTGAAAGTTAAATTAGAACGCTTGGACTAATTGACTATGAATAAGGTGAGGGAGGAATTAGATTTCCAATTGATGAATATTCAAGTAAAATTGAGTCTTTTGTGAATCGATGAAATAGATGATAATATCCAAGGTAGAGTCGACCGATACCAAGAATCGCTTTCATTAGTTAATCTTTGTTTTTAATTTTCATTAGTATAATTCAACCTCACAACCCCATCCTTTATTATTCTTTTGTTTTGATTTTCATTAACACAAAGATTCACACCTCCTCGTGGGATCGATCCCTACTCACACTACTACATTATTGTTATCAATCTTGAGGATTGAGTGGGGTTAATTTGGGCATACACGATAAACGCACACCAAATTTTGGCGCCGTTGCCGGGGAGGCGTTGTATATTTTTGTGTTAATATTTTCTGTTTTGTTTCTTTCTCTTTCTTTCCCCCCATCGCTACTCTTGTTTGTTCGTGCTTACAGGTTGATTTCTTAACAATCAGATCTTATCATGGAGGACTATAGGCGACTAGACGAATTGGAGTATCTTGTGCACCAACATGGCGTAGGGAGTGGACAAAGTTCATACAACTCAAGTTGGAGTGATCATCCCAATCTCAACTATGACAATCAATGGATGAGCCCACCTCCACCTTACATGCAGTCCTATCTATCGCCATACATACCACAATATTCGCCATGGCCGCAACAACCTCAATACCATGGCCCTGGTGAGTCTTTAGAGAATCTTGTTTTAACACTTAATGACAATACTTTGCAATTTCAACATGAATTTAGGGCTAGCACTCAGAATTTGGGTAACCAAATTGAGCAACTTATTAAATCAGCCGATCAGATAGCAGCACAACCCACCGACTTTATACCCTCCCGGACGATGGAGGCACCACGAGAGAACATGGTTGCAATCGCCTCAAGGAGTGACGAAGAGGTAGGAACCCCATGGGAGGTGGTACTGATGCCACGCAAGCTAGAAGAGGAGACACATGTGCCACTAGAAGAAGAGGAGCTTGCACATCATGCATCTCCACAAGGTATGTCTCCAACAACCCCCTATGTTGAATATGATCATGAACCCTTTGAAGAGAAAAAGGAACCGAAGGTCGAATACTGTGATGAAATGGACATGTTTGACGATTTTTTCTCTGACGATGAGGAGAAGGAAACCCCTACAAAATGCACGGATCCTGGTATGTTCACTGTCCCATGCATGATTGGAAATAATAGAATTGATAAGGCCATGCTAGACTTAGGAGCAGCAATAAATGTTATGCCTTATTCAATCTACACCTCTTTAGACATAGGACCTCTTAAAAAATCTGAAATTGCTATTCAATTAGCAAATAGATCTACTGTGCATCCTAGGGGGATACTTGAGGACGTTCTAGTGAAAGTCGATAAATTGATCTTTCCTGCTGATTTCTACGTACTTGACATGGAAAATGATGATAAAAGCAGCCCTATTCTGTTAGGGAGACCATTTTTGAAAACTTCCAAGTGCATAATAGATGTAAGTGGTGGTGCTTTTACTATGGAGTTTAATGGTGAGGTAGCTAAGTTCAATAATCATGATCCCGTTCATCCTACTACTGATTATACTATTGGCATCACACATCACGTATCACGTATCACTAGAAAAATCACATACTGTCACTGAGCATGAACATGGGGTAACTACTGATCGATCTGTTGACGAAGGAGGTATGGGAGAAATTTTGACTGATACTTCATGTATTACTATTGCTTTACCAAATTCTCATTTTAAAAATCTCAATTTTGAATTGCAGGTACCTGATGTTGAGCTGAAACTTCCTCCTGAACCTCACGATACATCAATAGAAAACGAGGGGATGCGAAAAAGGGTTGAGGACCTCCAAGAAGTATAAGGCGAATAGGCATCGCCTTCGAGCTGTCAGAAGGATACTGAGGTGGGAAAAGGTGGCATTGGACACCAAACATGACCCACCATGAGCACGAGCATTGGAGTCGGGCCACCGACGTTAAACAGATGCGCTACTTGGGAGGCAACCCAATGGGAGTTAATTTCCCTTTCTTTTTATTTTTTATTGCTTTATTAGTTAGACTTTTCTCGTTACTTGTATTTTTGCCTTACATTGGGGACAATGTAAGATTTAAGTATGGGGGAGGGATTAGTGTGTGTTATTGCTTTTCTATTACAAAAATACAAAAAAATCGAAAATTTGAAAATTTTGAGCTCATAGTTAGTAATGAACACATGCTTAGATTCACTAGCCCATGATGAAACCTAATTGATATCATGCATGCTTTTGAACATAGGTGAATTGTTAACTTTGGAACACTTTGAACTCTAATGCAAAGTTTACTTTAACTTAGTAGTGAATATTTTGAGCACATTATTGTCATAGCTTGTGAAGTGTGCATAGCTTAGTGAAGATTGTGTAAATTTTATGATAGTCTTAAGAAGTCTCTAATACATGCTAGAACTTAACTACATGCTCTTTGAGGCGTATGTCTAGACTGCTTGCAAACATGAAAGTGATATAGGCAATCTTTGATGCGTTTGAGCCTTTCAAGCCTACCATTTAAAAGAAAATCAATCACAAGTACCCTGTTTGAGGTTTAATGCAAAAGAATGGTTGTATGCTAAGCATACAAACAACCACCATTCAACATTCTTTGACTAGCTTATCATCCTTCCCTAATGAGCCTAAATATGAGTTCTATCCATACCTTTGAAGGGAGTATGATGTGTTTCATTCACATGCACTTAAGTATTCAATGATTAAATTGTTTGTGAGCTTCATAAGGAAAAGAATGAAATGCATGAAAGAAAAAGGATGCCTTGAGAAAATAGATAAAAATATGACTCCAAGTGGAGCCAAGGCACAAAAGAAGAAATGTTGAAACAAAAGTTGAAAAATTCAAGCAAGAAGAGAAGCTTTTAGTGTGCATATCATCATACTCTCTTACTTGATATATCCTTACCTTTCTTTCATAAGCCAATACCTAGGCCACACTACAAGCTAATAAAGACCTACTTGATTTATGTTTGCAAAGTGGCTAAGATAGTGGAGAAGAGTGTGCAAGTGAGCTTATACTTGTGTTAGTGTATGACTTGAACTATTGTGGATTTGCTTCTATTGGATCAATAAATTGTACATGACACTTGTTTATGACCACACACACACGTTCACTACTTTGTTGTGTACGAATTGTTTAGGGATTGAACTTGTTCCATTATTAACTTTTCACCGCCTTTCCGTACTATGCATGTTTTAAATTGTTGAGGCATAAAAGTGAAGACAAGTTAGTTTGTTATGATGCTATGAGCCAAGCAAAAAAATATTGTAGTTTTGTCTGATTTACTCGAAGTCGAGTAAAGTTTAAGTATGGGGGTATTTGATGTGACTAGAAATAGACACATCTATTGCGCTTAATTATCTACAATTTGGTATATTTTGAATGATAAATTGATACATATGCTACCTAATCGTATATTTGTGTAAATGTAGGGAAATGTGAAGAAATCAAGCTAAAATGATGAAAGAATGACTAAAGTTGAAGAAAATAGGAAAAAACCAGAATCCAAGACACATGTTGCTCCTTTCTCCTCAAATTTCTATATGTTCGAGCCATATTTTGGAAATGTGGTCCATACAAAAGTTGTAGAACCTTGAGTTATCTTTGCGTGGACAGCTGACTCGTCGAATTCGGAGTTTGTACGAGAAAGTTACGGCCAAAATACGAAACTCGCCAGAAAAATGGAAAATCAGGCGTAAAGACGCCATTTCAGGCGTACCTACGCCAGTGCTACGAGAATTTAGGCGTAGTTACGCCATTTTAGGCGTAATTACGCCAATAGGATTTTGGAAAGTTAAAATTCTTGATTTCTTTCCTTCCCACATGGATTCTAACCTACTCCATCAGCCCCCCAATACATATATACTCGAAATTCAGACCTTTTAACCATCTAGATAGTTAGGGTAGAATAATTTTAGACTAGTTTTATATTTTCTTTTCAATTTTGTTGAAGAACGTCTACGAAGATCGAAGCGAAGACGGGATTGACACCTCGACGAGCGGAGATCGGATTAGTTTTCTTTCCCTTGTTTTTATTTATAGTTTTGTTTTAATTATGTGTAGCTAGTCTTAATTCTTGGTTGAGGAAGACAAAACCTTGGATTTATTTATCTTGGGGAGATTCATACGCTTTTGTTTATCGATTTTATTGAATTCATTGTTTTTCTGATTTTGTTGATATGATTGATGTTTGTTTATTGGATTGACAACCTAGTAAATTGCATATAATCTATTGCTAATTGGATATCAAATAAGAGATTGTTTGAGTAATCTAATTGAAGAAGCAACTAAGATCGATAATTGCCTGCTGTTGGTGTTATTAAATTCTTAGAGAAAACCATTGACTAAACTATATAAACCGCTTGTGTTTATGTTGTTTAGATTCATCGCTCACTAGTTTTGAATGATGTCATGATTTTAATCTTGAATATGCATATAGAGATTGATTGATTGGTGAAAGTTAAATTAGAACGCTTGGACTAATTGACTATGAATAAGGTGACGGGAGGAATTAGATTTCCAATTGATGAATATTCAAGTAAAATTGAGTCTTTTGTGAATCGATGAAATAGATGATAATATCCAAGGTAGAGTCGACCGATACCAAGAATCGATTTCATTAGTTAATCTTTGTTTTTAATTTTCATTATTATAATTCAACCTCACAACCCCATCCTTTATTATTCTTTTGTTTTGATTTTCATTAACACAAAGATTCACACCTCCTCGTGGGATCAATCCCTACTCACACTACTACATTATTGTTATCAATCTTGAGGATTGAGTGGGGTTAATTTGGGCATACACGATAAACGCACACCAGTATGTGAAAATCATCGTACAATATATATGATATATTAACGTATATTTGTGTATGAGATACATATGTATGTGCACGACTGACCCTAGCACAGGCTGGCGACCGTAGCTCGATAGTCAGGCGAACTTAGCAAGCAAGGCAGGATACCGATCTCGAAAGTAGGGCGAACGGAGTTAGCAAGGCGGGCGACCGCCCACAAGGGGCAGGCGACCACACCCAATAAGGGGCGGGCGACCGCCCCATATGTGGGGGGTGACCGCCCAAGAAGGGGCTGGCGACCGCCCATGTTGGGCGGGCGACCGCCCCATATGTGGGGGGTGACCGCCCATGTTGGGCGGGCGACCGTACCCCTTGCTTGGGCGGGCGATCGCGCACAAGGGGTGGAAGTCCGTGCCCCTCGCGTGGGCAGGTGTCCGAGGCATGTGATTCCCTGAGCGTGCAATAATTTTCCTAATTTTATTTTACAGTTTATGAACATAGAATTAAATTTTAAAATGTTTAGAATTTAATTCATTAATTTTTATGTCCTAGCATGTTTTCTGTGTTGTTTGAGCATGGTGCATGGTTATAGCCCTATGACCTATTAGGTATGAATTTTGTGAATGGTTGCCATTTTAAATATGGCATGCGTGTCGTGCCTTCTCTATATTTTCTGAATGTATTCCATCCCATATGCTCCCCCTCTAATGTAACTCGAGGACTTCTCTATATCATGTAATTGTTATATAGTATAGTTTTTGATGGAGATCAATGGAGTTGGACCATGGTGCCGGGACGAGGAGGACATTCACAAAAGGACCGAAGAGGTGCTTGGAGAAGTTACCCTTAGGTTGACCTTTTAGATTTTCTCATTGGCTTGAGAAAATCGGTAGTTGGGGCTATAACCATGTCACGTTTATTTTATGTTGATGTATGTGATGCATGTTTATCTTTTGATATTTAATATTGATGAATGATATTTATAAATAGATATGTATACGTGTATATATGTACAAGACATATTTTCATTATCAATATTAATAAAATCATAAGATCTTTAAATCCATCTATATTAAGTCAATCATGATGCCTTCCAATTAAAAGTACTCGTCAAGACTTCGATTGAACATGTGTGGGTTTCCCAAAGCAAAGTACTGTGACAATCTTAGTAAGGCGCGATAGGATAAAAGTGATATCCATTGACTTTAAATTGGGCTCGACTTAACTAACGTTATCTCAATAGGATTGGGAACCTAGAGGCATGGGGTTGGGTAATAATCCATTAGATGAATTAGAACAAAGTGTTGTTCGCCCAACCATCCAAGAGTTACATGTGATGTAATTGACAAAGTGTTGTCTACCTAAATAACCGAGTCTTGGGTGATTAGCCAAAGCTAACAAGGTTATGTGAAATATGAATCTTGGCCCACTAATAGTTTTGAGGGTAGATAATTTTAACTAAATAGTGGGAATTTCATTTAATATAAGACCTTATTAAATGATTAAAATCATAAACTTATTTTGCATATTTATATTGTAGATATTCATGGCATCTAACAACGTTACTAGTACATTATCACTGCGATCGGTCCTTGAGAAGGACAAATTGAATGTGACAAATTTCCTAGACTGGTATAGGAATCTGAGGATTGTCCTCAAACAAGAGAAAAAACAATATGTCCTAGAGGAACCCTTACCTGCTGAGGAAGTGGGGAAATCTTCTCTATTTCGCAATCAATGGCCCAAGGAGCTTTAATTTTACCAGAAAGGACCAGTACTAAAATCATGGAATCGATCTCAATGTCGACACAAAGGATATTCTGCTATAAACAAATATGCATGCTATGTAGTAGTGCGCTCACTTCTGCCTAAACACTAGACGAGATTCCAAAGTAACAAGAAAAAACAAAAATATATTCACCAGTAGCGTCCCTGAGCACACCACCTCCCCCACTAATACCCGGATTTCCTTCAGACGCTCCACTTGTATTAAGTTTAAACCCATGAACAGTCGATCTCTGTGAGAGACAATCCTAATTATGTGATTAATGATCACACAATGATAATTATAGTTTAAAAAACGGAGGATTTGTTTAAATTTATTAACATGTGGCCCTAAAAATTTAGGCATGACTTCATCGTATGAGGAACATATCACCAATAGTAATAGGCATATACTGAAAATGGATATAGATACCACCAGTTTCCTATCTAGTAACATAAAACAGCAGACAAATGAAACTATGAAACACTTGACCATACTGGACTGAAATCAAATGAATATACATAAATTACTCACACACCCCAGGGACACACACCGGGTAGATTATACATATACCACTGGGATAAACAGAAGAATAAACCTCTCAAGTGTGGCTTCCACCGGATATGTCCTCTTTGGGGTCCTGACCACCTGTACAACCTGCAATTGTCCACACACAAAGACAACAACAGCCGAGCAAAAGCCCAATATGAAACGATTATAGAATATACAACATATATCTATAAAATGATATATGAAATTCAATGCAATGCATGTCATGCCATGTCGGTATCAAACACCCATCACTAGGTATCTCAGATCCAATAAATGAAAGTCCAAATACTACATAGCTAAATCGCTCGAGCCTGTCAAGCAAAAGGGATATCAATACGAAGCATCAGTGAAGCTCACCGCATCTCATATCTTGACAGCATATCATACAGATGACGTCACAAGGCGCCACCTTATAACAGCCTCAACGATTATGGATAATCCAGAGGATAACATCGACAATACGCCATCAATCCCATATCAACAAATCATAGCAATCATAAGGGCCACGAATCCCTATGCCTTTCAAGCCACTTAAAGGCAGTCATAGTACCGTGTATAACCCTTATGATTAATCAAATCCAAAGAACATGGTATCAAAGAATCATAGCTCAACGTGTATGTCATATATCGATATATGTATAAAAATGATGTGTTTTACCAAAAAATATTTATTTTCATACATCGACATCTCAATCATGAATGTTATGAATGCCACATAATTTAAATAAATCATGAATGCCACATAATTTAAATAAATCACGTAGCCACGTAATTTCAAGTAATACACATAAGTCATCAAATCATGTATCAACTGATACAGATACCTGTCGTATATTACCCGATCGCAATATACCTTATTTCTTCAATCTTGAACTCAATGTTATTCTTTCAAACGATGCAAACCCGATGTCGAAATTTTAATCTACACAATATAAATTTTTATTTTCTTATCCAAGATTATAATGCATATATAGTCCCATCCACCAGTGAGATTTTAAGTTTGAAAACAAATCTCTTGATCAATTTAAGACCAAGTCATTTCATTAATATATGCATCTCAAACAGTAGATGTTCTCGAGCTATCAACTCTTTTATTGTTAAAGGAATCCACATAATTTTAGCTTTAGAAAGTCCAAGGAAATCTTATAGTCTGTTCTGTCAATTCAAACATCATGAAGCAAGAAAATTTAGTAACTATTTATTTGCATCATCATAACCAACGTGACTTTCCTCATTTACAAGTGAAAGAAATTACAGAACCTGAATTCAACGACCTATGCCCTTGGCTTCAACTCGATAGATAATTTATCAAAGGGATATCAACTAACTTTGTCAAATAAATAAATAAGCACCTCTCTAATTATCATGGTTTTATTTCACTATTATTATTATTATTAACTTAATTACTTCTTAACTTTAATGTTCAAACTTACGAAAATGGACTTGCATTTATTTGTGATATAAATAATTGGATTTATAATTATCATATTACCATTATTCAAGTTGTGGGGCATTACGTTATCATAATAGAATATTTCTCATGTTCCTTCTCAACCATATGATTAACATATGATAAATCACATAATTGTTGAGACGTTAAACATGATTTTCGATAATACAGTATGAGGACATTATAATCTCAACCATCTCACCATTCTGATATTGTAAGATCGTTGATAGCCTTTAATTGAAGTATAAAATGAGTGCCAATCCGATCCTATTGCAAAGGTGACGTTGAATTCATTTCTTAACATCAATTGTATGTCCTTTGTAATTTGAGCACAAATTACATCATTATTAATAATGATGTATTGATAATAAAAATAATAATAAATATTATTAGAAAGAATAATACTTAAATATAATAATTAAAATATCAATATCAGTATTATTAATATTAAAAATGATAAGAATAATAATGAACAATGAGAATAAATTAATAATATAAACTATTAAATATAACATTAAATAGTGAGAAGAATAATATTATTATCTATATAGAAATGTAGTTGTTATGAATATTATTATTCTAATTGTTATTAATTTATTTCTTATTGATCTCAACAATTAAACTAAATTGATAATTAATAATAAGTAAAAAAACATTATTAATAAAATTAATAAGAAATAGATGAGTGAGCTCATGTGCAAAACATGTGAAAAATTAAGGGTATTTTTGTATTTTTAGGTGATGATGGAGTTAAAATTAAGGTAAAGTTCGACATATGGAGTAGAAGCAAAGATTTCCTGATATAGAGAATGAACGTAAAAAAAAAAATTGGGTGTAAAAATTTAAGTGAATTTACCTTTATATTAAATATTATTATTTGGGATATATGCTTTTCATAAATAAAAGTAAGATTTCAACTTGATTTACATAAATCAATCAGTTAAAGTTATATAAACGAAGCTATCTAGATATACTTAGAGCTGTCAACCCGCTCCTACTCGCTCAAATCCGTAAACAAAACGGGCTAAGCCCAAATAAGTCAACCTCTATGTGAGTTGGAAAAACCCCAACCCAGCCTAACTCGATAGGGATTGTGGATTTGGCAGACCAACCCATCATAAAATGAAAAAAAAATATTATAATTGTTAGGAACGATTCCGGGGGTGGGTTGTCAATCCACACCCGAATTCGACCAACTTGAGCTTCAATAGCTCGTGTTCTTGAATAATTGCACCGAGAGATTATATCGAGTTCGATTTCAAAATCGAGTAGAAGACACTCGAATAACCCGCTCTATAACCGATTAATCATTTGAAAGTCATTTTAAAGGTATGCAAGAAAATATGTAAAAAACAATAAGGTAAATAAATGCAGTAAACTAAATAACACAAGTATTTGTTTAAGGGAGTTCGGAGGTGGAGTAATCCTTATACGTCTCACTTTCTTCCATCTCATGGAATGATACACTAGAAGACTTTGAGTACTACAATCCCGTTGTACAACCTCACCTAGGCTAATACCACAAAGATAGCCTAAACTCCTAGCCCACACAGTTCACAAAGAGCATGTTCTTTAATGTCTCACATGCAAAGACCTCACCCAGTTGTGATAAATCAACAACTGTTACAATGGTCATTCTTCTATTTTAGCTCACAAATACAATAAATAGAGTGACTACAAAGGCACAAATGATCTCGTAGCAGATATGATATAAGCTTTTATCTGGTGCCAAAAGGTTTGGGGAGTTGCTCTCCCAAGTGGGTTTGCTTTGGAAGGCTTGTATGGGTCTTCATTTAGCTATTATTGAGCTTCCAAATCATGTAAATATAGCCCCAAGTAATGATATATACGTTAGATACAAGAATATAGCCGTTGGGATAGTTTTGGTAAGCGTTCAAACATTGCAACAGTCATATTCTGCTTCTGGACTGTTTCTGAAAGTCCACTGGTCGACGTCTACTGGTTGAGTTTACTGCTCAAGGTCTAATGGTACCTTGCTGGCTGAAGCTTCGAGGTTTGCTGATCCAAGGTCTACTGCTCAAAGTTGAAGTCTGCTGCCAACCTTGTTGTCCAAAGTCTGTTGTTCTGTTCTTTTGGTTATGGCTCTTGATTCGTTGATTCCTAGGCAAAGTGATCAACATAAAAGTTGTAGCCCTTTCTCTCAGCTTTCCATGGAACTAAGAATCGCTCGATTTCGAGTTTGTATGAGAGAGTTATACTTGAAATACAATGCGATGCTCCTGTTGTAAGTTTGTTGGATGTAGCAGCAGAACTCAAAATTTGCAGATGCGTTTCGTCATGTAAACCTTCGAATCAGGTCTGCTGGCCTAAAATATAACTTGTAGTAAATTGAGTTGGCTATCCAACCCTTTTGGAAGCACGTCGTTTCAATGTCCGAGCTATGAGATATAACCGATTTAGTCAGCCGAGCTCAAGGTCTACTGGATGTTGAATTCTCATTTCAGCAACCAAACTCAAAGTCATTTCTTATCACATCGTCAAGCTGTAAGATATCATCTATGAACTGCACACTTGATAAAATATGTTAGCAACACATAACAATCTTTGTTAACATTAAAACCAAGAATATTATGGTTCCCAAAACCCAACAATAATTTTATTAGGTTTTATTGAATTAAAATTATTAATAGTCTATATATTATTTATAACATTTGAACAAAAAGTTTAACAATCAATTTCATTAATATAAAAAATTAAAATTCCACAAATTTAACAAAATCTAACAAAACAAAATAAATAATACAAAGTTTTTCAAAATTCATCAACCACTACTACTTGCATTATCTTCATTATCTAAATATAAAATACAAGGTCTAACTTCTAAGCTTAACCCACGAGCTAACCCGACCCAACCCGATCCGACTCGATCCGACCCAACCCAACCCATAACCAAACGTGTCAAACCCATTTTGACCCACTTTCAAATAGTTTGTGAAAATGTTAACCCAACTCACCTATTTTGTGTGGCGGGTTGGGCCAACCCGAATAGGCTGAACCCAAATTGACAGCTCTAGATATACCTTGGACTAGGTCGTGGGTTAGACATATCAACCCGTCAAAAATTAAAAAGTAATATTATTTTATCATATTTTAATGAATTAAAATTATTAATAAAATCATATTTTAATTAATTAATCCAAATTCTAATTAATTCAACCCGCAAGCCAACCCTCCTATTTACTGGTTGGGATAGAACAACCCGACAAATCCAACCCATTTCGACAGATATACTGTCATGACTTCAAAATATAGAGACGAGTTGTTATGGATATGATCTTGTTTTTAGGATCGTAATTGGTCTGACTCATTCAACACAATTTAAAACCCATTTAGTTTCATTGTATTTAATTGGATCCGAGTAGGACCATGAAATACCCGACTTAAATCTGACCGATTAGCTGCTTAAATGTTGTGGGCCCGTTATTATTACTATTATTTTATTTTTAAAAAAAACCCAAATTATAGGGTCGTGGAGATTCGAAATCGAGTCAGTTCTATGGATTTTCGTCCTATTATTTAACCCAACATAGAATAAATTTATTCAATTTATTGATCCAACACATTTCACAGTCAAAATTTATATAATTAAAATTTTTCTTTTACATTCAACATAAAATAAGGTCTCGTTGTATGAAGACGTTACGTAATATAACATTGATGAAAAAATTATTTAAATTGGCAATTTCAAACTAATAATATTTGATTTTCAATTATGTATTTGGAATATATTGTTATTTAGATATTGTTTGATCCATTTTTAAATTAATGCTGTGTTTGATACTGCAAGTGAGATGAGATAAACGAGATATGAGTAGTTAAAAATGATGGTTTATCTCACATTCATCAAATATACCAAATGGTGCCTAGATGCGTTATGGGACGACAAATTTTTTTTTATTTTTTGAATAATGATATTGTAATCGTCAATCTATAAGATAGTCCTAAGAAAATATATATTTGATGGACACAAAATGTTTCCAACTTTGGCCATGGTTGCCTTCGGATGGTAAGCTGATATATATTATAACCATCTCTTGAAAATCATAATCAAATTTTTTTTACATTTTTTTATTTTGATGTGAATATTAGAATTAAAAAAATCGGAACCAAGGATTTGTGGTTTTATAGCAATTCCTAGAAGAAATCGGAATCAAGATAAAAAATCTTCCATAAATCTATTATGTTTTAAATGAAGTATATATAGACAATTTAATGTATATAATTTAAATTACTTGGATTATACAAATTAAAAATTATTAGCATAAATGTCCAGCAAGCCAAATGTTGGCCCGATGGGCTTTATGTGCCCTATCCCAATTAGCTGACTCATTTCAATTATAAATATATGTTCATTCTCTAGGGTTGAGAATTCGACACAAAGACAATTCAATACATTCATTCTCTAAGAATAGCCGCCATCACACTAGCACTGCTGCTGGCTTGAAGATCTGGTCAGGTTGGTTGGACTCGAGGGACTACCGCTATCAGATTCACGTTCGATGAACAGTAATCTCTTTTCGTGCATTATATTCGATATTTGCATGTTTATACATGAATCAGACGCGTCGTCCCTGGGTCATATCTGTTTTCTGTTTATTTTCCGCTGCGTTTCGATCTGGCGCCGGTGTACGGAAACCCAACAGTGGTATCAGAGCCAGGTTGCGCTTTGATTTATGTATTTGATAAGTAATTTTATTAGATCGTTTCTCATCGATTCTAATCGGTTTTTTTTTTTTTTTTGAGTTTTTCAAAAAAATTTGAATCTGGAAAACATAGAAAATAGATTAAAAGGAGTTTTAATCGAGACCCAAAACCCGTCAACAGAGAACCAATGGCAACAATCACTCACGGCAGCTGTGGCATGTGCGGCGGCGCACACGGCGGAGAACTGTTCTCCGCCGTCGTGCGCAGCCCAGGTTGGAATCGAACCATCTACGACAGTATCGCTCGATCTCACGTTGAACTCGCTTGAACGTGTGCAATCGTTGCAGACGAAAATCCTGCGAGCCCCATGAAAAATCTGCAGGAAGCTTTTAGCAGCGAATCTCAGAATTTGTTTCGCGACCGAGTTTTTTGTTTTGCGTGAGAATGGCGACGGAAAGCGAGACCGGCTGCTCGCGAATCCAGTGAAAGTGGCGAAGAGGCGGCGGCTAGGGTTTGTGAAACCCTAGCCAGAAACCCTGTTTTTTAATCTGGGAAGATGAATGAACAGTTATTTCTAATTTTTTTTTTTTAAAAAAAATTAGATTGGCTAAAATTTCGAAAATTGGTGCTGATATTTCGAAAAATGTTTTGAAATTGCACTTTTAATTTTGGATCCAATTGTTTGGAGTCCATAAATTTTTTGGGTCATTTTAGATGTTTTATCCGGATATTATTTTTGAAATAAATCATAATACTTAATTAATTAAAAATATGATTTTTAATTTATTAAGTGTAAAATAGAGATTTTATAAGCAATTGAAAATTTAATTAATTGAAAATTAAATGAAAATGTTTCATTTAGTTTGTTAATTTTATTTTTGATTAATATTATGATTACAAGGTAAAATATAGATTTTACCAAGTAATTGAAAATTGAATTAATTAGAAATTAAATGAAAGTGTTTCATTTAGTTTGTTAATTTTATTTTTGATTAATATGATTAAAAGGTAAAATAAAGATTTTATCAATTTATTGAAATTTAATTAATTAGAAATAAATAAAATTGTTTTATTTAATTTGCTAATTTTATTTCCAACTAATGATTTGATTAGTGGGAAACGATAGAATAAATTAATTATTGTGGTCTAATTACATGTGATGTGATTAGTACAATTATATATGATGTAATTGTTTAGTTTAATGTTTAATTACATATGATGTGATTGCATGGTGGATGATTACGGGCTTTGACCAATGTGTTTAGGTGGATGTTTAGGTTTTTATTGTTTCATTATAATTGAGATTTTGGTTATCGGCCTGCGAGCCTGCTCTCTCTATTTTCTGATGTATCCCACCCCGAATTTGTATCTCTATTCTCTTGTTTGCACGATTTAAATGTAAAATCATTAGAATTAGTGGGAGATCAAGATTGAAGACGTAGCACCAAGATCAAGACTTGTATGATGGAACAAAATGTAATAGGATTGCATTGCATACATGCATCACCTTAGACAGACTTGTGATCCACGTATGGCTCACGTGGATCAATTAGGAAAAGGCCGTAATCGTCCATATTTATTTTTATTATGCATGTGATGTATGATAAATGTTTGTTTGTTGTGTTTATTAGTACATATGATTGCATGAATAAAACATAGTTGCATGAATCCGGCAAACAAACAGGCAAGTACTTGATGATATTTGAAAATTATTAAATCTCTCTTTTGAATATGATTCAAAAAAAATTAATATCAAACTGTAAAGGGAGTTCAAAGGAGTTTGTTGCTTCATGTCTTCCATCAATAGTTAAGCCATGAGATGCTACTTTTGTCAGGTGTCTTGTCTCACCCTCGTGGGGGACATCTGGCATGAGAAATCTGCGTGTTTAACTGCTACTTAATTATGGATAGGGTTCTGATAACCTTTAAGATTACTCACCCTCGTGGGGTCTTATTGGCGGACATTACCATCCGTGGGATGGGTTAGTTTGACGTGAGAATGCATAATTGGCCTGCCTCCGTAGGGTTATGTCAATCACGAGACGAATATCCAGGTCGGCTGGACTCTCGCCCGGGGATATCATGAGCTAGTTGGACTCCAAGCCCACTAAGAAAATACGATTTTTCGTTCATTTGTCATGAGGGTGACGAATTCGAAAAATTTAGTGGGAGCATTCAATAACTAAAGTCCATAGTTTTTGAATTAATTAATAATCAGACGGTTTGCATATATTTTATGTTTATTCTCAGTATTGTGATTGCCGTGAATCCGATTGCATCAATTCTCGATACAAACAAAGTAACCGCACCAGATTATTCTGATTGACTATTAATTTTAAAATAGTGATTGCTTCTAAAAGGTTGCTATATACCCTTGGCGGGAGCCTCCTGTTGAAGTGTCTCCCCGTTCGTCTCATGAAGAGATCGCCACACTTGAGAAGTGGTGGGACGATAATCTCTCGGCTAGGTGCTATATGATAGCATCAATGTCACCAATGAGTTTCAACACAGATATGAGAAACTCGTTCACATTACTGATATTTTCCAACACCTGCAAATGTTGTTTGGTGAACGGACATGATTACTGAGACTCGTGACTTCAAAAGAGCTATTTCCATTTCACATGCAAGATGGGGCTTCGGTTTATGAGCATGGTGTAAGAAAAATATCTCTTCTTGATAAATTGAAAAATCTGAATATGACAATACCTCATTAACTGGCTGTAGATTTGATCTTATAGTAAAAATGTTGGAAACCCATGAGTCCTTGATTCAAAAGGAGAAAAGGTGTTCTTCTTGTCGAATCTTCTACCAATGGTAGGAAGAGTTCAAGGATAAAGAAGAGGAAGGGAAATGGTTCCCAACCTCAAAAGACGAAAAAGGATATAGTAGCAACTAAGAAAGGAGAGGCATCTATGTTTTCACTGCTGGTCACTGACGCAAAATTGTAAGGAATACCTAGACTAGAAGCGTTCTAGAAAGGGTATGTTTTATATTAAAATTAAATGTTTCTATTGGTTCTACTTCTTTGGTATATGATGTCAGTTGTGCTCGCATTTTTGCAAAGAGTTGCATGTGATGTGAAGAAGTAGAGAGCCCTAGGAAGGTGAAACCTACCTGAGGCTAAGCATTGTAGCAAGAGTTGTTGCAAAGGTTGTTAGAAGCATTTATTTAATATAAAATCTTGAAGTGGTTAGGAACTGGTTTGAGCAATTATATATTTGTTCTAGATTTAATCATGAACATTGTTCCTATTTTTATAGAGAATGGTATTCTTTTAAATATGCGAATGTGATTTGCAGTTTTAAGAATGCATGTTTTATTGAATCTGGTGAACTTATGAATGATTAGTATGATTATATTCAATGAATATAAAAAGAATGATAACTTAAATCCAACATATATTTAACATGTGTTGAATGTCCAATGAATTTGATTCATATGGACGTATGTGGAGCACTAAATGTTAGTGCAAGATGATGTTGAGTTATCTTAAAGAGAATGTGATTCTCTCTGAGTAACTCTCTAAAGTTACTTATTTGTTGAATATAATTCATACCAATGCAGTGACCAAAACTCCATATACGATATGGACTGAAAAATAATCCAAATTTTTATTTGAGATTGTTCTACTTATGTGAAGCAGCCAGTAGGAGATGGTTGGATAGTTGATCCATCTTATGTTATTTTGTGGAAATTTATATTATCAATTGCAGGCAAAGTGTTTGTTTCGCAAGTGCAATCTTTCTAGAGAAAATGTTTCTATTAGAAAGGATGAGAAAATAATATAACTTGAAAGGGTTCAAGAACCACAAATCACTAGAAAAGTGAAAACGGTGAAATTAATTTAGTTAATCACAACCTTTGATTTACACACACCAATGATATTTGAAAATGTTTCAAGAGCTCCTGATAGAATGAATCTACTCCTTGAAAGTACTCAAGAAATAGACCATGGATATGATCCTTAGACTTTCAAGGAGGCGATGTCAGATATTGATTCGGGACATTGGCAAGATGCCATGAAATCTGAAATGGACTCCATGTACTCCAATAAGGTATTGTCCTTAGTAGATCATCTTTGGGAATTGTTCCCATTGGCTGCATGGATTTACAAGTGAAAGCTCGGAGTTGATGGGAAGGTAGTGACTTTCAAAGCTTGACTGGTGAGAAACGGTTATTCTCATAGGCAAAGAGTTGTTTATGAGAAAATTTTCATCGGTTATGATGCTATAGTCTATTTAGATTTTATTAGTTATATATTTATATTATGAATATGAGATATGAGTAATGGATGTGAAGACTACATTTCTCAGTGGTGGCGTTGAGGTAGAAATGTAGCAGCCAAATGTGTTACAACTTCTTGGAGTGAGAAAAATATTTTCAAACTCCAGAGGTCCATTTATGGGCCTTAGAAGGCATGCCGAAGTTTGAACTTCCATTTTGATAACATCATCAAAGTGTTTGGTTTTGTTAAAAATCCGGAAGTGACATGTGTATGCAAAAGGGTTAATGGGAGCATGGTTACATTGTGATGCTTTATGTCGATTACATCATGCTCATTGTGAATGGTATTGGATTAATCAATTAAAGCATGATTATCTACTAATTTCTCCATGTAAGATTGGGAGAAGCGTCATACGTGCTTAGCATAAGGATCTATAGGGATAGATCTAAAGGATGCTTGAGATATCTCAATCTACGTACATAAACACTGTGCTAAAATGGTTTAGCATTGAATAGTCAAAAAATGAGTTACTTCATAATATGTCATAGTATTCATCTCTCGAGTCAATGGGTTTTAAGATTGATGAGGAGAGAGAAAATATGACATTGGTACCTTATATTTCTACTTTTAATAGCATATTGTATGTTATGGTATGTACTTAGCCTGATGTATGTTCTTAGAGTAATGTGCAGGCATCAGACAGATCTCGGTGAAGGTCACTGGAAAACTGTGAAAATAATCCCCAAGATCTTATGAAGAACTTATGATATGTTCTTGGTTTTTGGATCTGTAAGTGGAGAAATAAAAGTTGAAGGCTAAGATGATGCTGGTTTTTAAATTGGATGTAGATAATACCATAATGATGTTCGGATTTGTATTTAAGCTCAATGATGGTGTTGGAAACGTTCCAAGCAAGACACCACATTGGATTCCACCACTAAAGCTGAATACATTGCAGCATATGATGCAGCAAAGAGGCAGTTTGGATAAGAAATTTCATCCCAGAGTTGGGTGTAATTTCTAGTGCAGTTGACACAGTCTCTGTGTACCGTGACAACATTTGAGCTATTATGAATAGCCAAGATCTCATCAGGATCCAAACATATATTGAGAAAATACTATATAATGAGAGAGATGGTAGACACGACATTATTATCGAGAGAATCGATTCAACAGAAAAATATAGTGAATCCACTGACAAAGCATTTACAATGATTGGTGTCTGTTAGACATCTTCGGAAGATGGTCTTAAGACACATGAGTAGTTGGCTTTGGGTAAGTGAAAGATATTGTTATCATACATGATTAAGTAAATCAATAGTTGATTGATTATACTTATAATCTTATTATGACAAATCTTTGTTTGAATATTAATATATATGGCACTTCTTCATCTTTTTACCCATGCATCTTGATATATTGATGAAGTCCTTGAAGTTGCTATAGTCCATAGAATGTGGTTACGCATATGATGGTGATCATGAAATACATTCTCGACTGCGATTTCTAAATGTTCCTGGTCGATAAGCCTTCGAGAATGGGATATCGATATATGCTCGTTAGAGACTGGTATTCATGATGTGTCTAGTGTAGTGCGCGGCGTTTCATCGGCGTTGGCTTGGAGAAGTCAGCACACATGAATAGGTGCTCATTGGGAATGAGTTTGCTGAACGACCCTACTCGGAATTCTATAAGTGGTTACTATTTGTCGAGTATAGAATTTCTAGTCATAGTTGTGCACCATTACTCCTCATGACCCGAGGCGTCATTGATGTCTTGATAGATAGCTGTGTACTTTGATTTAATGGCTGATCACATGTGGGTCATAAAGTCATTATTTTGGGTATTCAGTGATGCTGTCAGAGGCCTATGATTGTCGTCGGGGATTCACAACCGATCTTGATGAACCAGGATGTCCTATGTGTTTTTCTATATATGATTCAAGGAATCTCTGGCCAGAGTGGGTAGTGTTTGTGAAAAATGAGTTTTTCATATACGCACACAATGAATCATATAACGTGAAACAAATACATAACTATTGAAATCATAAGGGGCCTCGACCGACCAATGCCCTAGATTCAATCGGGACATATTGAGTGAAAGGAATGTACTGCACGTTAACTATGGCTGACAGGTTCTCGTACGTTGCTAGTCATTTGTATCTAGGTCTTCGTGAAGCGCAGATGCTAGGCGCTACCCACGATCGATAGGTTGTTGCTGGAATTATATTTCGGCAATTGTCTATTAAAGGAGTTTAATTGACAATGGGGCATTCAGGGTAAGCCCAAAAGAAGTTGTTTGACTTCTAAAATCACAAACGTTGTGATCCTACTGCTATGATACACTTGAGCCTCACTGGGTCACAATCAACCGGCCGCCGATCTATCGATGAGAATTGGGACTTAACTGTTAAGTGCTCAAATTGAGATTTAGAAGAGATGAATTTAATTTTTGAATGCAACTCAATTTAGTGGAGTTTCTATATTTGAAAATATTTCATTATAGAAAGTTCTAAAATTAAAACGTTTGATATATTTATGTCTCATAATTATGTACGTTGGTAGTACATCAAGTTGTTCAATTGGATTGACTAACTGGATTATGAGTTTGTAGTTTTGTGTTGGCTTTTGGGCAAGTAGGAGATTGTTAGCATAAATGCCCAGCAAGCCAAATGTTGGCCCGATGGGCTTTATGAGCCCTAGCCCAATTAGCTGACTCATTTCAATTATAAATATATGTTCATTCTCTAGGGTTGAGAATTCGACACAAAGACCATTCAATACATTCATTCTCTAACAATAACCGTCATCACATTAGCACTGGTGGTGGCTTGAAGATCTGGTTAGGTTGGTTGGACTCGAGGGACTACCGCTATCAGATTCACGTCGGTGAACGGTAATCTCTTTTCGTGCATTATATTCGATATTTGCATGTTTATACATGAATCAGACGCGATCTCCGTCCCTAAGTCAGATCTGTTTTCTGTTTATTTTCCGTTGCGTTTGGATCTGGCGCCAGGGTACGGAAACCAATAAAAATTTCCCCCATTTTTTTTATTTTTTAATGCAAAATAAATATTCATAATATTCAGTAATATAATAGTTGATAATCAAATTTAATTATTCAATCTCTCACAAGTTATACCATTATTTTTCTACTTTTCAACTTATAAAATTTAAATGAATAAATTTTGGTTCAAATAGATTTGTGTTGTATATAAACTGAAACCGATACCCATGGCGGAGGCGGGGTGGATGCAGAGGTAATGTTAAAAATACATTTTTCCTTCTATAAAAAAAAATTCGCCCTCAAATTTTTTACTTGTGATACCCTCATTCATTAAACATGTATACAATGTTTAGATTTGAGTTCCATTTTGTATCGAAATCAGAATTATTGATCCTAAAATCGAAATTTTCGATATTAAAACTGGTGTTCGAAAGTGCCCACGTACTAATTTGATCGATAATAAAAGATCTTTGGATTCAAAGTTGTACTGTGGTCTAACTTCAGAACTAATGAATTATGAATCAAACAAATAAGTCAAATCAAATACTCCTAATATCATGTAATCAATAATTCATACTTGGTAAAAATAAAGAGTCATATCCTATTTTAACGAACGTGCACGATCGGACTTGATTTTTCTATGGTCCATGTATTCTACCTTGATCCATTAGGATCAAAGGCTTAATAGTACTCCCATTTAAATAGGATGTACAGTCCTTATAGATGAGTCGACCCATCAATTTTGATAAGAATGTGTTTTAACATGTAAAATGAAATTATTCATATATAATATACAAACTTTTTTTTTGATCAATCTATCTATGGGAAGGGGGACTCGAAGTTGAGTCCATACAAGAAGGAGAGAGTGACAAACCATTACGCCACAAACTTTAAATACCCTTCTCACCACAACTGTCACATGCCTATAAATAACCACCACTTATACCTTTTTCTTTAACATCCTTCTCCACTTCCAACCTAGGGTTTTCATGTAACAATTGTAAACCCAAGAAAGATGATTTTGTCTAAGAAGACCAAATCTTTGTTCATTTTTTTATCTTTTTCTATTGAGGTGATCATAACTTTGCACCAAGCAAATGGTATGAGACCTGTGGGAATGCTTCAATGGCTACGAATTCCGTTACTAGCATCTCTTCCACGAGGTCCAGTGCCACCATCTGGAGCTTCTCCATGCACATATATTCACGGACATGGCTCCGGTAAGTGCACGTTGAACGTGTTAGGAATCCGATCAAGCAATACGCAGCGGAAAATAAAAACTGAATTCCTACCAAGGACCTATACAAAGTAATCATATCGAGATTGAATAGAATCATACCCTTGTAGCGTGTTTGAAGCAGATTCCTCGTTGCAACACCACGAGTCACGAACAAAGATTTGCACCTTTGTCTCTACGGTATCCACACGATCAAATCGAAAAGGGTGTTGAAGAATAAGTTGCTAGACTTGATCTTCAACGAATCAAAAACCACACGGTTACAATAACCGGACAAAGGCGGCCGTGAAGAACAAGGCGACGATGGCCGAGTGCTTCGAACAAGGCGGCGACCGTGGCTTTCTTTTTAGGTTATAAGAATTGTGGTGTAATGCATTACTAAACTCAAACCTAATAAACTATTATATATCTAATACATGGATTAATTAAAGGCTTTCAAAAATCCATTTGGCCCATAACCAACATTTAATTAAATCCACATATATATAATATATAATTAAGACTCTTCTTAATTAAATTAATTCATCTAATGAATTTTATCTCACCTTTATCGATTTAATCTTTTGTGTGACCCGATAGGATCTTGCAATGTTTGCAGTGACATAAAATCTAATTTTATGTCACAAGCAGTGAGCGGTATCTAGCAACACATCAAGGCTACCCAAATTACAAGAATGTCATTGACTCGACATAACCTATGGACTGTGATAATATTAACCATGTAACTTAATCCCTTTGTCCAATGTGTTTAGATTGAACACGAGTCATGGAATAGTCATACTCGTATATTCAATCTTTTATTTCTTGATCCCCAAGTAGAACTAGAATAAACGAATAAGCTCAATATCACATATCGACTCATTCGAGCATGGCCATGCATTTTAGTCTCACTTGATCAAGGGCCCAAACACTTCTCCTGTTATATAGGAGGGACAAATCCTATCTTGATCAATCAACATCCATCTACATAATTCGTAGTATATCCAATAGTTGTCTTTATAGTTTACCCTGCTACAGGTAACGTTTGACAATATCAAGATACATAACTCCTTATGTTGGGATCTCAGATGATCTCAAGTCGAAAGGATTACATACATTATTATCACTATGAGAATTGCTTATGACACTCATATAACTATCCATGTAGCATTCTCACGGTGGGTCTGTCCAGTACAGTGTTCTCTAACATGTACCCATGTGTTGATTTGATATCTCATATCTATGAACAATTCATCAATCAAAACATACTAGTCTCAATGCATTATCATTATCTCGATTCATGATAATACTTGACTAGGGACAATCTTCAAGAAAAATCTTCAAGAACAATACAATATTATTCTAAGGACATTAACTTATATATTAATTCATATTTCACAGATACTCGAATAATATATAATAATGAATTATCATTAATAAAACCATAATACATTGTATGTCATAAACAATCATATAATGAGTTGTCTTAGGGCATATCCCAACAAATCTCCCACTTGCACTAAGACCAATCAGACATATACTTAATGCCTAGAGATCTAGTATGACGATCATGCTTCTGCTGTGACAGTGGCTTCGTCAGTGGGTCAGATACATTATCATCAGTTGGTACTTTGCATATTTTTACATCTTATCTTTCAACGATTTCTCGAATGAAATGAAAGCGCCAAAGTATGTGCTTGGATCTTTGGTGAGATCTATGTTCCTTAGCCAATGCGTAGCTCCATTGTTGTCACAATAGAGTTCAATCAGATCTAGTATGCTAGGCATCACCCCAAGTTCAGAATGAACTTCTTGATCCAAACAGCTTCCTTTGCTGCATCTGAGGCAGCAATGTATTTAGCTTCAGTTGTAGAATCGGCTACTGTCTCTTGCTTTGAACTCTTCCAGCTCACAGCAACTCCATTTAGGCAAAACACATATCCTGATTGCGATGGAAAATCCTCTTTGTCGGTTTGGAAGCTTGCATCAGTGTAACCCATTACATTGAGCTCTTCCTCACCTCCATAAATCAAGAATGTATCCTTAGTTCTTCTCAAGTACTTCAGGATATTCTTGACAGCAATCCAGTGACATTCACCTGGATCAACCTGATATCTGCTCGTCATGCTCAGAGCATACGAGACATCGGGACGAGTACATATCATGGCATACATGATAGATCCAATAGCTGACGCATATGGAATCTTACTCATGCATTGTCTCTCATCTAATGTTGAAGGACACTGGTCCTTCGAGAGATGTATCCCATGTGTCATAGGCACGAATCCTTTATTTGATTCTTGCATGCTAAATCGTTTTAGCACTTTGTCTATGTATGTACTTTGACTTAGGCCAAGTAATCTTCTTGATCTATCTCTATAGATCTTGATACCTAATACATAGGTGGCTTCACCCAAGTCTTTCATAGAAAAGCAATTCCCTAGCCAAATCTTTACAGATTGTAAGGCAGAGATATCATTCCCAATGAGAAGTATGTCATCTACATACAACACTAGGAAGATAATTATGCTCCCACTGACCTTCTTGTAGACACAAGGTTCATCTACGTTTTTGATGAAACCAAACTCTTTGACTGCATCATCAAAACGAAGATTCCAACTCCAAGAAGCTTGCTTCAATCCATAAATGGATCGTTGTAGCTTGCATATCTTTCCAGCATCCTTTGGATCGACAAAACCCTCGGGTTGTGTCATGTACACATCCTCAAGTAAATTTCCATTAAGGAAAGCTGTTTTGACATCCATCTGCCAGATTTCATAATCATGAAATGCAACTATTGTAAGTAAGATCCTAATGGATTTAACCATGGCAACTGGTGAAAAAGTTTCATCATAGTCAATACCATGAATTTGTTTGAAACCTTTAGCAACTAGTCGACCTTTAAAGGTTTGTACATTACCATCCATGTCGGTCTTTTTCTTGAAAATCCATTTGCACCCTATGGGTCTTACCCCTTCAGGCGGGTCAACCAAAGTCCATACTTGGTTTGCATACATGGATTCCATCTCAGATTTCATGGCCTCTTGCCATTTCTCAGAATCAGGGCCCATTATAGCTTCTTGATAAGATGACGGCTCATCCTCATCAATAAGTAGTAAGTCACCTTGTTGAGTCACAAGAAATCCATATCTCTGTGGCTCACGGTGTTCTCTTACAGACCTACGCTGGGCTTATGTCTCTTGAGCAGGCATTTCATGTGATATCCCCGAAAGGATTATGTGTTTACATGCTATCAAAGTGTTGATAATTATATATTGAGGTGATTTAATTTGGGGTTTATGGGTTACGCTTTATGTGGTAAAAGCATGTAATTAAGTTGGGGAATTAATGTATGTGGTTGGTGTTATATTTATTTTGATGATATGGTTTATGAGGCATGTTAGGTGTTTTTGATGATGTATTGATGTGGTAAAATTATAAAATATCAAGGAGAGATATTTTTATACATCGTACGAAATACCGGGATACAATTAAACACCACTTGACCACCCTACATGCAACCACCCCCCCCCCCCCCCCCCATATCAGCATGCAAACCCACGCCCCTCCCCTGAAATTCTGCAGCATGGGTTGGCCAAGGACATACTTTCCACCTCATTATACCATTTTTTCCTCTCACCTCAAGAACTCCATTTTTTTCTCTCTTTTTCGTCTGAAAACTGAGCTGCTAGTAGGAAGGAAGGGCTCAGAAATTTCTTTTCTTTTCTTGACAAAAATCGAAGAGCAAAAGTGGTGAGGAATCATATGTTTTTCCCAGATTTCGGCTTTTAAGCATATGTTTTCTTTATAGCAGATTTGGCATGCTAGTTTAAGGTTCGACGGAATCTTGTTATGAGTGCTTGCATGTGATGTTTAGGAAGCCCCTAACATGTTTTGTTAAGTAACTTACATGCTTTATATGTTAGATTTCGAATTGTGAAAAGTGGTCGAAAATCTGGGCAGGGAAACTGCCCTGTTTTTGTTTGAGTAGGGGTTTAATCATGAGGATTTGAAGCATGCTAGCTTAGGTTTTGGGTAAACCTTTGATGTGAATACGTGCATGGTAGTTTTTTGAAGATGCCAGTATATTTCCTTGAGCATGTTTCATGTGTTATGTGAAGGATTTAATCATGTGAAATGAAGTGTTCGAAAATTCTGGGCGATGATTATATGCCCTGTTTTTCACGAAAATATTGGACGAGTGTTGAATTTGTGGGCTCATTATGAAGCATGCTAGCTTAGGTTTTGATTAAACCTTTGCCGTGAACACATACATGGTAGTTTTGTGAAGTTACTAGCATGTTTCCTTGAGCATGAGTTACGGGTTATGTTGTAGTTTTGTTGTTGTGTAGATGCATGCTCGAAAATCTGGGCAAGGTTCATATCCCCTGTTTTTCTGGAATTTCTGGTTGAGTGCTGAAATTGAGGGGTTATTACGATGCATGCTGGGCTTAGTTTTTGTTGAAACTTTGATTTAAGCACTTGCATTGAAGTATTGTGGAGTCCCTAGCACTTTTGTTCGAACACATTACACATATTATGAAGCGGTTTTAAGAGCATGAAAAGAGGTGCTCGAACATTTCTGGAAAAAAGTAGTGTTCCATTTTCGAAAAATGGGAATTTTATTAAGCTTATGATATTGGATCATTATGAGGTGCCTAATATTGTTTTGTGTGGTTATGTAGAACCATCCCAGGTACCAGCACAGTCGAGGAGATAAAGTCTGTTGACTCCTTTACATTTTGGAAAGGTACGTAAGCAACGTACGGGCATCCCAACGGTAACATGTATTATGTGTTTATTTATTTAACACAAGATAAAGCAAGATATGTATAAGATAGTGCATCATGATATGATACATGTTGATATGCATCGTTTTTTGCATATGTATGTTGTGAAATATAAGAGGTGTATTTCACGAGTCAAGGTTATCCTAGTGAGGATTTTAATGCTTACGCGAACTTCCATAAGAAGCGAGGAAGAATTCCGCTTACGTGGATTTCCATAAGAAGCGAAGAAGAATTCCGCTTACGTGGAGAAGTAAGAAGCATTGAAATACACTAATGATAAATGACTCAAGATTGAAGTAAGGATTTAAGAAGTAAAGATATGTCATGACATTATTAAGAACCATAATTTCATATGTTGATTATTTATGAGTTATGGTACAGGGACAACCAATGGGCGTATAAATGCGATGGAAATACAGGAAGTGTTTGTATTTATGATTTATGCATTTACGTTTGCATTCATATTATGTTGAATATGAATTATGATGTGCTCATGTGTTGGGGTTGTTCTTGTAGGTGCTTTTACTAAGGAGAATCAGGGTCAGGTTGATAAGCTGAGCTGTAAGGAGTGCTACAAGATAACAAGATAAAGACCTATTTTGTATAGTTCTACTAGGAGTACAGTAGAAGTAGCTTTACCCAAATTGTTAAAGAGCGTAACAAGTTCTTTTGGCATGTCTTTTTCTTACATGTAGACTTCAGCTCAATTTGTCAACACGATCTAAATACTCTGATTAAGTATGTTTAATTCTCTTAATTGCACCTTAGTATCTGTGTTTGATAACGGGGTCTTACATTTCATCCACAACAACTTGTGGTGTCTGCTCTGTTTCCATCTCAATATCATGTTCAATGTTTTCTTGTGGTTGAACTTCACTAAGTTCTATTTGTCTCCCACTGGTTCTTCTCGAAATAAATTCTCTTTCAAGAAAGACACCAGTCCGAGCAATAACTACTTTGTTCTCGGTGGGATAATAGAAATAGTATCCTTTCGTTTCCTTAGGATACCCCACAAATAAACACTTATCAGATTTGGGTCCAAGTTTATTGGAGGCGTGACGTCTCACGTAAGCTTCACAACCCCAAATCTTTATAAAAGACATAATAGGACGTTTCCTAGTCCATATTGTAATGCCCCGAAATTAATTAATGGTAACCTGGACTTTAACTATGCTTATATGATGATTTATTACGATGATTAAGATGTGTGTGGGAAATGAAGAATTAACATGATTTAAGGATGTTGATTTTAATCATGAGGATGATATGGATTTAATGATGTTGGTTGCATTTTATAAATGCTTACCATGTTAATGTATTTTATATACATCATGATGAATTATTGGGGTACAAGTTAAATATAAGATTTAACACTTAACCCACCATCTTCACCCCACTCTTTACACTCAATCCCCAAAAAACACTCTCCCAAAAACCCCCTTTCCCCTCATTTTCGATTTTTGCCCTAAAGGTGGGAAGGAATTCTTGTAAAAGCTTTGTTCTTGCACTTCTTGGTAAGATTTAGTACTTATAATGTTTATATATAACTTATTGATGTTCTTGAAGTGTTTGATTGAGTTTGGAAGGGTTTTAAAAAGGGGTTTGAAGTGGGTTTGTTTGGGTTAGTGTGATTCTTGGTGGGATGTTGGATTTTTAGTGGTTTTATGATGTATGTTGAAGGTTTTGAGTGTTTTAATGTTTTTGGGTTGTTGGTATAAATGTTGGTTGAGGTTGGTGAAGGATTCAATGTTCAAAAATAGGGAAATCGCGTGTCTGCGCGAGGCGATCGATCGCCTGAAATGAGGCGACCGATCGCCTATGGACAGTAGCCAAAATGCAGGACAGGCGATCGATCGCCTGAAAAGAGGCGACCGATCGCCGAGAGGCAGTAGCCAATTCAAAGGGTAGGCGATCGATCGCCATATTTGGCGTGATCGATCGCCGAGAAGAAGAATTTGAGGCGATCGATCGCCTCAGCGAAGCGAACGATCGCCAACTGCGAAATTTTGAAAATGATGATTTTTGTTGAATTTTTGGTATTGGGCTATTGTTTAGCTTCTAATATCAATTTGTATGGTTATGTAGAACCGTCCCAGGTACCCACGACTTCAAGGAGATAAAGTTCTACAATTTCTCCTTCTTTTGGAATTAAGGTACGTAAGAGACGTACGAGCATCGGACGGTAAACCATACCCTTACATATTATGATGATGTTTACAATGATGATGTTTATGATGATGTTTATGATGATAATTGTGATAAATAAATTAAGATGATGATGTTTGTGAAGATGATATGATAAGTAAGTTATATTGATGATGATTATGATGACGATGTTACGATGATGATTATGATAAGTAAGTTATGAAGAGGATGATTATGATGATGAAGTTTACGATGATGATTTTGATAAGTAAGATTATGATGACGATGTTATGATGATAATGTTCATGTTAAGTAAGTTCATGATGATGATGTTACGATGACGATGCTTATGAAAAGTAAGTTTATGATGATGGGATACGATGTTATTATGTGGTAAGACGCCACGGGGTAAGATACCCATATGGTAAGAGGCCATACTCCTATATTTTGATCATGCTATGATTGCATAAGAATTTACAATGCCATGATGATGTATATAATGAATAAAAATGATAAGATGTTTAAGATGATGTTATGATAAGTAAGTTCACGATGAAGATGACTTTATAACGAATTAAGATGACAAGATGCTTACGATGATGTTATGATAAAAGAAAATGATATGACGTTACTATAACGATTATGATGAGACGTTGATGTCTATAAGATGATAATGCTTATATGATAATGATGTTTACAAGATGATGATGTTTATGAGATGCTATGATGTTTATGATGAATACAAACTATGTTCTTAAGAATGGTAGAATGTCCGGTGGTTATTATGGGCAAGCGAGGAAGGTCTTGCCGCTCACATAAATGAGCGATGGGGTACATCCGCTATCAAGGTGTAGCGATGGGTATCATCCGCTGATGAGCGATGGGGTACATCCGCTATCAAGGTGTAGCGAGGGGTATCATCCGCTGAACAAAGAGATACATCCGCTATCAAGGTGTAGCGATGGGTATCATATGATGTGTTATGTCGAGCGAGGGGGCCAGCTATACCGCTGTGATAATGGAACCCGGACAGTCCCATTTCTAATTAACATAGTTTGTTGTGAGCATATATGTGAAGTATGATGTTTAATCATTTATGGCAAGAACTAATGATTTTATGCATGACTATGAAACAGGGACAAACAAAGAGGGTTAGTATGATTAACCAGGAAGTATATGTTATCAATTACTTTCATGCATTTATTTAGATGCCATTTCCTTATGATTATTAAGTAAAGATGTATATGCTCATGATGGGTTGTTCCTGTAGGTACACCTTTGGACTAATGGACTAAGGGCCGGGTTGAGGCAGTGAGCTTTGAGAAGCATGGAAGAAGTTAGGATGCAAGAACTTTTAGATAGTATCTACTCTAGGAGTAGAATAATTCTATCGTCTTAACATTCATTTTGTGAATGTAATTATTTAACTTTTAAAATTTCATTCTCGGCCCATAATTTTACTAGCTCTAAGCTACAACTGAAACCCTAAGACGTTATAAATGCATGTTTAGTCCCTAATAGGTGATTAAGACGATGTCAAGGTAGGAAGGCCCTACACATATCTCATATGGTGTCTTTTCAACTGATTTAGATGGAACACGGTTCAGTATGAATATTGTTGTTTCTAAAGCATGTCCCCAAAAGGAAATCGGAAGATCTGGATGACTCATCATTGATCGAACCATGTCCAACAAAGTTCGATTCCTCCTTTCGGATACACCATTCCATTGTGGAGTATACGGAGGTGTGAGTTGTGGGACTATCCCACACTCCTTTAGTTAGTCATGAAACTCTTGGCTTATGTCTTCTCCTCCTCGATCTGATCGGAGGATTTTGATATGTAATGCCTCGATTTATGTTATATACGTGTGATATGATTCTGGTGTAATTATATCACGTAGCGGTATGATATTGGGGGTTCGGGTGGAACTAAGAATGAATTAATACATGTAACAAATAATATATGACAATGAGTGAAATATATGACAATACATGTATAGTAGAGTATACCATTGGTGTACATGTATCATGCATTTGAAGGTGCATTAGAATGTACATGTGAGTTGCATTTCATAAGATGTGTGATATGAGTTTGAAGGGAATTACATGTGTATGTGAATTTACTTGCAATTGGAATTTGAATTTGGGGTTCATTTCATGTACATGTTAGATAACATGTTATTAACTCCAAACAATATGATAACAAGTGGTTAGAGAAACTAATGACCTTATATCAAGGTGCTTTAGGGAAGAGAATCACATAGTACTCACTTTACACCTACTAAAACACTACCAAGCTCCTCTCCATCTCTTTCAACTTTCTTGTGGTTTGAGCTTGGGATTCACTTGTAAATTGAGCTGGGAAGGTGTGTGAAGTGCTTTCTTACTCTCTTGGTAAGAATTTCATGGTTTACACTTGAATTATGTAATTGGTATTGATTTATGTGAAGGGGAATATCAATTATTGATGCTTAGAATCATAACTTGTTTCTTTGCCAAGAATTGGATTCTAGGATGTTAGGAACATGTTTATATGATACTAGGGAGTGCATGAATCATGGTTACATGATAGGAATTGAGTTGTGTAAGAAGTACCATGAAGATAAGCTCAAAATCGCCATTGTTTCATTTTTTCTGATCGCGCCGATCGATCGGCATGTGATCTCGATCGATCGCCGCGAACAGTAAAGTTTTAAGGCGGTTTGAGCATGAGGCGATCGATCGGTGAATTGAGGCGATCGATCGGTGAGCATGTGGCGATCGATCGGTGATTTTGTTCGATCGATCGGTGAAGAGTGAACAGTTCAGCGATCGATCGAGAATTCTGGGCGATCGATCGGTGATGGCAGAATGTTGAAAATTTTTATATTTTGGTAGAATTTGATTTTAATGCCTATGATAACATGATATATTGTTGGCATTGTTGTAGCATCATCTCAGGGGACAGGACAACGAGGCACTTAGCCAGTGACGCCTAATTTATCTCGTTTGTGTCGCCATACAGGTACGTGTTGACGTACGGAGTTGGAGCATCATCTCAGGGGACAGGACAACGAGGCACTTAGCCAGTGACGCCTAATTTATCTTGTTTGTGTCGCCATACAGGTACGTGTTGACGTACGGAGTATAGATATGATGTGATGATGATGTTATGGTTTTGATATCATATGATTTATGTTATCTTGTGTCATATGATTGGTCGTTCATATGCATGTTCATACATGAATTTCATATGATTGGGAAGGATGCCTTGATAGATATGTGTATATGCTTTGGTGAGATCAATGCCTCGATAGATATGCCTGGTGTGGTAGATGCTTTGGCCGGGATCGTTGCCACGAGAGATATACTACATATGCTTTGGCTTGAGAGATATACACTTGGTGTGGGTATATGCTCTGGCTATTATCACAGATGAGCATGGTACTATGATATGTGCTGCTAATATGAAGATGTGATGTGGTTCCACTGACATATTGAGCTGAATAGGCATATCATATGGGGCTCGTGATAATAGGGTAATTGTTGAGACATGTCATGACATAGTGCATTTGTGGATGCATGATACAGAACATTCACGTATTGATGATTTATTTGTGCTTTATCATTGATATTGATATTGTGGTTTGATATTGCACTGAGATATTTGTTATCTATACTCATTGTGTGAATGTTTCTGTAGGGACTCATAGACGTGGGGAGCGTGAGTCATGATTTTCCGCTGCGAGCTGAACCACTGCCTAGGAGTTATTTTGGATTAGGTTGTTACTTGTACATATGATGTATAGTTGGTTAGGTTTTGTAAACCTTGTAACAACTTAACTAGTTAGAAACTCTTAATCAGTGTATGTTTTTACTTAATTCAGACTCACGTATGTATGTTAAGATACTACATAAATGGATTAAGTAACGAGGACCCCACATGATACTTTTGCCAAGTTGGTTTTGTACTTCATTCTTGAAATCTTTGAACTTTTCATAGGTTTCATGTTTATGTTTCATTAGGTACACATACTCATATCTACTGAAGTCATCAGTAAATGTAATGAAGTATTGAAAACCACCTCTAGCTTGTGTGCTTATTGGTCCACATACATCACTATGTATGAGACTCAATAAATCATTTGTCATTTCAACATGTCCCTTGAAAGGGGCTTTAGTAATCTTGCCAATTAAACAAGATTCACATGTTTCATATGATTCAAATCAAATGAATCTAATACTCCATCCTTATGAAGTTTTGATATGCGATTCTCGTTTATATGGCACAAGCAACAATGGCAGAGATAAGTTGGATTAGAATCATTATTCTTAATCCTTTTAGTATTTATGTTATAGACAGGCATATCAAGATTTAATACATAAAGACCATTAATCAATTGTGCACTAGCATAAAACATATCATTCAAATAAATGGAGCAACACTTGTCATTTATAATAAATGAAAACCCAACATTGTCCAAACAAGAAATTGAAATAATGTTTCTCGTGATAGAAGGCACAAAATAACAGTCTTTTAAATCCAATAATAAACCAGAAGGCAAAGTTAAAGAGTAATCTCCTATAGCTAATGCAGCAACTCTTGCTCCATTTCCCACTCGGAGATCAACCACGCCTTTCGCCAATATCCTACTTCCTTTTGAGATCCTGCACATTAACACAAATGTGAGAACCACATCCAGTATCTAATACCCATGATGAAGAAGTAGATAAATTGACTTCTATAATAAAAATACCTGAAGTGGAAGTCATACTTCCCTTTGTCTTCCTAAGATCCTACTTTGCAGTTCCTCTTCCAATGTCCGGTCTCACCAGAATGGAAACAGTTCCCTTCATTAGCCACTCATCCCTTTGGCTTGAGTGCAGAAGCTTGAGGCTTAGATTTAACAAAGACTTTCTTGTTCTTCTTAAAGCCCTTTGCTTTAGCCTTTCCTTTGATCTTATTCACAATAAGAACATTAGTGGGCTTAGGTTTCTTGGTGTTAGCTTCAAAGGTTCTCAGCATACCAAGCAACTGTGGTAGAGTCTTTTCGATTTCAATCATATTGTAACTCAAGACAAACTGGTTGTAGCTATCAGGCAACGATTGCAAGATTATGTCAGTGGCCAACTCTTGGTCCAATGGAAAACCCAGCTTCTCAAGATTCTCAATGTACCCAATCATCTTCAGTACATGAGTTCCAACAAGGCTTCCTTCTACCATCCTGCACTGGAATAACGCTTTAGAGACGTCATACCTCTCTTGTCTTGCTTGTTGTTGGTAGAGTTGCTTTAAGTGCTCTATCATATCAAACGCCTCCATTTCCTCATGTTTCTTATGAAGCTCAAAGTTCATGGTGGCAAGCATAAGACAACCAACATCAAGTGCGTCATTTTGATGCTTCTTGTAAGCATCCTTATCGACTTTAGCGGCCGTCACGGGAGGTTGCTCAGCAGGTAAGAGTTCCTCTAGGACATATTGTTTTTTCTCTTATTTGAGGACAATCCTCAAATTCCTATACCAGTCTAGGAAATTAGTCCCATTCAGTTTGTCCTTCTCAAGGACCGATCGTAATGACAGTGTGCTAGTTACGTTGTTTGATGCCATGGATATCTACAATATAAATATGCAAAATAAGTTTATGATTTTAATCATTTAATAAGGTCTTATATTAAATGATACTCCCACTATTTTGTTTAAAATTATCAACCCTCGAAACCTTAGTGAGCCAAGATCCATATTTCACCTAATCTTGAGTTAGCTTTGGCTAATCACCCAAGAGTCGGTTATTTAGGTAGACAACACTTTGTCAATTACATCACATGTAATTCTTGGATGGTTGGACGACCAACACTTTGTTCAAATTCATCTAATGAATTATTATCCAACCCCATGCCTCTAGGTTCCCAATCATATTGATATAACCTAGTTAAGTCAGACCCAATGTAAAGTAAAACGAATATCACTTTTATCCTTTCGCGCCTTACCAAGATTGTCACGGTGCTTTGCTTTGGCAGACCCACACATGTTCAATCGAAGTCTTGACGAGTACTTTTTATTTTGGAAGGCATCTAAAACTTATTAGAGGGATTTATTGATCTCATGATTTTATTGATAATTAAAAATATGTCTGGTACATATACGCATATACATATCTACATATATGTATAACTATCATCAATATAAACATCATAAGATAAACATGCATCACATACATTAACTTAAATAAAACGTGACATGGTTATAGCCCCTACTAAAGATTTTCTCAAGCCAATGAGAAAATCCTAAAAGGTCAACCTAAGGTAACTTCTCCAAGCACCTCTTTGGCTCCCTTTCGTGAATGGGCCTCCTCATCCCGGCACCTTGGTCCATCTTCATTGATCTCCATCAATAAAATAAACTATATTATATAACAATTACATGAGATAGAGAATTCCTCGAGTTACATTCGAGGGGAACATAGGGGAGGGATAACATTTAGGAAAAAAAAAGAAGGCACGACACGCAGGCCGTATTAAATTACAAACATTCACAAAATCCTATCTAATAGGTTATAGGGCTATAACCATGCACCATGCTCAAACAACACATAAAACATGCTATAACAAGTAATGAATTAAATTCTAAACATTTTAAAATTTAATTCTAATTAAAAACTGTAAAATAAAATTTTGGAAAATTATCGTACGCTCGGGGCATCATATACCACGGTTACTCGACGCGTCTCAAGCCATGGACTTGCTAACCCTAGCAATCCCACGGTCGCAATCTTGTCACGGACCAAGGGTTCGAAAAACCCTAGCATGACTCACTGCCCAACCATGCACGAGCCTAGGGTTCGAAAACCCTAACCCACATGCGACGGCGGCCGAGAGCCAATGTGGCCAAGGGTTCGCAACCCTAGCCCATTTGCGTGCGGCGGTCGAGAGCCTATGGAGTCAAGGGTTCGAAACCCTAACCCATGTGGTTGCAGCCACCACCTTCCATGAACCCGTGAACCCTAGCTAGGCGGTGCACGAGCCAAAATTGGCTTGTAAGCCGTAGCTAGGCTATGGTCCGAACCATACACGAGTCAAGGCTCGGTTTTGCGCATGTATTATCGTATGCGTCAATCCGTCAATTATATCTCATATCATATTACGATGATTTCCACAAAATCGATTATCACATATCATATATGAATTTATACAGTTTCAAAGCATGCAAAAGATTCAAAATTATGATTAAACAATTAATCACATATTCCCGATATGAGCTTTATACACGGCTCTGATACCACTGTTAGGAATCCGATCAAGCAATACACAGCGGAAAATAAAAACTGGATTCCTACCAAGGACCTATACAAAGTAATCATATCGAGATTGAATAGAATCATACCCTTGTAGCGTGTTTGAAGCAGATTCCTCGTTGCAACACCACGAGTCACGAACAAAGATTTGCACCTTTGTCTCTACGGTATCCACACTATCAAATCGAAAAGGGTGTTGAAGAACAAGTTGCTAGACTTGATCTTCAACGAATCAAAAACCACACGGTTACAATAACCGGACAAAGGCGGCCGTGAAGAACAAGGCGGCGGTGGCCGAGTGCTTCGAACAAGGCGGCGGCCGTGGCTTTCTTTTTAGGTTATAAGAATTGTGGTGTAATGCATTACTAAACTCAAACCTAATAAACTATTATATATCTAATACATGGATTAATTAAAGGCTTTCAAAAATCCATTTGGCCCATAACCAACATTTAATTAAATCCACATATATATAATATATAATTAAGACACTTCTTAATTAAATTAATTCATCTAATGAATTTTATCTCCCTTTATCGATTTAATCTTTTGTGTGGCCCGATAGGATCTTGCAATGTTGGCAGTGACATAAAATCTAATTTTATGTCACAAGCAATGAGCGGTATCTAGCAACACATCACGGCTGCCCAAAGTACAAGAATGTCATTGACTCGACATAACCTATGGACTGTGATAATATTAACCATGTAACTTAATCCCATTGTCCAATGTATTTAGATTGAACACGAGTCATGGAATAGTCATACTCGTATATTCAATCTTTTATTTCTTGATCCCCAAGTAGAACTAGAATAAACGAATAAGCTCGATATCACATATCGACTCATTCGAGCATGGCCATGCATTTTAGTCTCACTTGATCAAGGGCCCAAACACATCTCCTGTTATATAGGAGGGACAAATCCTATTTTGATCAATCAACATCCCTCTACATAATTCGTAGTATATCCAATAGTTGTCTTTATAGTTTACCCTGTTACAGGTAACGTTTGACAATATCAAAATACATAACTCCTTATGTTGGGATCTCAGATGATCTCAAGTCGTAAGGGTTACATACACTATTATCACTATGAGAATTGCTTATGACACTCATATAACTATCATTGTAGCATCTCACGGTGGGTCTGTCCAGTACAATGTTCTCTAACATGTACCCATGTGTTGATTTGATATCTCATATCTATGAACAATTCATCAATCAAAACATACTAGTCTCAATGCATTATCATTATCCCGATTCATGATAATACTTGACTAGGGACAATCTTCAAGAACAATACAATATTATTCTAAGAACATTAACTTATATATTAATTCATATTACACAGATACTCGAATAATATATAATAATGAATTGCCATTAATAAAACCATAATACATTGTATGTCATAAATAATCATATAATGAGTTGTCTTAGGGCATATCCCAACAGAACGAAAAACACATTGTCGGTGGTGGTGCTGCCCGTGCATGGTCAGCATCTCCTACACATATCATGGAGTTTGTAGTGGCTGCTTCATCCAGGAATTAAGTTAATCGGACAGAGATTCAATTTCATAACCATTTGTTGACAGATAAATAAAGGGATAGGTTTTGATAGTGCAACTATTTTTGATATTTTTTTTTATTCTTATATTTCTATGAAAATAACGAGAGAATTAAATAGTGGAGGCGAGCAAAATTATCGCCCTCCTGACTTAATATAGAAACCATATTTTAAATAGTTTTAAAACTAGACGAGCTCACAAGGTCGATCCTTGGTTCGGGCCTTGATTCAATAGAGCTCAATCTGTTGGAAATTCGTGTTAATGAATTGAAATTAACTAAAAAAACCACAAAGAAAAATCAAATTGATAGAATATCTTGAAAAAGTCAAATCCCAGACAGAATGGGGTGAGCAAATGCACCCAAAAGTAGCACCGAGCTCAGACAGAATGGAAGGTGCTGGGGCACCTGAAAAGTGGCACCCCTGTACATTTTTTATTTGATATGCACCCTTACCTGTAAATTTGTGAATTTTCATGAAAATATGATTCGAAATGATGTCTTTTGACGATGTTTCATAAACTAATATATAACCAACAACATATTTGAATTTAAACATGAATTTTCTTGTAGAAAAACATCATATATTGTGAGTGATTAAAGATCAAAGGAAAGATCAAAGTGCAATTACATATCATACTAATATTAATGTTGTGAAACTTGTGATTTGTAGTGCTATTTTCACAAGTAGAAATTGTTGTATCTTGCGAGAAGAATGCCGAATTTCGTAAGCACCGTGAGCGGACAACTTATTTTAAAAAGTAGTGTTCAACACTAGCTTCGAATTGATTTTCTGTCATCATCATATTCCCATCCCCATCCCCGCAGTTTATATTCATAGAAGACACAGACAAAACCCATACCACATGAATTTGAATCGTAATTTGAACTGAACTAGTGTCTAAAATAATTCATATTTTTACTCTCGAACTCGAGTTTGAATATTTAAATATAATCATTTTATTGAAAGGCAATATCATAACTCACAGAAAATTAATTTGATTGATTTGTTATACTCAATTCTTTCATCCAAATCTTAAAAAAAAAAAAAAACACACTTCACTTTAAATATTAAATTTTAATATATAGAACAAATATTTTTTTACAGATAATTCACTTTTTAACTTAAGATATTAAATTTAATATAGAGAACAAATACTTTTTGACAGAAAAATGATTTCCTCGGTACTACACCTAGGGCTGCGTTTGATTGCTGTGATATGATAAGTGATGGATATATTAAAAAGTGGATAATGGCTTGATTATGAATTGATAAGACAAAATATGGATATGACATATTATGTTTGGTGCGTATGATTAGTAAAGTATGATAAATAATAATTTGTTTGGTTTACTTAATAATATGTGGTATAGATTAATTTTATTCATAAAATGACAAAATTACCCTTAAATAGGTTTTCACTTATTTCTATTATTTTAAGTCAACTTTAATTTATTTACAACAATTCTTATATTATATCAAATATTTATATATAAATTTAGGAATATATTTACATATACAAATAACCCATGCACTTGTACTAAGACATTACCGAGACAACAACGAAGAACTAATCAAAAGCAATAAAAACTAAAAAACTGCAAAGCACAATAAACTTAGAAATATGAGCTTGCGAAACAAAATCCTAGCAGCAACTATGTTAACATGAAGAATATGCAAAATGATTCTAAAACAAGCATTGCATCCATAAGCATGACTGGCTCAGTTTAGTATTAGCAACACCATAAATTATCAATCGTAACAGTTCAAGAATGGAAGCCCTCCAAAAGACAACTACATTTAAACAATCCCATAAATATGATATGGTGAGGCCAAGAACACAACATAATACTTCCACAAGCAGTAAAACAAATAGAATAACTAGGTGCTAACATAATCTTTTAAGCAACACAAAGCTTGTAACATGAATTCAAGCATTTCAATCCTCAGCCTCCTGGTACTTTTTTAGAATCTTGGAGCAGCTAGCCAAGGGTACGTGCTTAAGAAATCCCATAGGATTGGCAAAACGGGTGTTGGAGCTCATTCCATTGTTGCTGAGTGAGAATCACACGAGCACGATCACGCCCTTCACTTTGCTCACTCATTCAGGGTCTGAACTCTTCACAAGCACTGCATCACAATAGTCATCCCCACGGTCAATTTCTACCATCATATTTGTTAGGATCGATTTCGGGGGTGAGTTGCCATTTCACACCCGAGATCAACCAACTTGAGCTTCAATGGCTCGTGTTCTTGAAATAATTGCACTGAGAGATTATATCGAGTTCGGTTACAAAACCGAGCAGAAGACACTCGACATAACCCGCTCTAAAACCAATTACTCATTTGAAAGGCATTTTAAAGATATGCAAGAAAGTATGTAAAAACAGTAAGGTAAATAACACAAGCATTTGTTTCTGAAAGTTCGAAGCACAACGCTTCTACGTCTCCCCTTCTTCCATCTCATGGAAGGATACACTAGAAGACTTTGATTTATACAACTCTTTGTACAAACCCGGACCGGTTGGGCATTCCCCATCCAACTAGAACTCCTAGCAACTCAACTATGTATGTTCTTTAATGTCTCACATACAAAGACCTCTCAATCGGTTGTGATGAATCATCAACCGTTACAATGGTATTCACTATTCTATTAAGCTCTCAAATACAATGAATAGAGTGAATACAAAGGCACAAATGATTCCATAATGAATCTGATACAGCAAGGTAAGAGGTGCCAAAGGTTTGAGGAGTGCTCTCTATTTAGCAGCTTTTGTCTTTGAAGTTCCTCAATTGAATCCCAAGTGGGTTTGCTTTGGAAGGCTTGGATTGATCTTCAATCAGCTGTTATTGAGCTTCCAAATCATGTATATAGCCCCAAGTAATGATATATACGTTAGATACAAGAATATAACCGTTGGGACAATTTTGGTAAGCTTTCAAACATTGCAACGGTCATATTCTGGTTTCTGGGCTTTTTCTGGAAGGCCCGCTGGTTGGATCCGGTTGGTGTGATCCGGTAGGTTCCATCCGGTAGGTGTGATCCGGTAGGTGCCATCCGGTAGGTGCAATCCGGTAGGTGTGATCCGGTAGGTGCCATCCGGTAGGTGTGATCCGGTAGGTGCCATCCGGTAGGTGCAATCCGGTAGGTGTGATCCGGTAGGTACAATCCGGGAGCTGTGATCCGGTAGGTGCCATCCGGTAGGTGTGATCCGGTAGGTGCCATCCGGTAGGTGTTTCAGCTCTGCACCAGCAAGCTCTTGCAGACGTCTTTTCGTCAAGTAAACCTTCGAATTTGGACTTCTGGCCTGAAATACGACTTGTAGAGCATTGCGTTTTCTATCCAACCCCTTTGGAATCAGGTCGTTTCGATATCCGAGCTATGAGATATGATTAATTTAGTCAGCAGCCTCGGGATCTACTGGGTGCTGAATTCTCATTTCAGCAACCAAACTCAAGGCCATTTCTTAGCAGAACATCAAACTGTAAAATATCATCTATGAACTGAACACTTGATGGAATATGTTAGCAACACAATAACAAGTTTTGTTAACATCAAAACTAAGATTATTCGGTTTTTCAAAACCCAACAATCTCCCCCTTTTGGATGATCACAAAACTTGACTAAAAATATGAACATTAAAGCACAATGTTGCATAACAAAAAAAATCATATATTTTTTTAAACAACATATTTCTCCCCCTTTTTGTGTGAATCAAAAAGGAAGACAAATAAAATTTACTCCCCCTCAAGGATTGAGATTAAACTCTCCCCCTTAATTTTAAAATGTTTCAAAATTTAAGCAAGTGAGGGGCAAATGGGGTAGGCTAAAACAAATATACAAAATGCAATGCACATCAATTTTTGAACAAAATAACCTCTTTTGATGATGGATGAAGCATACTTGGCAACAAATTTGAATTTCTTGACAAAACTCAACAATGTCCATTTCATCTTTCTGCGGTGGCAGCAAACTTAGTCCAACTTTGCAAAATAAACTGTATCTCCTCGTGAAGAAATAGGCTGCAAGACCTATACCGTTACGATCCTATATGAGTCTAGTTTGCAAAGCAAAAAACGGTTCGTCATTTGGACATTCGGGGTAGTGTTTAGAAGGGGGGTTGAATAAACACTAGATTCAATGTGATTTCTTTTCTTAGTTAACTGTAAACTGTTAAGTATTACAGTTGCTTCTCAATATCAGGCAAGTCAGCAGACACTTATTATAGTGCGGAAGACGTCTGCTTAACTTGTGAGGAATAAAACTGAGGTAAATAAGCAGTAACAAATGACACAAGAATTGTTTCTGGAAGTTCGAAGCACAACGCTTCTACATCTCCCCTTCTTCCATCTCATGGAAGGATACACTAGAAGACTTTGATTTATGCAACTCTTTGTACAAGCCCGGTCCGGTTGGGCATTCCCCATCCAACTAGAACTCCTAGCAACTCAACTATGTATGTTCTTTAATGTCTCACATACAAAGACCTCTCAATCGGTTGTGATGAATCATCAACCGTTACAATGGTATTCACTATTCTATTAAGCTCTCAAATACAATGAATAGAGTGAATACAAAGGCACAAATGATTCCATAATGAATCTGATACAGCAAGGTAAGAGGTGCCAAAGGTTTGATGAGTGCTCTCTATTTAACAGCTTTTGTCTTTGAAGTTCCTCAATTGAATCCCAAGTGGGTTTGCTTTGGAAGGCTTGGATTGATCTTCAATCAGCTGTTATTGAGCTTCCAAATCATGTATATATAGCCCCAAGTAATTATATATACGTTAGATACAAGCATATAACCGTTGGGACAATTTTGGTAAGCTTTCAAACATTGCAACGGTCATATTCTGGTTTCTGGGCTTTTTCTTGAAGGCCCGCTGGTTGGATCCGGTTGGTGTGATCCGGTAGGTTCCATCCGGTAGGTGTGATCCGGTAGGTGCCATCCGGTAGGTGCAATCCGGTAGGTGTGATCCGGTAGGTGCCATCCGGTAGGTGTGATCCGGTAGGTGCCATCCGGTAGGTGCAATCCGGTAGGTGTGATCCGGTAGGTACAATCCGGGAGCTGTGATCCGGTAGGTGCCATCCGGTAGGTGTGATCCGGTAGGTGCCATCCGGTAGGTGCAATCTGGTAGGTGCAATCCGGTAGGTGTTTCAGCTCTGCACCAGCAAGCTCTTGCAGACGTCTTTTCGTCAAGTAAACCTTCGAATTTGGTCTTCTGGCCTGAAATACGACTTGTAGAGAATTGCGTTTTCTATCCAACCCCTTTGGAATCAGGTCGTTTCGATATCCGAGCTATGAGATATGATTAATTTAGTAAGCAGTGCTTGGGATCTACTGGGTGCTGAATTCTCATTTCAGCAACCAAACTCAAGGCCATTTCTTAGCAGATCATCAAGCTGTAAAATATAATGTATGAACTGCACACTTGATGAAATATGTTAGCAACACAATAACAAGTTTTGTTAACATCAAAACTAAGATTATTCGGTTTTCCAAAACCCAACAATATTGTAGTTTCCACATGAATATGTAACGCCATCTTATAGAGAGGCAAAGATTCAGGTATGTTTCTTTATTTTCGTCCAAGGTTTTCCTTTTTTATTCGACAGTGGAATTGACCATGCTATTGTTGCTAATAATAACGAATTATAGAGAGGCAAAGATTCAGGCAATACAGCAGCTAAGTTCAACAAACAATAGCAAATATATAAATATAAAAGAAAATAAGAGCAAGATTCTAAACCCATCATAAATTCGAGCCCAAAACAACAGGAAACTTAACTCTAAAACAGCAGGAATTCGAATAAAATACAGCATGATGAACTCAGCAAGACGGACCAAATAAAACCAACAAATAGATCCCATAAAAACTAAGAAGCTAGGGCTTCGAGAAATTACAGCAATATGCAAATTAGGGCAAAAAGGAGAAAACTCTAAGAGATGAGCACCAGTTGTTACCAATGAGAAGCTTCGATTATCACATAAAATTTCCTCTTTCCTTGTGAAATTATCTATCTAACTAATGTTCCCAATTTATTACAGTTAGCTCGAAAGGGTCTAAATTACTAAATTTTTAAAATAACAGCAAGATTTTATGATGTAACAATGGTTGGGTGTCAAATATCAGTTTGGATCACAACTTTAACTTTAGCAAATTCGACCTGTAGAAACATGCACCTTTGTCTTGTTCACGCAGCTCGCATCGGCAATTAAGCAAGAGATGGACGAAGCATGAGAAGATGAAGGGCAAGATGAAGATGAAGGCCAAATATGCCATCTTGTGTTCATATCATGTTCACTGTATAAAATGGGACTCACAATACATGAGAGATGAAGGGATCCAGTTTCAAGCTTGTATAGTGATTAATACCGGGCTCATATGAAAAGGCCAGAAACTTAAACACGTAACCAAACATTTGATTATGCCTTTTTCACATCCTAATCATCTCTAATCCATGCAACCAAACACAGCCTAGAGTCTTTCACCCTATCACCTCAACACTATCGGACCGCGTCTAGAGGTACTTATGGCTTCTGTTTAAACCACAATAAATGGGGTGAAGTTCAACCCATGTAGCATAAAAAAAATTGGGAGTCAGATTATTTATCACGTACATTGTTATTTATTTACCTACATGGAATTAGTAAGACAACCGTGCAAGCAAGAAAGGTACAATTCACTCCATTTTGTATTGCTTTCTGCACGTACCATCAGTTATAAGTAACACAAATATGATAATAAGCTTAAAGATTCTGATAAAGCTACAAATTCAAGTTAATCCCCTAAGCCCAACATTTCAGAAAACTAAAAATATGGATCAAAGAAAGCGGAATCATTCTTTACAAAGTGTTTCTCTCTCACCCAAAACAAGTTATAACCCTCGACCCAAATCTAAGACCAATGTTTTCCATCAGATAAACTTGTTCCATGGGAAACCCACGTTGTAAATAACTTCAAAGTCCATTTGATGGCCGGAATACTGTGTAACTGTTGACACCAACGTTGTGGTTAGGATAATCGAGCGTATTGTAAGGGTAGCTACTGTTATCTGCATTCCTGATGCTCGAATAGGGTAAATCAGAATCAGCCATCGGCCACTGGTTAGGTATCAAACCATCAATCTGACCATTTATGTATGACTGTTGACCTGCCTGGGGAATTATATCCCTAACCGAATCATAAGGGTTTCCAGAAAACGAACAGTATCCGCGTTGAAATCCAGTGTCAAGGTAATTGTAGGTTCTTTCAGATTGACTCGAGCCGGATGTTTGGCTCAGGCCACCGGACATGCTGTGGTAACCCGGGAAGCTTAATTGCCGGTTTAGATTGTGAGGTCCGTTGTTGAAAGTCGAATGGCCAGAGTTTAATTGGGCTGCCATCCCAATTCCATGTTCGTCTTCGAGCAAGTCATTGATGATATCTATGTGTGGAAATTCATCCACCAATCCATGACTTTGACGGCCAGATGTGCTGGGTGGAAGTTCGGATGAGGGGTGATCTTGAGATCTGCTGAGCATCGAATTGTATAAATCACAGCTTTGCCTGTCATTAAGTAGAGAGGGACGATCAGTACTTAAGTTCCTACTGTTATCCCTTTGAGGAGTTTCCATCCAGACTGGTCTATTCGGCAACATATCATGATGATTTGGCATACCGTAAGGAAAGCTTGGTCTGATTGAATTTGAATCGATCCTCTCAGAGTTGTATGGTAAAAAGAATGGTGCTGACACCAGGGCCGACGCCTGTGAGTATGAATGTGATGCATTTACCACTGGACTTGCTGAATGACTTTGACTATAGGCGGGTAAATTTGCAGGAACATGGCTCCCTACTATTGCATTTCGATAGGACTGAGGAACATAACTTTGGCTTGAAGATGCAGTAGCTTCAGGACCAAGCCAACCAGTTGCGCTAATTGAACGTGCTAATATAGGAGCCGTTTGGACGACAGAAACCTTGGAAACGACAGGCCAAGGGGCAGGAAATATGGGAGCGCTCAAGGGCCTTGACACGATAGGCATTTGAGGCATAGAGGGCCTTTCAGCTGTGACTCGTGTGGGTTGTGCGGGAGATTTTTCACTTAAAACGGGTACTTGATGTCCAGCTGGATTTTCTACAGGCTTTGGAGTTACAAATTTCTGAGATTCACGTTTTGACGTGGCAGCAATTTCAGACAACTTTTCTAATCCTGTTGATCGGTCAGATTGTTTAGGACTGTCCACAAACAGCTTCTTATCCACAATTGGATCGCTCACAGCTTTTATCTTAGACTCCAACTTCTGAGGAGCAATTGATGGAGTGCTTCTGGAAGGGCTCTGGGGTGGTGACATCACAGACGCTGCCTGATCCCCATACACTTCCATATCACCCACGTTTCTGACACCGAGGTTTCCATAAACTTCCTCCTACGTAAACACCAAGGTGAAAAATAGTTAGCAAGGACAGAAGAGCCAAAAATAGAGAAGCATTAGAAAAACCTTTGGTTGGGTGCTCATAAAAGCAGTAAAACTCGGAAAATAAAAAACTATCTTTTCCTTTTTTTCTGAAATAAAATGTCACATGGATGAAGCAATGAAGAAAAACCTTTGCGATATGCCGTGCAATTAATTTAGCAGTGTCCTGCAAAGCGTTAACAGCAGCTCTAGTAGTAGATTCGATGGTCTTGGAATTTCGTGAAGCACCATTTATATCTGGTACTGTCTCAGTTCGTTGGCCTAGGTCTTCATTAACACACACACTTGCCTCAGAAGGCACTTTGCGTTGTTGGTCCCTGCCACTGCAAAGTTGAAGTAAAAAGCCGTGATATTAACCATAATACCAGGTGAAAAATCCTGGCAATAGCGAGACAGAAATGTATACCTGCTTGAATATTTTCGGGTTTTATGGTTGCTAGAATTCCCATTGCGAGACACACATGCCATAACAGAAGGAACCGAGTCAGTGGAACATGTTGATGAGCTATCATCCACCATAGATGGACTCGTAACTTCAGTTTCATTATGCACACTCGAAATCCCAGTAACAATGCTACTAGTTGCTACTGCGGGAGGATGCACTTCAGAAATGTCAGCACTGCAATTAACAGGACTTGAATCTCTGTCTTCTGAATCTGGTGGAAGTAATTCAGGAACATGATCAGCAGAGTCAGACAGGTCCGACACATCTTCCACTGCATCAACTTTTTCAAGTACCGCTTCTGGTTCAATGTTTAATAATACATTTCTTGCAATGTTAGGAATATCTTGCTCAGTCTTGTCTAGCACATTCATATCAGGCTTTTCATCCCTTCCCTTGTCTTTTAATTTGCGATTATTCCGTTTCTGCTTGCCCTGAAAATAAAATTTCTCAAGATCTAATTCTGTTTCCCTAAAAACTCGATAATATTTTCCCCATTGTCTACTGATAGAGCAAGGCATAAAACAAAACGGGGAGGGCCTTTACTTTCATTCACCAATTCACCAAAAGTAACAAATTGTAAAAAATTAGTAACTATGGGGGTATTGTGACAAAATTTCAATCAAAATTCTGGCATAAGGGCACAACACATTAGCCGCGAAAAATGAAAATTCAATATCATTTAAGTGTTGTAAACTCGACTTTCAAAAAAAAATTTTGCTTCTCCACCGCATCAGCACCACATATACAATGCTAGTCGTTAATGCCGCAGGGTACAAACCTGTTTTTTTCTAGACTTTTTCTCCTTATCCCCTGTTCCACGTTTCATTTTCTGCTCGACATCAGCAAGCCAAGCTGCTTCCTCTTCACGAATGAGTTCTTCCTGTCTCTTTAAAGAAACAGCCTCCTGGTACCCGACTTCAATTTTACTGAAGCAGCAACAAAAAATAGTTAGGAAATTTGTCGAGCCTACCAGCCTACCATAACCGATCCAACAAAAATATTGCAGCGTCAGTCAGAGCTTGGGTTAATCTACTCCATCACGTCACTCGAGTAAGCATAAGTAAAAACGAGTTGAGCTCCTTGATCTTGAACATTTACTTATTTCTTCTTGATCTTGTTAAAGTTATTTAAAGGACCTTGATCTGACATCTTTCATAAGATATGAGTCTTAACTTATTTATAAACTTGAAAGATTCCAATCATTTCCAATGTTTCAAAAACTTCCAGGCCTTTTGAGCTGGAACTCGTAAGCATGGGAGTTGAGAATTATTTACAGAAATTAACTATTTGATATAAGCTCGAGTAGTGACATTGCTTGCTACCATAGCACTACTCGTCGGTTTAGCTTGTGTGAAGTCCTACAGGTCAGCAATGAAGGCAAGTAAAATTCGATCTATTACCAAGGTTATACATCTACAATAAGATACATCAGGATAATTTCTCCCTTCCTTCATTCTCTCTCCAAACCTCACGAAGAAGAAAGTACTCTAAGTCAATACGAGCCGAAAACATCAATCAATCCCAGAACCGCATTCATGGATCTAAAGACAATTATTCACAACTAAATATGTCAATCAAATCAAATAATGGAATCTAGTAAAAATAAGATGGATCAAAGAAAGGAGTACTCCAAAAAACAGAAAATTAGCATTATTCTTTCTATTTTCTTTCGGCAGCATCCTTATCCTACATCTAGTGCGAACTTTAGGCAGCTAATTGCAGTACAGAACAAAGACCAATATAAATATCAATACAATCAACCATTAATAATAGGCAGTGGAAGGATGAAGCATGGGAAATACCAAAATGGCTTAAAACAGACAATCAGAAAGGAAGTACCTGAAAATGTGAGCAAGGACAAATATCTCAATGGTCCGACGCCCCAATTCCGTAAGCCGTCTCTCATCACGTTCAATAGAATCCTTGTTGAACTCCTCACCAGCAGCCCCGTCCTAAACCAAGAAACATAGAATCAGAATATGTTCATTTAACAATAAACTACATCCAATCGGTCGGATTCGGTTCAAATACTTTGTGGAAGTGTAAAAACAAAGATAAAACCTGCAAATAAATGCTTAACTATTACAGACAAGCATGGCAAATAAATTATTTCCAACTCATGCCAATCACATTCAATAACATTCTACAAAGGTCACTATTCTTATTTCGATTACAGTCACTAGGAAATATGAAAAAATCCAGTGAGTTTGTTTAGTTGTTTACCAGAGGGGATGGTCCACTGCCACCCTAAGTAGAATTTTACCTATCTCTGTTTATAAATAGCATTTCAAGTACTAAAAAAATCGAACATGATAAAATCGAAAAACGAGTAAAATTTGTGAACTATCAATAAAAGTTGATTTCAATAAGAATTTGCAACTAATACCTCCAGTAGTTACATACCTTGCTGAAAAGAAAGCTCGATGGCGCACAAAAGGAAAAGCAAAGATAGTTGCATATCATGGTGCTACTCACCTTTGTACGATTTTGAGGACCCTTATCATCCTTTGGAGGCAAAGGTTCCATGGCAGCCCTCTCAAGTAGCAGCAACACATCATCCACCAGCATAAGTGTTTCTTTCTCAAGGCAAATAACACGCACTGGTGATTCTTCTGTTTCTGAAATATTTTCCTTGCATTTCTTGTCCTTAGTTTGGCCTTCAAGAGCTTTCAATCCACTGTATAATGAATCCATGACCAGGGTAGATGTGACTTCTTTTTCTATGAAGAAATGCTTCACAAGTACTTTTAGTATTGAGTCTGTTTTTTCTCGAGACATGCGACGCCTGGAACTTTGGTCCATAGCCAACCAGAAAGCACGAAAGCTGAAATTTATCACAAGTTGCAAATATTTTACTGTGCCATAATAAGGTCAACAATTCGAAGCTAACTTTAAAAAAATTTAGCTGGCTGAAACAAACTTAGAATAAAACAAGACGATACGAATGTAACATACATGACAATTTTCGCCTAAATATAACTCTAAACAGTAAGAAGAGACGGAACAAATTTAATTAAATTAGTTTGATTGGCTTTCAATCATGTCTCAGTGTGCAGCTATAAAGATTGACAGAAGAAAAATGCAAAAAAAACATTCAACCATTGTATAAGCAGGAAAGACCATGCAAAAAAAAAGGCACAACCTTTCCCATCTAGCTTTATCCTCTATTAGCTTTTCCAGCTTGCCCCGACGTTCTTCTACAAAACGGCGGCAAATTTGTTCTACATTTGTCAAATATACTCGGACAAGTTCCCTCCTATATTGACAATCGAGGCAACGAAATGGACGATCAGCTCTCTCCCTGCACACCAACAGTTCAGCTTTAAATTTTGAAAATCAAGCATCCCCATATTGGTGAACCGAAAAATAGATAAAAGCACATTTCCAGTAGATCTTGCAAATGAGTGTTCAATTTGACCACGATGGATGAAAAACTGATAAGTTAGTGGTTTTGTTTATACCTTCTTCGTTTCTTATCTTGAATGTTTGAAAAGATATCCTCCTGGACATCCGACTACCTCTTAAAAGCAGGTAGCAGAAAGCATTTATTGAGTTCTCTAACAAGTGCAATCAGATGCCAATATTTGTGAAAATGAAAAAGACTGTACAAACAGTAACATAAAAATCACAAGAAGAATATGATCCGAGAGCCTGAGACTGAGAGCAAACAATGTCAGTTTCTAGGTCCCCTCAGTGATTAACTGGCAGTTAAATATTCAAGTTTTTAAATCCTCATCCATTGTTGTGCTTAACCAGTACAATTATAGATTTGATTTTCAAACCTCAGATAAACATATTCCACTGACTTAGAAGTGGGCCTGATTAAAACGGTAAAAAGAAAAATATGCAACACTAATCATACTTCTTTGATGGTGTGTCAGCCACTTATCATCCTCAATCAACCATAATAAATACTGAAAGCAAAATTATCATAATGAGTACCTTATTACTTGGACTTGAGCTTTAATTATCAAAGTGTCAGCATCAATAAATCCATCCATCACCTTTGATAGCTCCATAAATTTTTTCCATCCCCAGTCATGCTCCTTCTTCCAGAAACGATGTAACGTATCTACAAGTTATTCAAAACACCTTAAGGTCGGCCTGACATGGATTGGAAAATTAATAACAAAAAAAAGGAAAACATTACTACCTGAATATTTGGATTTTTTAGGATCTTTGTTCACCACAGCAATAGTGAATTGTGCAAAATGACTCCATCCTATCCATATGGAAGCAACACATGATACAAACTCCAGACCACATAGTAATTTAGTAGACAAAAACAATCACAAACATCATCATACCAGGAAGAAGCTTGTCATGATTGGCCACGCAAAGAAACAAAGAGAGATGGTTGCAAACATCACAGCCTTGAGGGTAAATCAAAATATACCTATCAATCAAGGTTAAAGCTAAGCCTGTCAAAAAGATAGTTATTCTTACTCTTGGATGCAAAAAAGAATAAAAACATTATCATATGTCAAGAAGTAAAGAAATTTGGAATTAGTAATGACTGGGAATCGTTATGAAAAGCAAAGTAACACAAATTTGACTGTATAACATACCATTTGTATCCGCCAACCTCAAATGCATTGCTCCGAAGTTCTCTTTTGGTTATTTGTGAAAACTTATCAATCTTCCAGGTATACTTTCCATACAACTCGGAGGGTTTTGATCCTGCGCATAAGAAGAGGCACAAACGATGATGTCAGAATTGTTGTTGTAATGGTATATAACAGATAAAACACGAACGCTATAAGATTAAAGGTGCATTTGGACATGCAGTAAACAAATAAGTTATATTCAGTATGCCATTCCAAATCCCAAATACTACGTCAGGTACTTAATAGCATAAAATTGTTAGAAACATGATTCAATTATATTACATAAAAGATAACAATAACAACCTAAGGGCAATGAAAAGGATACTACAGGAACATGTAATTAAAATAAATACCTGAAGAGAAAGCAATCAATCTAAGGGGTGTGACTACAATGCAAAAACATGTCTGACCTTTTACATATAACATAATTGCATATGACAAAATGCCAACTTGAGCAAGGCAAGTATCCTTTAGCACAGCACATTTATGCAAAGTAAATATTAAATACATAACTTAGTACATGCATACTTGTAAGTCAACTAGACCGTTTCCTTATTCCTCCTAAATGGTTACAACAGTGGCCTGAGATATCCCAATGGGGTATGCCACGCTGTAGTGGATTGGGGACCAAAACCTTTTCGACTGATTGACGCATGGCTGCATCCTCGTGGCTTTAAGGATTTTGTGGCTAATGAATGGTTGAGTCTAGGTATTAGGGAGTCTAGGTATTAGGGGTTGAGAGAGTTTCAGGCTGAAAAAAAAACTAAAAATTACGAAAAATAAACTTAAGAAGTGGAATAAGGATGTCTTTGGAGGGCTGGGCAGGAATATTGAGGATTCTAAGTTTGAATTACAAGTTTGGGATGAATGGGCAGAGCAGAGGGAATTATCGTCAGAAAAAACGATTCTTAGAAGGAATGCGAAAGCGAAATATATAGAACAAATAGGATTGGAGGATACTCTTCTGTATCAGAAAGCTAGAATAAAATGGATCTAGGAAGGCGATGTAAATTCTAGTTACGTCCACAAGTACGTGAACCGGAAGAGAAAGAGAATGAAATTCTGGGGTTGGAAATTGATAGTCAATGGGTAGACTCAGTGGAAGGAGTGAAAGACGGGGTGCACAAATATTTTGCAGAGCAGTTTAGTCAACAGAATTGGCCTAGACCTTTAATTCAAGGGATCCAACTTGAGCAACTGGATGTGAATGACAATAATTTACTCACGGCGGATTTTTCTGAAGAGGAGGTTAGACAGGCTGTATGGAATTGTGAGGGTTCTAAGAGCGCTGGTCCAGAAGGATTCAATTTCAATTTCAATTTCATTAAGACCTTCTGAGGTGTGTTGAAAGAGGATTTTATGAAATTCCTTGCTGAATTTCATTGGTATGGCAGACTAATCAGAGGGGGTAATCCATCGTTCATTGTGCTTGTTCACAAGAAAGATAACCCATCGAAGACTGGGGAGAGTATAGACCAATCTCTCTGATAGGTTGTGTGTATAAGATTCTGGCAAAACTTATTGTTTCTCGTTTGCGCAGAGTATTAAATAAAGTCATTTCAGAAAATCAATCAGCTTTTGTGGGAAAGCGTCAGATTTTGGATGGTGTGTGTTAATAACTAGTGAGCTTATTGACGAGATGAAGAAAAAGCAGAGGAAAGGGTTAATCTTCAAGGTGGACTTTGAAAAAGCATATAATTCGGTTAATTGGGCTTTCTTCAGCATATCATAGAGCTGATGAACTTTGACCCCAAATGGCGAGGACGGATTATAGAATGTGTATCTAGTGCGCGAGCATCGGTGCTTATTAATGGGAGCCCATCGGAGGAATTTGCGTTGAAAAGAGGCCTTCTTCAGGGGGATCCGCTGTCCCCCTTCCTGTACTTGATTGTTGCAGGAGCTTCGAGTAAAATGATCAGTAAAGCTGTGGATATTGGTCTATGGGAAGCTGTCAAAGTGGGTAGCGAAGAGATTTTCATTTCCCATCTTCAGTTTGCGGATGACACTCTTCTGGTGGGTGAGGTTACATCCGCTAATGTAAAAACATTCAAAGGAATCTTACGCATATTCGAGATCATGTCGGGGTTAAAAATCAATTTCAATTAGAGTATCCTCATTGATATTAATGTTCATCAGAGTTTTATGGAAGTTCTAGCATCTTCTCTGAAATGCTGTGTTGGGGAGCTACCTTTCAAATATCTAGGTATTCCGATTGGTTCGAACGCTAGGATCTCTAGTGTGTGGAATCCGGTGTTGGGGAAATTCAGGAAAAGGTAAGCTTGCTGGGAAGACAAAAGTCTATCGTTTGGGGGACGTATGATTTTGTTGAATGCTTTGTTGTCCTCTCTTCTAGTTTACTTGTTCTCCCTATTAAGAGCTCCTAAGAAAATTTTAGCCAAACTCATATCTCTTCAGCTAGCCATTCTTTGGAGGGGGTTGGTAGTGAATCCAGAAAGTAGCGTGGGTCAAATGGTCTGACATATGCAAATCAAACAGTAATGGGGGTCTTGGGGTTAGGGATCTAGACTATTTTAATAGGGCTCTTTTGGGGAAGTGGGGATGGGTGTTGATCGATGGGGGTGATAGGTTGTGGGTCAAAGTTTTACAATCTAAATATGGTAACTTAAATTGGGAATCCTTGGTTGCGGGGGTGAAAAGGGTAGGCGTTCTCATTCTTTCTGGTGGAGGGAGATTAGGAAAATAGTTTTCAGAGATGTAACGGTTGGTTTAGGGATGGGGTGGTTAAAAAGGTAGGAAATGGATTGAATACAAAATTCTGGGGGGACATCTGGGTGTGGGAGGAAAGACTTGATGTTAAGTTTTCACGTTTGGCTTCTATAGCTAGAGATAGAGATATTTTAGAGGGGAATATGGGTCACTAGGAAGGGGGAGTTTGGCAATGGTCGTGGGATTGGCGACGAGAAATGTTCTCTTGGGAGGGGATTAACTAACGAGTTGCTTCTTCTTATTGACAGGTCAGCTCCGGTTCAGAAAGATGATAGTTGGGAGTGGCGCCATGATCAGTCTAACCACTATACTGTCTCATCGGGGTGCCAAATTTTTCAGAATGAGCCCAACATTGATGCAGAGATTGAGACGGTCATTTGAAGGGATTTGGAAAACACTAGCTCCCAATAAAGCTGCCACTTTAGCTTGGAGAATCATCAGAGATCGTATTCCAACAAAACAGAATCTCAGATAAAGAAACATAAGATCTGAACCTAATTCAGACGACTGTGAATTGTGCAACCTAGCAGAGGAATCTACTAAGCACCTGTTTTTCTCATGCCAAGTGTCATATTCCTTGTGGATGCAGTGTCATGAGTGGTTAGCTTTGAAGCTTGTTCTACACGAGGAACATGTCTCTCACTTGCTTCATCACATTAACCTTTGGACTTTCAGTAAAGGTTGTAAGGCGTGGATTACTATCTGGCTTGTAATACTTTGGACTTTATGGTTGGAAAGAAATAACAGAGTATTTAGAAATCATGATGATCATGGGGATAACTTGATCTGGTTAAATACAGATCGTGGATATAGATAAAGAGCAGAAGTAGCAAGGATTTTAGCTACTCATTTGTGGATTGGAGTCGGGAACCAGGAGTTTGTTTATTATGTTGTTAGTTTTGGTTGGTATTAATCAAAGTAGTTCTTGATGCTTATATTTAGATGGATTGTGGAGTGACAATTAGTCCTTGCTGTATGAGATGCGTCTTCACTGAATTGAATTCGGTGTTGTTGGTGTTTGAATGATTAAGATTGAGGTGATGGACGCAGGTGTTACCTTAGAGAAGGTAGCTATCTACTGATCAAGAATATTTAATCTCGTTTGGGCCGGTTTTCTTGGGATACCAAGGGCAGATAAGATGAGTATTTGCTTGCTCGTTTTTTAGTAGAGCTTTGTTGTTGACAGAGTATCTTGGCTTCTCTATGCTTGGTTTGGTGTTTATGCTGCCTCTGGGGGTGATTCAGTTATAATAGTTGGAGGAGTTTTTTACCTTTTAGCTTTGTTTAGTTTTTTGTTCTGTAAAGTGGGCTTTGTTCCAACTGCCACATGCATTTCCTGTAGGTTTCTAGCCTTCCCTAGTTGTAGGAGTCCTGTCTTTTAATTATTTGTTGTCTTGTATTAGGGTTGGTGTACCCCTTATACTCTATTTATATTTATAAATATTTCTTCTTATAAAAAAAAACAATAATCTTTTCAAATCTTGATTCAATGTCTCTTTTTCTTTTATAGGAATATTTTACTAATGATGATTGATTCAATGTTTCTTATCCCTTTTATATATATTCTCTAACCTCCTTCAGCTCATTGCACTATAATACCTCCATTCGCACAACAGTATTCAACTTCTAAATCTCAGCCCCCTCCTCGTCATTGCGAGAAAGCAGATTATAACATGACCAACAGAGAACATGGTCTTAATAGGAATCCAGGAGGGTCATAACCAGCAGAAATGTTATGCCAGATGACAAGCACCATATAACAGTTCCTTGGTCGCTTCCACAAAAGTAATGATGCCATCGGCCCAGACTTGAAAGATATCCTTCTTCCCAAGTTGATCGTTGAAGACAAACTCAAAAAAGACATGGAAACTTGGAAGAGTATCCTTATACTTCATAACAAGCTTGATTGGCAAGACAAACTCCGAAGTTATGAAGTTGAAGGAAAAGGCATTCACTGAGAATATGATCACCATCTATTACTCCTTCCATAAAATGCAACCAAAATCTTTCGGATATGTTGTCATTGTCACTTTCAATGTTCTTTCCTTATATTTTTCTCATTCCTTTAAACAAAACTGATGTTCTAAAGGATTAAGCAGAATAATTTCACAGACTGTCCTACAGATGTCAAGCATCTTACTCAGTCATTGACTGGCAGCATGTCAATACGGAACATAACTCCAAGAACAAGAAATAAGAGATCATAATTCAAATGCCAAGAAACTTAAGAGGAAGAAACAGCATACCTCCATCATCATCGTCACTATCCCAGTAAGGGGGCGATGTAGATGGAGTACCATTTTCAATCTGCTCAGAAGACCTCCATTCCACCAATGCTTCCCCTGATTGACATAGCTGCTGACAATTTGGAACCTCATCCAAAGATCTTCCTACTACTGGTTCCTCATATGCAACCCCAGCCATTTCTCCCACTTTTTGACTCTCACCACACTTACCCTTCTCCACCTTGAATCAACAAAAACTAAACGTCATTAAATGCATAACTAAACAAAGAAAAAATGAAGAAATATGAAGCCCAACAAACAGATATCATATTAGATGGTAAAAAACAGAATCAACTCCAAGTGAAATTCATTTATAAAATTTGAAGTGTTTGCAAGGTGATTGTATCTAACGTAAAAAGATGCACATTCTGCTGCCAAACAACATAAAAAACCCTTCATTGTTCAGCAAATTGCACGGCTTAACCAACAGAAAGTAAATATTGCAATCGCAGTTGACAAAATGAACCAACCTCCATTCTTACTTCTTAACATCGAGAAACCCACATCAGAAAATAGAGAATTTCACAAAATCTCGGTTTTAGAATCCCCAAATCGAAAAAAATATATATATGACAACAAAAAAACAAACTCAACTCCCATCAGTCATAATTAAAAAAACCAAAAAGAAAACACCTAAACTTTCTCGGCGTGATAAAAAAATTCCAGTAATCCCTCAACTCCAAACTGTAAACCCAATCAATAACAAGCCCCGTCAAAACATCAATTAGGTTAAATCCCAAAACAGTCCCATTGAATCACGCAAGCCGTAAAACAGAAAAACACAAACATGACTTTAAAATCGAATCAATAAACCCATGAAAATTGATGGAAGAATAGAAATAACCAATCTCCTTAGATCGAGAAACAAACAATAAACGGACCTCAAGAAAAAAGAATGAGGCTTTATGCGTTAGTTTTACCAATTAGCAAAAATCACATAGAGAGATTTGAGGAGTTGAACAGGAAGAGCAGCCAAAGAGAGGCGGAGGAAATAAATTTGGAAAAAAATAATATGACCATATACATCTGCTCAATAAATTTTGGGAATGTGTGTGGTTTAATACTTTAATTTGGGGTTAGGGTTTTTTTATTTTTATTTTTTTAGAATTTTGATAAGGAACAAACTGTCTTCTTTCTCTAGCAGAAGGATGAGATCACACGACATACAGTTCAAAATTTCATTTGATTCAAAAATATTTTAAAATTACAGTAGAATCCAATAACTTAATATTTGATTAATTAATAATCTCACATAAATAATATTTTTGGTCGATCCAGAATTTGAAGATACCATGCTAAGTTAATCGCTAAAATTTATGAGAATACATATTAATGAATTCATACAGACATAGTACATTTATGATTAATCTATAATCATAAAAATGACTCAATTATCATTTGTTTCTTATTGAGATTGATGTCACATTGAATTTCATCTGACTTTTCTTAACATGGTAAAAACTTTTGATGTGATTTTCTCATTATCCAATAAAAAATTTACTCAATGTCATTATTACATTAAGAATATCCTTTCGAGAAAAGATACTTTGATTAAGCTAATTTTTTAGTTAATCTATAAGTTATTATTTATGAATTATTAATTTATCGATTATTTAATATCTGTTAAATTAATAGGATTGTGTCAATCCAAAGCTATTAATTTATAGATGTTTAATTGTATAAACTTTCTTATCCATTAATTTTTTTATTCATAATCATGTCTTTAAAAGTAATATTATAATATTTACAATATAATGGATCATAATGGTTTTTTTTAAAAAATAATGAAAAAAAAATTATTTTCAAAAATACATCAAAAATAAAAGTGTTACAAATATACTGAAGGGGCAATGAGGAGTCGCTGCAGGGTGAAGCGAATATTGAGGAGCCGCTTCACCCTGAAGCGGCTCCTCTTAATTTTTTTTTATTATATATATATAATAAAAAAATAATATTGAGGAGCCGCATCTTAATTTGTTTTTATCATATATATATATATATATATATATTATTAACATAATATATTATATATATTATATACGTGCGTGTATATATATATATATATATATATATATTATTATTATATATATATGTACATATATATTATGATTATTATTATTAGGGTAAATTTTTAAATCTTTAAAGACAATTTAAAATTGATCATCAGTATCTGTGTAAGAGAATTTTTGACATCAGTTCACATGTCATAAATTACATTAGTTCTAACTCCCTATTCACCTAAAAATACTAAAATACCCTCGCTTTCTCACACGTAAAGTTGGTATGAAACCTATACAATTTTGGTATCTAGTATACATAAAATTAGTATGAAATCTATATAACTTCGGTACTAAGTATACATAAAATTGGTATGAAACATATAACAATTTTGGTACTAAGTATAGATAAAATTTATAATAAACTTACATGGTAAGAAAAAATTGGTAGCAGGCGCCCAACGAGTGGGCAGCTGCTAAATGATTTAAGGGTCACTACATAATAATTTTTTAAACTCATTTTTATACCAAATAATAATATAATATTAATTATTTAAAATTATTATGATAAATTAATATTATTATGTTATATATATATTTAAATTAATAATAATATAATATAATTAATATATTATAATAAAAAATTGAGTGTCCGCCTCTAGAAGAGGCGGCCACTCAATTTTTTATTATAATATATTATAACTAATAATATTAATTTTACATAATTAATAGTGTTGAGCCTTAAACGCATGGTTGCGTTTAATGCGTTAAATTATCCCCGGTCAATCTTTGAGTTTTGATGATCAACAAAACTTGTGTTTGTTATACTAATACATCTACTTAGTGTGCAGATTAAGTGATGAAAAGTGGTTTGGAATGATGATTTTCAAGTGTGTGCAATCTGGTCTGGATCGCCCCAGGCGATGGGTGTCAGGCCAGGCATCGCCACGCACATCGACAGAAGCGATGGCTAGGCGAGCATGCGGGGAAGATCGCCCCAGGCGATGGTGACCAACGCCTGAGGCGATGGCAGCCACAAGGACTTCGCCCCAGCACATCGACTGAAGCGACGCCGAGGCTTGGCGCGGGCATGCGCGCAGGGAGATCGCCCGAGGCGATGGGCTGGAAGGCCTGAGGCTATGTGGAGATCGTTTGAGGCGATGCATGATTTCAGGCTGCTGAAGCTACGGCATTGGGATTTGACTTGGATCGCCTGAGGCGATCCGTGATTTTTGCTTACCGTTGGGGCGCGGCGATGGTGATCGCCCGAGGCGATGTCCGAGGCGATCTTGGAGTGATTTCAGCCTTATGAGTAGCAACGGCTAGTAGGAGCCTTGGAGGCCTTCTACACTATAAATATGGATGCTTTGGAGCATTTTGAAGCTAAGAAACAAGTCTACAAACTATACCAAAGCTTTGATTATTAAATTCTTGAATAGCATTACAAACTCCATACATTGTTGTTGTATTGGAGCTAGTAATTGTTTTCATTTGTTAAGTCTTGTTGTCTTCGTGTGAGTACACCGTGAAGGTGTTTTTGGTTTGATTTCTTGTAAAGGTCCTCCAACACCAAAGCAAGTTGGAAAATTGTAAAGTCGCCATCAAGTGGAGGTGGTGCAAGTGTGTGGCTATCCTTGGAGCCCTTAAGGCCAAGAAGACTCGTGAAGAGTGTTGGTAGCTCGGGAAGAGCTTTGTATACTCGTGAAGGGTATTGTGCTCGGGAAGAGCGTTGTGTACTCGGGAAGAGTAGTGTGCTCGGGAAGAGCTTTGTAAACTCGGGAAGAGTTGGGTTGTGGCTAACTTGGAGCCCTCAAGGCCAAGATCATTTATTCTAGTGGAACCTCGGTTGGAGGTTATCTAACCGGGAAGAGGAGACGTAGGCGATTCATCGCCGAACTTCTATAACAAATCCTTTTGTTATTTATTGCTTTATTTCCTTTACGCATTTATTTATTTTATTCTTTGCATTTATCGATTGACTAAAGGCTTCCGCAAGCGCAAAACTCTTTTATTTTTACAAACTCATTTTAAAACGCTAAAGTAGCCAAGGAATCTCATTCACCCCCCCTCTTCGATTCCAACAAGTGGTATCAGAGCCATTTGATTTTTGTTTTAAATCAAAATTTTTATATGGCTAATCTAGCAAATGAGTTTGCTCAAGGTCAATCGACAAATCGCCCTCCTCTTTTCACGGGTGATAACTACGGTTATTGGAAGAATAGAATTTCTCTATACATCCAATCCGTAGATTATGATCTATGGAAAATCATAGTGAAAGGTCCACATGTTCCTTTAAAGGAAGTTGGGGGAATTAGTGTTCCCAAAGAAATGGACGATTTCACTAGAGCGGATATGATATTAATTTCACAAAATGCTAAAGCGATTAATATTTTGCATTGTGCCTTAGATATGAAGGAATACGACCGGATCTCGATGTGCTCAACCGCAAAGGAAATTTGGGACAAATTGCAAATTTGTCATGAGGGCACTAATCAAGTAAAGGAGACCAAGATTGATCTATTGCAACTCAAGTATGAAACCTTTGAGATGGAGTCCGGAGAAGAAGTTGATTCCATGTTTAGGAGGCTCACCCTTATCATAAATGAGCTTGCCTAACTTGGAGAGAAGTACCCTCCAAAGCAAATATGGAGGAGAGCACTAAGAGCCTTACCAAAGGAATGGGATGCAAAGAGGACGGCCATTATCGAGTCCAACAAAGGAGAAAGTGCTTCCTATGATCTTGATGAGCTCCATGGCACCTTGGTGACTCATGAACTTGAAGTTGCCACAAGGAGAGAAGTAAAGGAGGAGGATAGATCCAAGAGAATGGGATTGCCTTGGTTGGAAGGAAAGACCATTCCGATGATGAAGAAGATGCTGATGAAGAAGAGATGAGGTTGTTCACAAAGAAGTTCAAGAAGCTCTTCAACAAACATAGCAAGTCAAAGACCTCCAATGCTAACAAACAAGAATCCAAAAATGAGGTAACTTGTTACAATTGTCAAGAAATAGGCCATTATGCTAACAAATGTCCTAGGAAGAAGAATGAGGATAAAGGCAAGAAGAAGGCGTTTATAGCCACATGGAGTGATAGCGACTCCGATGAAGAAGAAGCCAAAAATCTTTGTCTAATGGCTCTTGGAGATATAGATGAAGAGGATGATGATGAGGTACCATCTTATGATGAATTATTAGATGATTATAGTGAACTCATTGATTGTCTTGGTAAAACCAAGAAGAGCAACAAAGTGCTTAAACTAGACTTGGCTAAGAAGGAAGAAGAAAATATTATTTTGAAAAACCAAGTGCTTGATTTAAAGACTTCTCTTGCCAAGTTTAGTGATAGTAGTTTAAAGATGAATGAATTGCTTGGCTTACAACGTTGTAGCTTTGACAAAGGCGGGTTAGGCTACTCAAGCAAATCAAAATCCTTTTCTAGCTTGTTGGCCAAAGCTAAACATGATTCTACTACTTGTAACTATTGTTGCAAAAATGGTCATACCAAGAACAAGTGTAGGTTTGCTAGAATCCAATACCAACCTAATAAAAGGTGGAAATGGATCCCAAAAGTGCAATTGAAAGTTAACCCTCAAGGACCCAAAAATCAAATGGGTACCAAAGAAACTCCTATTGTAAATTTGTCTTGTAGGGACAACAATGGAATAAAGGATGAAGGACCAAGCAATTCAAAGGAGGAGTTTGTCTTGTTCACCACCATAGAAGAAGCAAGAGGCATTGGACCAATGACAAGAACTAACTCTTGTCATAAAGGGTAAAATTTACTTTTTACATATTAAAAGAGTAATTTCAAAATTTATTGGCACAAATCAATTGTGATCAATAAATATTGAAGCTCAATATTCATTGGAGTAAAATGCATAACCCCTTAGCAAAAATTGTCAAGTGCATGATGTATGCTTATCTTTTTATAGTAAGTGCTTGATATGCTTTGCATTCAAATTTGAATATGCTATGTGCAAGTATATGATTTGTTATTATGCCTTGATATTTTTATTATTTTGGTTTTGGCATGAATGCATGAACATATGCACACGTTGCAACTTTTAGAATTAATTGTTGAGTGCCTTAAACACATGGTTGTGATTCACCTCTATATAATTCAATCTTGTTTGATGAGGAACATGTGTAATTTGAAGCTATATGTCAACATATAAATTATGCTATGATTATTTGAATTTTATACTTTTTGATTATCACAAAAAGGGGGAGAATTTTGTGATAAACTTGAACCTTAATAAATGCATAGTTTAAGGGGGAGAGCTTATGTATGCATGGTTTGAGGGGGAGAGTTATTTGTTTATTTTTTTACTTGATAACTTGTATGTGTTATGCAATTGTTAAGGGGGAGTTATTTTTACTCACATTTCATGCATATTACTCATTCAAGTTTATCAAGTTTTGTGATCATGAAAAAGGGGGAGATTGTTGAGCCTTAAACGCATGGTTGCGTTTAATGCGTTAAATTATCCCCGGTCAATCTTTGAGTTTTGATGATCAACAAAACTTGTGTTTGTTATACTAATGCATCTACTTAGTGTGCAGATTAAGTGATGAAAAGTGGTTTGGAATGATGATTTTCAAGTGTGTGCAATCTGGTCTGGATCGCCCCAGGCGATGGTGATCATCGCCCCAGGCGATGGGTGTCAGGCCAGGCATCGCCACGCACATCGACAGAAGCGATGGCTAGGCGAGCATGCGGGGAAGATCGCCCCAGGCGATGGTGACCAACGCCTGAGGCGATGGCAGCCACAAGGACTTCGCCCCAGCACATCGACTGAAGCGACGCCGAGGCTTGGCGCGGGCATGCGCGCAGGGAGATCGCCCGAGGCGATGACACGAACGCCTGAGGCGATGGGCTGGAACGCCTGAGGCGATGTGGAGATCGTTTGAGGCGATGCATGATTTCAGGCTGCTGAAGCTACGGCATTGGGATTTGACTTGGATCGCCTGAGGCGATCCACCGATCGCCTGAGGCGATCCGTGATTTTTGCTGACCGTTGGGGCGCGGCGATGGTGATCGCCCGAGGCGATGTCCGAGGCGATCTTGGAGTGATTTCAGCCTTATGAGTAGCAACGGCTAGTAGGAGCCTTGGAGGCCTTCTACACTATAAATATGGATGCTTTGGAGCATTTTGAAGCTAAGAAACAAGTCTACAAACTATACCAAAGCTTTGATTATTAAATTCTTGAATAGCATTACAAACTCCATACATTGTTGTTGTATTGGAGCTAGTAATTGTTTTCATTTGTTAAGTCTTGTTGTCTTCGTGTGAGTACACCGTGAAGGTGTTTTTGGTTTGATTTCTTGTAAAGGTCCTCCAACACCAAAGCAAGTTGAAAAATTGTAAAGTCGCCATCAAGTGGAGGTGGTGCAAGTGTGTGGCTATCCTTGGAGCCCTTAAGGCCAAGAAGACTCGTGAAGAGTGTTGGTAGCTCGGGAAGAGCTTTGTATACTCGTGAAGGGTATTGTGCTCGGGAAGAGCGTTGTGTACTCGGGAAGAGTAGTGTGCTCGGGAAGAGCTTTGTAAACTCGGGAAGAGTTGGGTTGTGGCTAACTTGGAGCCCTCAAGGCCAAGATCATTTATTCTAGTGGAACCTCGGTTGGATGTTATCTAACCGGGAAGAGGAGACGTAGGCGATTCATCGCCGAACTTCTATAACAAATCCTTTTGTTATTTATTGCTTTATTTCCTTTACGCATTTATTTATTTTATTCTTTGCATTTATCGATTGACTAAAGGCTTCCGCAAGCGCAAAACTCTTTTATTTTTACAAACTCATTTTAAAACGCTAAAGTAGCCAAGGAATCTCATTCACCCCCCTCTTCGATTCCAACAAATATTATATTATTATTTGGTATAAAAATGACTTTCATAGCCTTAAATCATTTAGCAGCTGTCTACACGTTGGTATTGGGCGGTTGCTACCAATTTTTTCTTACTATGTATGTTTCTTACCAATTTTATGTATATTTAATAACAAAATTATTATATGTTTCATACCAATTTTATGTATACTTAGTACCGAAGTTGTATATATTTAATACTAATTTTAATTATACTGAATACCAAAATTGTATAGGTTTCATACCAACTTTACGTGTGAGAAAGCGATGATATTTTAGTATTTTTAGGTGAATAGAGAGTTAGAACTAATGTAATTTATGACATGTGAACTGACATCAAAAATTCTCTTACACAGATACTGATGATCAATTTTAAATTGCCTTTAAAGATTTAAAAATTTGCCATAATAATAATAATCATAATATATATGTACATATATATATATATACACACATATATATTATATATAATAATAATAAACATAATATATTATTATTATTATATATATTATATACGTATATATATATATAATATATTATGTTAATAATATATATATATATAATAAAAAATTAAGAGGAGCCACCTCAGGATGAAGCGGCTCCTCAATATTGTAGGGGCCGCTTCACCCTGAAGCGGCTCCTCATTGTCCCTTTAGCCGCCGCTTCAAACAACGGTTTGAGGTATATTTATAATACTTTTATTTTCGATGTATTTTTAAAAATAAATTTTTTTTGTATTATTTTTAAAAAAAAACCTGATCATAATATATATCTATGACCAATGATAGAGGAAAGTGAAGGTAATGGGTGATAAGTGCCATCACTTGTTTTTTAGTACGAAATATTGTTTTTTTAGTACGAAATACCTAATATACTTTTTATATATTTACTAAAAACTTAAAATACCCATAGTGCCCTCCATTGAAGACAAAACTATCGGCTTTTACAGTTCAAAAGCATAATCGTTCTTTCTCTTTCTCCAGTCATCTTATAGTCGCATCTACCTCACTTGTGGCTCTCTTCCCCTCAAGCTCGAACGACACGGCGGCTCTCTTCGCTCTCTAAGCGCGGTGGCGCAGCAGGTAGAATAAAATTCATAAACCCTAATTTATCTTTTCTTCCAAATTTATGGTGTAATCGATTGTATCTTTTTCGGAATTTTAGGGGTAATCGATTTGTGATGTAATTGATTGTTGAAACAAGAATGTAAACTTTAATGGATTGTGTAATTTAAACAGTCTAGTGATTAATTGTTAGTTGTGATTTTTTAGTCTTTCTCTAATAAAAAGGTTCCAAAAGAAAATGGTAGCGACGCTGACTTTGCTACATCACATTACAAAAGTAAATGGATGACATGAGACTTGATATGCATGGATGAACCTTATTTAACACATTAACCTTATTTAACACCTTAATTTAATCACAGCTAGAGTAAAAGCACTATTCCCCCGAATATAATATTGGAAAAATACACAGTGGACTTAACAAACTTTATTCGGTGCAGTGTCGACCGACACTTCTCCCCCTAATATAATATTATATTGGAAAAATACACAATGGACTTAACAACCTTTAGAAAATGTAAATGTCAATAATTGAATGATTCAATCCATTGCTTTTTCCCTATGATGAACAAACACTTCTAAAAATTATTAGGTGCAGTGTCGGACGTTTTTCAAAAACTGACACTTCTCGGACACCGACACTTCTCGGACACTCTTTGGACAAGTGTCGGACACGCCACGTGGCGTGTCCTTTAGTTTATTATAAAAATAAAATCGGACACCCGAGTCGATACTCCCCTCAAAATCGGACACCCGTGTCGGATATGACCCATCGGTGTATCCGACACAGAAAGGACACTTTTGGGTGTTACTTGTACAATTTAAAAAGTGTTTTGCTAAAACAAAATTTAGACGCGTTAGTTAAACTTTATGTTAATTGAAATAATATACATTTGCTGTTAGTACGAGTGATATTATGATGATTTCAGTAACATGTATTTATTTATTTATATGCTTCTTGAATCTGGTAAGAATATTTTTGTTGATTTTAGAAGATTTTAGAATTTTACAAATGTGAATTTTAGTATTTGTAATATAGTATTATAACAAATATATATATATATATATGTGTGTGTGTGTGTGTGTATATATATATGTGTGTCACAGCCGGGTCGTATATTGAATTTTTTTTAAAATTCGTGTCGTCATATCCGTGTCGTGTCGTGTCGTGTCGTGTCAGTGTCCGTGCATCATAGTTTTTTCCTTGAGATGCAAACACAAGTAAGTGGAAATCTTTTTTATGCATATAATCTGTTTGGAGGATTGCGAAATAATGATGATTCTTTCGATTGTATCTTGTAATTCTTTAACTGTTTTCAAGATTAATCTTTATGTGTTATTTGTTTAATTTTCTTAATGTGGAACTATGTTGAAGTATTATAAAAAAGTTGATAAAAATCGCTTTATCTGATGTGTGTCCGGAAAGCAGTGTACAATTACCTGAAACTCCACTAGACTTTGCTTAGTCTCAGAGTCTTAATGTATCTATGCTAAGGAAATAGGAACCAGATCCATCTCATATGCTACAGCCTAATGAGATCAAAGCAGATAATTCATTATCTTATATGGAGCAACCAATCAGAATTCTAAACAGAAAGGAAAAAGGTATCGAGGAACAAACTATTCCACTAGTCTTAGTACAATGAAATCGTTATGGTACAAAGGAATCGACATGGGAGTTGGATGCCAAAATGCGACAAAAATGACCACATTTAAAGGCAAATGCTACCTTGTATCCCATGTATTGTACTTTTGATTTTCCGATGTACATGGAAGAATCGAAGGAATAAAAGATGATGATTTCAATTCATATCTTTGTGATTTCGAGGATGAAATCTTGCAAGGGGGAGAATTGTAAGCCTCGTTGCTTATTATTTCATAACAATGCAAATACTCGGAAAAAGAAATCAAGCACAATAAAAATACTTCAAAATGCACATTGAAACCATCGATATATATTGCTTCATTTCTCCATATGATCCTATACTGATTTGATATAACAAGGGAAGAGGTGCATAATGATTTGGCGTGTTCTCTTATTTCAGTCGGATTTCTTTCTGTAGCTCCCCAATTATGAATCGCCTTTGAATGGTTGGATTCTTGGTTGTTTTTTTCTTTGATTTACAAGGAGTTGTATTTATAAGCCCCATGAATGACATATTTTTTAGATACACGGATATGACCGTTGGAAAAATGTTCTTTGACATTTCTGACATTGCAATGGTTATATTGGAGGTTCTGACCAATCTTGGATACTCAGCTGATCTTTTACTTCATCAGGGTTAACTTCGCTGAGTTGACTTTTATATTGCCGAGTTATCTTTTTGGCATTATGGGTCTACTTTGCTAGTTTGAATTTGCTGATCTGCTTTGCTGAACCTTGTCGATTCACTTAAGAGATCATGTCTTTCAAGCTATATTTAACCATATTAGAATCTGATTCAGCTCTCAACTTCTAAAAATGATTTGTATATCTTCTTCTTAGCTTTCCAACACATACTGAATCACTTTGTTTTGATATCTTGCTGAGAGTTATGAGCAATATATCAGTGCTGATTCAGCCTTATTGCTACTATTTCAGCAAGAATTTATAGACAAATTTTCTCCTAGTTACATTCGGACCAACTATGTTGATGTGAAATATGACTTTAGTATTTTGAGTCAACTGTCCAATTAGTCTGGAGTACATTATTTGGATATCTGAGCGATAAGTTACGATTGAAAGAGTCGGCTACACTCGTATCCAGGGATGTTGGTGTAATGCTCCATATATTTTAACCACCAATCTTCCCAAATTTTATGTCTAATTTAGATAATCATTTACAATAGTTAATACTACAGGAACTAAATGGTTGAAGGTATAAAAATATAGAATTTATCAGATTTGTATTCTTTAGAAATTTGAAAGGAAACTTTCATGATTTTTCTTTATAATAGATAAATATGAGAAACTAAATAGAAATTGAATGTTAAATTGCAATCATGGTACACGTGCTTGAAGTCTGGGAAATTGAGGAGATGAATCATCATTTGAAATACAATGTTGCAAAAACCAACAGAAAACAAAAGAAACCCATTTCATTTATTTTTCCCAAGAGTTCAAATTCGTGTGCATACAAACCAAAATAAAAGAAAAAACAGTCCTTGTGCTGCTAACAGCCATTCAAGGTAAAAATCTTTAGATTTTTTTTCTTCCATTAAGTTAGAAAATAGGCTGATGATGATTTTAAGGTTGTGAAATATATTCTGTTGCTTTAATGGAATGGTTCCACTAGCTTTGATAAAGAAATTAATGGTGGTAGAGGAAGAATGTTTGAATCCCTTATTTTACATTATTAATGAATTAGGTTTCTCACCTTTAAATTAACTACATGGATTTATATGTGGTGCTGCAAGTTTTCATTTGTAGTTATGATGAATAAAATAAGAATTGTTCACATGTAATAGTAGAGCTTGTGCTTGATGGTTTTTGGTTTTGAAGACATTCTTGTTAATCTACTATGTGAAAATTATGGGTTGAGCTCCAAAAACTTTATTAAATACCAAAACAAGCTGCAGGGTATTGAGTTGATGTTAAAAGTTTTTCGATGCTGTAGGTTTAATATAGATTCTTAGTTTGTCAACTAACCTCGGTGTGTAATTGGTCTTTAATCCTGAATCTTTGCGTACTCTAGAAAATGCTACTTGATACTAATTCAACAAAAGAGAATGAATTGTAGGACTAGGAAGTATTTGATATAATGTCTGAAAGAAAATTAAACTATATTCAGTGTAGATAAAAGAAATCATCAGCCCTCAAGTTGTAATGAAGGCAAAAGGGGCGAACTAATTATTATTTTTCTTGTTATTTTTGTTTGTTTATCTAGAACTATAACAAAATCTCTAGGCTTTAAGAATTAGTATGAACGAATTAGAACAACTATTATTGATTCATGAGCCTCGTGTTGATTTGGAAAATGTTTTATTTATTGTCGGCATGATCAAATAGTAGCAACAGGTCGATTATTATAATATTTTTTATTCCAACCAATTAGGTACGTTCTATCTAAATAGAACAGTAAATTATCTCTGAGTAAACATATTAGTTGAATGGCACCAAATGAGAGGAAGTTAGAATATGTGATGAAAATTGAATTGAAATAGAATGATGATATATATTTCTATATCGGGATCGATATTTGAGCAGATATGATGTAATTTGATTATTTTATAACTAATCAAAGAATGATGTGTGCCAGTGGATGAAATTTCTAGTCCTGATATTACGTATATGGTTGATATGGACTGACGAGTCCTGAACTGACAAATCCTTGATGTGGGCCAGTGGATGACATATCTGGTCTGATAATGGTTAATGCATAGTGATGCATTTTTATTGAAATGATGAGATGATGAATAAATTGGTACTAAACCCTGTTTTATTACTTACTATATTATTGTTTAGGGATGGCAATGAGACTGGTCCAGACCCGGACCCGCATTGAACCCACCCCGTCGGGGTGGGTCTGGACCCACTTCACCGGGTTTGGAAGTGGGGCGGGTCCTGGGATTGGCTGAACACGCCCTGGACCTGCCCCGCTATACATTTTTAATTTTTTTTAAAAAAAAATTAATATTAAATGTACATTTTACTTCTTTAATTGAACAATAAATTGTCATTATTTAATTTTATATCAAAATTCATGTGTTCATGTTAAAAAAATTAGATATTTTGAAGGAATGAGAGTAAACTAAAAAATATTTGGTTCTTAAAGATAGTTTTACAATGCTTATTACAAATATTACTAGAGAAAACATGAAATTTAATCACAAAACTTAACTTTTGTTTTTCAAAATTGATTTCAAGCTAAATTTTTATTTTTAAAAAATAAAAAATAAAAATAAAACTCGAACCGGGGCGGGTAAACCTGTCGGGTTCGCGGGTCTAAGCGTGGCGGGTCCTGAGATTGGACAACCCTTCCCAAACCGCCCTGTTGCCATCCTATTATTGCTGTATTGTTTGACATGATTAATTCTGAGGTAAATGAATAATGTATGATTATTTGTTAAATTGTTGAGTTATTTTGATGAGATGTTTACGATTTTTATGGTTTTTATTTGTATTTAATAAGAACGTACTGTGTGTTAGCTCACCCTTTTATGAGTTTTGTTTTAATGGAATATGACATGTACTAGTGGACGGGGTCAGAGCTAGAATGACGATAGAACAAAGGGTAGAGCCAATAGTTATTTAGTGTATGGACATACTAGAAAGTAATGATTTAGACTTTTGATATATTTGAAAGAGTTATAACATATTATGTTTAAAGCTTAAGAAGGGGCTTTGTATTAATATTTATATATGTCTTTGACATGTAAATAAATAAATAAATAAATAAATAAATAAATAAATAAATAAATATATATATAGATAGATGTTGTCCGTTGTTGTTTGACTTTAATATATTCCGGCTAATGTATATTTTATAAATCATTAAGTGGTAAACGTTGGTTTTAAAGGATCCCATTGTGTCTGATGAGATTTGGAGCATCATCATCATCTTCTGGGTAGTTCGAGACGGGCACCTCACCCAGAATTTGGTAAAAGTAAGTGTAAGGTCCCGACGCTAATAAATCCGGATTAACGATCGGATAATTAAAAGTGCAAACTTTAAATTTAGGTTTCCTGGACTGCGATGAGTCAACTAACTAGTGGAACATGTTTTTAGTGCATGGGCATGCGTATGATCACATGACACTTGGAGAACACATGCCACTAATTAATTTAACTCATGTTTAATACATGATTTTGGACCATTAATCTTGCAAGATAATGATGTATTGAGACATGGATTCCACAATACATCAAATACATTAAAAATCATGCAAATTAGCATGGAAAGCCACACCCCTATCCTACATTTTCAGATTTGATTTTATAAAAAAAATACCATGCAAGATCATTTTCTCTCTTCAATCACCAAAATCCTCCATCTTCTCTCGTCCATATTTTCGAAAATAATCAGCCTTCTCCCACCAAATTTCTCTTGAAATCTTGAGTGCATGTTACATGCAATTAAGGATTTATAAGCTACAAGGCTAGGGATGAAGAACCCATCTAGAATTTTCTAATTTGGAGCAAATTGGAGAGGTGAAAGCTTGGTTTGAGCTAGGTTGATGGATTGTGTATCAAATCTTTAAGAGGGGTGAAGGTATAACACTTTTCTTGAGTTTTACCTTGTGTTGTTTAAGGATCGAAATTTATGAGTCTTGGCATGTGAAATGCAGAGATAACTTGCTGTCAAAAAATGTGCAACAGATTTCAGCATGCAACAGATTTCAGCATGCATGTATCTGTCATTTCGAATTTTGGGTTTAGTTTAGTTTCGAAATTTGAGGTTGAGGTTCAAATAAAAGTGTTAGCTTGTTGGAATACCTTCGATTTGACTGTAACTTCGAGTACCTTGGAGTTCCGATGAAAATGTTTTGGTCATTTTACCAATATGTGTAAAATCTGGAAATTCAGTGCATGCGAGTTCACTTATGTTCTGTTCTTCGAGTTTCTGGGTAAATTGTGTATCGAATTTGATGTCGGTATTCAAATAAAAGTTGTAGATCTTTTCATTTTATGCAATTTAGAAAAAAAAGCATGCAATTTTGATAACCGAAGTAAAAGTTATGTTGATTTCAGTTTAAGTGCTCATTTTTTACTTTGCATGTTCATGCATGTTGCATGCAGACTGTGTCGAGTTTTTGGGCATCTTTTGTTTCGAATTTGATGTTGGTCTTCAAATGAAAGTTGCAAGTCTTTAAATTCTCTTCGAATTTTTTAAATAAAAGAGGACTTAATTTGGACTCATTTTCATTAAGTTATGAATTTTATACTATTAGTGATCATTCTAAGCCCTGCATGTGGGCGAAAATATACATGCATTGTGTTCTTCAAATTCCTGAGTATTTTTGGCTAGGAATTTTGGATATTGTCTAGAAATAAGAATTTTAGTACATTGAGTTGGTTGTAATTTGCCACCGGAATCACTCCATTTGGATTTGAAAAGATAACGTTATGACGATTTTACTAAAACCGCTCAAGATGGAAAATAGATTTTTAAAGGCTACGTTTTTAGTGTTCAAACCCCATTTAATCATAATAGATGAAATGTAATATTTTGAGTTTCTGAACTTTGAGCACTAGAATCGAGTCATTTTGATGTTGTATAAATTTATAGTGATTTTTCTACGAAGATCGGTCAAGCTGAAAATTTAAGAAAAACGCTAAGGCTCGATATTTAGAAGTTGCATTTGATTCAATGCATTACTCGAACACTTAGTGTCATTTGGAATTTACATGACCAGGTTAATAGATTCCGGGGTTGATTTGAGGAGTACTCGGTAGATTAGCTTGGGTTCTGAGGTACGTAGAAATGAGCTTTATCATGACGTCTGACGAAGACATGTAATGATATTATTGTATGACTTTACAATTGATTGATTTCTATGATTTAATTGTCACTATATGATTCTTATGTGACTATATGACATGTTGAGATACATTGTAGCACATGATATGTGAATTACATGATATGTATTGATTTTCACATGAGATTGCATGACATAATGAGTTGCATATGTCATATGATGCATACATGATTCATGGACATATCATATTGATCTATCCACTTCTTTGAAATTCACCGGGGATGACTTAGTTTATTTATTCTGAGTGTCAGGGACGACGGGCACGGCGATGACATGCATTATAGGTAGCGATTGTAGTCACGCGCGTTGCTACCGGACCTAGACACGAGGGATGACGAGCACATCACATGATGATTCTCCTAGCGCAAAGTGTGTGTCTTGTCACCCTCTGCTCGAGCTGATACTGATTGATGATACCTTCCTTTGGACTCCGATATTGGTATCTTGAGATTCGATTCTTTATACCCATTCATACATCGCATTCATACATGGTATGCATTGCATGATACTTTGTCACTCTTGACATGATTTATTTATTTCTCGTACTGGGTTCTGACCCCCTTCGCGGGGGGCTGTCATGTCTTTGTTGTATGGGCATGACAGGTGGTACAGATGGATGTACTGCAGATGCTCGAGGTTAAGCATCGATGAATACCAGAGCTCCGTGAGAGCGAGCTCAGGTTTATGTTTTAAGTTTTGAGTCCCAGTAATTGCTAGAGTACTTTTTAATTACATTTTAAATCACCGGGGTATGTCCCGAGTATCTGTATTTTCAGTATCCTATTACTGGTTGATTATATATTCGATGCTTATGTGATGAGGAACATGTTGAATTGGAAAACTAAACTTGCATATTTTCAGTATCATTATATATGTATCACATAAAAACAAAAATTTTTTATGGCCATTTGACAAGACAGTTGAAATAAATCTTCCGCTGTTTACGTAAATTAATCATTATGTGTTAATTAAACACCACATTAGGATCAGGCCCTCACATTATGGTATCAGAGCATAATCTGGATATGCTCGAACTAGAGTTAGGACACTGAGTCTAGTCACAAATAAAATTGTTTGTGTATGTAAATGACTACGTGTTTTTATATGCTCTTGCCTGATATGATACATGTTAAATAATAAAATTTTAGACATGTAATGAATTACTAAGCAGGGGCAGCTAGATGTCATAATTCTGAGTAATATAATATGCTGAGTTGCATATAATATGTTGAGTTGCATATAATCTTGAGAATTTTATCTGTTAGCATTGACAGTTGCTTATCAGATGATGATGTAGAATAAGTGATGGGAACATCTGTGACTTGAGATTTGTATATGATGTTTTGATATAATGAACAGTTAGTGTTTGGACATGTAGCAGTGATATGAACTGTAACATCTATTTAGCGAACCTGTAGGCACTGTAAACTGTTAATTGAATTATAACTTAGTGATAATGCGTCCATGATTGGGAATTTTATTTATCACTTTGGGACTTAATCCTTGTGATTAGTGGGATGACACTAGAACTAATTAACCCTACATTTTGTCGATTGACATCGGGAATTTGACTCCGAAAGACCAGGGTAATACGTATGAGTTTACGTCAAAACCTGTGCACGTGGAGATGATGATTTAGAACTTGAGAATATTGGAATTAGTGATATTTCAATTGAAGAATCGAGTATAGTTGTTGTGAGAAACAATGAGAAGTTGTTTGAATGAGGACTTGGATATGGGGACTGACGTAATATGAATCAATACTACAATATGAACTCTTTTAGATTAAAGTATATAGAGTAATGGTAGTGATGGAAGACGAGTTTTCCCACTTGTTGACACGGGAAATGATGTTTACGAGAAGGCACTGCTGATTACATTGAGAATGATAATCGATTATCGCGGGTTTGAGAAATGGAAGTATGTGCTTAATCTCGATAACTATTCACTAATGAAGAGATTAGAGATCGACTGAAGAATAAGACAATAATGTGGTGCGGAGTAGCTAGGACTGGATTAAATGTCAATGATGTGACTATCATTTGGAATAATCCAACTAGTCCTAGAACAGTTTCAGAAGTATCATTTCAGTTTATTTCAGCTCTAGTAATTCTAGAGGTAGTAAGAGATTGTAGAATACCAGATCTTTTCGAGGTCGTTGAGATCGTTGTAGATGTAAGTATCTACTGAGCCAGGTGAGAATAAAAGGAACTGATATCGATTGTGGCGAGTCAGAGCATGTTCGTTACGTGCTCAGGAACAGATGCAACCACAACAAATACTCTGAGCTAGAGGTAGATATCAGAGTGGTTATTCTTTTTGAGCACTCAGTTCCACCAGCAGCTTGTTACCTGTAGACTAGATGTCATACCTAATAGTTATTTTGTGGTTTCCTAACAGACCAGAGAGTATAAGAGATGCTACAGGAGTAGTGATCACATATACATGTTGTGTATTTGATCACACTGCACGAGTTTGATTTGAGACAAAAGCATTGTTTTCGTACATTGCATCAAATGTGCATTGATAATGATGATTTGGAAAATAAAACAGCAGTGATAATTATACTATCCACACTTGTAATAGTGAACTATAGCTTACAATTTGATGATAGTGTTGTGGATTTTGAATTTAATGGTGTTGCCGAGATATGATTTTGATTGTATCAAGGGTATGGATACTCTGATAAATTTTGAGATATTGTAAGTTGATTTTAGGGTATAATGAATTTTCGACTGTATTGTGACTACAAATGAAATATTTATAGCCACGAATAGCAAGCTAAGATACTGATAGTATCAACTATGAAAATATAATGGTTGCAATACTTGGAAAATGAAGGATATTTGATAATAAGCAGTTTATGATGATCAGAAAGAGTCTAGGTTGACTGATATCCTAGGGGTAAGAAAACTTACCAAGATTTTCCTGAGAAAATAATAGAGTTCCTACTAGAGAAGGAAATTGATTTTAACTGTTGTTGATGCCAAAGAAATAGATACAATGTCGAAAGCACTGTACGGAATGACTTCAGCAGAGTTGACAGAATTAGATAATAGTTACAGAATATCCTCGATAAGGGTACATACGTCTGAGTACGTCACCTTGGGAAAACATCAGTGTTGTTCGTGAAAGAAGAAATATTGTATTATGAAGATGTGTATCGACTAAAGGCAGTTGAACCGGGCTACTGTCAAGAATAAATACTCACTGCCTAAGATCGAGAAGTATTTGCTCAATTGTAAGACATGTCAAAGTATAAGAAGAATGATTTTAAATCTGGTTACCAGCAGTTTGAATCAGAAGAGAAAATGTTCTCTAGGCAATTGGTCAAACCGGATATAAGCATGTTGAAGTTTTGATAATGTCATATGGTCTGACAACTATACCAGTAGAGTTCATTAATTTGATGAATAGAGTATTCCATAACTGTTTGGGCAGAAGTGAAATAATATTCATCAGTGGTATACTAGTGTATTCGAGGTCCAGAAGAAACCACACATATAATTTACGCTTGGTTCTTCAGACGCTTCGTGAAGCTCAAATTGTATACCAAGTTATCAAAATGTAAAGCTTGGTTGAATCAAGTGTTGTTTTGGGATATGTGATACCAGCTCACCGGATACCTGTTAATCCCAGTAAAGTAAAGGTAGTAATAATTTGGCCAAGAGCAGCCAGTGTACTCGGGATACGAAGTTTTATGAGTTTGGCTAGATGCCAGATATTACGAGCTTTTATGGAAGGATATTCTAGGATAATCTGATCTATTAACCAGTTGACCAAGAAGAAATTTGTGTTTCGTTTGGTCAGATGAATGTGAAAGCAGGTTTTATGAACTAAACAGATGGGATACGTTCTGATGCATCATGAGGAGATGATTGCATATGCTTTGAGATAGTTGAAGCTGAAAGAATCATGATAACAGGTTCATGAACTCGAGCGTGTAGCCATTATTTTTGCCTTGAAGATGTGGCAAAACTATCTGTATAGCGAACAATTCAGTCAGAATTGCACATAAGATAGAAGCGATGACTAGATTTATCAAAGAATTTGACTCTGGTAGTCAATATCAATTAAGGAAAGTGAAAATAATAGCAAATGCGGTGAACCGAAAAGTGCAAGGTGCAACTGTAGCATCAATGTATGCTTTACAGTTTGAGTCACCTCTGATTTCGAAGATCAGAAAGACTCAAAGGACAGACCCATACAGATATTGATTGAAGAAATTGGTCCTGACTCATCAACCAACAAGATTTCAGTATGCCATTTAGTGGCGGGTTGCGACTGAACAATCATTAAATAACATCGAATCCTACCGATTCGAAAGAAGTATTACAGTAGAAAGCACACTGTAGATGATAGTGTTATTCTGGGAATGATGAGATGTATCATTCTTGAGATCCTATTCCTCATGGGATGGTATACAGAAAGAAATTTTTGAATTTTGTGGAAAATTGTTTGACATGCCAGCAAGTCAAGATCAAAATACAAGACCTATTGGAATATTACAGAAATTGTAAGTGCCACAATGAATTTGAGAAATTTCTAACTTTGAGTTTTATAGCTCAAATCGTTTAGATCTAGCAGAGTATGAAACAAGTTGAATCAGGTTGATGAACTATTCAATACAAGATATTGATTTCATATGATAGTCTGTATGCCTATGGGAAAATGACATGTTTAAGATGTAGATTATGTGGTTTCGTTACAGTGAGTTTCTGTAACAATTGTATCTGATAGAGATCCAGGATACTGTCCGAATTCTAAAACTGTTTTCAGAATGTCATGGGTACTAAGTTAACAATGAGTATTGCTTATCATACCCAGACTGATGGATAAACTGAGAGAATTATCCAAACTTTGGAAGTTATATCTCGATTAATAGTGATGAATTTAGTGAGAATTGACAGAAATCACTATTTATTAGTAGAATTTTCCTATAATTTAAGTTTCAGACAACTTTTGGGATGGCTTCGGTTCATGTTTGTAGAGCCAGAATTGCCGATCGCTGATATGATGATATGAAATTGATAATGAATTTTTGGCACAACTTTAGATTGTTGAGGAAATGTCAGGAACGATGGATTTTCTGCGAAAACGATTGTAATTGGCTTAAAGTGAGCAGATTTGCTACTCCAACAAGAGAAATATATCGTTTACAATGTTGCCTCGATATTTTGAACTTTGTGGAGTCATAGAGAAGCTTGGTTTAGTGGTATGCCGTTAACAAGATCACAACAGTTGTCTCTGATACATGATGATTCTTATGTATCTACGAATGAGATTGAGACATCTCATATGTTTTAAATTGTTGTTATACATAGTTTTGCGATTTCGAGGACGAAATCATTTTAAGATGGGGAGAAGTGTAAGGTCCCGATGCTAATAAATCCGGATTAACGACCGGTTAATTAAAAGCGCAAACTTTAAATTTAGGTGCCCCGTACTGTGATGAGTCATCTAACTAGTGGAACATGTTTTTAGTGCATGAGCATGTGCATGATCACATAGCACTTCGAGAACACATGCCACTAATTAATTGAACTCATGTTTAATACATGATTTTGGACCATTAATCTTGCAAGATAGTGATGTATTGACACATGGATTTCACAATACATCAAATACATTAAAAACCATGCAAATTAGCATGGAAAGCCACGCCCCTATCCTACTTTTTCAGATTTGATTTTATAAAAAAATTACCATGCAAAGATCATTTTCTCTCTCCAATCACCAAAATCCTCCACCTTCTCTCCTCCATATTTTCGAAAATAATCAGCCTTCTCCCACCAAAATTCTCTTGAAATCTTGAGTGCATGTTACATGCAATTAAGGATTTAGAAGCTACAAGGCTAGGGAAGAAGAACCCATCAAGAATTTTCTAATTTGGAGCAAATTGGAGAGGTGAAAGCTTGGTTTGAACTAGGTTGATGGATTGTGCATCAAATCTTCAAGAGGAGTGAAGGTATAACACTTTTCTTGAGTTTTATATACCTTGGTGTTGTTTAAGGATCGAAATTTATGAGTCTTGGCATGAGAAATGTAGAGATAACTTGCTGTCAAAAAGTGTGCAACCAATTTCAGCATGCATGTATCTGTCATTCCGAATTTTGGGTTATTTAAATTTCGAATTTGACGTTGAGGTTCAAATACAAGTTGTATCTTGTTGGAATACCTTCGATTTGACAGTAAATTCGACTATTTTGGAGTTTTGATGAAATGTTTTGGTCATTTTACCAATATGTGTAAAATCTGAAAATTCAGTGTATTGCGAGTTCGCTTATGTTCTGTTCTTCGAGTTTTTGTGTAAATTTTGTTCCAAATTTGATGTCGGTATTCAAATAAAAGTTGTAGATCTTTTCATTTTATGGAATTTTAAAAAAAGAAGCATGCAATTTGGATCTCCGAAGTAAAAGTTATGTCGATTTTACTTTAAGTGCTCAATTTTGACTCTTCGTGTTCATGCATTTTGCATGCATACTGTGTTTCGAGTTTGTGGGCATCTTGTTTCGAATTTGATATCGGTCTTCAAATGAAAGTTGTAGGTATTTAAATTCTCTTCGATTTAAAAAAAAAGAGAGGACTTAATTTGGACTCATTTTCAATAAGTTATGAATTTTGTACTATTAGTGTTCATTCTGAGCCCTGCATGTGGGCAAAATACACATGCAGTGTGTTCTTCAAATTCATGAGTATTTTGGCTAGGAATTTCGGATATTGTCTGGAAATAAGAATTTTAGTACATTGAGTTGGCTGTAATTTGCCACCGGAATCACTCCATTTGGATTTGAAAAGATAACGTTATGACGATTTTACTAAAACCGCTCAAGCTGGAAAACAGATTTTCAAAGGCTACATTTTCAGTGTTCAAACCCCATTTAGATGGTTGAATTAGCTTGACATCATAATAGTGAAATGTAATATTTTGAGTTTCTGAATTTTGAGCACTAGAATCAAGTCATTTTGATGTTGTATAAATTTATAGTGATTTTTCTACGAAAATGGGTCAAGCTGAAAATTTAAGAAAAACGCCAACGATCAATATTTAGAAGTTGCATTTGATTCAATGCATTACTCGAACACTTAGTGTCATTTGGAATTTACATGACCAGGTTAATAGATTCCGGGGTTGATTTGAGGAGTACTCGGTAGATTAGCTTGGGTTCTGAGGTACGTAGAAATGAGTTTTATCATGACGTCTGACGAAGACGTGTAATGATATTATTGTATGATTTTACATGTCATTAATTGATTTATATGATTTAATTGTCATTACATGATTCTTATGTGACTATATGACATGTTTAGATACATTGTAGTACATGATATGTGAATTACATGATATGTATTGATTTTCACATGAAATTGTATGACATAATGAGTTGCATATGTCATATGATGCTATATGATTTATGGACATATCATATTGATCTATTCACTTCTTTGATATCCATGATGATGACTGAGTTGATTTACTCTAAGTGTCGGGGACGACGGTCACGACGATGACAGGCAGTATAGGTAGCGACTGTAGTCACGCGCGTTGCTACCGAACCTAGACACGAGGGATGAAGAGCACAACACATGATGATTCTCCTAGCGCAAAGTGTGTGTGTTGTCACCCTCTGCTTGAGCTGATATTGATTGACGATACCTTCCTTTTGTGAGACCCCGTTATCTAAACAAGATTCTAAGGTGAAATTAAGAGAACTAATCATTCATAATCAGAGTATTAGGTCGTGTTGATTAAACCTGAGCTTAAGAGATTACAGTCCCAAAAGTTCAAAAAGGAATTATACATATTCCTAACAAAAGGTACTAAATTATAGCTTTACTCTACCCTTTGTAGAAACTATACAAAAGGAATTTCTGTTCAGCTAATCCTGTAGCACTCCTTACAGCTCAGCGTATCAACCCCGACCCTGGTTCTCCATGGTAAAAGCACCTACAAAGACAACCCCCAACACATGAGCATATCATAGTTCATATTCAACATAATATGAATGTAAAGCATAAATGCATAAATCATAGGCATATGATACTTCCTGAATTCCAATGCATTTAAAACGCCCATTTTGGTTGTCCCTGTACCATAACTCATAATCAAATCAATATATGATATTATGGCTTCTTTAAATAAATGTCATGACATAACTTCACTTCTTAAATCTTTACTTCAATCCTTAGTCAGTTTATCATCAGTGTATTTTAATGCCCCTCGCTTCATAACTTCATAATAAGCGGAACTCCCCTCCCTCGCTTCTTCATACAAGCGGTATTTATATTCTCGCTTCGTATGGAATACCTCGCCTCCATGTGCAAGCGAACCTATACCCATCGCTCCACATTTTTAGCGGTATAAGCGGTAAGCATTAAAATCATCACTGTGATAACCCTGACTCGTGGAATACACACCAAATGTTCCACAACATACACAACAATGCATAACATGTATCGTACTCATAATGCACCAACTCGCATTTATCGTATGTCAAATAATGAATATATAATACATATTACCGTTGGGGTGCCCGTACGTCGCTTACGTACCTTTCCAAAATATCTTCAGTTGCAGGGCTCTATCCCCTGCGTTGTGTGGCTACCTGTGATGGCTCTACACAACCACATAATGCAATATTAGATACAATTTCAAGAATCATTGTCAAAATTCTTCAAAATAAATCAATTAAAAATATTTGCCAAGATTCTGCCTCTCTCGATCGATCGGCACCAAAATCTCGATCGATCGAGAAAACATGCTAAAACAGTGCCCAAGCACACTGCCTCGATCGATCGATCGGAAGGGAATATCGATCGATCGAAAAGTTTCACCGATCGATCGGTATATCCTTCGATCGATCGGTCCCTGACTTTCAAAACTTATACCAATCGTTATGCCTCGCTCGATCGATCGGAACTAAAATCTCGATCGATCGAGCACTCTGAAAAATCATGATTTCCCAGATTTTCGAGCACTTCTTTTCATACCAACAAAACCATCCGATTAAACATGCACCATGCTCAAATAAACATGCTAGGAACTTCATAAAAACACCATGCAAGTACTTAAATCGAAGGTTCATCCAAACCTACACTTACATGCCATTTACACACAACAACTTATCACAACTCAACCAAAAATTTACCAAAACAAGATTATGGTTCCTTACCCCTTTTGCTCCTCTTTTCTTGCAAGAATTTGGACAAATCATCAAATCTCTCCTCCTACAAGCAGCTGGTATGTTGGACGATTTTTGGGTGAAAGAGGGGGAGGGTTTCTGAGATGGGAAGGTTGAGTGTGGGAAGGGGTAAGTGGGGGGGTATGGGCAGCTATAACAGCATGGGTTGGGGGGTGGTTGGGTGATGGGTTATGTGATGTATTATATTTTGGTCCCGGTATTTAGCATGGTGTATTAAAATATCCTCACATGATATTTTATAGTATTAAATCAATAAAATACTTCAAATACCAATTAAACATGCTTCACCAAAACGAATAACACCCACCCCAAATAATCATGCCATAACCCAAATTCCCAACATATAACACATGCACCCTGAAATGCATTTCCCCAATATTATAAATTCAACCCAATGAATTAATACCATAATCTTCATAACATAATTAATGTTTAAAAGCACATAATCATTTCGGGGATATCACACCTTTGGACTCTGATATTGGTATCTTGAGATTCGATTCTTTATATCATTCATACCTCGCATTCATACATGGTATGCATTGCATGATACTTTGTCATTCTTGACATGATTTATTTATTTCTCGTACTGGGTTCTGACCCCCTTCGCGGGGATGTCATGTCTTTGTTGTATGGGCATGACAGGTGGTACAGGTGGACGTACTGCGGATGCTCGAGATGAAGCATCAATGAATACCAGCTCCTTGAGAGCGAGCTCAGGTTATGTTTTATGTTTTGAGTCTCAGTAATTGTTAGAGTACTTTTTAATTACATTTTAAATTACATTACATTTTAAATTACCGGGGTATGCCTCGAGTATCTGTATTTTCAATATCCTATTACTGGTTGATTATAAATTCGATGCTTATGTGATGAGCAACATGTTGAATTGGAAAACTGGACTTGCATATTTTCAGTATCATTATATATGTATCACCTAAAGCAAAAATTTTTTTGGGCCATTTGATAAGAGATTTTAAATAAATCTTCCGTTGTTTACGCAAATTAATCATTATGTGTTAATTAAACGCCACATTAGGATCAGGCCCTCATAGGAAATTGTGGATTACAATGGGGATGATTTTGATGTAAAGGACCACATCATGCTTTAGATTGTTCATATAAAGATAAATAAGGCTTTTCTTGTCATCGTATAGACCACAAAGTGACACATTGTTATCAAAGAGTTGATAGTCATGGGATTCAGGGAAGCCGAGTTAGTAGTGGGGTTTAGTGAGCGTCACTTTATTAACAATAAAATCCCAGTTGTGTGCGATGTATCCGCAAATGCACGACTGTCAAGTTTTATTATACTAAAGCAAGAAGTAAGAGTGTCGAACCCACATGGATTAACTGTAAGTACCAAATAAGATGCTTTAAACTATATTTAACCTACGATGATTAATAAAATAAAATTTTAATTAACTAAACCACTATTAATCCAACCAGGTAAATCAAAGTTAACGAGAAAATTTCACTTGAGAAGATTATCAAGATGTCGGTTCACTGATCGCTATTTATTTACACAGAATAGTCTAGTGTAGCGATTATACCGCGAGTACAAGGTGTCAAGTTTTAGTATAGTAGATTTTATGAAAAGGTTGTCGAACCCACATGGACTAGAAAATAAGTACCAAACTCCAGTAGTTGAACTATATTTAATCTACGATAATTAGTGATCAATATTATACTAATTTGACTAAAGAATCAATATTTAACCCAACAAGTGATAAAGAGTAAGAATAAAATCAATAGAGACAATTATCAAGACTTTGGTTCATCCATATAATTCCCCACAATTCGTGTATTAGTTAAAATTTAAATTCAAATGTCCTAAGGTGACGAGTTTTCCTAATGCGCTTGTTAAACTATGGCCAAGATATAACAAATCTAATATTAATATGCAACAAGACAATGTTCATGCACTTATTTAACACTCAATATTGCACATGCTCTATGAAAACTTCTAGCCTTCGGGTAAATATATCGCTACCACACGTGTGTTCGATTTTACTTGGTCATTCTCAATCTAAACCCACAGTCTAATTTATTATATCGTATTGTGATATTATATGGTCAAGTGAATTAGAATATTTAAATTCATTCAAAGGTAATCAATCCTTTAATAGCATGAGAACAATAAATTATGAACATAGAATTGTAAGAATCAATCAAAATATTAATTTAAATCATGGGTTCAAAACATGAGATTTCTTAGTCTTGATAACAAAAATTAGCCAACAATTGTCATCAAATAGTAATTGCATAAAAACGTTTTTCAACAATTTAAACATTACAAACTGAGAATAATGAAGAAAAAGTTTAGAAATACGACAATAACGCTCGGTGATGACTCCTTGCGTTGTTGCGTCGTCCCGTCTCTCCCGGATTGTCTTCCTCTTCAATGGTGTATGATGGTTTGAACGAAGGTAGGGGATGGAGTATGGTGGAGGTTGTGTTTTAGGGTGTAAATCTGAGCCAAAGTCCCCTTAATTTGTGCACTTCATCCCTTTTATAGTGGGGGAAGAGTTTTACTTTTGGACACAGAATATCCAACTAGGAAACAAAATCTCAATTTTTTCGGGTCTGGTGATCGATCACGACATGCAGCCGATTGATCGCCAAAGTATTCTGGAATTATTATTCAAAGTCTGCACAACCGCAATCGATCGCTGTGAAATGTCGATCGATCGCCAAAACTTTTTGGACCGCGGTAAAGATATATATCGATCGCTAGTCTTCAAATTCAACTTTAGACATTTCGTCTTTTCTTCGACGTGTTCGCTCGATTTGGCCATTTTCATCATTTTTAGCTTATTTTCTCAACTTTTATGCACTTGGACATAGATTCTTGAAATCAATAAATATATACTGATAAGGATGAATATTACGTGTATTTTGCAATGATATGTATCTATTTTCGTGTTGATTCCTGGATGATGTTACGCTTTTTGGTATTTATTTGTGTTGTTTCAGGAATCTAGGTGGGAAGTGGAAGAAATAAGCTAGAAAGATGAAAACGGATCAAACCGAGGCACGAAATGAAGATTTTGGAATCTGACATGTTCGATCGATCGGAAGCGGAGCTCGATCGATCGACCGAGGCAGAGATTTTGGCCAACAAGAAAAAGTGATGCTCGATCGATCGAGCATGGTAGAGAAAGCGAGACTGAAGAGTGCTCGATCGATCGGAAGTTTATGCTCGATCGATCGAGCGTGGCAGAAGAATTCAGGGACGAGAAATTAGAGTGCTCGATCGATCGAGACATTTTCTCGATCGATCGAGAGACAGAATTTTCAAAAAAAAGAGACTTGATTGAGTTTGATCTACTGGGAACACTTCCATCCACCTCATCTTCTATAAAAATATGAGACCTAGGGCAAGAATTTAGGAGACCAATATCATATCACACACCATAAATCAGCCTCATATCATCCTCCAACACTACACAATTTAAGAAGAAAAAGCCTTTGAAGTGCAATGAAGGAAGCAAGGGAAGAAGTAACGTTTCAACGCACGGATTCAACTCCTCCGTTATCGTACTTCTAAGCTTTATTTATTTTGATTTTCGAATTTATTGATGTTTATGATGTTGAGAAACAATTATTCATCATGTTAGTTTGATTTGAATATGAAATAAGTTTATTTTATCAAGGTTAGGGAAGCTTGTGATTGAGTTAATGATTTGAATGTTTATAGAGTGGATTAATTCTTTTGTTCATGATTTATACTTTTAATGCTATCAAAGCCTTGCTACCTTTTATTGATTTGTGAATTATAATTGAGATCGATAGATAAAATTATAATACGCTATAATAAATCATGTTGTATGCTAACGATTTAGATCGAGAGATTAAATCACATACATGATCACTTTGAATTGAAGATTTAAAGTTAACGATTTTCATCAAGATTTATGCAATATTAAATTGATTTTAAGTGAACGAGAGTTATTTGTTTCAATTTAATATTAGTTTCAATATAGCTTGAGAAAGTGTATTGATTATTTTATGGGAATCCGTCACCTTAAGAATTAATTGGTTAGTAATTGTTTTTACAACAAATCATTGACGATAACACAAGTGACTCGACATCTTGATAAATTTCTCGAGTGGAATTCCCTCGCATCTTCAATGGAGTTGTTTTAATTTTAAGTTTTTAAGTTTTCATTTTGATTAGTTAATTATTCATATATTTCGTAGGCTAAATATAATTTTTCTAATTTTATTTGGTAATTATACGTTAGTCCATGTGGGTACGACATCCCTATTTCTAAATCACTATATTAAAACTTGACACCGTGCACTTGCGGTATAAAATCACTACACTGGAATTAATTGTTTAAAATAAAAGCGATCATATACCAAAAGTGTAAAATCGTCCAGGTTTCCATACAAAAACGCCCATAATTTCATAACAAAATAAGCGTAAAAATCACACTTATCATCTCCCTCAAACTTAAACTTGATCGTCCTCGAGCAAGAAATAAGATCTGTTAGGATCGGGGTAGTGTTTAGAAGGGGGGTTGAATAAACACTAGATTTAATTTCGATTTTGCTCGGGTTTGCTGCAGACTGTTAAGTACTGCAGTAGCTTCTCAATATATTGCAAGTCAGCAGACACTGATGATAGTGCGGAAGAAGTCTGCTGGACTTGTGAGTGATAATAACTGAATGGTAAATAAGCAGTAAGTAAATGACACAAGTATTGTTTCTGGAAGTTCGAAGCACAACGCTTCTACGTCTCCCCTTCTTCCCTTGCAGGAAGGTTACACTAGAAGAATTTGGTTTACACTTTACAGTATACAACCTTCTTAGGAACTCACACATCTTTGAGTAAACTCCTGGCAATCACAAGTTCCTTGTTTGTGTACAATGATTTCTATGACACTCACACAAATATAAATTGTTTGACTTCGAGTTTTCTTCGAGCAGCAGACTCAGTTGTAGTTAATCTGTCACGATTACAGTAGTAGTACTTGTCTGCTCTTGCTGAACCTTCAGAGAATATCAGTGAGATGATTTTCTTTTTGCGTTGATGTGTTTCTTTTGTTTTGATCAGATGGTTTAGCTAACCTCTTCATTCTTTGCTTGGACGTATTTATAGACTCAGTGATCTAACGGCAACCTTTCTGTATTAGGAAGAGACCAGCTTTCCAAATTCTGATTGTCTTCTTTCCTATTTTGTTAAGCAACGGACTCTTTTATTCTGACGCTAATGGTGGCGAGATATAGCAGGGTGTGCCGCTCTGTTGTACCTTTGTCAGAATAGGTTGTACTTGTTTTGTCTTGTTGCTTTGTGCTCTTGCTGGATGGTTAGACATATGCTGGCTTTCTTCTTTCAAATGGTCTTTCATTATTCTTTACTCAGTAGAGGTCTGTCCAGTAGTTGTCCATCCAGTTGGCGTTTGTCCGGTAGATGTCCATCCGGTAGATGTTTGTCCAGTAGATGTTCATCACCCGGTAGGTGTTTGTCCAGTTGATGTCCATCCAGTTGATGTCCATCCGGTAAGTGTTTGTCCATCACCAGTAGGTTTGTCCATTTGATGTTTGTCACCCGGTAGATGTTTGTATCCAGTAGGTGTCTGTCCAGTTGATGTCCATCACCCGGTAGGTGTCTGTATCCAGTAGGTGTCTGTCTAGTTGATGTCCATCAGTAGGTGTCTGTCCAGTTGATGTTTGTCACCACCAAAACTTAGAAATGTTTTCCCAACAATTTCCCCCTTTTTGGTGATGACAAAACTTAGTACTGGAGACTCTTGCTTGATCATATGAACAACAACTCCTGTTAAGACTTAGAGACAAACATAGACTTTGCAATTTGTTAGAATAGATAAGCAGATTACAAGTAGTAATCAAACTGAGCCAATGAAGGAATATCATTTTTATATAAAATGAATTCTGATTACATGGAATCTTACAAGTTACATAGAACATCTTACAAGTTACATAGAACATCGTACAACAGACCTATTTCTACAATCTATCCAAATGGAGAAACATAGCCAGTAAGGAATGATCCGAGCCAGCTAGTTTCAGGGTTATTGACAAAGGGAGGGGGAGAGAAAGTGCATACAGAGAGGCTCAGAACAGAGAAAGACCTAGAAGGCTATCATTATCTTCAAAGTAGGCCTCTGTTCATTTGGCAAGATCTCTGTTTTCAATGAAAATTCTTTGTCTTCCCCCTTTTTGTCATCAGCACCCAAGCATCTGCTGTGCCAAATTCCAGGCTGGTGGAGAACACCAGGGCTGGTCGAAGAAGCTGGAGCTAGCAGAGGTGGGTTAGATAAGTAATCAACCCATGTAGGGTTGATTTAGATAAGTAATGAACCCATGAATGTGTTGTAGAAACAGTTGCAAGACTAGTAAGAATATTAGTTAAGAGTTGCATGATTGATGATTTGAGTTAGAGAACTAGCATGCTATTTATAGCGAAAAACTAGCAAGTTGTAGTGTGACGTGTCATATCATGCATAAATAAGTGCAGATAAAGATAGAGACGAAGTGACAATACTGTGAATATTTATGAGAAGCATATAATGATAAGCATAAAAAGACAATAAAAGTTATTGTTTGCCCCCTAGCCAATGTTAGGAGTAGTCACGGGTGGAGGGTGGAGTGTCAGCCTAGGTTTGTCGGGAACTGTGAGACCTTTGCTGGGAGGGAGGTCTTGACCGACTGGGTGCTCCAGCTGCAGTAGACGAGCGATGAGTTGGACTCTGGTCTCGTTGGGTCAGAGGAGCAGGTCTGCTGGACTCGGGCAATCTTCTAGCAGTTTGAGGAGCAGCAGGTAGGCTGTTGCTCAAGTCTTGGATCTGTGAAGCAAAGGCCGCCTACATAGTTGCTAATTGATCCGATAAGGCTTTCTTTGCATCTTCTATCTTATCTTCAAGAGCCAGTGAGGTGGCAGTATGAAGAGATTCATTCTGCTGAGTGATCTGAAGATGAGCCTGCCCTATCCGAGAGAGGGAGTCCGCAAAAGCATCCACAACAAATGTCTGGAGCCTGGTTACTGTAGTCGTTAGACTATTTATGTCGCGATAGACGTGCTGGAATTGGGAGTCTGTATGCTGCTGGTGGCTTCCAAGAATAAGAGTAGCAGTGCGTTCTTCCTGTTTGAGCTTGTCAACGTCACTGGTCAGTGCAGAGATGGCATTGGAAAGATGCACCAGTTGATCAGCAATACTGGGTGGTCCTTCCAGAGGAATATGAGTAGAGAAGTCAAAGAAATCCTCAGGAGGATCTTGAGCCAGAGATTGATCCAGAGCATCAGTGTGGGTCTCAGCAGTAGGAGTGATAACGCCGGGATGGCCTTCAATATGAGCAGCGGTCAACATAGCAGTGGCTTTCGTGACTGTTGCAGCAGGTGTGTCGGTAGCAGTGGCATTCATGCTAGTAGCAGCTTGTTCCAGCTCGGCTGCAGAAGACTGAGTGTGGCCAGCAGAGAAGAGGGCTCGCTGGGTTCATCATTACCAGAAGAGATGGTAACTTGATGAACCACAGTCTAAATCACTGTGTCAACATTCGTATGATCAACATCCAGCAGTTGTAGCGGTTGATCATTTGCAGGACTTGGAACGGAGGAGATAAGTGGATCAGCTGTAGAGGTGATCGCCCTGTCAGTGTGAGCTATCTCCAAAGTAAGTGGGGTAGTCCCCAAGTCAGGAGGAGTTGTCTCCAAGTCAGTTGGAGCAATTTCCAAGTCAGTGGGAGCAGTTCCCAAATCAGTTGGAGCAGTTTCCAAGTCGGTTGGAGCAGTTTCCAAGTCAGTTGGAGCTGGACTTGCATTTCTTGATACGGTAGAGCAGGAGTGGAGACCTGTTGAGATGTGGAGATCATGAAGAGCATGCTCAGCCATATCCAGCTTGTAAGGAATCCAACACACAAGTGCGCAGCGGAAATAAAACTATGGATTCCTAACCGAGGACCTATACAGATTATTCATATCGGAATGATTAAAAGAGTCTCACCCTTGTAGCGTGTTTGAAGCAGATTCCACGTTGTAGCACCTCGAGTCACAAACAAAAGTTTGCACCTTTGTCTCTACGGTATCCACATGATCAAATCGAAAGGGTGTTCAAGAACAAGTTGCTAGACTTGTTCTTAAACTAATCAAAACCACACGGTTACAATAACCGGACGACGGCGGCCGTGAAGATCAAGGCGGCGGTGGCCGAGAGCTTCTAATGAGGCGGCGGCCGTGACTCTTAGGTTTTAGGTTTTATGAATTGTATATATTAATCCTCATTAACCATGTTATCATATATATGTTGGATTTAATTAAAGGTTCAAGACTTTCTTAAAGCTTCATGGGCCCAAACCCATGATTTAATTAAATCCTTATAATCATGTAATTAAGACTCTTCTTAATTAATTAATTCATCCAATGGATTTATTTCCCCTTATCGATTTAATCTTTTGTACGACCCGATAGGATCTTGCAATGTTGGCAGTGACATAAAATCTCATTTTATGTCACAAGAAATGAGCGGTATCTAGCAACACATCAAGGCTACCCAAATTACAAATATGTCATTGACTCGACATAACCTAAGAACTTGTGATAATATTAACCATGTAACTTAATCCCTTTGTCCAATGCGTTTAGATTGAACACGAGTCATGGAATAGTCATACTCGTATATTCAATCTTTATTTCTTGATCCCCAAGTAGAACTAGAATAAACGAATAAGCTCGATATCACATATCGACTCATTCGAGCACGGCCATGCATTTTAGTCTTACTTGATCAAGGGCCCAAACACTTTTCCTGTTATAGGAGGGACAAATCCTTTCTTGATCAATCAACATCCCTCTACATAATTCGTAGTGTATCCAATATTTGCCTTTATAGTTTACCCTGTTACAGGTAACGTTTGACAATATCAAGATACATAACTCCTTATGTTGGGATCTCTGATGATCTCAAGTCGTAAGGATTACATACATTATTATCACTATGAGAATTGCTTATGACACTCATATAACTATCCATGTAGCATTCTCATGGTGGGTCTGTCCAGTCCATCGTTCTCTAACATGTACCCATGTGTTGATTTGATATCTCATATCTATGAACAATTCATCAATCAAAACATACTAGTCTTAATGCATTATCATTATCCTAATTCATGATAATACTTGACTAGGGACAATCTTTAAGAACAATACAATATTATTCTAAGGACATTAACTTATATATCAATTCATATTGTACAGATATTCGAATAAGATATAATAATGATTTGCCATTTATAAAATCATAATACAGTGTATATCATAAACAATCATCTAATGACTTGTCTTAGGGCATATCCCAACAAATCTCCCACTTGCACTAAGACCAATCAGACATATACTTAATGCCTAGAGATCTAGTATGACGATCATGCTTCTGCTGTAATAGTGGTTTCGTCAATGGGTTAGATACATTATCATCTGTTGGTACTTTGCATATTTTAACATCTCTTCTTTCAACGATTTCTCGAATGAAATGGAAGCACCGAAGTATGTGCTTGGATCTTTGGTGAGATCTAGGTTCCTTAGCCAATGCGATGGCTCCATTGTTGTCACAATAGAGTTCAATCGGATCTAGTATGCTAGGCATCACCCCAAGTTCAGAAATTAACTTCTTGATCCAAACAGCTTCCTTTGCTGCATCTGAGGCAGCAATGTATTCAGCTTCAGTTGTAGAATCGGCTACTGTCTCTTGCTTTGAACTCTTCCAGCTTACAGCACCTCCATTTAGGCAAAACACATATCCTGATTGCGATCGGAAATCATCTTTGTCGGTTTGGAAGCTTGCATCAGTGTAACCTATTACATTGAGCTCTTCCTCACCTCCATAAATCAAGAATGTATCCTTAGTTCTTCTCAAGTACTTCAGGATATTCTTGACTGCAATCCAGTGATTTTCACCTGGATCTACTTGATATCTGCTCGTCATGCTCAAAGCATACGAGACATCGGGACAAGTACATATCATGGCATACATGATAGATCCAATAGCTGACGCATATGGAATCTTACTCATGTGTTGTCTCTCATCTGGTGGTGAAGGACACTGATCCTTCGAGAGATGTATTTCATGTGTCATAGGCACGAATCCTTTCTTAGATTCTTGCATGCTAAACCGTTTTAGCACATTGTCTATGTATGTACTTTGACTTAGGCCAAGTAATCTTCTTGATCTATCTCTATAGATCTTGATACCTAATACATAGGTAGCTTCACCCAAGTCTTTCATAGAAAAGCAATTCCCTAGCCAAATCTTTACAGATTGTAAGGCAGGGATATCATTCTCAATTAGAAGTATGTCATCTACATACAATATTAGGAAGATAATTATGCTCCTACTGACCTTCTTGTAGACACAAGGTTCATCTACGGTTTTGATGAAACCAAACTCTTTGACTGCATCATCAAAACGAAGATTCCAACTCCGAGAAGCTTGCTTCAGTCCATAAATGGATCGTTGTAGCTTGCATATCTTTCCAGCATCCTTTGGATCGACAAAACCCTTGGGCTGTGTCATGTACACATCCTCAAGCAGATTTCCATTTAGGAAAGCTGTTTTGACATCCATCTGCCAGATTTCATAATCATGAAATGCAGCTATTGCAAGTAAGATCATAATGGATTTAACCATGGCAACTGATGAAAAAGTTTCATCATAGTCAATACCATGAATTTGTTTGAAACCTTTTGCTACCAGTCGACCTTTAAAGGTTTGTACATTACCATCCATGTCGGTTCTTGAAAATCCATTTGCACCATATGGGTCTCACCCCTTCAGGTGGGTCAACCAAAGTCCATACTTGGTTTGCATACATGGATTCCATCTCAGATTTCATGGCCTTTGCCATTTCTCAGAATCAGTGCCCATTATAGCTTCTTGATAAGATGACGGCTCATCCTCATTAATAAGTAGTAAGTCACCTTGTTGAGTCACAAGAAATCCATATCTCTGTGGTTCCCGGTGTTCTCTTACAGACCTACGCCGGGCTTGTGTCTCTTGTGCAGGCACTTAATCCACAACAACTTGTGGTGGCTGCTCTGTTTCCATCTCAATATAATGTTCAGTGTTTTCTTGTGGTTGAACTTCACTAAGTTCTATATGTCTCCCACTGGTTTTTCTAGAAATAAATTCTCTTTCAAGAAAGACACCAGTCCGAGCAACAACCACTTTGTTCTCGGTGGGATAATAGAAATAGTATCCTTTCGTTTCCTTAGGATACCCCACAAATAAACACTTATCAGATTTGGGTCCAAGTTTGTTAGAGGCGTGACGTCTCAAGAAAGCCTCACAACCCCAAATCTTTATAAAAGACATACTAGGACGTTTCCCAGTCCATATCTCATATGGTGTCTTTTCCACTGATTTAGATGGAACACGGTTCAGTATGAATATTGCTGTTTCTAAAGCATGTCCCCAAAAGGATATCGGAAGATCTGCATGACTCATCATTGATCGAACCATGTCCAACAAAGTTCCATTCCATTGTGGAGTATACGGAGGAGTGAGTTGTGGGACTATTCCACACTCCTTTAGATAGTCATGAAACTCTTGAATTAGGTATTCACCCCCTCGATCTGATCGGAGGATTTTGATACTTTTACCAAGTTGGTTTTGTACTTCATTCTTGAAATCTTTGAACTTTTCAAAGGTTTCATGATTATGTTTCATAAGATACACATACCCATATCTACTGAAGTCATAAGTAAATGTAACGAAGTATTGAAAACCACCTCTAGCATGTGTGCTTATTGGTCCACATACATCACTATGTATGAGACTCAATAAATCATTTGTCCTTTCAACATGTCCCTTGAAAGGAGCTTTAGTCATCTTTCCCATTAAACAAGATTCACATGTTTCATATGATTCAAAATCAAATGAATCCAATACTCAATCCTTATGAAGTTCTGATATGCGATTCTCGTTTATATGGCCCAAGCGACAATGCCAGAGATAAGTTGGATTAGAATCATTATTCTTAATCCTTTTAGTATTTATGTTATAGACAGGCATATCAAGATTTAATATATAAGACCATTAATCATTTGTGAATTAGCATAAAACATATCATTTAAATAAATGGAGCAACAATTGTCCTTTATAATAAATGAAAATCCACACTTGTCCAAACAAAAAATAGAAATAATATTTTTAGTATCTAAAATTAAGCCAGAAGGCAAAGATAATGAATAATCTCCTATTGCTAATGCAGCAACTCTTGCTCCATTTCCAACTCGGAGATCAACCTCGCCTTTCGCCAACAACCTACTCCTTTTGAGATCCGGCACATTAACACAAATGTGAGAACCACATCCAGTATCTAATACCCATGATGAAGTAGTAGATAAATTGACTTCTATAACAAAATACCCGAAGTGGAAGTCACACTTCCCTTCGTCTTCTTAAGATCCTCCAGATAAACTTTGCAATTTCTTTTCCAATGTCCGATCTCACCGCAATGGAAACAGTTCCCCTCTTTTGCCACTCCTCCCTTTGGCTTCAGTGCAGAAGCATGTGGCTTAGACTTAACAAGGACTTTCTTGTTCTTCTTGTAGCCTTTAACTTTAGTCTTTCCTTTGCTCTTATTCACAATAAGAACATTTGTAGGCTTAGACTTCTTGCTGTTAGCTTCAAAAGTTCTCAGCATGCCAAGCAACTGTGGTAGAGTCTTTTCAATTTCAATCATATTGTAATTCAAGACAAATTGACTGAAGCTTTCAGGCAACGATTGCAAGATCACGTCAGTGGCCAACTCTTGGTCCAATGGAAAACCCAGCTTCTCCAGATTCTCAATGTACCCAATCATCTTGAGTACATGAGTTCCAACTAGACTTCCTTCTACCATTCTACACTGGAATAACGCTTTAGAGACGTCATACCTCTCTTGTCTTGCTTGTTGTTGGTATAGTTGCTTTAGGTGCTCGATCATATCGAACGCCTCCATTTCCTCATGTTGCTTCTGAAGCTCAGAATTCATGGTGGCAAGCATAAGGCACCCAACATCAAGTGCGTCATTTTGATGCTTCTTGTAAGCATCTCTATCGGCTTTAGCAGCAGTCAAGGGAGGTTCCTCAGCAGGTAAGGGTTCCTCTAGGACATATTGTTTTTTCTCTTGTTTGAGGACAATCCTCAAATTCTTATACCAGTCTAGGAAATTAGTCCCATTAAGTTTGTCCTTCTCAAGGACCGATCGCAATGATAGTGTGCTTGTAACGTTGTTGGTTGCCATGGATATCTACAATTTAAATATGCAAAATAAGTTTATGATTTTAATCATTTAATATGGTCTTATATTAAATAACACTCCCACTATTTTGTTTAAAATTATCGACCCTCGAAAACTTTAGTGGGCCAAGATCCATATTTCACTTAATCTTGAGTTAGCTTTGGCTAATCACCCAAGACTCGGTTATTTAGGTAGACAACTCTTTGTCGATTACAATCACATGCAATTCTTGGATAGTTGGACGAACAACTCTTTGTTCAAATTCATCTAATGAATTATTATCCAACCCCATGCCTCTAGGTTCCCAATCCTATTGAGATAACGCTAGTTAAGTCGAACCCAATTTTTAAAATAACACGGATATCACTTTTATCCTTTCGCGCCTTACTAAGATTGTCACGGTGCTTTGCTTTGGCAAACCCACACATGTTCAATCGAAGTCTTGACGAGTATTTTTAATTGGAAGGCATTTTGAAACTTAATATTATAAGAGGGATTTATTGATCTCATGATTTTATTAATATTGAAAATATGTCTGGTACATATATGAATATATACATATCTACATATATATATATCAAGCATCAATATTAAATAAAACAGTAAAGATGCATCTCATACATCAACATAAAGTAAACGTGACATGGTTATAGCCCATACTAGCGATTTTCTCAAGCCAATGAGAAAATCCTAAAAGTCCAAGGTTACTTCTCCAAGCACCTCTTTGGCTCCCTTTTGTGAATGGCCTTCTCATCCCGGCACCATGGTCCGTCTTCGTTGATCTCCATCAATGAAATAAACTATACTATATAACATTTACAAGATATAGAGAATTCCTCGAGTCACATTCGAGGGGAACATAGGGGAGGGATAACATATAGGAAAATTAGAGAAGGCACGACTCGCAGGCCGTATTAAATTACAAACATTCACAAAATCCTATCTAATAGGTCATAGGGCTATAACCATGCACCATGCTCAAACAACACATAAAACATGCTATAACATTTAATTAATTAAATTCTAAACATTTTAAAATTTAATTCTAATTAAAACTGTAAAATAAAATTTTATGAAAATTATTGTACGCTCGGGACATCACATGCCATGAATACTTGGCGCGTCACAAGCCATTGACCATAAGGGTTCGAATAACCCTAGCCACACGGCTGGAGCACGCATGAGCCTAGGGTTCGAAACCCTAGCCTAAGTCTCGGCCCATTATCGTTGAGCCATGAACGGCGGCCGTGACTCAATGAGCCATAAGGGTTCGTAACCCTAGCGCCATCCATGGCTTTATCGAGCCTAAAAGGTTCGAAATCTTAGCCATGAGCCACGGCCTGACCATGCACGGTTCATGACAGTGGCGGCTTGACCATCTCGAGCCAATGGATTCGAAAACCCTAGTCCTCATGTGGCAGTAGCCATCGACCTTCATTTTCCGTGAACCATGATCGAACCATCATGCGCCGCCTATAAACTTTATTGAGCCAAAAGGGTTCTAAACCCTAGCCATGTTTCTACACCTCCATACACAAACATGAGCCACAACGGCTAGACCATCTCGAGCCAAAGGTTCGAAAACCCTAGCCCTCATGTGGCAGCCGTGGGTAAAGTATGATGGTGGTCGAACCATAATGTGCCAAGGGTTCGATTTTGAGCATTCTTGTATCGTATACAATAATTCGCCAATTATATCAAATACAATTATACGATGATTTTCACAAACTCGATTTATTCCATATCATATATGAATTATACAGTTTTAAAGCATGCAATATAATTCTAAATATGATTAAACCATTAACCACACAATTCCGATATGAGCTTTGTACACGGCTCTGATACCACTATAAGGAATCCAACACACAAGTACGCAGCGAAAATAAAACTATGGATTCCTAACCGAGGACCTATACAGAGTATTCATATCGGAATGATTAAAAGAGTCTCACCCTTGTAGCGTGTTTGAAGCAGATTCCACGTTGTAGCACCTCGAGTCACAAACAAAAGTTTGCACATTTGTCTCTACGGTATCCACACGATCAAATCGAAAGGGTGTTCAAGAACAAGTTGCTAGACTTGTTCTTAAACTAATCAAAACCACACAGTTACAAAAACCGGACGACGGCGGCCGTGAAGATCAAGGCGGCGGTGGCCGAGATCTTCCAATGAGGCGGCGGCCGTGACTCTTAGGTTTTAGGTTTTATGAATTGTATATATTAATCCTCATTAACCTTGTTATCATATATATGTTGGATTTAATTAAAGGTTCAAGGCTTTCTTAAAGCTTCATGGGCCCAAACCCATGATTTAATTAAATCCTTATAATCATGTAATTAAGACTCTTCTTAATTAATTAATTCATCCAATGAATTTAATTCCCCTTATCGATTTAATCTTTCGTGCGACCCGATAGGATCTTGCAATGTTGGCAGTGACATAAAATCTCATTTTATGTCACAAGCAATGAGCGGTATCTAGCAACACATCAAGGCTACCCAAATTACAAGAATGTCATTGACTCGACATAACCTAAGAACTTGTGATAATATTAACCATGTAACTTAATCCCTTTGTCCAATGCGTTTAGATTGAACACGAGTCATGGAATAGTCATACTCGTATATTCAATCTTTATTTCTTGATCCCCAAGTAGAACTAGAATAAACGAATAAGCTCGATATCACATATCGACTCATTCGAGCACGGCCATGCATTTTAGTCTTACTTGATCAAGGGCCCAAACACTTCTCCTGTTATATAGGAGGGACAAATCCTTTCTTGATCAATCAACATCCCTCTACATAATTCGTAGTGTATCCAATATTTGCCTTTATAGTTTACCCTGTTACAGGTAACGTTTGACAATATCAAGATACATAAATCCTTATGTTGGGATCTCTGATGATCTCAAGTCGTAAGGATTACATACATTATTATCACTATGAGAATTGCTTATGACACTCATATAACTATCCATGTAGCATTCTCATGGTGGGTCTGTCCAGTACATCAGTTCTCTAACATGTACCCATTTGTTGATTTGATATCTCATATCTATGAACAATTCATCAATCAAAACATACTAGTCTTAATGCATTATCATTATCCTAATTCATGATAATACTTGACTAGGGACAATCTTTAAGAACAATACAATATTATTCTAAGGACATTAACTTATATATCAATTCATATTGCACAGATATTCGAATAAGATATAATAATGATTTGCCATTTATAAAATCATAATACAGTTTATATCATAAACAATCATCTAATGACTTGTCTTAGGGCATATCCCAACACAGCTTAGGGCCGAGAGCATTTAGAACTGCCCGATCATGATTCGTTGTTCCAGAATCAATATTGAATTGCTGAAGGCGGGATTGAACAAGAGCTTGAAGTTCTCCCACATAATTCATGATGCGGAAGAGATCTCGAAGCTTCAAACTCTTTTCAGTGTCCGGGACCTGAAGATAAGCCAAGATGAGGTTCTCATCTTCCCGTGCTTGATAAAAAATCGGAGTGAAGTCATCGAAGCAAATGTTAAGGCGCGCCTTCACCCATCGATCAAAAATTTCAAGCTGCGGCTGCAACTTGGCTTCTACTTCTTCCATTACCATTTGTATCTCAAAAGCTACAGGGGTGGACACTGGTGCCATAAGTGTCTTTCCTTTTCCAGTGGTGGTGTCCTTTGGATGACAGTAAGGACACATGGACTTGGGTGTCCGGAAACTGATAGTGCCATGTGCTTGTTGAGAGCTCACCAGTTTGGAGGAGTGGTCAGTTGGAGCCACTGGTACAGCGAGTACCATGGCCAATGAGGCAGCTGATGCAGTCGGTTCCTCCTCCGGAGGATTTTCGGGATTTGGCTCCCTACTAGTGATGACTGCTGCTGGAACTGCAGAAGAGATGGTATCAGAGGCATCAATGACTATCTTTCGGAGAGCAGGAGGAACCCCTTTTCTGGTTCTGGGCTTCTTATGAGGAGGAGGAGGAGGAGATGACTCAGCGGATTCGGATATTGTTTGTTAAGAATCGCTTACAACTTGAGTCGATCGTCGCTTCATCAGACCAACCTCTCTGCCCCTCCGTTGCCTGTGAATCTGGAGGTACTTAGCATTGATAAGTCTGCCTGGATGAAGATTGGAGGAGGCTTGATAGGGTTGAATATTACGCGTTTTTATGCTATGATATGTATATGTTTTCGTGTTGATTCTTGGATTATTTTAAGGTTCATGGTATATATTTCTATATTTCAGTAATCAATGTTGAAATGCATAAAAGTATAGGAAATGAGCCAAAAATGATGAAAAAGGACCAAATCGAGCGAACGCGTCAAAGCCGGGAAGGAACCAAATATCAAAAGAAAATAAAAAATATATATAAAGGGCCGATCGATCGAGACCCAACTCTCGATCGATCGGCGGTGGCAGAACATTGGCGATCGATCGAGCAGTCAGTCTCGATCGATCGGCCGAAGGAATTTTCTGAAAAATAAATTCCTTGTAGAGTTTGTGTGTAAAAGGGAAGTCCATAATTCTTATCCCTCTATATATTGACACGAAAATAATAACCAAAATCATACTTTGTAACCTAGGAATAACCTCCACACCTCCATACTCCATATCACCATCATCCACCATCACCTCTTCATCCTAGGAATTGGAACAAGCCAACAGAGAATCGAGGAGCACGATCGAGAAGAAGCGAGGAAGGATCGAGAATCAACGAAGGAGTCGACTTGGGAGTTTGCTTTTACTGTTCTATTATTTGTTTTGATTTATTATTGGATTTTATGTGTTTTGGATGATTGAGAAATATCTTAAACATTGTTTTCCTTAATATTATTGATTCATTGAATTCATACATCTTCTATGAGCATGTGTTATTGTTTTTAATGCTTTTGAAGGATTGATCACCTTTGAATGATATTTTATTATAATTGAGATCGAGAGATGAAATTATAATACGATATAATAATTCATGCACGTGTGTTAAAGATTGAGATCGAGAGATAAAATCACATACTAGTGATAGCTTTGGGTTGTTTAATCTAAAGTTAGTGGTTTTCATAAAGCGCATTCAATATTAAATTGTTAATTAAGTGAACGAGAGTTACTTATTGCAATTTGATGTTAGACTCAATATAGCTCGAGAGAGTATATTGAATAAATTCGGAAAACCTGTCACCTTAGAGATATATAAAGAAAAGAATTGTAAGAGTTTGGCTAGGTGAATAATTGTCTTGATAATTCTTTCTTGTAGATTTTTCTCGTGATCGTCGATTGTTTTGGTTGGATTAGATTAGTTTAATTATTGATTAATTATCGTAGGTTAAATATAGTTAAAAGAAATCTTATTTGGTAATTGCTTGTTAGTCCCTGTGGGTTCGACAATCCGTATCTTCATATCTATACTAAAACTTGACACCGTGCACTTGCGGTCTAAAATCGCTAGATTGGAATTAATTGTTTAAAATAAAAGCGATCAAGTTTTTGGCGCCTTTGCCGGGGACTAACTTTAGTAATATCATACTAGGTTCTTTGACTGTAATTTAACCATTTTTTTTATTTCATTCGAAAAAAATAAAAAAAATTGTATAAATTTATTTTGTTTTTGTTTTGTTTGTCTTGTGAGGTACTTGGAGATGCTACGTCAACAAGCCTTCACAAGCTTTGCCCAACAACGTTCCGAGCCATTCTACGCTGTTTGGGAGAGATTCAATGAATTGGCCAACACATTCCGGTATCACACTTTTCGAACTATACTCTCATGCAATATTTCTTCAAAGGGCTGGATGCATAGACACGAGAATGGGTATTGAGAGGAGCACTGATGACTGGGAGTCCCCTGGTTGATAGATATGAGGACAGTGTGGTGTACGTGTTCATTGATAAGGCTGACTTTGATTATCACTGGTATTGTGATCCTTCACTACAAGGTTGGAGTCACCAATACCCACCGGAGCCTCACTACCCTATTGATACGCCACAACCATTTGAACATCGCGAAGAGAGGAGAGATAGTTCTGCAGATGTCACAACTCAGTTAGAGGATACGTTAGTGAGATTCATGGCATCAACTGAGAACAGTTTGGAGTGCCGAACCAACTCTATGCGTCACCTGGAGCAGCAAATGTCGGTCCTCATGGAAACAATTTCAACTAGTTGCCAAGAGGAAGAGATGAGGGCTACAAATCAAGAGGCGGCGAATCGAGTTTGGTTATATGATGACGATCACTCAACCAACCAAGTTTGGGGGAGTGATCTTACTAGTGTGGAAGAGTCAAGGGAAATTGAGCCTCTTCAAGAGATTGAGACTACTTCAGAGATGTCATCCGAGGAGTCCCCATGTGAAGATGAGTCGAGTGTGATGGTGAAGAAGGAAGAGACTTTCAAAGATTCCGATTTGAGCGCATCGATGGAGACATGCTCTATGCCATATGTGGATCCATATTTTCCATCGATGCCAACTTCACCGCACTACATCCTCCAAGATATGAAGCCAAGTCAAGAATCATTCTCCCATGCCTGCCACTTTAAGACGAATGCTGTTGGAGTGACGAGCTTACACTGTTACAATCTTGCCAATCTTGAGGGCATACTGAATGAATACCCATTAGTGGTATCATACGATACTTACTATAGGCGGCAACCACTCTTTGATGGTTGCTTCTGATGGTCAAGCCGATGACTAAAAAATCAGCGCTTCTTGGGAAGCAACCCAAGCGTATCATTTTGCTATTTATTTTTGTTATTTGATTTTCAGTTTTTGTTTTTAGTTTTGTTCATCTCTCGAGTCGAATATTTTACCATTTGCATTCTTCTCTTGCTAGGTACTCAGTTGGAGCAATGAACCCCTACAACAGTGGAATTTTCAAAGGACAATCTTCCTCAACCCTCATGCAAGCGTCTTGATCAGGGGAGTTTACTTTTTCCCTTTTGATTCATTTGAACATTGAGGGCAATGTTTAATTTAAGTTTGGGGGAGTGGCTTGCATGTTTACTTGTTTTATCCACATGTAGTGTGCTTAATTGACACTTGAATCGTCCGATTACTATGAGCTAAATTTTTTTTTATGAGTTCAAACTTGAGAAAAGAATGAATTATAGTAGTGACTATTCAATGAGGATTTTGATCTCACTATGCATATGAACTTGATTGTTGATGATTATTAGACTTGTACATGAATATCCTAATTTGAGTTAGCATGTCAAGAATGAGGAATTTATTGAGCACAATGAGTCATGATCTTGTGGATTGCATGTTGAATAGTGATAATTGTTGTGAACTTAATGATTTGTCTTGAGCATCTTAGAGTTATCCTAGAACTTATTTGATGATGACACTTTGAAGCGAAATTTTATAGTTACAAACTTGACTTGAAAATGATCTAGGCGATCTTTGACACGTTTGAGCCTTTCAAGCTTACCATGATTTATATCAAATCCCTAGTGTCCCATTTGAGCTTTATTGAAAAATAATGGTATATGCATTGCATATAATTAGACCCCATTCAATATTCTTTGACAAACTCATTATACCCACCTTTATGAGCCTAAATTGAAAGAATTATCTTTACCTAAATGGAGTATAATGGTTCTCATTAGATGCACATAATTTGCTATATTTTGGTGAGCTAATTGTTGAAAAAAATTGATGAATGAGAAAAGAAAAAGATAGATAAAGCCTCGAGGAAAAAAAGTGACTACATAAGACCCAAAGTGGCCAAGGCTATAAAAGAAAAAAGAAGAGAATCTCAAACTTGTGCTAAAACTTTGAACTTTCCATGATTATACTCTCTTCTTTGTGTTTCCCTATCTTTTCTTTGAAGCCAACACCAAATGCCTTACATTACAAGCTTAAAAAGTCCTTTTGATCCAAGTCTAGGGAGTAACTATCATTAGTGGAGAAGTTGTTTGAAAATAGGCATATGTGATGCTTGATGATAATCTCGACTTTGAGTTGATTAACGTGATTTGATCTTGAATATATGCATGAAACTTGAGATTGACTATAGCACACACACACATTCCGATTTTGAGATGTGTTGCTTGAATTAGGAGAAAACGTGTCTTGCCAACTTTTGTATATGTGCATGAAATTTCTGAGAATATGCAAGTCATGAAATAATTGTTTCAAATATCAAGAATGAACTCTACCTTATGATTTTAATTCTTAATATAGGACGATTAAGTGATAAGTTTGGGGGAGTTGATAGGGTTGAATATTACGCGTTTTTATGCTATGATATGTATATGTTTTCGTGTTGATTTCTTGGATTATTTTAAGGTTTATGGTATATATTTCATATTTCAGGAATCAATGTTGAAATGCATAAAAGTAGATGAAATGAGCCAAAAATGATGAAAAAGGACCAAATCGAGCGAACGCGTCAAAGCCGGGAAAGGAACCAAAAATCAAAAGAAAATTAAAAAAAATATAAAGGGCCGATCGATCGAAACCCAACTCTCGATTGATCGGTGGTGGCAGAACATTGGAGATCGATCGAGCAGTCAGTCTCGATGGATCGGCCGAAGGAATTTTCTGAAAAATAAATTCCTTGTAGAGTTTGTGTGCAAAAGGGAAGTCCATAATTCTTATCCCTCTATATATTGACACGAAAATAATAACCAAAATCATACTTTGTAACCTAGGAATAGCCTCCACACCTCCATACTCCATATCACCATCCTCCACCATCACCTCTTCATCCTAGGAATTGGAACAAGCCAACAAGAGAATCGAGGAGCACGATCGAGAAAGAAGCGATGAAGGATCGAGAATCAACGAAGGAGTCGACTTGGGAGTTTGATTTTACTGTTCTATTATTTGTTTTGATTTATTATTGGATTTTATGTGTTTTGGATGATTGAGAAATATCTTAAACATTGTTTTCCTTTAATATTATTGATTCATTGAATTCATAACAGATCGATAATGCAATAGTCAGAAAAATACAGACCGGTCCGGACTTTCAGACCGATCTCTGTCAATCTGATATTATCCTATGATCTGTTTTTCAAAAACACTATCAGTCTTTAACATAGTAATACTTTTTAACAGAAACCGCCTTACTATTCTCTCATCTCATCCGTTAAAAATTGAATTTTTTTAATATCAGTCATCGAGATAAACACACGTGTCTAATATCTCGTATTTAGCAGGCTGTACATCTCACTTAGACTTCACTTCTTACAAATTACTGTTGTCTGTTCATATCTTCCAATCCTTTGATCTTCCCTACATTCTTAATACTTACTCAAATGGCAACTATCACTCACAACTCTTTGTCTGTTGAGTTTGATGCGATTTACAGGGCTGAAGATCCAGAAATGGTATCAATGTTCAAATCTTTGGAATCCTCAGCATTAAGGAATTTTCTGGAATGTGGTACGGTGGTTTACGAGTCGGAGATTAGAGAACTATTCGCCAATGCTGTTTCTCACAAGACGTACATTTCTACTTCTGTCAAGGGCAAATTCATAGGCTTTGATTTTGAGTGTTTTTAACTGTAATTTCTTTCCATTTTCTGTACTTTTTCCTGGATGATATTATGCTTTTTGGTGTTTATTCATTTGTTTCAGGAAAATAGATCGGAAGTGGAAGAAATGAGCTAATATGAAGATAACGGGCGAAATCGAGGCGAGAAAGAACCAAAATTGAGGAAATGAGATTTTCGGAATCTCGATCGATCGAGATTTACTCTCGATCGATCTAGCCAGGCAGAGAGTTGAGCATCAAAGAATTTCAAGTCTCGATCGATCGGTACAAATTTCCGATCGATCGAGCGAGGCAGTGACTCCAGAGCAAATTTTATTAAAGTCTCGATCGATCGGTGGAAAATCTCGATCGATCGAGCGAGACAGTGAGTTTCAAAAGCTGGCATGAACAGTGCACCGATCGATCGGTAGCAAATCTCGATCGACCGAGACGCGAAATCCTGAAGATTTTATTTTCCTTTTTTATCGTGATGTTGGAGGTTTTAAGCGGGAATTGATTCATTCCAAGAGAAGCAGGGGAAGATCAGACGAAATTTCGAGAGAAAAGAAGAGCCCTAGCCGCCGCCTAGTCGCCGCCAAGGAGATCCGTTCTTCCGGTTCTTCGCCCGAGCCAAAGCCAATCAATTTCGGAGTGCAAGGAAGGAGCAAGAGAAGAGATTTCGGTGCTACGCACGGATTCATTCCGCCGTTTATCGTATTTCTAGACTTTAATCTATTTCATATTAATTTTCAATTGATGTTTTTGAGGTCGAGAGACGATTAAACTTCTTTTGTATTTGATTTGAAACAATTCTAGTTTATTTTATTGAGATTTAGTATCATTGTGTTTCATATATTGATTCAATTGTGTTTGAGTGTATTGATGTCTATTGTTCATGATTTAATCGATTGTTAAGATCAAAGCCTAGCTAACTTTGATTGATTTTGAGAGTTATAACCGAGATCGAGAGATAACGTTGTAACACGCTATTTTAATTCATGAAGTATGTTATGATTGAGATCGAGAGATGATATCGCATACGTGAGAACTTGGAATCGAGAGATTTAGAGTTATAAGGTTTTGATAATTTATGCAACTTTGAATTAGTAAATAGGTGCACGAGAGTGACTTATTCTAATTTATTGTTAGTTTCTTTACAGCTCGAGAGAGTGTATTGAATAATAGCGAAAACCTTTCATCCTTAGAATCAAGTGGTTGATAATTTGCTTATTCAAATGAATCATTAAAGATAACACAGTTGAACGAAGAGCTTGATAAATTTCTTGAGCAACTTACCTTCGCATATCCGGAACCATTCATTTTATTGTTTCTTGTTTGAGTTTCATTTCTTAGTTTAAGTTTGCTTTAGATAATCACACTTTGTTAATTGTAGGCTAAATATAATCTTATTAATCTTATTTGGTACTTATACGATAGTCCCTGTGGATTCGACAACCCGTACTTAATTTTCACTATACTAAAACTTGACAACCGTGCACTTGCGGTAGAATCGCTTCACACTAATCTTTGAAATAAATCTTTTGTTTTAAAATAAAGTGGTCAAGTTTTTGGCGCCGTTGCCGGGGACTAATCTGTATAATATCATACAAGATTAGTTAATTGTAATTTAGCCAATTCTTTTATTATTGCGTTTTTGTTTTTCTTTTCTTTGTTTTCTTTTGTTGATCTTTGTTAATAACTTTGTGTATTTTGTTGTCTCCTTTTGTCTATTTTGTACAGGAATCGTTTCTCTAGTGCATGCTCAGAAGAGAGGAGCCCATTCTCGAGCCTTTCGATCCGGAGATAGAAAGAACCCTACTTAGGCGATTACGAGAAGCTCGAGCGATGGCTGATAATAACGAAGCACAGAACCCTAGATCAATGATGGACTTTGCGCAACCGGCATTTCATGGATCGTTGTCTAGTATTACGAGGCCAACGATTCAAGCGAACAATTTTGAGATCAAGCCGGCAATCATACAAATGATTCAGCACTCGGTTATGTTTGGGGGAGCAGCTACGGATGATCCGAATAATCACATCTCCAACTTTTTGGAGATTTGTGACACATTCAAACATAATGGCGTCTCTGACGACGCCATCAGGTTAAGACTTTTCCCCTTTTCATTACGAGACAAAGCTAAGGCATGGTTGAATTCACTACCTGTAGGTTCTATAACAACATGGGAGGGGATGACAAAGGCGTTTTTGTCAAAGTACTTTCCCCCTTCCAAGATGGCAAAGATGCGGAACGATATCACAACTTTTGGGCAGTTTGACCCCGAGACGTTATATGAAGCGTGGGATCGTTTTAAGGAGTTGTTGAGGAGATGCCCACACCATGGTCTACCCATATGGCTGCAGGTACAAACGTTCTATAATGGTTTATTTTCTTCTAACCGTTCCATGATTGATGCAGCATCTGGGGGATCAATAATGAGAAAGACGCCTGGAAGAAGCATATAGCTTGTTGGAGGAAATGGCGTGCAACAGCTACCAATGGCAATCCGAGAGGAGCACGCCACAGAAACCAATGGGAGTCCATCAAGTGGACGAGATCACTGCTCTTTCGGCTCAATTAGAAGCCATGAACCGGAAGATAGACAGCATGGGAGCAGCAGCGATGCACGCTCAAGCGATCTTCTGTGAGCTGTGTGGAGGCGGTCATCCTAGCATCGAGTGTCAGGAAGGTAACCAGTTTAACCAATCTGTTGAGGCTGTGAATTTTGTAGGTAACAGGCCACCCAACAGTCCGTACTCAAACTCATACAACCCGGGGTGGAGGAATCATAACAATTTTAGGTGGTCCAACAAAGAGAAAGTGTTAACTCCACAGCTACAACCGGGAGGATCGAATAAGCTGAGTATGGAAGAGTTAATAGCCAAGTTCATAGCATCAACTGAATCCAGGATGACAACCCAGGATGCATCAATAAAGAACTTGGAAGTGCAAGTGGGTAAGCTCGCATCATTAATTTCAGGAAAAACGCAGGGCACAATCTCAATTGGAACAGTGAAGAATTGACCGCTTTATTTTTAAACAAAAGATATTTCAAAGAATGGTTTGAAGCGATTCTACCGCAAGTGCACGGTTGTCAAGTTTTAGTATAGTGAAAATTAAGTACAGGTTGTCGAATCCACAGGGACTAACGTATAAGTACCAAATAAGATTAATAAAATTATATTTAGCCTACGATTTAAGAAGTTTGATTAACTAGAGTTGAATTAAACTAAAGAATAAAGATTAAACTAGAAATAATGAACAGAATGGTTCCGGAAATGCAAAGGTAAGTTACTCGAGAAAATTACCGAGCTCGTCGTTCAATTATGTTATCTCTAATGATTCAATGGAATTCTCAAATTATCAACCAATTGATTTTAAAGGTGAAAGGTTTTCACTATTATTCGATACACTCTCTCGAGCTGTAAAGAAACTAACGATAAACTAGAATAAGTCACTCTCGTGCACCTATTTACTAATTCAAAGTTGCATAAATTATCAAAACCTTATAACTCTAAATCTCTCGATTCCAAGTTCTCACATATGCGATATCATCTCTCGATCTCAATCGTGACATACATCATAAATTAATGGAGCGTGTTACAACGTTATCTCTCGATCTCGGCTGTAACCCTCAAATTCAATCAAAGCTAGCTAGACTTTGATCTACACATGCAATTAATTTATGAACAATAACAATCAATGCACTCAAGTACCAATGAATCAATATATCAAACACAACGAAATTAAAACTCAATAATATAAACTAAATTTAATTCAAATCAAATACATAAGAGTTTTATTGTCTCTCGACCTCTAAAACATCAAATGAAATTGAAAATCAAATAAATTAAAGTTCAGAAATACGATAAACGATGGATGAATCCGTGCGTTGCACCGTGATTTCTTCTCTCGTTCCTTCCTTGCACTCCGGATAGATTGGCTTTGACTCGGACGAAGAACGGAGATTGGATCTCCTTGTTCCGGCGTTGGGCGGCGGCTTGGGCGGCTCTCCTTGACCTAAAAATCGTCTCCAAATGGTCTGATATCGTCTGTTTTTTTTAAATGGATCAAGCCTCCCGCTTAAAAGCCCCACAATCACGATAAATAAGGAAAATAAAATCTTCAGGATTTTTGCGTCTCGATCGATCGGAAGGTTTTCTCGATCGATCGGCGCACTGTTCATGCCAGCTTTTGAATCTCACTGTCTCGCTCGATCGATCGAGATTTTGCACCGATCGATCGAGAATTTGAAAAAATCAGCTCCGAAGTTACTGCCTCGCTCGATCGATCGAGATTTCTACCGATCGATCGAGTCTTCAAAAAATCTGATTCTCACTTTCTGCCTGGCTCGATCGATCGAGAGTAAATCTCGATCGATCGAGATTCCGAAAATTTCATTTCCTCAATTTTTGTTCTTTCACGCCTTGATTTCGCCCGTTATCTTCATATAAGCTCATTTCTTCCACTTACGATCCATTTTCCTGAAACAAACGAATAAACACCAAAAAGCATAATATCATCCAGGAAAAAGAACGGAAAGTAGGAAGAATTTACAGTTAAAAACACTCAAAATCTAAGCCTATCAACTCCCCCAAACTTAGACTTGATCGTCCTCGAGCAAGCAATAAGCTCAAAAAGAAAAGTTAAACTCGATACTAAGCATGAATCATCTTTACAACATACGTAACATCTCAGAAATCCTACTTACACATCAATAGAAGTCCTTCAACACTTAACAAGAAGCAATTTCCCCTAAGTTAAACAATACATCGCAACATCGGAACATGCGTGTGTACTATTATCAAACATGAGTTACATACATATCTTTAAAATCAACATGTGCCATATCAACTCCTAGTCAAGATTACTTTGAATTACTCTACAAATTTACTATCCAGCACTTCTCCACTAATGTAATTATTCCCTAGACTTGGATCAACAGGACTTTAAAAGCTTTTAACGTTAGGCCTTTTGGTGTCGGCTTCAAAGAAAAGGTAGGATGAATTCAAAGAAGAGAGTATAACAGAATCAGTTCAAAATCTTCTCATATAATCATTGAGCTTCACTTCACATTTTCTAGCCTTGACCACTTTGGGTCTTATTTAACTTTTCTTTTCAAGGCTTTTTCTCTACATCTTTTCTTTTTCTTTGCTCATTCTTTTGTTCATTTCATTTTTTTTTTCACAATGAACTTCTCAACATATAACAATTTAATGCAATGAATGAGATTCATTATACTCTCCTAGGGATGGATGAAATTGTTCTTTTAGGCTCAAACCAAGGTGGGTATAATGAGTTTGCCAAATATGCCGAATGGGGGTCTAATCATATGCAATGCATATTCCATTCTTTTTCAATAAGGCTCAAAAAGGGACACTAAGGAATAATGTATAACAGGTAGGCTTGAAAGGCTCAAACGGTCCAAAGATCGCCTAAATCATCTCCAAGTCTAGTTCCTAATTATAAATTTCGCCTCAAAGTGCTTTCACTAAACTGTAAAGTTATCTAAGATACTCAAGACTCATCATAGTTAACACAAGTTTTCAATTTAATCAATACATACTTCACTCAATCATGACTCAATAAGTGCTCAAATTATTCCTCAGTTTTGACATGTAGTTAACAAAGGAAATATACAAACAAGTTAAGCATTTCCATGGCTCCTATCTAGATGAGGATTAATTTCATCATGTATTACCGTTGCAATTCCAACTCATCAATTCTCAAGAATAACTCAATCACTAAAAAATTTTTTTTTTGCTGGTAATTCTCAAGGACGAATTAGTCTCAACATCATGCAGTCATGCTAGGAAAAGAAACAAGACAAGTAGCAATATGTGCAAAAGCAAGATATATACAAATACTCAAAAACCCCCCCAAACTTAGCATGTGAATTGCCCTCAATGAACAAGAAAAATAAATGCAAAGGCAAAGACACATACCATGACGACGATCGTCACTGATTGTCGTCCTCATCATGCTCCGGAGGGGGGACTGGGTAGTGGTGCTCCTCGACACACATGGATCCATACTGCAAAACAAAAGTAAACAAAATAACAAAATCAATAAAACTAAACTAAAGAAAAGAAAAAGAAACAAAAGGAATAAAATAAAAAAAAAAATAATTCTTGATTTATAGTCCCAAGCTGGACTATCATCTCCTCTTTCTTAGTCGTCAAGATAGACTATAGAGGTAACCGTTTGGACTTCATTGCTCATGTGGTAATGCTTTAAGCGCTGCCCATTCACTGTAAATGTTCCCCTGCTAGGATCAGTAACTTCAATTGCACCAGAGGGATAGATTTTTGCAATGGTGAATGGTCCGGACCAACGAGAGCGTAGTTTGCCTGGGAAGAGTCGCAATCTGGAGTTGAACAAGAGTACAACATCTCCTACCTTGAATTCCCTTTGTTGTATACGCGAATCATGCCACTTCTTAGTTTTCTCTTTGTAAATCTTGGCATTCTCATATGCTTGATTCCTGAATTCTTCCATCTCATTCAATTGTAGAAGACGCTTCTCACCTACAGCCTGACAGTCAAAGTTCAACCATTTAATAGCCCAATATGCTTTATGTTCAAGTTCAACAGGGAGGTGACATGCCTTACCAAATACCAACTTATAAGGTGATGTGCCAATGGGTGTCTTAAAAGCAGTTCTATACGCCCATAGTGCATCATCTAAGCGTAAGGACCAATCCTTTCGGCTTAGAGTCACTGTCTTTTCTAAGATCCTCTTCAACTCTTGATTTGAAACCTCTACTTGCCCACTGGTTTGTGGATGATAAGGTGAAGACACTTTGTGGGTGACACCATATTTACTCAAAAGTTTTTCAAATTGTTTGTTACGAAAATGGGTGCCACCATCACTAATGATTGCTCGAGGGGTGCCAAAACGAGTAAAAAAATTTCTTTTCAAAAATTGTACAACCACTCGAGCATCATTAGTGCGCAAAGCTTCCGCCTCTACCCACTTTGACACATAATCTACTGCAACAAGTATGTATTTATTTGAACAAGAGCTTGGGAAAGGTCCCATGAAATCTATTCCCCACACATCAAAAATTTCACATTCAAGCATATTGATCAATGGTAATTCATTCCTCCTAGAAATATTTCCGACCCTCTGACATCTATCACATGAAGAGACATACCTGAATGTATCCTTATACAGCGTTGGCCAATAAAATCCAGAAGCAAGTACCTTAGCCGCTGTTTTAGTAGCTCCAAAATGCCCACCAGCATCCCCATCATGACATTTCTGCAAAATATCCTGTATCTCCTCCTTGGGGACACAACGCCTTATGATGTTGTCTGCACAGACTTTAAACAAGTATGGTTCCTCCCACAACAGATGTTTAACCTCAGAAAAGAATTTTTTCTTTTGATAAAAAGTCAGATTTTGTGGGAGGATACCACTAACAATATAGTTTGCATACTGTGCATACCAAGGTAACAATTCAGCACTAAATAATTGCTCATCAGGGAAATTCTCATTAATCTCAACTACCTCATTGTCAATTGTATCAGTCATGTTCTCAATTCGCGATAAATGATCTGCAACCACATTTTCAACACCTTTCTTATCTCTTATCTCTAAGTCAAATTCTTGCAATAATAAAATCCACCTAATCAAGCGTGGTTTGGCATCTTTCTTTGCAAGTAAGTACTTAAGTGCAGCGTGGTCAGTGTACACAATAACTTTAGCAAGACATAGGTAGGAGTGAAACTTATCAAAAGCAAAAACTATGGCTAGAAGCTCTTTTTCAGTGGTGGCATAGTTAAGTTGTGCTTCATTCAAAGTGCGACTAGCATAGTAAATTGTATGAAATACCTTGTTCCTCCTTTGACCTAAAACTGCTCCTACCGCAGTGTCACTCACGTCACACATTAGTTCAAAAGGTAACTCCCAATCAGGTGCGACCAATACTGGTGCAGTTACCAATTTCTCTTTGAGTGCCTCGAACGCCTGCATACAATCAAAGTCGAATTCATAAGATGCATCTTTAGTTAACAAATGAGATAAAGGTTTAGAAATTTTTGAAAAGTCCTTAATGAAACGTCGATAAAATCCTGCATGTCCTAAAAAACTTCGGATTCCTTTCACTGTTGTCGGCGGTGGTAATTGTTGTATCACTTGAATTTTAGCCCGATCCACTTCAATACCCTTTTCAGATATCTTGTGTCCCAAGACTATTCCTTCTTGGACCATAAAGTGACACTTCTCCCAATTTAGTACAAGATTTGTTTCTTCACACCTTGCCAATACCAAAGTCAAGTTAGCTAAACATATATCAAAAGAAGAACCAAACACAGAAAAATCATCCATGAATACTTCTAGGAACTTCTCTATCATGTCATGAAATATAGCCACCATACATCTTTGAAAGGTAGCAGGTGCATTACATAATCCAAATGGCATTCGTCGGAATGCAAATGTGCCATAAGGACAAGTGACGGTGGTCTTCTCTTGATCCTCAGGCGTAATAGCAATTTGGTTATATCCCGAATATCCATCTAGAAAGCAATAAAAATCATACCCTGCTAACCTTTCTACCATCTGATCAATGAAGGGAAGGGGGAAATGGTCTTTACGAGTGGAATCATTTAACCTCCTATAATCAATACACACTCTCCACCCTGTGACTGTTCTTGTGGGTATTAACTCATTATTCTCATTAGGGACAACAGTAATACCTCCCTTCTTTGGTACACATTGAATAGGACTTACCCATGAGCTATCAGAAATAGGATAGATAATACATGCGTCCATAAGCTTAATCACCTCAGCTTTGACTACCTCTTGCATTTTTGGATTAAGACGACGTTGAGGTTGAACCACGGCCTTGAATGTGTCCTCCATGAGAATTTTATGCATGCATACCGATGGGCTAATTCCTTTGATATCCGATATCTTCCATCCAAATGCTTTCTTATGCGCCTGAAGGACTTTCAGAAGCTTTTCCTCATTATCACCTGTCAAAGACGAAGAAATAATGATTGGTAAAGATTTTTCAGCATCTAGGAAAATATACTTAAGATGTGATGGAAGAGGTTTGAGTTCAAGATTAGGTGACTCTTCAATTGATGGCTTTTGAGGTTTAATATCTCTTTTTCCCAACTCTCCAAGATTCTCAGTGGCTCGCTTCATGTATGGGCTGGTGTTGTTCGTAAAAGCTATATTTTCAATATCTTCTTTGCAATGTTGCTCATCAGCTTCCACTAGACATGCTTCCATGTTATCCTTGAATGTATCTTGCAGCAAATCATCTGTCAGAATATCAATGATATCTATACTGAAACACATGTTTTCGTCGTGTGGATGTTTAAGTGCTTTGAAAACATTAAAAGTAACTTGATCCTCCCATACTCGGAGGACCAACTTCCCTTGTTGTACATCGATTATTGCTTTTCCCGTTGCTAAGAATGGTCGACCCAAAATCAGTGGTGTTTCTGAATCTGCTTCCATATCAAGTACCAGAAAATCAACGGGAAAGATGAATTTATCCACTTTGACCAAAACGTCTTCGATGATACCCCTGGGGTATGTGATGGATCGATCTGCCAATGGTAGTGAAACCTTAGTAGGTTTTGGCTCTCCTAGCCCCAACTTCCTGAAAATAGAAAATGGCATTAAATTTATACTAGCACCCAAATCACACAATGACTTTGTAAAAGATACTGATCCTATAGTGCATGGTATAGTAAAACTCCCTGGGTCTTTTAACTTTGGAGGCATTTTATTTTGCACAATTGCTGAGCACTCCTCCGTCAAACTTACCGTCTCATATTCGCCCAACTTTCGCTTATTCGACAAGATTTCCTTCAAAAACTTAGCATAACTAGGCATTTGAAGTAAAGCATCAGCAAATGGAATATTAATATGTAATTTCTTAAAAACTTCAAGAAATTTACCAAATTCTGCGTCCATCTTAGCTTTTTTCAATGCTGCGGGAAATTGGGGAGGAATTACTATCCTATCAATGTGTGTGATCGGTGTAGTGTTAGAATTCTTACCTTTCTCTGTTGCCTTTTTCTCAGTCACATCCTTGCTTTCAGATGTCTCTCCATGACTCTCTTCAGCTTCAGCTTGCGGTCTTAACTCTTTTCCACTTCTTAACTCAATGGCCTTTGCTTGCTCATTTTGATTCTTCACTGTTCCAATTGAGATTGTGCCCTGCGTTTTTCCTGAAATTAATGATGCGAGCTTACCCACTTGCACTTCCAAGTTCTTTATTGCTGCATCTTGGGTTGTCATCCTGGATTCAGTTGATGCTATGAACTTGGCTATTAACTCTTCCATACTCAGCTTATTCGATCCTCCCGGTTGTAGCTGTGGAGTTAACACTTTCTCTTTGTTGGACCACCTAATATTGTTATGATTTCTCCACCCCGGGTTGTATGAGTTTGAGTACAGACTGTTGGGTGGCCTGTTACCTACAAAATTAACAGCTTCAACAGATTGGTTAAATTGATTACATGCCTGGCACTCGATGCTAGGATGACCGCCTCCACACAGCTCACAGAAAATAGTTTGGGCCTGCATTGCTGCTGTTCCCATGCTGTCTATCTTCCGGTTCATGGCTTCTAATTGAGCCGAAAGAGCAGTGATCTCGTCCACTTGATGGACTCCCATTGGTTTCTGTGGCGTGCTCCTCTCTGATTGCCACTGATAACTGTTGCACGCCATTTCCTCCAACAAGCTATATGCCTCTTCCGGCGTCTTTCTCATTATGGATCCCCCAGATGCTGCATCAATCATTGAACGGTTAGCAGAAAATAAACCGTTATAGAACGTTTGTACCTACAGCCATATGGGTAGACCATGGTGTGGGCATCTCCTCAACAACTCTTTAAAACGATCCCACGCTTCATACAAAGTCTTGGGGTCAAACTGACCAAAAGTCGTGATATCGTTCCGCATCTTTGCCGTCTTGGAAGGGGGAAAGTACTTTGACAAAAACGCCTTTGTCATCCCCTCCCATGTTGTTATAGAACCTGCAGGTAAAGAATTCAACCATGCCTTAGCTTTGTCTCGTAATGAAAAGGGGAAAAGTCTTAACCTGATGGCGTCGTCAGAGACGCCATTGTGTTTGAATGTATCACAAATCTCCAAAAAGTTGGAGATGTGATTATTCGGATCATCTGTAGCTGCTCCCCCGAACATAACCGAGTGCTGAATCATTTGTATGATTGCCGGCTTGATCTCAAAATTGTTTGCTTGAATCGTCGGCCTCGTAATACTCGACAACGATCCATGAAATGCTGGTTGCGCAAAGTCCATCATCGATCTAGGGTGCTGTGCTTCGTTATTCTCAGCCATTGCTCGAGCTTCTCGTAATCGCCTAAGTAAAGTTCTTTCTATCTCTGGATCGAAAGGCTCGAGAATGGGCTCCTCTCTTCTGAGCATGCACTAGAGAAACGGTTCCTGTACAAAATAGACAAAAGGAGACAACAAAATACACAAAGTTATTCACAAAGATCAACAAAAGAAAACAAAGAAAATAAAAACACAAATGCAATAATAAAAGAATTGGCTAAATTACAATTAACTAATCTCGTATGATATTATACAGATTAGTCCCCGGCAACGGAGCCAAAAACTTGACCGCTTTATTTTTAAACAAAAGATATTTCAAAGAATGGTTTGAAGCGATTCTACCGCAAGTCCACGGTTGTCAAGTTTTAGTATAGTGAAAATTAAGTACAGGTTGTCGAATCCACATGGACTAACGTATAAGTACCAAATAAGATTAATAAAATTATATTTAGCCTACGATTTAAGAAGTTTGATTAACTAGAGCTGAATTAAACTAAAGAATAAAGATTAAACTAGAAATAATGAACATAATGGTTCCGGAAATGCAAAGGTAAGTTACTCGAGAAAATTACCGAGCTCGTCGTTCAATTATGTTATCTCTAATGATTCAATGGAATTCTCAAATTATCAACCAATTGATTTTAAAGGTGAAAGGTTTTCACTATTATTCGATACACTCTCTCGAGCTGTAAAGAAACTAACGATAAACTAGAATAAGTCACTCTCGTGCACCTATTTACTAATTCAAAGTTGCATAAATTATCAAAACCTTATAACTCTAAATCTCTCGATTCCAAGTTCTCACATATGCGATATCATCTCTCGATCTCAATCGTGACATACATCATAAATTAATGGAGCGTGTTACAACGTTATCTCTCGATCTCGGCTGTAACCCTCAAATTCAATCAAAGCTAGCTAGACTTTGATCTACACATGCAATTAATTTATGAACAATAACAATCAATGCACTCAAGTACCAATGAATCAATATATCAAACACACGAAATTAAAACTCAATAATATAAACTAAATTTAATTCAAATCAAATACATAAGAGTTTTATTGTCTCTCGACCTCTAAAACATCAAATGAAATTGAAAATCAAATAAATTAAAGTTCAGAAATACGATAAACGATGGATGAATCCGTGCGTTGCACCGTGATTTCTTCTCTCGTTCCTTCCTTGCACTCCGGAATAGATTGGCTTTGACTCGGACGAAGAACGGAGATTGGATCTCCTTGTTCCGGCGTTGGGCGGCGGCTTGGGCGGCTCTCCTTGACCTAAAAATCGTCTCCAAATGGTCTGATATCGTCTGTTTTTTTTAAATGGATCAAGCCTCCCGCTTAAAAGCCCCACAATCACGATAAATAAGGAAAATAAAATCTTCAGGATTTTTGCGTCTCGATCGATCGGAAGGTTTTCTCGATCGATCGGCGCACTGTTCATGCCAGCTTTTGAATCTCACTGTCTCGCTCGATCGATCGAGATTTTGCACCGATCGATCGAGAATTTGAAAAAATCAGCTCCGAAGTTACTGCCTCGCTCGATCGATCGAGATTTCTACCGATCGATCGAGTCTTCAAAAAATCTGATTCTCACTTTCTGCCTGGCTCGATCGATCGAGAGTAAATCTCGATCGATCGAGATTCCGAAAATTTCATTTCCTCAATTTTTGTTCTTTCACGCCTTGATTTCGCCCGTTATCTTCATATAAGCTCATTTCTTCCACTTACGATCCATTTTCCTGAAACAAACGAATAAACACCAAAAAGCATAATATCATCCAGGAAAAAGAACGGAAAGTAGGAAGAATTTACAGTTAAAAACACTCAAAATCTAAGCCTATCAACTCCCCCAAACTTAGACTTGATCGTCCTCGAGCAAGCAATAAGCTCAAAAAGAAAAGTTAAACTCGATACTAAGCATGAATCATCTTTACAACATACGTAACATCTCAGAAATCCTACTTACACATCAATAGAAGTCCTTCAACACTTAACAAGAAGCAATTTCCCCTAAGTTAAACAATACATCGCAACATCGGAACATGCGTGTGTGCTATTATCAAACATGAGTTACATACATATCTTTAAAATCAACATGTGCCATATCAACTCCTAGTCAAGATTACTTTGAATTACTCTACAAATTTACTATCCAGCACTTCTCCACTAATGTAATTATTCCCTAGATGCATCTTATGAATTCGATTAAGGACTTTTCAATAATTTCTAAACCTTTATCTCATTTGTTAACTAAAGATGCATCTTATGAATTCGATTCTGATTGTATGCAGGCGTTCGAGGCACTCAAAGAGAAATTGGTAACTGCACCAGTATTGGTCGCACCTGATTGGGAGTTACCTTTTGAACTAATGTGTGACGCCAGTGACACCTGCGGTAGGAGCAGTCTTAGGTCAAAGGAGGAACAAGGTATTTCATACAATTTACTATGCTAGTCGCACTTTGAATGAAGCACAACTTAACTATGCCACCACTGAAAAAGAGCTACTAGCCATAGTTTTTGCTTTTGATAAGTTTCACCTACCTATGTCTTGCTAAAGTTATTGTGTACACTAACCACGCTGCACTTAAATACTTACTTGCAAAGAAAGATGCCAAACCACGCTTGATTAGGTGGATTTTATTATTTCAAGAATTTGACTTAGAGATAAGAGATAAGAAAGGTGTTGAAAATGTGGTTGCAGATCATTTATCGCGAATTGAGAACATGACTGATACAAGTGAAAATGAGGTAGTTGAGATTAATGAGAATTTCCCTGATGAGCAATTATTTAGTGCTGAATTGTTACCTTGGTATGCACAGTATGCAAACTATATTGTTAGTGGTATCCTCCCACAAAATCTGACTTTTTATCAAAAGAAAAAATTCTTTTCTGAGGTTAAACATCTGTTGTGGGAGGAACCATACTTGTTTAAAGTCTGCGCAGACAACATCATAAGGCGTTGTGTCCCCAAGGAGGAGATACAGGATATTTTGCAGAAATGTCATGATGGGGATGCTGGTGGACATTTTGGAGCTACTAAAACAGCGGCTAAGGTACTTGCTTCTGGATTTTATTGGCCAACGCTGTATAAGGATACATTCAGGTATGTCTCTTCATGTGATAGATGTCAGAGGGTCGGAAATATTTCTAGGAGGAATGAATTACCATTGATCAATATGCTTGAATGTGAAATTTTTGATGTGTGGGGAATAGATTTCATGGGACCTTTCCCAAGCTCTTGTTCAAATAAATACATACTTGTTGCAGTAGATTATGTGTCAAAGTGGGTAGAGGCGGAAGCTTTGCGCACTAATGATGCTCGAGTGGTTGTACAATTTTTGAAAAGAAATTTTTTTACTCGTTTTGGCACCCCTCGAGCAATCATTAGTGATGGTGGCACCCATTTTCGTAACAAACAATTTGAAAAACTTTTGAGTAAATATGGTGTCACCCACAAAGTGTCTTCACCTTATCATCCACAAACCAGTGGGCAAGTAGAGGTTTCAAATCAAGAGTTGAAGAGGATCTTAGAAAAGACAGTGACTCTAAGCCGAAAGGATTGGTCCTTACGCTTAGATGATGCACTATGGGCGTATAGAACTGCTTTTAAGACACCCATTGGCACATCACCTTATAAGTTGGTATTTGGTAAGGCATGTCACCTCCCTGTTGAACTTGAACATAAAGCATATTGGGCTATTAAATGGTTGAACTTTGACTGTCAGGCTGTAGGTGAGAAGCGTCTTCTACAATTGAATGAGATGGAAGAATTCAGGAATCAAGCATATGAGAATGCCAAGATTTACAAAGAGAAAACTAAGAAGTGGCATGATTCGCGTATACAACAAAGGGAATTCAAGGTAGGAGATGTTGTACTCTTGTTCAACTCCAGATTGCGACTCTTCCCAGGCAAACTACGCTCTCGTTGGTCCGGACCATTCACCATTGCAAAAATCTATCCCTCTGGTGCAATTGAAGTTACTGATCCTAGCAGGGGAACATTTACAGTGAATGGGCAGCGCTTAAAGCATTACCACATGAGCAATGAAGTCCAAACGGTTACCTCTATAGTCTATCTTGACGACTAAGAAAGAGGAGATGACAGTCCAGCTTGGGACTATAAATCAAGAACTCTTTCTTATTCCCTTTGTTTCTTTTTCTTTTCTGTAGTTTAGTTTATTGATTTTGTTATTTTGTTTACTTTTGTTTTGCAGTATGAATCCATGTGTGTCAAGGAGCACCACTACCCAGTTCCCCCTCCGGAGCATGATGAGGACGACGATCAGTGACGATCGTCGTCATGGTATGTGTCTTTGCCTTTGCATTTATTTTTATTGTTCATTGAGGGCAATTCACATGCTAAGTTTGGGGGGGTTTTTGAGTATTTGTATATATATTGCTTTTGCACATTCTGCTACTTGTCTTGTTTCTTTTCCTAGCATGACTGCATGATGTTGAGACTGATTCATCCTTGAGCATTACCAACAAAATATTTTTTTAGTGATTGAGTTATTCTTGAGAATTGATGAGTTGGAATTGCAACGGTAATACATGATGAAATTAATCCTCATCTAGATAGGAGTCATGGAAATGCTTAACTTGTTTGTATATATCCTTTGTTAACTATATGTCAAAACTGAGGAATAATTTGAGCACTTATTGAGTCATGATTGAGTGAAGTATGTATTGATTTAAATTGAAAATTTGTGTTAACTGTGATGAGTCTTGAGTATCTTAGATAACTCTACAGTTTAGTTGAAAGCACTTTGAGGCGAAATTTATAATTAGGAACTAGACTTGGAGATGATTTAGGCGATCTTTGGACCGTTTGTGTCTTTCAAGCCTACCTGGTATACATTATCCCTTAGTGTCCCCTTTTGAGCCTTATTGAAAAAGAATGGTATATGCATTGCATATGATTAGACCCCCATTCAACATTCTTGACAAACTCATTATACCCACCTTGGTTTGAGCCTAAAAGAACAATTTTATCCATCCCTATGAGAGTATAATGAATCTCATTCATTGCATTAAATTGTTATATGTTGAGAAGTTCATTGTGAAAGAAATGAAATGAACGAAAGAATGAGCAAAGAAAAAAAAAAAAGAAAAGAAAAGTTGTAGAAAAAGCCTTGAAAAGAAAATTTAAATAAGACCCAAAGTGGCCAAGGCTAGAAAAGTTGAAGAGAAGCTCAAATAGTTGAACTGATTTTATTATACTCTCTTCTTTGAATTCATCCTACCTTTTCTTTGAAGCAGACACCAAAAGGCCTAACGTTATAAGCTTCTAAAGTCCTGTTGATCCAAGTCTAGGGAATAACTACATTAGTGGAGAAGTGCTGGATAGTAAATTTGTAGAGTAGTTCAAGTAATCTTGACTAGGAGTTGATATGGCACATTTTGATCTTAAAGATATGTACATTACTCATGTTTGACAATAGCACACACGTACGTTCCAATGTTGCGATGTATTGTTTAACTTAGGAGAAATTGCTTCTTGTTAAGTGTTGAATGACTTCTATTGATGTGTAAGTAGGATTTCTGAGATTTTACGTATGTTGTAAAGATGATTCATGCTTAGTATCGAGTTTAACTTTTCTTTTTGAACTTATTGCTTGCTCGAGGACGATCAAGTCTAAGTTTGGGGGAGTTGATAGGCTTTGATTTTGAGTGTTTTTAACTGTAATTTCTTTCCATTTTCCGTACTTTTTCCTGGATGATATTATGCTTTTTGGTGTTTATTCATTTGTTTCAGGAAAATAGATCGGAAGTGGAAGAAATGAGCTAATATGAAGATAACGGGCGAAATCGAGGCGAGAAAGAACCAAAATTGAGGAAATGAGATTTTCGGAATCTCGATCGATCGAGATTTACTCTCGATCGATCGAGCCAGGCAGAGAGTTGAGCATCAAAGAATTTCAAGTCTCGATCGATCGGTACAAATTTCTGATCGATCGAGCGAGGCAGTGACTCCAGAGCAAATTTTATTAAAGTCTCGATCGATCGGTGGAAAATCTCGATCGATCGAGCGAGACAGTGAGTTTCAAAAGCTGGCATGAACAGTGCACCGATCGATCGGTAGCAAATCTCGATCGATCGAGACGCGAAATCCTGAAGATTTTACTTTCCTTTTTTATCGTGATGTTGGAGGTTTTAAGCGGGAATTGATTCATTCCAAGAGAAGCAGGGGAAGATCAGACGAAATTTCGAGAGAAAAGAAGAGCCCTAGCCGCCGCCTAGTCGCCGCCAAGGAGATCCGTTCTTCCGGTTCTTCGCCCGAGCCAAAGCCAATCAATTCCGGAGTGCAAGGAAGGAGCAAGAGAAGAGATTTCGGTGCTACGCACGGATTCATTCCGCCGTTTATCGTATTTCTAGACTTTAATCTATTTCATATTAATTTTCAATTCATGTTTTTGAGGTCGAGAGACGATTAAACTTCTTTTGTATTTGATTTGAAACAATTCTAGTTTATTTTATTGAGATTTAGTATCATTGTGTTTCATATATTGATTCAATTGTGTTTGAGTGTATTGATGTCTATTGTTCATGATTTAATCGATTGTTAAGATCAAAGCCTAGCTAACTTTGATTGATTTTGAGAGTTATAACCGAGATCGAGAGATAACGTTGTAACACGCTCTTTTAATTCATGAAGTATGTTATGATTGAGATCGAGAGATGATATCGCATACGTGAGAACTTGGAATCGAGAGATTTAGAGTTATAAGGTTTTGATAATTTATGCAACTTTGAATTAGTAAATAGGTGCACGAGAGTGACTAATCTAATTTATTGTTAGTTTCTTTACAGCTCGAGAGAGTGTATTGAATAATAGCGAAAACCTTTCATCCTTAGAATCAATTGGTTGATAATTTGCTTATTCAAATGAATCATTAAAGATAACACAGTTGAACGAAGAGCTTGATAAATTTCTTGAGCAACTTACCTTCGCATATCCGGAACCATTCATTTTATTGTTTCTTGTTTGAGTTTCATTTCTTAGTTTAAGTTTGCTTTAGATAATCACACTTTGTTAATCGTAGGCTAAATATAATCTTATTAATCTTATTTGGTACTTATACGATAGTCCCTGTGGATTCGACAACCCGTACTTAATTTCACTATACTAAAACTTGACAACCGTGCACTTGCGGTAGAATCACTTCACACTAATCTTTGAAATAAATCTTTTGTTTAAAAATAAAGCGGTCACAAATCCATCGACATTTCTCAGACAACGCTGTCGAAGACCTTTGGACATCCTACCACCGGACTGTCCGATTTTGGTCACATCCCTCAGGCCACCCTTGAAAGTTTTCAGGGCCGAGTATCAATCATTGGCCAGAATCTGCAGCCATCTTTCAAGAAGAAAGAAATGATGTTTCACTTTCAAGTTTTATGTGATATCGTTGGCAAGCCACTGCTGGGAAAAGCTGGGAGCTATGATGCAGTAACCTCGGAGAAATTCAGAGCCAGTGACTGCTATTCATTCCGGACTGAAGATGAACTTGTCCGCTATCTTGTTTGGAGTTCTGCTGGAAACAGTTATTGCAGCACAACAGGCTGTCTGCTTCGCTGTTCCACTCAACAAGCTTTTGGAGACGATGGACATCGAGCCGGGGAAGCCATCAGCACTCAATCCCTTCAAGATCCTTAACCCCAAGGGGCTGGCATTACTCAAGTCCAAAGGTGCTCCACACACTCCTTCTGATCTGGTGGCTATGAAGATCGAAATTGGACAGGAACAGGCTGCTGAAAGAAAGACTAGAGTCAAGCGCAAACTGACAGTCCAGACTGACTCAGACGAAACTCAGTCTGTTTCTACTACTTCATCCCCAGCCAAACCTCTTCCAAAGAAGCCACGAACCCAGATCACCAAGCCACTGTCGACCTTAAATCCCAAACCCATATCCATCTTACCCTCAACAAAAGCCACCACTGCGTCCCAAGCTCCAACACCTAAAACCCAAGCTCCACAACAACCATCTAAAACTCAATCGTCCAAAGCTCCAACCACTGCACCCAGGGTCACCATCCGCGTCCCTCCACTATCCATGCGGTCAAGGGAATTGTTATAAAGAACTGGGTGACTAACACCCAATCAGGATTAAGCCATCGTCTACTGTTGGAAAAGGGAAAGTTGTCCTAACTGAGCCTGTCTTCTCCAAGCCAAAGTCCGCCGTGCAAACTGCAATTGACATTGCCATGGAAGATATAGAAGACAAAGTGAAGGAGCTTACTGTAGTATTTGACGAATGGGTCGAATACAGAACGGTCAACAACTTTGGTCTGTTCTTCGGCAAGCTCAAGCGGCTCCACAAAATGGAACAAGAAGTCCTGAAAGGGACAGAAACCGATGACGTGCGGATTGCAGTACATCACAAGGAGCTGTTCAGGGCCAATCACAGACTAAGGCTGGCAAATTTGCTTATCACAGCCAAAAAAGCGAATTTTGATGCCACCAGCCCGACTGCCAAGGATGACGGTGCTGTCATTGCTCAGCTGGAGATGAACATTCACACACTCCACATGGTTGTTTGCTTTCAACGTCAGCAGCTCAACATATCCACTCCAGTTCCCTGTCCAGATCACCCCACTGCAAGCAAGACTGTGGCAGAGCCAATCTTTGAGCCACCTATTTCTGAAACAGCGGAGCAGCCAATGACCAATGCTCCGTCTGCTGCAGAGACTGAGGCAATGGATGTCTTGTTGGATTCTCCAACGACTTCCATTCCGCTGGCATCTTCAGTCTCCCATATTCAGACTAGCCCACAAGACGCACCTCCAACAGTTGTCTTGCCAGATTCCGTCGATCCGGATCTAGTGGTGTCAACAATAGTTGCAGCTACAGAATGAGGAGCCTACTAGACCTATCACTCCTCCAGATCATTCTCATTCTGCAATTTGTGCAAGAATTCTCTACGGATTTAGTCAAATTGATCCGATCCGATATACACCAATCTGATGCATTCTAAACTCGTACCGATTGAGGCAGCACTTGATCTAACTGTGTCACATGTTGATCACTCCCCAGACCATCCCACTGATGAAGCCTCATCTCTTGCCAAGTCTCTTCAAAAACTCTCTGAGAACTGTCTCTTTCTCTCTCAACGAGTAAGAGAAGTTCATCAAAGTCAAAGGACCACACTTTTAGACTTTGAATCCTTCAGAGACAAGATGACGGCAAGCATCAGCGGTATTCAGCGTGGACTGAATGACTTGTTCTCTCAGCAAGCTTCATATAAGAACAGCCCGAGAAAAGAACAGATCGAGATGGCTACTAAAGTTAAAACCTCAGTTGCCAAATCCCTCCTTGCTCAAGACACTCGCCTGGATGCTATTTGCGCTCAGCTAACGCAGATCGTAGATTTCCTTCAGGAGATTGTTGCTGACAAAAAGGGGGAAAAGAAGAAGGATTTCAAGCCAGCTCAGCAGTCCTCAGCGAAGAAGAAGATGTATGTATGAGTCTGACATGTAAATGTATTCATCAGACTTATTAATAAATCAGAGTCTTTCAATCGCATATCTGAGTCCTATTAATTTATTTTGAATAATCGATATGAACTACAACTTACAGTGTTCATTTATTTTGAACGAAAAGATTTAATCGATCTGAAAGAATACCCTTCAAAGAATTAAAAGACTTTATAAGAGGGCATAGAAGCTAGGTTTTGTCATCATCAAAAAGGGTGAATTTGTTAGTTCCGGATTTTAAAGATGACAAAACAGATCAGACGGACCGAGCCATGAAACCATGTCAAAATAGATCAGACCGATATAGTCTATCGCAAAATTAGGACGGATCGATGCAAACCAGTCTGACCAGATCGAAGCACAGATCAGCTCAATAAAGGTCAGATCAGAGCAAACAAAGTTAAATAAGCTTCGTTCTTCAGTCCGAATTATTTATTGAAGCATTTAATGATGCAATTAATGTTGAAAAAGACCAAGGACTGAAGATTACCTTAAAAGGTAAGTAGACAAATGAGAGTCTAACTGACAAACGCCGAAAGCACAGACCAGAAGGGAAAGTGCCTAATAGAATAAGACTGAAGCTTGTTCAGAGAATGAACAGAGTCAAGAGTTGCACAGAAAAGGAAATAGTGTCGTTGGTATAAACGACTATATAAGAATGCAACTAGAGTACTCGAAGACAGACGACTACTAATCAATCAAGAAACAAAAACAACACAAGCTTACAAGTCAAGACGTTCTTGAGCAGAACCGTTACTGAAATATATTTATCTTACCAGTCTGCTCAAAGTTTTCATAAGCACAGCCTATTATAATATTGATCATCAAAGGATCATTTTGTGCATAGATAAATTCACTCTGTCTTCTGTATTTGTACTAAAATAGAAGAGTGGGATTCAATTGTAACTGTCAGACAGATTGTGGCTGAACAGATCGAGAGACTAGGAGTTTCAGTCTGGTAGTGGGGTAAATCTAGCTGAATCGGGGTTGTACAAGTAGTTGTATTACTCAAAGTCTTCTAGTGAATCCTTCCTTGATTGGAAGAAGGGGAGACATAGAAGGATTTGCCTTCGAACTTCCAGAAACACATCTTGTCTATTTACATTCTACATTGCGTTACACTCTATAAGCCATCAAACCGTTCTTACTAGTCAAGAACAGGCCGTTTCCGCACTCTCATATTCAGTGGTCTGTTCTGCCTAAATGTTGATTACGAAATAAATTTCACTCACTAACCTGAGAGAAATCATTAAGGATTAATTTTAAAGGAGTGTTCATTCACCCCCCCTATAAACTCTCCAGTCCGATCCTAACAGAGAACTAATAGTACAAGGGTACGTAGATGCAGACTATGGAGGTGATGTCGATCACCGAAGAAGCACGGGTTTTAAATTCATTGTTGGAACTACAGCTGTTAGTTGGAAGTCGCATATACAAAAGATTGTAGATTTATCAACAACAAAGGCTGAGTATGTTGCAGTGACATAAGCCAGTAAAGAACTTATATGGCTTCAAGGATTTTAATAGAGCTGGGATTCAACCAGGAGAAGAATGTTTTGTATAGTGATAAGCAGAGTGCGATACATATAGCAAAGAATTCAGCATTCCACTCTAGAACAAAACCCATTTGTCTCCGTTATCACTTAATCAGGTCTCCACTTGAAGATAATGTGCTAAATTAGAGAAGATTCAAGGAAGTAAAAATCCAGTAGATATGTTAACGAATGTAGTGATCATTGATAAACTGAAGTTGTGCTCAACTTCAGTTGGCTTGCTGGATTAACAGACCAAAAAATGCTGCTGCATTGATCGAGATGTGAAGACAGATTGAGATCTGTATTCAAGTGGGAGATTGTTAATCAAAGCCAAAAAGCTGACAAAAAGAAAAGAAAAACGCGTGAAGATATTTGGCCATACACGTGAAGATTTTTTGGCCAAAAACGTGAAGAATCTCTATAAATAGAGGTGTGATTTATTCAGCAAAATACACCCCCAAAAATTGTAGAAAACAAAAATACAACACAGAGTGCAATCAAAGTAAAAATACTAGTGAGAGAAAATTAGTGCGTAATTTTCTGAGTGTCTTTTAGATTGGGTGTTGTTAGTGTATGTAAACACTTGTATATTTTCTTCAGTAAAAGATCTGCAGCAGCCCCGTGGACGTAGGCTTCTTTTTGCCGAACCATGTAAATCTTGTTTGTTTGTATTCTGCATTTATTTTTTGCCCCCACATATCTGACGAAAGAAAATATGGCAGTTTTTTCTTAACATTTCTTACACAAGAAGTTGCTTTGATTCCAAGTATCAATCGCACCTTTTTTTGGGTGTCGGTTTCATCATTTTTCAATGGTAGGAGCATCTTCCTTACAACCTTGCCAAGCCCAAGGTAGTCAAGTAGAAGAGCATTTTCTGTTGCCAGCGTTTGAAGTTGTTTTCGTTGAACTTCTTGGGCCTTTCATCCTGATAAACATAACTTATTGCTGCAGTTGATGACGCCATTTGTTACTAGCAATATCGTTTCAAGATTGTCGGGTAAGTTCTCTGGATGTATCTTTGGGTATAGCAAGGAAATATAACAAATGAATTTTATTGTTGTCCTTGAAACGATATTATCCCACTATGGTGCTCACAGTTCAGTGACATTTCGTTTCCCAAGATACAATGACTACGATTTGTGATAGAAGCACTTCAAATCACGAATCCACAAAGCACTAATGTTTAAAGGCACTCAAACTTTGAACAGGAAAGATGAACAATATGCACATATTTTGCTCTTTAAATATGATGTTATACTCGTTTAAATCCAAGAGGGGTTTGTTCTTTTTATACTAGACCAAGATGTGTCACCAAAAGGCACCACTTGAAAGCATTATTGCATGAAAAAACGCATCTGAACGTGAAGAGACACACCCAACCAACAAGTTTGCACATGACGCGATCGATCGTAGAATAGGGAGCGATCGATCATGCCTTTTCTATTTAAAAATCTGTCAAGCGCGATGGATCGTGCTAGGAAGATCTTTGCTGCCCGTTTTTTTCATATGATGCGATTGATCGCGCCAACACATGCCGATCGATCGTAGCCTCCAGAATGTCCGACGTATGTATTTCTTTTGTTTGGCCACTGATATTTAATTTTAATTCAATACACATATTTTTTCAACACTTTGTACCATGACGATTCCAAATTGGTTTTAATGTTGATGATTTGATAATCTATTTGTTGTTCTCGATCTCGATTTTGAAAATTGGAGCTATCCAGTGTTGTCGGCATGTTGTAATAATTTTTGATGATGTTATATAGATATATGATAATAATGTAAGTCATAACTCGTGAGTTATAAGTTATTTGTATGTACTCGGTAGGTTAGTCCCATCAATAGCTTTTTATATATTAACAAATTCATATAATTTGTCTTATCGAGTCTTCATTTATATCGACTTTCTTATACTTCATTTCATTCTGACAAATATGATCTATATAGTTGAGAATTTCGAATTTTATATCAATGATTTGTTATCATGTTTGGTGTGTAATAACAAATTTTTTTAATAATTTTTTTCAAGAAAAAAAATAAAAAACCAAAATATCCCTGACATGTAAGATGTGTTAAACAAAGCGAACATATTCACGAACTTTTCGAGGCAGCTCGAAAAATATTTGATTCGTATTCAAAATTCTCGAATTCGAGCCGAACTCGAACATGTTCGAACTTTTTTCGAGCCGAACTCGAGTTCAAATTATTTTGTTCGATAGTTCACGAGTCGCTCGCGAGCTTATTTTATTAATATAATATAATTATATATTAAATAAATATATTTCGTCCATTCCTGTATTTATTTTCAAGCAATAATTCGAATAGCTCGCGAACATGTTCGATCTTTTCGAGCGGAACTCGAACTTTGATTCGAGCCGAATTTGTAAAACTATTCGAATTTCGAATCAAACTCGAGCTTGAATAAAATTATTTTGAGCCGAATTCGAACCTTAAAATTTTGTTCATATTCGGGTCGATTTGATTCGTTTACGCTTTTAGTATAACCACCCTTAGGGTAAAATTGCAAATTTACTTATTTTCAGGTGCTAAGTTGAAAAGTTAAACTATCATTCAAAAACTCCAGAAGTAATCTTCCCTCTCAGACGCTATTCTTCCATGATCCATCCTCTGCTTCCTTCCGAAACCTTGACCTGACCCGAGAAACGCGAAGCAAATGGTTCCACGGAGATCAGCAGCCGATCCACTGGAAGATCAATATTCAATTTTGAAGCTGATAATGGAAAAGGGCCCGTTGTCAGGCCAAACCATGGCGTTCAAGCCCGAAACAACTGTCCGAATGGGCCGAATCGTTAGGGGCAACAATTTATCCATCAAAGACCCTGGAATTTCCTCGAAACACCTTGTTATTCAACTTGAACCAGACTCGGATTCGGGCCGTCGCCATTGGACTGTGAAGGACCTCGGGTCTTCAAACGGCACCGTTTTGAACGGCTCCCTGATACAACCTTCCGAACCGGCTATTCTTTGTCATGGTGACGTGATGACGGTCGGGGAGACGACGATGATTAAGGTAAACTTTGAGAATAACAGGGGTGACAGTGAGGGTACTGTTGGAAATGGGAGGATAAATGTGAGGCGGCGCGGGAAGAATCAAGGTGTGAAATTGGAGGTAATTGATGAGGGTTCTGAATTAGGGTTAGAGGGTAATGATCTGGGAAGTCGATATAATTTGAGGGGAAAATGTGAAAAGGGAAAAACTGGTATTTTGGGAAGTGAGAGTTCGAAATTGGGAAATGAATGTGAAGCAAAAATAGGTGGAAGGAGGACTCGAGGATCAAAAGCTAGGTCTTCTGAGAATGGGGATGAAGAAATTGAAGACAAAATGGAGAATTTGGGGTCTTTGAGTTTGAAAAGTAATGAACTTTCAATCAATAAAGAGAAATTGGAGGATTTGGAAGCTGATACCCATGAGTTTGATACCAAGTCTATCAATGTGGTTGAACTTGAAGGAAAAAGAGGGAGGAATATGAACATGAGGGCTAGAAGTTCGAAGAAGACTCAGAATATTTTGGATGATCTGAAAGAAATTAAAGTCGGTGTCGGACCAAGAGTGAGCACGAGAAGGACTGGGAATTCGAGGATGGAAGAAAGTTTGGGTGAAATTGGAGTGGATTCTGGTGTCAATGATGGTAAAAGGACACGAAAAGTTACTAGAGGGAAGACCAATTTATGTGAAAAAGTAACAACTCTAGAGGAAGAAACAGAGGAAGAATCAAAGTTGGAGCATGCAATTTGTGAAGAAGATAAGGGTGAAGTAGAAACTCGAAATGAGTTGGTAGAGAAGAGTATGGACTCTGGTGCTCGATCTGCGAGCATGTCTAGGGCGAAGGGATGTGCGGTTGGCAATGATGAGACAGTTGTGGATTTGGAGAAGATGACACTCGGGGAATGGTTTGATTTCTTGGAAGTTCAGCTGCCGAAACAGATTATTGATGCTACAGAGCAGATGATTTCTGGGATGGAACAAAATGTTCAGAAATTACACGAGTTCATCTTGCAGAAGAAGAATGATAAGGAGAGAGATTAATTGCTCATGGAGTTGACTGAAGATTGAGCTAAAGACTTTGAGGTTTTTAGCAAACTTTGAACTGTGTTACTGTTTTAATGCTTTATGCCAAGTTGAAAAGTTAATTAGCAGCTTATTTCATGCTTATTATAATTAAATTAGTGTACCATTTTGCAGCTGTTAACAGTGGTGGACCAAGATTTAGGATCACGGGGGCGAGTTTGTATGTTTTAGGCGATAAAACTAATGTTAGAACAATTACCTGGTGCCATCATATCTTCCCCCTTACTGTTTATATTAAGTTTCTTGCGTGCAATGTTTGTCACAGCTCTGCAAGAAAATAAACAAGGTAGGATACATGGGCATGTTCCCTCCACGAAACTGAAGTTTCCATGGTTCCTCCAGTTGGGAAATTGAGAGGTGGGAGGGTTGGTAGTTCTGGGACAGAAGGCTCTTTCTCTGTACCTGAACTGGAGTTTGTTCAGACGTGTCTCCAGGATTTCTTGTGGATACCTTGAGAATTCAGTCTGGAATTCCATCTTTTGGTGGGCACTTCCTCGATTAGAGTTTGTGAATGGACTTGGTTCAGTCGGTAGCTTGTTAGAGTATAGAGAAAGGACAAGTATCAAGTGGGAAAGCCTGTGGGTTGGTTTGGCCTCTCTTTTTTCGTTTATATAGTTGCATTTCGAATTGGAAACTAAACGTCGTACTAGTTGACCTCGTACGGAGTGTCTGGTCTTCTCTTATGATAGCATCGTCATAAGTGCAAACTTTCTTTATCCCTTGCATTTGACGGCCTTGCTACTAATAGAATACTAAAGCTCCATTAGTTGCTGCCATAGGCGCTTTAGGAGCCCTATTGAGCTGCGTCCTTCCAATTGCATCTTTCGATTTCAACTTACTTCCAGACGTTTCATCCGTTGGTTTTGACTTCTTTGCTTCATTATCTTTTGACTTATTTTCCTTCGCCTCTGTCTCTTGGCCTGGACAACCCAGCCTTTTGCTTGAGCTCGTCCATTTCCTCCGTTAAGTAACGGCTCTATGTATCTGAGTAAGGATGGCTACAAAGGGATTACTAACGGAACACCCATATTGTGCAATCATGCTCACATGGGACCATGGTTCAGGGCGTGTCAAAATGGGATTTTGAAAAGAATGAAACTGAGATTGAGCTATATTATACTGTGCAAGTAAAATTCTTAATGGTATTCCGAAAACAGTTGTGTAGATAGGACAATGAAAATTATCGCTAACAAAATTAAATGGCCTTGAATTTAGCTTCACGCACACGCATATAAATAGATGTGTATATATTTGTTGTTGGGTTTATTGGCAACGAATTCATTTGGTTTTTTAAATAGGCAGATTATACCTTTTGGTTTTAAAAATAAACATTTTACCCATTGGTTTGAAAAATAGACAATTTACCCCATTTGGTTTGAAAATAGGTAGTTTACTACCTCGTGGTTTGTGAAAATAGGCAGTTTACCCCACTGTAGTTTTGAATGGGTGCTATTCATCCTTTTCATGTATGATAAATTTTTCAAACCACGTGGGGGTATAGTGTTTATTTTGAAAACCATAGGTAAGCTGCATATTTACAAGCTACATGGGGTAAAGTGGTTATTAGGAAATTCACAGGGGGTAAAATGTCTCTTTATAGACCACACAAGAGTAAAATACCTATTATCGGTTCTATAAGCGGTGAATTGTCATTAGCTCCTTTTGTTGTTCCGACCAATCACAAACTACATCATATCTCTTAAAAAATTGCATATATCGAAATGACTATAAGAACTCCTGATTTTAGTTCCCACGCATCTATAATGCGTGTATATGTTCAAAATTGGTTACGTTGACCTTTATCGTGTTATGTTTGTATATTTATCGGGTACTGATATTTGGTACATACTTGTTGAGTATATATTGGATCCTTGTATATGGTAAAATTTATGATACATGGATATTTTTAAAAATCACAGTGTCGGATACTTTTAGGACACTAACACTTCCGGGACACGTTAAGGACACGTCGCGTGGCGTGTCCTTAATTTTTTTAAAATAATAAAATCGGACATTCGTATCGGATACTCCTTAAAAGTCGGACACCAGTGTCGAACAAGATCGATGGCCGTGTCTGGCACAGAAAGGATACGTTGGGGGTTAATTGTACAATTTAAAAAGTTTTTTGCTAAAATAAAATTTGGACGTGTTAGTTAAACTTTATGTTAATTGAAGTAATATGCATTTGATATTATGAATGATGTTACGATGATTCAGTGACATACATTTATTTATATGCGCTTTGAATTTGGTAGGAACATTTTTGGTGTTATCTTTTATTTGGACTCATTTGCTAAACTCATGTTAATTGAAGTAATATGTATTTGATATTAGTATGAGTGATACTATGATGTTTTCAGTGACATGCATTTATTTATATGCTTCTTGGATTTGATAAGAATATTTTTATTGCTTTTACATTGTTTTAGAATTTAAAAAATATGAATTTTAGTATTTTGAAATATAGTATATGTATAATATATATTTAAATATACAGACGTGTCCCAGCCGTGTCGTATCCATGAAAAATTTGAAAATTCGTATCGTCGTACCCGTATCGTGTTGTGTCAGCGTCGTCGTGTTGTGGATAAAATTAAATGGATATCACTGTTGATCGGGGAAAAACCAGGAATTTACTTTAGGGCGGCTAAACTAATACAAATTATAGTTTTTTTTTTTCGATCAAAATATATAGTGATAATATTTCAGCCACATACATAAACGAAATAATTTAAAAAGTTATACAGTATGATATAAATGTAATGAATCCATTTGTGTAATACTATATTTCATTCGTGCTCATCCATGGAACGGTGGAAATACAAATAAAAAAGATTTGAGAATATTTATTATATGTTGAGAAATTAAAAAATAAAATCGATTATAGATTTGACCATCTAATTATACAATCCAGTCCTAAAGGTATTCAATATTCTTATTTTTCTTTGGATGTGTGAGATCGTGTCCTATTTCTTTGTTAATTTAGTTGTATTTTTGTCCTTCCCCAACTAAATTTTTATGAATGCTTTTGGATAGACCTGACTGTCCAAAACCACTGATTAGACGATTTAAAAAACATCGACTCTTAATCTTAATATTTTTTGATAGTTTTTGTTACGGTTCATGAACTGTCGATTCCAGTTACGATTAAACAACAATTACAGTTATGGTATTTTTGCTTTGAAAAAATTAAAAATATTATTAAAAGTTGAAAAAAGTGTAAAAATAATTTGAATGTTATTTCCTTCATGGATTAATCATAAAATAACGTGAAATAAATTCAAGCTCAAAAATCAAAATTTATAAGATAAATTGTTTGATTAATATATGTAAATTATAACATTCTATTTAGATCAATAAGACTCTTAGATATTGAATCTAATTATTCAAGTTGTAGGCCAGGAGTTCAAATCTACACCATAACAAAATATGTTTTAAATTTAAAAATGTAAAAAATTAAAATAAACCTTTGAACGCCATCGGTTTACCGACGATTCACGCGTTAGGAAATTATGATCCTTAGTTGGTCCATCTACAGACGGGCTTACAGGTCCGTCGAACCGTTGATCCAATTAATCAGCCCGTTGATCCAATTAATCAGCCCGTTGACCATGAGCCAATTTTGGGCCGATTCAAGATCATTTATGACCCTTAATCAGGTCTACTTTGGGAGAAATTTTTATCACTTTTGCCTGTCAACAAAGTTTTCCAATAATAAATTTTTAGTTTCAAGAAAAAAATATTATCTTTTAGATTCTCAAAATTATTTTACTTAAGGACAATTTGTTTAAGTAGTTTCAAATCCATCATTTAATGATAAAAAAATATTTTATATTTTGGGTGCATGTACGGGACCCCGCAAAACATAAACCAATTAAAAGTTAATAAGGATGAAAAAAGGGTCATAGTAGATAAAATATTGGTTTGTGTTTGCTAAAAATTATCTCATCATTTCTATCATATTCTACTCTAATTTTACAGCAAAATAATATATATTCTCTTTCCACCATTATTATTACAAGCGACCACTGCACGCGTTGCGTGCATATATAATACTTTTTTTTATATAATGATGTCATATGACATATTGATTTTCTCGGGTAAAATCCATTTATGAAGATACAAACTCTAAAAACGCCGAGCAGAAGTTAGACCGAAGAGATGATTACCGAACACAAGATACTGATCAGCATATTACCGAGCATCCTTTACCCTCTTCGGGATTTTGGTCAAAGTGTAGCGGAAAACCCGGTCATAACTAAAACTAATTAACCGGCTGGGATTGAACGTGCATTAATGGGGCGGATTTCTCGGACACGTTTGGCTCCCATTGTGATGTCCCCGAAATAATTAATCGTGTTTAAGGCATTAATTGTGTTCATATGTTTAAATATGATTAATTATGGTGGTAATTGCCTTATGTGTTAGAATTAATTGTCATGTGGAAATGCTTGGTCATGTGGGCTGGTAGAGCATTTCAGGGTGCATGTTATGCATGTTGGGTAATTGGGTGTTCTAATGGCTTACATGTGTTGGTAGTCATTTATTTTGTGAAATATGCATTTAATTGATATTTTGGTGCATTTTGGATTAATGCTTTTAAAAATATCATGTTGGGGTGTTTTATACACCATGGGATTGTGGAATGCATTTTAATTAAACTCAAACCCTTATACCCCAACCCCACCTTTACCAAATCACTTTACCTTTACCAAACCACCACCCAAACCCTTCCTTTTCTCTTCATTTTCGTTTTTGAGCTTAAGGGTGAAGAGAAATTCTTGCAAAAAGTTGATTTGTGGAGTTTATTGGGAGATTTGAGGTCCCCAAGAGGTATGGATGCCTCCATGTCATTTTTGTTGTGTTTGGTTTAGTTTGAAATGGTTTTGAATGATTTTGAAATGGGTTTGTTGTGGGTTGGTGTTGTTTTGGTTGAGGGTTGGATTTAGGTTTGTTTGAGGTGTATTTTGAAGGTTTATGTTGTTATTTATGTTGTTGGTTTGATGGTTTAAGTGTTGGTATGGATTGGAAGGAATTTTGGTGCAAAAATGATGAAAAATCGCGTGTCTGTGCGAGGCGATCGACCGCCTGAAAAGAGGCGACCGATCGCCTATGGGCAGTAGCCAAATTGCAGGGCAGGCGATCGATCGCCTGAAATGAGGCGACCGATCGCCGAGAGGCAGTAGCCAATTCAAGGGGTAGGCGATCGATCGCCATATTTGGCGCGATCGATCGCCGCGAAGAAAAATTTGAGGCGATCGATCGCCTCAGCGAAGCGATCGATCGCCAGCTGTGGAATTTTGAAAAATGATTTCTTTTGACGAATTTTTGGTATTTGGCTATTGTTTAGGTTCTAATATTGATTTGTATGGTTGTGTAGAACCATCCCAGGTACCGACAACATCGAGGAGATAAAGTTATACGACTTCTCCACTTTTGAAACTAAGGTACGTAGTGAGACGTACGAGCATCGGACGGTAAATCGTGTTACAACTTTAATGATGCATATTGTGAATAGTGTGTCCTTATATGTGATGGAATATGTGAAATGATAGTGTTATATCATGATATTGGAATCAATTGTGTTTGATTATTGTGTTAGAATTGATGAATGTTCCGGTAGCCTTTATCTCCGAGCGAGGGAGGTACTTGCCGCTGTCATATGAAGCGATGGTAGTATGATATTTGCCGCTGTCATGTCTAAGCGAAGTAACATGCCGCTGTCATTGTCGAAGCGAGGGATATCATATGATGCCGCTATATGTCGAAGCGAGGGGTCCTAAAATTCCGCTGTTGTATTGGGACCGGAACAGTCACAATTCTAGTGATTAATGTGGAATATTGTGGATATAATTGGAAACGCGTTATCGATCGTTATATCGTGAACTAATGATTTTGTGCATAAGTTTGTGAAACAGGAACAACAATGAAATGTGCTAATGTGGTGATCAAGGAGCATATCTATTATTTGTCGCATGCGCTTAATTATTTTGTTAAGTTGAATTGTGTTAAATGGTGATATATATATATGCTCATGGTGAGTTGTTCCTGTAGGTACGCTTTTGGACAAAAGGGGCTCAGGGTTGGGTTGAACTGTGAGCTGAAAGAGACTTGAAAGAAGATAGATTACAGGATTTTTGTTAGTCTTAACATTCATTTTGGGAATGTAATTAACTAACTATTGAAGTTTTATTTTTTTGGCCTGTAATTACATTGAGCTCACATAACAACCAGAACTCTAAGATGTCTCTAATACATGTTTAGCCCTGTTTATATCTTGATTTCACCGTTAAGGAACTAGGGTCCTTACATTAGTGGTATCAGAGCAGTGGTTAGAGAACCCGGGAACGAGTGAAGGGTAGCCTTATCAATAAGTTGGCTAGGCGTCTACTTTTAAACATGTTGTGCTCATATGAAGTATGTGACTGTTATGTTAACGTATTATGGTTTCTAACGATATATTATGTGAATTGTTTTTGTATATTGTTGTTAACCCTTGTGTTGCAGTATGGCAGCAAATGTCGATGTTGGTGATGCAGTAAGTGTAAATGCTAGTGCTAGGCATACAAATCCCCTACCGCAGCCAGCCTTGGGTGAAGAGCCGTCCGAACAACAGTTATTGCCGGGAGAACTGAGTTTGACGCAATTTCTAGCTTATCGGCCCCCGACTTTTGAAGGGACTGAAACAGGGGAGAAGGCTGATGAATGGCTAGAGAGGTTGGAGCAGATATTTGTAGCTGCCCCGTGCGCAAAGACAGCTTGGATACGGCTAGCAGAATTTCAATTGGCCAAAAAGGCGCTGATGTGGTGGAAGACCACAGTGATTGAACAGGAGGCTCAGGGTCAGGAAATAAACTGGAAGCTGTTTAGGACTCGATTTCTGACCCGATACTTCTCAGCAGCGGCACGGCAGGCCAAAGAAGATGAATTCACTAGCTTGAGGAAAGGTACTATGCCGGTGTCTGACTATGCTCTCCAGTACTGTTCCTTACTCAGATATGTGCCTCATATCGCCTCTAGCACCCAAGCAAAGATGAGGAACTTTATGAAAGGCTTGAGGCCGGAGTTGTATGATAGGGTGATCACTTATGGCCCTACTTGTTTTGATGACGTCCTAACACGAGCTGAACTGGCAGAATTAGGAGTGGTTGCATATCCGACTGTGGCACCGCCTCCAGCACCATCACAGAGACCGACCCCTGAAAACTTGAAACCAAGGGGCGACCATTTTAAGTCAAAGGGAAACTCATCATCTTCCAGATTCAGTGGTAGATGGCAAGATGCTCGTGGAAGGTGTGGTCGTGGAAGTAATGCTCCGTCTCATAGGGGACAGTCTCAGGCTAGCAATTTTGAGAAGGTTAAGTGTTTTCTGTGCGGGGGACCCCATTCAGTGAAAGGATGCTCTGCTTGTTATGAGTGTGGGAAACATGGTCACTTGGCCCGAAATTGTCCTAACCGGGGAGGGCCACAGAATACTATGGGGAGACCTTCAGACAGGCCAGCACAGCAGAGACCACCATTTGCACCGAGGCCATTGGGAGGACAGCCGTTGGGGCCACCTCAAGGGAAAGTGTGCGCCTTAACCAGGGAGCAGGCCACAGCAGCTCCAGAGGAAGTGATAGCGGGTACGTGTCATTTATTTACGCACCCTGCTTATATTTTGATAGATACAGGTGCGTCACACTCCTTTGTGTCGAAGAGTTTTGTGGAGAGGCACCGTATATGCACGACTCCGTCACCCACGCCTCTTGTGGTTTCGACACCCGCTGGAAAGAGTGTGATTGCAGATCGGTTTGTTGATGGCGGCCTCATTTATTTTGAGGGCAACGAGTTGAAGTCAGATTTGATTGTTCTGGGGATGTCGGACTTCGACTGCATTGTGGGTATTGATGTGCTGAACAGATATCAGGCAGTAGTGGACTGCAGTCAGAGGACAGTACGGTTCAGATCTGATTTAGGGGTTCGGTGGACTTTTTATGGGGATGGTTCCCGCTCAAGAATTCCGTTGATATCGGCCTTAAAGATGACTCAGTTATTGGAACGTGGGCATGAGGGTTATCTTATTTATGCCATTGACATTGCTGGAAAGAAAGAAGAGTTAAGAGTCGAAGATATACCCGTGGTTGCCGAGTTTGCCGATGTATTTCCGGAGGAGATTCCCGGATTCCCGCCGGTTAGGGAAGTTGAGTTCGGGATCGAATTATTACCGGGGACATCCGCTATTTCTCGTGCCCCTTACAGGATGGCACCAGCGGAGTTAAGAGAGCTGAAGGAGCAGCTACAGGAACTACTTGATAAGGGTTACATACGCCCCAGCGTATCACCTTGGGGTGCGCCTGTGTTATTTGTGAAAAAGAAAGATGGGTCGATGAGATTGTGCATCGACTACAGGCAATTGAATAAGGCCACAGTGAAGAATAAATACCCTCTTCCGCGGATCGATGACTTGTTTGATCAGTTGCAGGGTACGATGTTGTACAGTAAGATTGATTTAAGGTCGGGGTACCACCAGATCCGAGTTAGAGAGGATGATGTGCAGAAGACGGCTTCCGGACCCGTTATGGTCACTATGAGTTTTTGGTCATGCCGTTTGGAGTGACAAACGCCCCGGCTGTGTTTATGAGCTTGATGAATCGAGTGTTCCAACCCTATTTGGATCAATTCGTCATCGTATTTATTGACGATATACTTATCTATTCTCGGAGCGAGGAAGATCACAGGAATCATTTGAGGACAGTGCTCCAGATTCTGAGGGACAATCAGTTGTATGCTAAGCTGAGCAAGTGTGAATTTTGGCTGAGCAGCGTGGTATTTTTGGGGCATGTGATCTCTAGTGATGGGATTTCTGTGGATCCCAGGAAAGTGGAAGCAGTGATGGATTGGTCTGTGCCTACATCTGTGCCCGAGATCCGTAGCTTCCTCGGTTTAGCGGGTTACTACCGACGTTTCGTCGAGGGATTCTCTAAGATCGCTAAGCCGTTGACGCAGTTGACTCAGAAGGGTGTTCCGTTTTCTTGGTCTGAGGCATGTGAGCAAAGCTTCCAAGAGTTGAAGCACCGGTTGACTACAGCACCTGTTCTGGTGATCCATTCGGAGAACGAAAGGTTTGCTTTGTACACGGATGCATCACTGCAGGGATTGGGTTGTGTACTGATGCAGGATAAGCATGTGGTGGCTTATGCATCGAGGCAGTTGAAGCCTCATGAGACCAGGTACCCGGTTCATGATTTGGAACTGGCGGCCATTATTTTCGCTTTGAAAATTTGGCGGCATTATCTTTATGGTACTTCTTTTACCATTTACACGGACCATAAGAGCTTGAAGTTCCTATTTACCCAAGCGGAACTGAATATGAGGCAAAGGAGGTGGATGGACTTGCTCAAGGACTATGATTGCGAGATAGAGTACCATCCAGGGAAGGCGAACCTGACAGCTGACGCCTTAAGTAGGAAGGTGAAGTATACGGCAGATGATATTATTCAGTTATCGGCCTTGATGACCTCTTGTTGTCATTTGGGATATGACTTTGATTTAGATGTATCGCCGGTGCTGGTATCGACCCTATTGGTAGAACCGGACATCTTTGAACTCATCAGGAAAGCTCAGATGACAGACGTTGAGGTACAGAGATGGTTATCATATTTACGTCTGGGTCAGTTATCGAAGTTCAGAGTAGCCGAAGATGGTTCCTTGAGGCTTGGTAACCGTTGGGTAGTGCCGGGGACCAGAGTTGCGTCAAGGAATCTTGCATCGTGCTCATAGTAGCAGATTTAGCATCCATCCAGGTGGGAGAAAGATGTACAAGGACTTGTGTGATCAATTTTGGTGGAGACGGATGAAGAGAGACGTTGTGTCATTCGTTAAGAAGTGCCTGATTTGCCAACAAGTTAAAGCAGAAAGGCAGAGGCCCGGAGGCGAGTTGAAGAGTTTAGAGATACCAGAGTGGAAGTGGGAGCACATCTCTATGGATTTCGTGACCCACTTGCCAAGGACTGCCTCGGGATTCGATGCGATCTGGGTAATTGTGGATCGACTGACGAAGGTGGCTCACTTCATCCCATATTGTATGTCTTTCACATACTTAAAGATGGCCCAGTTGTATGTACGGGACGTGGTGAGATTGCATGGCATCCCAGTCTCGATTGTGTCTGATAGAGACCCGCGGTTCACATCGCACTTTTGGGAGGGTCTTCAATCGGCTTTGGGTACAGAAGTGAGGCTGAGTACGGCTTATCACCCTCAGACAGATGGTCAGACAGAGCGTACCATACAGACGCTTGAGGACATATTGAGGGCGTGTGTTTTGGAGTTCGATACTCCGTGGCAAGATTTAGTGCCACTAGTGGAATTCTCTTATAACAACAGTTATCAGGCGAGCATTCAGATGGCTCCATTCGAGGCCCTTTACGGTCGACGATGTAGGTCACCGTTGTACTGGGAAGATTTGACTAGTAAGACGGTCGGAGGACCGAAATTGATTCGTGAAATGGAAGAGAAAATCAAAGTGATCCGTCAGAAAATGAAAGCGGCTCAAGATAGGCAGGCGGCCTATGCTAATAAACGACGGCGACCATTGGAATTCCAAGTGGGAGACAGAGTCTTTCTAAAAATCTCACCTTTCAGAGGTGTAGTTCATTTCGGTATGCGCGGGAAGTTGTCTCCGAGATATGTTGGGCCGTACGAGGTATTACAGCGCATCGGCACTTTGGCTTATCGTTTGGCCCTACCGCCGTCCTTGTCTGGTATACACGATGTCTTCCATGTATCTATGTTGAGGAAGTATGAACCAGACCCGTCTCATGTGTTGCAGCCTTCAGAGGTTCAGTTGAGTTCAGATGTATCCTATGTTGAACGGCCAGTCAGAATTCTGGATCGAGAGGATCGCAGACTTCGAAGCAAGGTTATACCGATGGTCAAGGTTCAGTGGGATCGTCGCGGTGTCGAAGAGGCCACGTGGGAGACGAAACGGCATATGGTGCAGCACTACCCGGAACTATTCTCTGGTATGTGTTTATGTTTAGTTTCTTTTGGGGTAAGTGCATGCGATTTCGAGGACGAAATCTTCTAAGTAGGGGAGTATTGTGATGTCCCCGAAATAATTAATCGTGTTTAAGGCATTAATTGTGTTCATATGTTTAAATATGATTAATTATGGTGGTAATTGCCTTATGTGTTAGAATTAATTGCCATGTGGAAATGCTTGGTCATGTGGGCTGGTAGAGCATTTCAGGGTGCATGTTATGCATGTTGGGTAATTGGGTGTTCTAATGGCTTACATGTGTTGGTAGTCATTTATTTTGTGAAATATGCATTTAATTGATATTTTGGTGCATTTTGGATTAATGCTTTTAAAAATATCATGTTGGGGTGTTTTATACACCATGGGATTGTGGAATGCATTTTAATTAAACTCAAACCCTTATACCCCAACCCCACCTTTACCAAATCACTTTACCTTTACCAAACCACCACCCAAACCCTTCCTTTTCTCTTCATTTTCGTTTTTGAGCTTAAGGGTGAAGAGAAATTCTTGCAAAAAGTTGATTTGTGGAGTTTATTGGGAGATTTGAGGTCCCCAAGAGGTATGGATGCCTCCATGTCATTTTTGTTGTGTTTGGTTTAGTTTTGAAATGGTTTTGAATGATTTTGAAATGGGTTTGTTGTGGGTTGGTGTTGTTTTGGTTGAGGGTTGGATTTAGGTTTGTTTGAGGTGTATTTTGAAGGTTTATGTTGTTATTTATGTTGTTGGTTTGATGGTTTAAGTGTTGGTATGGATTGGAAGGAATTTTGGTGCAAAAATGGTGAAAAATCGCGTGTCTGTGCGAGGCGATCGACCGCCTGAAAAGAGGCGACCGATCGCCTATGGGCAGTAGCCAAATTGCAGGGCAGGCGATCGATCGCCTGAAATGAGGCGACCGATCGTCGAGAGGCAGTAGCCAATTCAAGGGGTAGGCGATCGATCGCCATATTTGGCGCGATCGATCGCCGCGAAGAAAAATTTGAGGCGATCGATCGCCTCAGCGAAGCGATCGATCGCCAGCTGTGGAATTTTCTTTTGACGAATTTTTGGTATTTGGCTATTGTTTAGCTTCTAATATTGATTTGTATGGTTGTGTAGAACCATCCCAGGTACCGACAACATCGAGGAGATAAAGTTATACGACTTCTCCACTTTTGAAACTAAGGTACGTAGTGAGACGTACGAGCATCGGACGGTAAATCGTGTTACAACTTTAATGATGCATATTGTGAATAGTGTGTCCTTATATGTGATGGAATATGTGAAATGATAGTGTTATATCATGATATTGGAATCAATTGTGTTTGATTATTGTGGTAGAATTGATGAATGTTCCGGTAGCCTTTATCTCCGAGCGAGGGAGGTACTTGCCGCTGTCATATGAAGCGATGGTAGTATGATATTTGCCGCTGTCATGTCTAAGCGAAGTAACATGCCGCTGTCATTGTCGAAGCGAGGGATATCATATGATGCCGCTATATGTCGAAGCGAGGGGTCCTAAAATTCCGCTGTTGTATTGGGACCGGAACAGTCACAATTCTAGTGATTAATGTGGAATATTGTGGATATAATTGGAAACGCGTTATCGATCGTTATATCGTGAACTAATGATTTTGTGCATAAGTTTGTGAAACAGGAACAACAATGAAATGTGCTAATGTGGTGATCAAGGAGCATATCTATTATTTGTCGCATGCGCTTAATTATTTTGTTAAGTTGAATTGTGTTAAATGGTGATATATATATATGCTCATGGTGAGTTGTTCCTGTAGGTACGCTTTTGGACAAAAGGGGCTCAGGGTTGGGTTGAACCGTGAGCTGAAAGAGACTTGAAAGAAGATAGATTACAGGATTTTTGTTAGTCTTAACATTCATTTTGGGAATGTAATTAACTAACTATTGAAGTTTTATTTTTTTGGCCTGTAATTACATTAAGCTCACATAACAACCAGAACTCTAAGATGTCTGTAATACATGTTTAGCCCTGTTTATATCTTGATTTCACCGTTAAGGAACTAGGGTCCTTACACCCATCAAGCCACGATCAAAGGACATCATGTTGCTGGTTTTCCGCGAATTAGTTACTGGGGACAACCCTATAAATACCCTTAGATAACCTCATAGCAGGGGTTGGATTTTTCTGGGCAAAAAGACTCCGAAGAGAGCAAATTTATGTCTGTTCGGTCTTTTTTGTTATTTCTCTAAAAATATTCGCGTAAGCCATTGAGCGATTATTTTTTGTGTCCAGAAAGTATTGTAAATCATCAACATTTATAGTGAAGTTTTATACTGGACTAGGTCCCGTGGTTTTTCTCTCAATTTGAGGGTTTCCACGTAAAAAATCTTGGTGTGTTTATCGTTATTTTGCATTAACACTTTATTTTACCTTATAGTCAAAATCTCGAATCACATCATTGGCGCCGTCTGTGGGAAATTTAGGGCAAAGACGTTGAAGTAGGACGAATTTTGTAACAGAAAATAAATCAAAAGGCAAGATGGCCAGAGGTAAAGGTAGGGGGCAAGCTTCCAGGGGAAATTGATCCAATTCTCATCCATACTCGTTTGCTGAACCCAGAGAAGGGCCAGAAGATGCGGGATCATCTCAGCATATTCCTCGGTCATTTCCTGCTGGGGGAATGCCCATGGAGCATTTGACAGAAATGATAACTAAAACTGTCGGAGAGATCATGAGGCAATTTATGGCCCCTCCCCAGAAACAAGAAACTGTGCAAGAAGAAGAAGGGGAAGAGTTGGCCTCAAGACAGGAGCCTGAAAAAGAGCTTGAAAAAGAGCCTGAAGAAGTTAGAAATATTCCTAATCATTTGAATGATGAAACTGATAAAGCTTTAAATCGCCAAATGGAAGAGCTGAAAAGTGAGATGCAGCAGATGCGTAATAAGATGGAAGGACGTCTATATCCTCTGTAGAGGAGCACTCCATTTGCTTCCCATGTGGTTGATGATCCTTTGCCCCCAAACTTCAGGGCTCTAAATGTGGGAAATTACGATGGTGGTACAGATCCCGAAGAATATCTGTCTTGATTTGAAAACGCTTCACTTCTTCATCAACTTACGGATGGAGTGAAATGTCTAGTTTTCCTGACTACATTATCTGGCGCAGCGCAAGCATGGTTTAATCAGTTGCCAGCGAGAATCATAGACTCTTTCTCGAAGTTTAGTTCTCTATTTTTATATCAGTTTGCAAGCAGCCGGAGTTGCAAGAGAACAACTCTTAGTCTGTTCGGGATTAAGCAAGCGGAGAAGGAATCTCTTCGAGATTTTCTGAAAAGATTTAGTCATGCATGTCTTGACATTCCACATGTCACCTCTGAAATACTCATCAGTGCGTTCACTCAAGGATTAAAAGAAGGAGACTTATTCCGATCTTTGGCAAAAAAGCCACCTTCTGATTACGATGAATTGTTGGGAAGAGCTTCCAAGTACATTAATCTGGAAGAAGCCCAAAGGATGAAGCAAAGAAGAGATGGTAAGATGGGGGAAGAAGTGAACAGAAAGAATAAACCAGTGGAGCCAATCAAAAGAAGTTTTGACCAGTATCTACCGATGAGACCTCATCGGGAAGTAGCCATGAACCAAAGTATGCCGAAGAGGGGGCGGGGTGGACCTCATAGAGGGGGACCTTTCCGAGGAGGAATGATCCAAGGAGGGTCCTTCCGAGGAAGAGGATATCGAGGAGGAGGTTTTTGAGGTGGAAGATCTAATGAGTCTGATGGAGGGCGGGGATTTAACGAGGAGTTCAAAGACAATAATTTCACTCCTAAAATTAACATAAATTCCGGAAGAGGAGCACCTCAGCCAGTCCCTTGGTCAGTTCGGGGAGAAAGAGTAGAGGGAGAAGAGGAAACCTTGAATAATATCCCGAATCGGGGAACTATACACATGATATCCGGATGAATGTCGGGTGGAGATTCGAACAGAGCAAGAAGGAATCATGCCCGGAAGCTTCAAGTGCTATCTATTGACCCCAATCATGTACATGAGGGTCCTTCCATATCTTTTGGGCCTGCAGATCTGCAAGGAATCCATTTTCCTCATGATGATGCGTTGGTTATCTCTGCTACAGTGGCTAACTATAATGTGCAGAGGATTTTCGTGGACACAGGAAGCTCAGCGGACGTACTTTTTCTTAGTACGTTAAACCAAATGGACTTGGGAAGCTTACCTATATTGAAGGTGAATACGTCCTTGCACGGATTTGCAGTGGAAGTCATAAATCCGATAGGGCATGTGTCTCTACCAGTTACACTTGGTGAAGAATCAAGGATCAAAACAAAGATGATAAATTTCCTCATTGTGGATGCACCATCTTCTTACAATGTAATATTGGGGAGACTAGCCCTAGCTGCTTTCGAAGCCGTTGCCTCCACCTATCATCTAACCATGAAATTTCCAGTAGGAGAAGAAGTAGGGCAAGTAAGAGGTGATCAAAGCTCGTCACGGAAATGTTATGTGCAAGAGTTAAGGCAAGAAAGAGAACAGAATAACGAAGGAAGAGAACGAGGGGAAGTGAAAAGAGGAAGCGGGGCGAGGAGGAACGAGTAACACCCGAAGAAGAGTTCCTCAATATCGAGATGGGTCACCCTACTCGAATTACTAGGGTGGGATCCCAACTTGATCCAGAATTACGGGAAAAAGTGGTTAATTGTTTAAATCAACATGTAGATGTATTTGCATGGAGTACATCTGATTTAGTTGGAGTAAGACCTGAGATTGCCGAACACCGTCTCAATGTGGACCCCAATGTTCGGGCAATAAGACAAAAGAGGAGGCATTTTGGACCAGAAAAGGACGCTGTCATTGCCAAGCAGGTAGAAGAGTTGTTAAAGGCAGGCCACATTCGCGAGATCGGTTTCCCTACATGGCTCTCGAATGTAGTTTTGGTGCCTAAAGCCGGAGATAAATGGAGAATGTGTGTGGATTTTAGGGATGTGAATAAAGCATGTCCCAAAGATTGTTATCCCCTGCCCAGGATCGATCAGCTCGTAGATTCTACTGCCGGACATGAACTGTTATGTCTTATGGATGCTTATCAAGGATATCATCAGATCCCTTTGGCACAGGAAGATCAATCAAAAGTGAGTTTTGTTACGGCAGGGGGAACCTTTTGTTATGTGGTAATGCCTTTCGGATTGAAAAATGCTGGGGCCACTTATCAAAGGTTGATGGACAAAATGTTCAAAGAACAAATTGGTCGGAATGTGGAAGTGTACGTGGATGATGTCCTGATTAAGAGCCGAAAAGCCGAGGACTTGGTCAAAGATATGGAAGAAGTCTTCAACACTTTAAGAAAATTTGGCATGAAGTTGAATCCCGCAAAATGCTCTTTCGGGATTCGTAGTGGCAAATTTCTAGGGTACATGGTCACGGAAAGAGGTGTTGAAGCTAACCCGGAGAAAATCCGGGCCATACGAGAAATGAACCCCCCAAGAACACTAAATGAAGTGCAAAGGTTGGCAGGAAGAATAGCGGCACTGAGCCGATTTATATCCCGATCAGCTGATCGGAGCTTGCCTTTCTTCAAAGCATTAAGGCAGGGAGTCAAGTTCGAGTGGAATGACCAATGCCAAAAGGCCTTCGAGGATCTGAAAGATTATTTGGTTCAGTTACCTTTGATAAACAAGCCTGATCCTAAAGAAACGCTTCTCGTTTATCTATCGGTGGCCGAAGAAGTAATCAGTTCCGTGTTAATCAGAGAAAGGTCAGAACAACAGCAGCCCATATATTATGTCAGCCGAGCCTGCAAGGAGCCGAGCAACGATACCCTGAAATTGAGAAGTTGGCATTAGCTCTAGTCACCACATCGAGAAGACTTCGGCCATACTTCCTGTCTCATCCTATCATGGTAATAACAAATACTCCTTTGGGTAGACTTTTATCCAAAGCCGAAATATCAGGGAGGATGGTAAAATGGGCCACAGAGCTGAGTGAGTTTGATATCACTTATCAACCCCGAACTACAGTCAAAGCTCAAGCACTGTCAGATTTTCTGGTGGAAGTCACTCATACTCCGGAGGAAAAAGAGTGGAGTTTGTTTGTAGATGGATCATCTACCCGATTGGGAAGTGGAGCAGGTGTCATACTCATTAGTCCCGAAGGGGAAGAAATCAGAGTTGCCGTAAAGTTTGGGTTTATTTCCTCAAACAATGAAGCTGAATTTGAAGCTATCATTTCAGGCCTCCAAATAGCATTGGACGCTGGAGCCAAGAGGATAAAAGCTTTTATGGATTCAATGCTGGTTGTTCATCAAGTGAAGGGGGTATATAAGGTGAAAGAAGAGAAGCTTAGAAAGTATGTGGAAAATGTGAGGGCAATGATGGCTCAATTTCAAGAGGTGGAATTAACACAAATACCAAGGGAAGAGAATACTCGTGCCGATGAATTAGCAAAATTGGCTAGTTCAGTACACGAATGGAAGAACAAGAATGTGCTCGTGCAAGAGCTTTTGATCTCTCATATATCCGTCAATAGCATCATGAATTTGGAGCCATGTATTATATCCGATTGGCGAGAGCATCTTATTAAATTTTTTAAGACAAAGGTTATGCCTCCTGACCCAAAGGAAGCTGCTAAAGTTAAAAGAATGGGGAACCGATTTGTGTTGATAGAAGGCAAGTTGTTCAAGAAAGGATTCTCAATTCTTTTTTTACAATGTGCCTCGAGGCAAGAAGGTGAGCATTTATTAAAGGAGATTCATGAAGGATGTTGAGGAAATCATGTAGGGACTAACATGTTGTATCAAAAATCTATCCGAGCTGGGTACTATTGGCCGACGATGAGGGAAGACGCTGAGGAAGTTGTGAAGAAATGCATTAATTGCCAAATGCATGCAAATTTATCCCATGTACCTGCGGAAGTCCTTAATAGTAGCATCATTTCCTGCCCCTTTGACCAATGGGGAATGGATATTGTTGGACCATTTCCTCCCGCTACAGGGCAGAGAAAATTTCTCCTAGTAGCCGTTGAATACTTCACTAAGTGGGTGGAAGCCGAACCATTGGCTAAAATAACTGAGGAAGAAGTCATCGGATTTTTATGGAGAAACATAGTATGCCGGTTCGGAATACCTCGAAGAATAATTTCCGACAATGGAAGACAGTTTCAGGGAGGAAGAATACAAGAGTGGTGCAAAGATATGAAAATTAAACAAGTCTTCACTTCAGTCGCCTATCCTCAAGCAAATGGGCAAGCGGAAGTGATTAATCGGATTTTATTGCATGGGATCAAGACAAGACTAGAAGGGGCTCGTGGGGAGTGGGTAAATGAATTACCCGGTGTCTTATGGGCTTATAGAATGACTCCTCGGGTATCTACAGGAGAGACTCCTTATAGCTTAGTATATGGATCTGAGGCCCTCATCCCAGTAGAAATTGGAGTGGAATCTCTTCGGGTACAAAGCTATAATCCCGATCAGAATGAAGAAAAAAGGAAGTTGGAGTTAGATGGGATTATGGAGTTGAGAGAAAAAGCCTTGGCTAAAGTGGAATTATATAAAATAAGGGTGACCAATGCTTACAATCGGAGGGTTCGCCCAAGGGCTTTTCAGGTGGGAGATCTAGTGCTGCGAAGAATCAATCCTGCGGGGGAAGTAAAGAAGTTAGCACCCAAGTGGGAAGGCCCCTATAAAATAAAAGGGGTGATCGGAAGAGGAGCCTACAGGATGAAAGATCATGAAGGTCGGGAACTGGTGAGACCTTGGAACATTCATAATTTAAGAAAGTATTTTGTGTAATCTTTCAGTTATCATTGATGTTCCCATATGTATTTCCTAATTAAATAAATTTCCTTTTATTAAGCAATGTTCGGTTTACTCGTTGGATCAGGATGTTTGGTCAACTTTTAAACTTAAAAACACCATCGTTTACTTGTTGGATCGGGATGTTTGGTCAACGTTTAAACTTAAAAACACCATCGTTTACTCGTTGGATCGAGATGTTTGGTCAACGTTTAAACTTAAAAATACCATGTTACTGTGCTCGGGGTAGCGAGCTTATGTTATTATAGTCCATTGTTGGCGGGTTAAATACAGGATCGGGAAGTTTGGTCTGTATCTGAACCTAAAATGGGACTAAGTGATTATGCTCGGGGTAGCGAGCAATGTTCGGTTTACTCGTTGGATCGGGATGTTTGGTCAACGTTTAAACTTAAAAACACCATCGTTTACTCGTTGGATCGGGATGTTTGGTCAACGTTTAAACTTAAAAACACCATCGTTTACTCGTTGGATCGGGATGTTTGGTCAACATTTAAACTTAAAAATACCATGTTATTGTGCTCGGGGTAGCGAGCTTATGTTATTATAGTCCATTGTTGGCGGGTTAAATACAGGATCGGGAAGTTTGGTCTGTATTTGAACCTAAAATGGGACTAAGTGATTATGCTCGGGGTAGCGACCAATGTTCAGTTTACTCGTTGGATCGGGATGTTTGGTCAACGTTTAAACTTAAAAATACTAAGTGATTATGCTCGGGGTAGCGAGCAATGTTCGGTTTACTCGTTGGGTCGGGATGTTTGGTCAACGTTTAAACTTAAAAATACTAAGTGATTATGCTCGGGGTAGCGGGCAATGTTCAGTTTACTCGTTGGATCGGGATGTTTGGTCAACGTTTAAACTTAAAAATACTAAGTGATTATGCTCGGGGTAGCGAGCAATGTTCGGTTTACTCGTTGGATCGGGATGTTTTGTCAACATTTAAACTTAAATGTATCACGTTATTATGCTTGGGATGTTCTCTCGAAAGCCCGACCATATTTTATCTGCTCGGGATGTCTTTTCCCCGAGCTCGGTTATATTCATTACTTCGGGATATTTTCCAACCGAACTTTATTTGCTTAAAATTTTGCTTGGTGGAGAGACTAGCTTGCACAAGATTGTAAGAAGACAAGGAGAGTCAGAATATCATTCCCAAAAGATTACAATTTTAAAAGTTAAAACAAGAAGGGTACGTCCCTAAATCTACAGCTGGAGGAACTCATCGGGAACGGTATTCAGGGCCTCATCAACATTTATAAAGTATGTTGAAGTTCCTTCAGGAGGATAGCCAGCGGTTTTAAATTGACGAACAGACGCTTCAAAGCCATAGTTAAGGAACTTGGCAGCGCGTTCGCCCAAAATATCGCCATACTCCTCAGACTTCATAAACTCTTCTTTCTTGATGAGCCAGGATTCTTCGATCTGAGCAGCCCGAGATAGTTTCTCCTGGTTAAGCTGTTCAGAAAGGGATTTGTTCTCTTCAGCCCACAATGACTTCTCCTGTGAAAGTTGCTCTAAGAGGGATTTATTCTCTTCAGTCACGGACCTGAACTGCCCGGATAAAGTGGTGTTAACTTCCTCAAAGTCGGCTAATTTCTTGTGCGCTTCCTCGAGAGCTTCCACTGTCTTATCCCGAGTAGCAACAGCGGCAGAGTATCGTTCCTCCAGTAGCTTTATGGATTTCTTCATCTCCTCGCCTGTAGGGTCTTCCTACCTTAACATCATAAGCAAGAAATAATTAGGGCTAAACATGCATCACAGACAGCTTAGGGCTCCGGTTATTACGTGAGTTATTAGAATTACAGGTCAAAATAAAACTTCAAGCAGATTAATTACATTCTCAAATGAATGGCGCTATAGAATTATACTACTCCTGGAGTAGAGACTATACCAAATCCTGAATCCTAATTGATAAGGCATCTCGAAGCTCACTTCTTCAACCCTGCCCATAGCCCTCCAAATCCAAAAGTGTACCTACAGGAACAACCCATCGTGAGCATGTACATCATTACTCAACATCAAAGGGTAATGGCATATAAATAAATGCATGAAGTAAATGGGTAACGTATACTTCCTGGTTAATCGCATTAACCCTCTTTGGTTGTCCCTGTTTCATAGTCATGCATATAATCGTTAGTTCTCGGCATAAATGATGAAAATCATACTTCACATATATGATCACATCAAACTATGTTAATTAGAAGTGGAACTGTCCCGGTCCTATTATGACAGCGGCACAATTGGCCCCCTCGCTCGACATAACACATCGTATGATACCCATCGCTACGCCTTGATAGCGGATGTATCTCTTTATTCAGCGGATGATACCCATCACTACGCCTTGATAGCGGATGTACCCCATCGCTCAGCGGATGATACCCCTCGCTACACCTTGATAGCGGATGTACCCCATCGCTCAGTTATGTGAGCAGCAAGACCTTCCTCGCTTGCCCATAATAACCACCGGACATTCAACCATTCTTAATAACATATTACCACATAATTAACAACCAATACAATTAAATCATGTTAACACCTCATTTCCCATCATGCATAACATGCACCCTGAAACGTAACCCCCAGGTCACGCCTATCATGTGACTATGCATTTCATCATGATAATTAATTCCAGCATATACATCAATTATCCACATAATTAATCACATAAACATAATTAATGCCTTAATTGCAATTAATCATTTCGGGGACATCACATTACTCCCCTACTTATAAGATTTCGTCCTCGAAATCGCATGCACTTACCCCAAAAGAAACTAAACATAAATCACATACCAGAGAATAGTTCCGGGTAGTGCTGTACCATATGCCGCTCCGTCTCCCACGTAGCCTCCTCGACACCCCGACGATCCCACTGAACTTTGACCATCGGTATAACTTAACTCCGTAATCTGTGATCCTCACGATCCAGAATTCTGACCGGTCGTTCAACGCAGGATACATCTGAGTCCAACTGCACTTCAGTAGGCTGTAAAACATGAGACGGGTCTGGCTCATACTTCCGTAGCATAGAAACGTGGAAAACATCATGAATCCCAGATAAAGACGGCGGTAGAGCCAAACGGTAGGCCAAAATACCGATACGCTGCAATACTTCATATGGCCCAACATACCTCGGGGATAACTTTCCCCGCATACCAAAACGAACTACACCCCTGAAGGGTGAGATTTTCAAGAAGACCCTGTCTCCTACATGGAATTCCAGCGGTCGTCGCCACTTATTGGCATAGGCTGCTTGCCTATCCTGAGCCGCTTTCATCTTTTGGCGTAACAACTTTATCTTGTCTTACATATCCTTAATCATATCCGGTCTTCCGATCGTTTTACTAGTCAAGTCCTCCCAATACAGCGGTGACCCACATCGTCGCCCGGAAAGAGCTTCAAAAGGAGTTATCTGTATGCTCGCCTGATAGCTGCTAATATAGGAGAACTCCATCATTGGCACTGAATCTTGCCACGGAGTATCAAACTCCTAAACACATGCCCTCGACATGCCCTCGAGCGTCTGAAGGGTACGCTCTATCTGGCCGTCTGACTGAGGGTGATAAGCTGTACTCAGTATCACTTCTGTGCCCAAAGCTGTCTGAAGACCCTCCCAGAAATGTGGAGTAAACCTTGGGTCTCTGTCAGACACAATCGAGACTGGAACCCCTTGCAACCTTACCACATCCTTCTTAGCCTATCCACGATCACCCAGATCGCATCAAATCCAGAGGTCGCTCTTGGCAAGTGGGTTATGAAGTCCATTGGGGTACTTTCGAGCTCTTCAGCTCGTCACCAGGCCTCTGTCTTTCTGCCTTAACCTGCTGGTAGATTAAGCATCTTGACAAAGCTCATAACATTACGCTTCATGCGTCTCCCCTAGATCTGACCACTTAGGTCCTTATACATTTTTCTTCCTTCTGGAGGATACTGAACCGGCTACTGAGAGCTCGATCCTAGATTTCTTTACGTAACTCCGGTGTATCTGGGACTACCCAACGGTTGTCCAATCTCAAGGAATCATCCTCAGCCACTCTAACTTTGATGGCTGACCCCGAAGTACTAAAAACGACCACTTCTGAACCTCATCATTTGACCTCTGGGCTTTCCTGGTAATCTTGCATATGTCTGGCTCAGTCAACAAGGTTGACACTCGCACTAGCGACGCGTCCACATCAAAATCATAGCCCAGATGGCAACAAGAGGTCATCATCGCTGATAACACATAGCGTCCTCAGCAGTACACTTCACTTCCAACTTAAGGCGTCTGCTGTCAAATTTGCTTTACATGAATAGTCCATCTATCTTCTTTGTTGCCTATTCAACTCAGCCTGTGTGATTCAGGCTCTTATAGTTCGTGTAGATGGCAAACGACGTACCATGCAAGTAATGCCTCCAAAACTTCAAGGCAAATATAATGGCTGCCAGCTCCAAATCATGGACTGGGTACCTAGCCTCATGTGGTTCAACCGCCTCGATGCATAAGCCACCACATGCTCATCTTGCATCAACACACAGTCCAAACCCTGCAGTGATGCAGTCGTGTACATATCAACTTCTTATCCTCAGAAGGAATTACCAATATAGGTGTCGTAGTCAAACGACGCTTCAATTCTTGGAAGCTTTCCTCACAAGCTTCGGACCAATAGAACGGCACTCCTTTCTGAGTCAGCTGTGTCAGGGGCCTGTCAATCCCTAAGGATCTGGAGTACTGTTCTCAAGTGCTTCACGTGTTCCTCTTCAGTCCAAGAGTAAATAAGCACATCGTCAATGAAAACTATGACGAACTGATCCAAACATGGTTGGGGCATTCTGTTCATCAGGCTCATAAAACAGCTAGGGCATTCGTCACCCTAAAAGGCATGACTAAGAATCCGTAGTGCCCATATCTAGTCCTAGAAGCTGTCTTCTGTACATCATCCTCTCGAACTCGAATCTGATGATACCCCGATCTCAGATTGATCTTACTGTAGAGCCTCGTACTCTGCAGCTGATCAAACAAATCATTAATCCTTAGAAACGGATACTTATTCTTCGCTATGGCTTTGTTCAGTTGTCTGTAATCGACGCGCAGCCGCATCGAACCATCTTTCCTCTTATCAAACAAAACTGGTGCACCCCAGGGCGATACGCTAGGGCGTATATAGCCCTTATCAAGGAGCTCTTGCAACTGAACCTTTAACTCCCTTAGTTCCGCTGGTGCCATCCTATACGGGGCACGAGAAATGGTAGACGTCCCTGGTAGTAACTTAATCCCAAACTCGACCTCTCTCGTCGGTGGGAATCCGGGAATCTCTTCCGGAAATACATCAGGAAACACCGCCACTACGGGCACATCTTCAACCCTTAACTCTTCCCTCTTTTGAGTAATAACAACAGCATAGCTGAGATATCCTTTGTGGTCTCATTCCAATAACTGTGCCATCTTGACAGCAGATATTAACGGAATCCTTGAACGGGAACCATCCCCATAGAATGTCCATTGGACTCCCATATCAGACCTGAATCGGACAGTCCTTGTCTACAGTCCATAACTGCCTGATACTTGTTCAGCACATCGATGCCTACAAAATTCGAAGTCTGACATTCCCAGAACAATCAAGTCTGTCCTCAGCTCGTTACCCTAAAAAATGAGGCCGTCATAAACCATCTGATCAGAACTTCTTCCAGCGGGTGTCGAGACTACTAGAGGCATGGGCGACGGAGAAGTGCATATGAAATCGCATCACTTACTTCAGCATTTTCTGCCATACTGCAAGACAAGGGTTAACAACAATACCCAAAAGCAGTTCATATAATACATCGTTAGAGAAACAAAACATGTTAGTACAACATCATATACTTCATATGCAACATAAGCATAAAACATGTTTAAAAGTAAGCACCTAGCCAACTTATTGCTAAGGCTACCCTTCACTCGTTCCCGGGTTATCTAACCTGGCTCTGATACCACTAATGTAGGGTCTTCCTACCTTAACATCATAAGCAAGAAATAATTAGGGCTAAACATGCATCACAGACAGCTTAGGGCTCCGGTTATTACGTGAGTTATTAGAATTACAGGCCAAAATAAATCTTCAAGCAGATTAATTACATTATCAAATGAATGGCGCTATAGAATTATACTACTCCTGGAGTAGAGACTATACCAACTCCTGAATCCTAATTGATAAGGCATCTCGAAGCTCACTTCTTCAACCCTGCCCATAGCCCTCCAAATCCAAAAGTGTACCTACAGGAACAACCCATCGTGAGCATGTACATCATTACTCAACATCATAGGGTAATGGCATATAAATAAATGCATGAAGTAAATGGGTAACGTATACTTCCTGGTTAATCGTATTAACCCTCTTTGGTTGTCCCTGTTTCATAGTCATGCATATAATCGTTAGTTCTCTGCATAAATGATTAAAATCATACTTCACATATATGATCACATCAAACTATGTTAATTAGAAGTGGAACTGTCCCGGTCCTATTATGACAGCGGCACAATTGGCCCCCTCGCTCGACATAACACATCGTATGATACCCATCGCTACGCCTTGATAACGGATGTATCTCTTTATTCAGCGGATGATACCCATTGCTACGCCTTGATAGCGGATGTACCCCATCGCTCAGCGGATGATACCCCTCGCTACACCTTGATAGCGGATGTACCCCATCGCTCAGTTATGTGAGCGGCAAGACCTTCCTCGCTTGCCCATAATAACCACCGGACATTCAACCATTCTTAATAACATAGTTTCATATTCATCATAAACATCATAGCATCTCATAGACATCATCATCTTGTAACCATCATTATCATATAAGCATTATCATCTTATAGTCATCAACGTCTCATCATAATCGTTATAGTAACGTCATATCATCTTCTTTTATCATAACATCATCGTAAGCATTTTGTCATCTTGATTCATCATATAATCATCTTTATTCATCATAACATCATCGTAAGTGTCTTATCATCTTTATTCGTCATAAAATCATCTTCGTTTATCATAACATCATCTTAAACATCTTATCATCTTTATTCATTATAAAATCATCTTCATCGTGAACTTACTTATCATAACATCATCTTAAACATCTTATTCTCTTCATTCATTATACACATCATCATGGCATCGTAAATTCTTATGCAATCATAGTATGATCCTAATATAGGAGTATGGCCTCTTACCATATGGGCATCTTACCCTGTGGCATCTTACCACATAATCAAATCGTATGGCCTCTTACCATATGGGCATCTTACCCTGTGGCATCTTACCACATAATAAACATCGTATCACATCATCATAAACATCATCATTATGAACGTCATCGTAAGCATCATCATCATAAACATCATCATCGTAAGCATCTTCATCATAAACATCATCATCATAACTACTTATGCAATCAATACATAGTCGTAGTTAGGAGTGTGTTACCGTCCGATGCCCGTACGCTTCTTACGTACCTTAATTCCCAAAAGTGGAGAAGTTGGAGAACTTTATCTCCTCGATGTTGTTGGCACCTGGGGTGGTTCTACACAACCACACAAATCAATATTAGAAGCTAAACAATAGCCAAATACCAAAAATTCAACAAAAATCATCATTTTCCAGCTTTTGAGCAGTGGCGATCGATCGCTCGAAACATGGCGATCGATCGCCAGATTTTTCACATAGCGGCGATCGATCGCTTAAAATGAGGCGATCGATCGCCTTGATGCTCATTTCGCTACTGGACGTTGGCGATCGATCGCGCCATTTGAGGCGATCGATCGCCTAACCTTATTTTCGCGTGCTGCCTCTCGGCGATCGATCGCTGCATTTGTAGCGATCGATCGCCACAACCAGTGGTCGCGATTTCACCATTTTTATGTGCATTTTCCAAGCTTATCTTCATACCTTTCAAAACCAAACTTCCCAACAATAACAATAACATCATAACCCACTAAAACCCACATAAAACACTTCAAAAATCATACCCCAAACATACAACACATACCCAAAACAAACCCATTTCAAAACCCTTCAAAACCATTATAAACCCAAACCAAACACTACAAAAGCAACAAGGAGGCAACCATACCTCTAGGGGACTCCAAATCACCCAACAAATTCCACAAATCAAGCTTTTGCAAAGATTCCTCTTCCACTTTGTGCCCAAAATCGAAAATGGGAAGGGTTTTGGGTTGGGAAGGGATTTTGGGGATTTAAGAGAGTAATTGGTAAAGTGAGGTGAGAGTGGGGGTAAATGGGTTAATTAAATTATACCCAATAATTAACATGATGTATAAAATACCCCAACATGGTATTTTAAAAGCATTTTACAAATATGCACCCAACCTCCACTAAATCCATATTACCACATAATTAACAACCAATACAATTAAATCATGTTAACACCTCATTTCCCATCATGCATAACATGCACCCTGAAACGTAACCCCCAGGTCACGCCTATCATGTGACTATGCATTTCATCATGATAATTAATTCCAGCATATACATCAATTATCCACATAATTAATCACATAAACATAATTAATGCCTTAATTGCAATTAATCATTTCGGGGACATCACATCGCCGATACCTTCTAGCTGTTTGAGGTGTTTCTGATTCTCCCCATCTGAGGATCTCATAGATTGGAAGCGAGTCATAATCTCGCCGGCCATCAGATTGGTCTGCAAGAGAATAAATGAAATTAATAAACCGAAGACAATAAACCAAGATTTTATTACTTTCATCTTGCTTTACTTTAGGGGGGTGAGGTGATGTCATATGACATATTGATTTTCTCGGGTAAAATCCATTTATGAAGATACAAACTCTAAAAACACCGAGCAGAAGTTAGACCGAAGAGATGATTACCGAACACAAGATATTGATCAGCATATTATCGAGCATCCTTTACCCTCTTCGCGATTTTGGTCAACGGAAGACCCGGTCATAATTAAAACTAATTAACCGGCTGGGATTGAACGTGCATTAATGGGGCGGATTTCTCGGACACGTTTGGCTCCCATCAAGCCACGATCAAAGGACATCATGTTGCTGGTTTTCCGCGAATTAGTTACTGGGGACAGCCCTATAAATACCCTTAGATAACCTCATAGCAGGGGTTGGATTTTTCTGGGCAAAAAGACTTCCGAAGAGAGCAAATTTATGTCTGTTCGGTCTTTTTTGTTATTTCTCTAAAAATATTCGCGTAAGTCATTGAGTGATTATTTTTTGTGTCCAGAAAGTCTTGTAAAAAATCTTGGTGTGTTTATCGTTATTTTGCATTAACACTTTATTTTACCTTATAGTCAAAATCTCGAATCACATCATATAATATATTTTTTATTACAATAAATATTTATAAAAATTACCTTATTTTTTAATAATTTTTTTCTTCTATATATTCGAAATATAAAATATAAAAGTTTTTTTGGTTTTTTATTTATTTAAATTGTTTATATTTTTTAAATTATCAAGGAAGCTTGTGTATTTTAGATTGATAGGTTTTGTTTTTGTATTGTGGGGGTATTCTTGGATTACAAAAAATTGGCATAAATTATGAAAAAAGCTTCATCAAAGAAGTTACTCTTGCATTCTAATATAGTATAGATTATTATTATTATTATTATAATTATTATTATTATTTTATTACTATGTATATATTATTATTATTATTATTATTATTATGTATATGTATATGTGTGTGTGTATATATATATTATATAAAATTATTATTATTATTTTATTATTATGTATATTTTGGGGTACAACAAGTGCCTTTGTTGTGTGACCGACCAAAACGTGGTGTTTGTGATGTTGTACGGTGTAAAAGATTTGAGTTGCACCGTTACAATCAGCTATAACTTTTGGTAAAGCGGCAAACGCTTGATCCTACAATTTGTATCAGAGCCAATGTCACGTATTCGATTCCCATGAGTTTCAAAGAGTGCCATTATTAGGCGGAGGATTGTTGGGGCACAACAATTTTCCTTGCTGTGTGATCGATCGAAATGTGATGCTTGTGCTACTGTATAGTTTACAAGACTTGAGTTGCACTGTTACCACCAGCTATAACTTTTGTTAAAGCAACAATCACTTGATCCTACAGTGTGTGTATATATATATAATAATAATATTATTATTTTATTTTGTTATCTGGATATATTATTATAAATTATATATATATATATAATTATTATTAGTATTGTTTATTTTCTTATTATTATTTATTTATTTATTATTATTTTTATATATATATATTATTGTATATTATTATTAATTTATTATTATTACTATAATTATTCCAGTATTATTATTTATTTATTTCTTATTATAATTATTACATTGTTATTATTTTATTATTATACATTTTTATTTTTATTGTTACCTTATTATTATTATTATTATTATGTATTATTAATAATATTATATTTTGCTGGAATATTTTTAAGTTTCGGTGATAGCAAGAGCCTACCGAAAGAGTCTATTGACTGCTTAAATAGTCTACCGCCTCAAGAAGCATACCAACTTAACAAGATTCTACTGGTGATCAGGAAATCTACCGATTGATCAACAAGAGTTTACCGGAAGAAAGACTTTGCCGCTTTAACCAGAGTCTACCAGATGATTTCAGAAGACTAGAGAAGTCTATCGGATGATATCAGAAGAGTAGAGAATATATCAAAATATAACAGAAGACTAAACAGATGACTCTACTGGAAGACATCAGTTGACTTCAGTCCAGCAAACTAAGTCACTGAGAAGAGTCATCAGATGATGATGACAACAAGACAAAAACACAACAAAGTTTATTCTGACAATGAGCACCTCACTACTTTACCAGTGCCACCAAACACGTCAGAAATACTAGCCGTTGTTAATGGATTTGGAAAGAAGATCAAATGAATTTTGGATGCAAATCTGGAAGCTGATTATGCACGATTATTTTCATTTGAAGAAAAGTTACTGTTGGAGTTTAAGTGCTATAAATACCTAGAAGCCTTTTGAAGAAAGAACTTCTAGACCCACGAAATTATCAAGCTAATCATTCAAGCACTTATTGCAATCAAGAAATCCATTTATTCATGGAGATTGTGTTTGAAACCTTTGTAATCTTTGTGGATCTTTGTGAGACTAGGAGTTTAGGCTATCTGTGTGGTATTAGCCTAAGTAGGTTGTGTTAGGAATCAATCAAGCAATACGCAGCGGAAAATAAAACTTGATTCCTACGACTGGACCTATACAAAGTTATTTATACCGAGATTGTTAAGAATCATACCCTTGTAGCGTGTTTGTAGCAGATTCCTCGTTGCAAGACCACGAGTCACGAACAAAGATTTGCACCTTCGTCTCTACGGTATCCACACGATCAAATCGAAAGGGGTGTTTAAGAACAAGTTGCTAGACTTGTTCTTAAACGAAACAAAAACCACGGTTCAAAACCTGTGAGACCCCGTTAGCTATACAAGATTCTAAGGTGCAATTAAGAGAACTAATCATTCATAAATCAGAGTATTAGGCGTGTTGATAATCCCGAGCTTAAGAGATTACAGTACCAAAAGTTCAAAAAGGAATTATACATATTCCTAACAAAAGGTTACTAAACTATAGCTTTACTCTACACTTCGTAGAAGCTATACAAAAGGAATTTCTCTATTCCGCTATCCTTGTAGCACTCTCTACAGCTCAAAGTATCAACCCCGACCATGGTTCTAAATAGTAAAAGCACCTACAAAGACAACCCCAAACACATGAGTACATCATAGTTCATATTCAACATAATATGAATGTAAAGCATAAATGCATAAATCATAGGCATAGGATACTTCCTAAATTCCAATGCATTTAAAATGCCCATTTTGGTTGTCCCTGTACCATAACTCATAATCAAATCAATATATGATATTATGGTTTCTTTAAATAAATGTCATGACATAACTTCACTTCTTAAATCTTTACTTCAATCCTTAGTCAGTTTATCATCAGTGTATATTAATGCCCCTCGCTTCATAACTTTATAACAAGCGGACCTTCCCCCCCCCCCCCCGCTTCTTCATACAAGCGGTATTTCTATCCTCGCTTCGTATGGTAAACCTCGCCTCCATGTGCAAGCGGACCTACACCCCTCGCTCCACATTTTTAGCAGTAAGCATTAAAATCATCACTGTGATAACCGTGACTCGTGGAATACACACCAAATGTTCCACAACATACATATGCAACAACAATGCATAACAACATGTATCGTACTCATAATGCACAAACTTGCATTTATCGTATGTCAAATCAACAAACATATAATACACGTTACCGTTGGAAATGCTCATATTCCCTTGAATCTTGACACGGGAATTCATCAGATAACTCTTCCACAGTAGGCTCAACCACTTGGAAATGCTCATATTCCCTTGAATCTTCCGCATGAGTAGGATCACTCTCCCAAACTTGGTTGGTTGAATGATCATCATCATGTGCCCACACCTGGTTTGTCACCCCTTGATTATATCTCATCTCAACCTCTTTGCATCTCGCTATAAATGTCTCTATCAGCTACTCAAGGCTACTTCTGGTGGCATTTTTGATCTTTGGTTCAAATGATGGCCAGAATTTGCGCAAAATATCCTCCAACTTAGAGACTTTATCAGAACTATACTCATCATCTGCTTGATGATCGAATGGTTGGTGTGTAAAATGAGGGTAATGATGCCCTGGTGGATATTGGTGACTCCAACCCAGCATTGAAGGATCATATTGCCACTGATAGTCGAAATTTGCCATATGGTTATACAGGTGCACCCTGTCATCATCTATACCATATATGGGACGACCAACTGCCAAAGCTCCATTAAATACCCATTCTCGTGTGTCTGCATCCAATCCAATATAGAAAGATTGAAGAGGAGCGTAGTTTGAAAAGTCGTGGTTGAATCTGTCCCAAGCTGCATAGAATGGTTCATACAGTTGTTGGGCAAAGCTTGTGGAAACTTGCTGATGAAACATTTCCAAGTACCTCACAAGAAAAACATCAAAAAAGAATAAAATTAAAACAAAAAAAAAAAAATTCTAAATTAAAATCAAGACTACTTGGTAACAGTATCAGTAAACAAAATTATATCAATCCCCGGCAACGGCGCCAAAAACTTGATGCGTGTGAAACGTACCGCAAGTGTACGGTGTCAAGTTTTAGTATAGGAATTTGAAAGTACGGATGTCGAACCCACAGGGATTGAAAATTAAGTTACACCAAGTACTGTAATTAGAATAGTCTCGACTTTATTTAGATAACCGATAGCATAATTATTATATTAATCTACTAAAATAAGATAAATTAGCAAGATGAAGAATTTAAGTGGAGAAAATCAATGAGAACGGATTCTAGAGGTTCGACTTCACTCAACTATCCACTATGTCGTGTTTTCCTAGTTTACTAGCCGAGAATTCTTATTTGTTTCTACTCCCCCTCCCGGGTGTTAAGCAGAAGTAATTATCTAACATTAATCTTGATATCCCTATCTAAGATTAATTATCAAACAATTGTAAAAGCGCAGTAATTCCTTTGACGACTTCTATGGAGTTATAGGCCTTCCGAACAATATAACTACCACGATACGAATTCCTTCTTTCCTATTCACAACCCCCTCTCCCGAGTGATAGATCACGAATATGGAATCATTCAATCCATGGCCAGTAGATTAAAAGCATTAAGAACAGGAAAACATAAATAAACCATATGAAAAACCAATGACATAGTTTCAAGTCAAGATCCGTCTAACCCTAGAATAATAAATTAGTTCATGAATACATTAAATAAACACATAGACATGTTCTTAATCATCATAAACATAAGGGAATAGATAATCAAACGAATTGGATGATGGCCCTCCGTCCCCGGTAGTCGCCGTCTTCTTCTCCGTCGTCAAAATCTATGCCCTTCGGTGTAAGCACGCCGCCTCGATTGATCTCCTCCCCTTCACTGGTTTAGCTCTCGGTCGTCTTTATCTCACTGCTCTTCGTTCCGTCCAGAAATTCTTTACGTCAAGTCTTCCTCTCCTCCTTTTATGTACGTGATCTGTATCAAAATCTCTCCAAAAATATGTCTAGGTATGAATTATCATGAATGAATCTCGTTTGTGCCTTTTTTCCTTCCTTTAAACTCCCGTGCATCAATTAAGGAAAGCAGTCCAAAATTACCAAAATTCATCAGGCGTAATGACGCCTCCGAAGTGGCGTAGTTATGCCTGTCGACGTGTCAACAAATCTGGCTTCCCGCGTGATAGGCGTAATTACGCCTCCAATGAGGCGTAATTACGCCTGTTGAAATTCTTTAAAAAATCAAATGCCGTGACTTAGGCGTAGCTACGCCTACAAACAGGCGTATTTACGCCTCAAGACATTCTCCATATAATGATTTGCAGTGGGTTAGGCGTAGTTACGCCTCAAGGTAGGCGTAATTACGCCTGTTGCCATGATTGATAGTGTAGATTTTTGGCTTCAATTCATCCGTTCCTTCCGTCATTTGCACCATTTTAGTCCACAAAACATGTAATTACCCGGATTCCTGCAAAACAACCAAAACAACAACAAAAGACGTAATTCTGCTCGAATACCAACACTAAATCATGCAAAATAAGAAGAAATATAAGTGTATAAAATACACTTATCAAACCCCCTAAACTTAAACTTTTGCTAGTCCCGAGCAAAATAGAAATGGAAAAAGACTAAGAAATAAAAGAGAAAAAGAAAACACACTACTAACGCAAGTCATGAAATGTTATAATTGCAAATTGGCCTCGAAGATCAATTGTCTAAAAATTTTAAGTCAAGTATGCATATCAGTCTACTGAAGAGTTCTCAAGTGTGTGTGTCACCACTTCCATTTAACCATTAAAGCAATCTTTACTCACACAAATCAATAGGACTTTGCAAGGTGTATTGGTTCATTTGCATTGTTCATAAAAAGGAGTATAACCTTGACAAACAGTGAACAATGCATCAAATCAAAGTAATGAGATGTGCGTGTGTGAATGTCAAAACCATATGCATTACAAGTGTTTCTCGAGTGTCCATAAGCTTACTATTCGTAACCTTCTCCACTAGTATATTAGACGAATGTAGCTCGGTCAATAGGTCTTAATAGGCTTGTAACGTTAGGCTTTGGCTCATGGCTTCAATAAAAATATCGGAATTTCAAAACAAGAGAGTAAGTTAAATATGACATTGTTGTGCACTCTCATCTCAATTTCGATTCCTTCTATTGATGATTCATCATTTTTTCTTTTCTTTTCAATTCACCCTCTTTTCTCATCCGCCTCATTATTCACCTCATTATTTTCTCATTCTTTCCATCACTATTTTCTTCACCTCTTCAACAAATTTTTCTTTTCTATGCATCCACGCCCTTTTTTCATTATTATCCCCCTTCTATTTTTTTCAATTAGGAACATGGGGGGATATTTGAAATTTTAAAGTGCAATATGGGTCTTACTCACTTGAGGGTAGGAAATAGTGTATAAGCTTTTAACAAGTGGTCGATGTGGGATTTTGAAATGATGCCGAATGGGGGTTATTATGTGCCTAAGCACATGCCATTCGATTTTCAATAAGCTCAAAAGGGTAACTAGGGATAAAATGATGTCATTTGGTGGCTTCAAAGGTTCAAACGAATCAAAAATTGCCTAAATCATTCCTAAGCCACATATGTCTGTATTTCGCCTCAAAGGGTACTAAAGCAAGTTCTAGACTACTCTCAATTCACAAATAACTTATATGATTTGACCAATGTGCTCAAATGGTATCTCAAAAGCAAGTTGATATAAGAAAATAATTTGAATGAGATTATAAAATATATTGCAACAATTCAATCCTCATTCTTTTACGTTTAAGCTCAAAGGGGCTACTATGGCAAATTTATATCAATGAGTAAAGGCCCAAACTATTATCAAGAATTGCCTATATCATATTTGTGTTCATTCAAATCAACTTTAATTGGTCAAATGGTCATGGTCTCTAGTGCATGAATGTGTAAGAAACTCAAGAGCAAAGAGAACAAAAATTTTAAAATTTTAACAAATAAGCTCAATTCTTCATCATCGGCCTTCACAATTACTTCAAATCACGACTTATGACACAAAAAGAAAAAAAAAAACGACTAAAAAAAACACAAAACACAACACACATAGGAATCCAGGAAACAAAACATCTCAGTGTTTAAACACCCCCTAAACTTAAAATCGTGCATTGTCCTCAATGTACCATACAACGTATAAAATAAGGGACAACACACCAACCTGCGACGACGATCGTCAGTAATCGTCGCCCATCTCATGCTCATGGGTATGGTGAGAAGATGATGATAGGGACCTCCGCATCAGTATAGACCCTGCAATGGGAAAAATAATGATCAATCGGCTATGAATAAGACATGCTACTAAAATGCAATACTAAAATTAAAAACTGAAATAAAATAAAAAGGATACAAGGCTTGGGTTGCCTCCCAAGAAGCGCTTTGTTTAAAATCGTCAGCCAGACTATGCGAAGCAACCATCAAATAGCGGCTTCCGCCCATAGTAAGTATCATATGACACTACATGTGGGTCTTGATTGTGTATGCCCTCTAGCTTGGCAAGATACTGACAATTAACGCTCGTCGCTCCAACAACGTCTTTCGAAAATTGTAAGCATGGGAGAAAGATTCTGAGCTTGGCTTCATCTCGTGGAGGACGTAATATGGTGAAGTTGGCATCAATGGGAAGAACGGATCCACATATGGCATATAGGGCATCACCATCGATGAGTGCTCCTCACTATTTTCAAAAATATGCTCATCTTCCAACGTCACGCTAGGCTCATCTTGACATGGGAATTCATCAGATAACTCTTCCACAGTAGGCTCAACCACTTGAAAATGCTCATATTCCCTTGAATCTTCCGCATGAGTAGGATCACTCTCCCAAACTTGGTTGGCTGGGTTCACTTCGGTGTTGCTAGGAAATGATCCTCTTTGTTGGTTGTTCATGGCATTAGCAAGCTGCCCAATTTGCACCTCAAGAGACTTCATTGTAGCACTCATGTTGTTCATGTGACCCTCAATTGTATCAAGCCTCGACTCATTCTTGTCAAGCCTCAATGTCGAACTTTGAACAAAAGTATTCACCAAATCTTCAAATGAAGGTTTACCTTCATTCTTTTGTGGAGCATATCTAGGCTCATCTTGACACGGGAATTCATCAGATAACTCTTCCACAGTAGGCTCAACCACTTGGAAATGCTCATATTCCCTTGAATCTTCCGCATGAGTAGGATCACTCTCCCAAACTTGGTTGGTTGAATGATCATCATCATGTGACCACACATGGTTTGTCTCCCCTTGATTATATCTCATCTCAACCTCTTTGCATCTCGCTACAAATGTCTCTATCAGCTGCTCAAGGCTACTTCTGGTGGCATTTTCGATCTTTGGTTCAAATGATGGCCAGAATTTGCGCAAAATATCCTCCAACTTAGAGACTTTATCAGAACTATACTCATCATCTGCTTGATGATCGAATGGTTGGTGTGTAAAATGAGGGTAATGATGCCCTGGTGGATATTGGTGACTCCAACCCAGCATTGAAGGATCATATTGCCACTGATAGTCGAAATTCGCCATATGGTTATACAGGTGCACCCTGTCATCATCTATACCATATATGGGACGACCAACTGCCAAAGCTCCATTAAATACCCATTCTCGTGTGTCTGCATCCAATCCAATATAGGATAGATTGAAGAGGAGCGTAGTTTGAAAAGTCGTGGTTGAATCTGTCCCAAGCTGCATAGAATGGTTCATACGGTTGTTGGGAAAAGCTTGTGGAAACTTGCTGATGAAACATTTCCAAGTACCTCACAAGAAAAACATCAAAAAAGAATAAAATTAAAACAAAAAAAAAAATTCTAAATCAAAATCAAGACTACTTGGTAACAGTATCAGTAAACAAAATTATATCAATCCCCGGCAACGGCGCCAAAAACTTGATGCGTGTGAAACGTACCGCAAGTGTACGGTGTCAAGTTTTAGTAAAGGAATTTGAAAGTACGGACGTGGAACCCACAAGGATTGAAAATTAAGTTACACCAAGTACTGTAATTAGAATAGTCTTGACTTTATTTAGATAACCGATAGCATAATTCTTATATTAATCTACTAAAATAAGATAAATTAGCAAGATGAAGAATTTAAGTGGAGAAAATCAATGAGAACGGATTCTAGAGGTTCGACTTCACTCAACTATCCACTATGTCGTGTTTTCCTAGTTTACTAGCCGAGAATTCTTATTTGTTTCTACTCCCCCTCCCGGGTGTTAAGCAGAAGTAATTATCTAACATTAATCTTGATATCCCTATCTAAGATTAATTATCAAACAATTGTAAAAGCGCAGTAATTCCTTTGACGACTTCTATGGAGTTATAGGCCTTCCGAACAATATAACTACCACGATACGAATTCCTTCTTTCCTATTCACAACCCCCTCTCCCGAGTGATAGATCACGAATATGGAATCATTCAATCCATGGCCAGTAGATTAAAAGCATTAAGAACAGGAAAACATAAATAAACCATATGAAAAACCAATGACATAGTTTCAAGTCAAGATCCGTCTAACCCTAGAATAATAAATTAGTTCATGAATACATTAAATAAACACATAGACATGTTCTTAATCATCATAAACATAAGGGAATAGATAATCAAACGAATTGGATGATGTCCCTCCGTCCCCGGTAGTCGCCGTCTTCTTCTCCGTCGTCAAAATCTATGCCCTTCGGTGTAAGCACGCCGCCTCGATTGATCTCCTCCCCTTCACTGGTTTAGCTCTCGGTCGTCTTTATCTCACTGCTCTTCGTTCCGTCCAGAAATTCTTTACGTCAAGTCTTCCTCTCCTCCTTTTATGTACGTGATCTGTATCAAAATCTCTCGAAAAATATGTCTAGGTATGAATTATCATGAATGAATCTCGTTTGTGCCTTTTTTCCTTCCTTTAAACTCCCGTGCATCAATTAAGGAAAGCAGTCCAAAATTACCAAAATTCATCAGGCGTAATGACGCCTCCGAAGTGACGTAGTTACGCCTGTCGACGTGTCAACAAATCTGGCTTCCCGCGTGATAGGCGTAATTACGCCTCCAATGAGGCGTAATTACGCCTGTTGAAATTCTTTAAAAAATCAAATGCCGTGACTTAGGCGTAGCTACGCCTACAAACAGGCGTAGTTACGCCTCAAGACATTCTCCAAATAATGATTTGCCGTGGGTTAGGCGTAGTTACGCCTCAAGGTAGGCATAATTACGCCTGTTGCCATGATTGACAGTGTAGATTTTTGGCTTCAATTCATCCGTTCGTTCCGTCATTTGCACCCTTTTAGTCCACAAAACATGTAATTACCTGGATTCCTGCAAAACAACCAAAACAACCACAAAAGACGTAATTCTGCTCGAATACCAACACTAAATCATGCAAAATAAGAAGAAATATAATTGTATAAAATACACTTATCACCTGCCTTCCGCGATCGATTGGTGAAGTTGTGCCGATCGATCGCGCCAAACTCGCGATCGATCGCTGAAGTGTTCTGCCTCGCACCCTGGTGCTCGCGATCGATCGGGAAAACGCGCCGATCGATCGCCAATACCTGCAAATAGCGAACAATTGCCATTTTCGAGCACGTACTTTCAAGCCAACAATTATACCACCATAATCTTAAATCATGCCCAAACAAACATGCTTGGGGCTACATTATACTACCATGCAAGTCTCCAAAACAAGTAACACAACAAAAAGGCTACTAAACATGCTATTTTTACACCAATAAAAACTCAACCTTCACAAGAATTTAAAACCCAGAAATTACATGGTTCCTTACCACTTTTGCTCCTCTTTTCTTGCAAGAATTTGGTCAACAAATCATCAAATCTCTCCTCCTACATGCAGCTGGTATGTTGGACGGTTTTTGGGTGAAAAAGGGGAAGGGTTTCTGAGATGAAAAGGTGGAGTGGGAGAGTGAAGAAGAGGTATGGGTGGAGCAGTTGAATGGGTATGGGTTGAGGGGGTGGTTGGGTGGTGGGTTATGTGATGTGTTATGTTTTGGTCCCGATATTTAGCATGATGTATTAAAATATCCTCACATGATATTTTATAGTATTTTATCAATAAAATACTTCAAATTCAAGTTAAACATGCTTCACCAAAACGAACAACACCCACCCCAAATAATCATGCCATAACCCAAATTTCCAACACATATCACATGAACCCTGAAATGCATTACTAGGCCATGACCGCCACATGACTAAGCATTTCCCAATATTATTAATTCAACCCAATAAATTAATACCATAATCTTCATAACATAATTAATGTTCAAATGCACATAATCATTTCGGGGATATCACAATACTCCCCTACTTATAAGATTTCGTCCTCGAAATCAGCATGCACTTACCCAAAATAAAACAAAACATAAATCACATACCAGAAAATAGTTCCTGATAGTGCTGCACCATGTGTCGCTCCGTCTCCCACGTGGCCTCCTCGACACCCCTACGATCCCACTGAACTTTGATCATAGGTATAACTTTGTTTCGTAGTCTGCGATCTGCCCGATCCAGAATCCTGACAGGCCGCTCCACATAGGAAACATCAGACTCTAACTATACTTCGAAGGGCTGCAACACATGTGAAGGGTCTGGCTCGTATTTCCGCAGCATAGCCACATGAAACACATCGTGTATGCCGGAGAGAGAGGGCGGTAAAGCCAATCGGTATGCCAGGGTACCAATACGCTGTAAGATCTTGTACGGCCCAACATATCTCGGGGATAACTTCCCCCGCATCCCAAAACGTACTACACCTCTGAAAGGTGAGATCTTCAAAAAGACTCTGTCGCCCAATTGAAACTCTAACGGCCGACGCCGTTGATTAGCATACGCTGCCTGTCTGTCCTGAGCTGCTTTCATCTTTCTTCTGATCACCCTTACCTTTTCTTCCATTTCTTGGACCAATTCTGGCCCTCTGACCGATTTACGGTCCACATCATCCCAATATAAAGGCGACCTACAATGTCTACCATAGAGGGCTTCAAACGGAGCCATTTCTATGCTTGTCTGGTAGCTATTGTTATAAGAAAACTCTACCAAGGCCACTGAGTCCTGCCACGAAGTATCGAACTCCAACACACAAGCCCGTAACATATCTTCGAGCGTCTGTATGGTACGCCGGTCTGTCCGTCCGTTTGGGGATGGTATGATGTGCTCAACCTCAATTCTGTACCCAGGGCTGACTGAAGACCTTCCCAGAAGTGAGATGTAAACCGCGGATCTCGATCAGACACAATCGAAACAGGGATCCCATGCAGTCTCACTACATCTCTGACATATAACTGAGCCATCCTCAAGTACGTGAAGGTCATACTGTAGGGAATGAAGTGAGCCACTTTAGTCAATCTATCCACGACTACCCAGATGGCATCAAAACCCGAAACAGTCCTCGGTAAGTGGGTCACGAAGTCCATGGATACGTGCTCCCACTTCCATTCTGGTATCTCCAAACTTCTAAGCTCACCACCAGGCCTCTGCCTCTCAGCCTTCACTTGCTGACAAATCAGACATCTCTTGACAAATGTGGTGACATCTTGTTTCATTCGTCTCCACCAAAACTGGACACATAAGTCCTTATACATTTTCTTTCCGCCCGGGTGGATACTCATCCTGCTGCAATGGGCTCGCTGTAATATTCCCTGACGCAACTCAGGCGTATTCGGAAAACCACCCATCGGTCACCCAGTCTCAAGGAACCATCCTCAGCCGTCCTGAACTTCGACGACTGACCTAATCAAATCACCGACAACCATCTCTGAACTCGTCGGTCTCCCGAGCCTTCCGGATGTGCTCATAAATAACCGGCTCAGCTAATAAGGGTCGATACTTGTATCGGTGAAGCAGACACATCATAATCAAAACCCAACTGACAGTAGGAAGTCATCATAGCTGACAAACACATGACGTCCTCTGCAGTGTTCTTCACTTTCCGACTCAAAGCGTCGGCTGTCAAATTTGCTCTTCCCGGATGGTACTCGATTTCACAATCATAATCCTTTAGTAGGTCCATCCATCTCCTCTGTCTCATATTCAGTTCAGCCTGCGTAAAAAAGAACTCCAGGCTCTTGTGATCAGTGAAGATGGTGAATGAGGTACCGTATAAATAGTGTAGCCATATTTTCAAGGCAAACACTATAGCTGCTAGCTCCAAATCATGGACCGGGTACCTCATCTCGTGTGGCTTCAATTGTCTTGAAGCGTAAGCCACAAAGTGCTTATCCTGCATCAGTAAGCATCCTAGGCCCTGAAGAGATGCGTCAGTATAGAGAGCGAACCCCTTGTTCTCCCTGGGAATCACCAATACTGGCGCTGAAGTTAATTTGTGTTTTAATTCCCGAAAACTTTGCTCACAAGCTTCCGACCAACAGAATGGGACTCCCTTCTGAGTCAGTTGTGTCAGTGGCTTGACAATCTTTGAAAATCCTTCGACAAAGCGTCGATAATACCCAGCCAAACCAAGAAAACTTCGGATCTCAGTGACTGAAGTCGGCGCAGACCAATCCATGACCGCCTCTATCTTCCTGGGATCTACTGATATCCCCTCTTGAGAGATAATATGACCCAAGAACGCTACACTGTTCAGCCATAACTCACATTTGCTGAGCTTGGCGTACAACTGATGATCCCTCAGGATCTGTAGCACCGTCCTCAAGTGATTGGCATGCTCCTCCCTACTTCTCGAGTAGACAAGAATGTCGTCAATAAACACGATGACGAAATGATCAAGATATCTCTGAAACACTCCGTTCATCAGGCTCATAAAGACAGCCGGGGCATTCGTCACCCCGAACGGCATCACTAAGAACTCGTAGTGCCCATACCGAGTTTGAAAAGCTGTCTTTTGTATGTCATCAGCTCTAACTCGTATCTGGTGATAGCCTGACCTCAAGTCAATCTTCGAGTAAAGCTCCGTGCCCTGAAGCTGATCAAACAAGTCATCAATCCTCGGAAGGGGGTACTTGTTCTTAATCGTCACTTTATTCAATTGACGGTAATCGATGCACAGACGCATCGAACCATCCTTTTTCTTTACAAACAAGACTGGCGCACCCCAAGGCGATACACTAGGACGAATGTATCCTTTGTCGAGGAGCTCCTGCAACTGCACCTTCAGCTCTGCCGGTGCCATCCTATAAGGGGCACGGGAAATAGCAGATGTCCCTTGGCAGTAATTCAATCGCAAACTCCACATCTCTGATCGGCGGGAATCCTGGAATCTCATCCGGAAACACATCGGTGTATTCCGCAACTATTGGTATATCCTCGATCCTCAACTCTTCCTTTTCCTCTGATACGTCCACGGCATAAATAAGATAGCATGTGTGACCGCGTTCTAACAACCATGACATCTTAACTGCCAAAATCAACGAAATCCTTGGACGAGAACTGTCCCCATAGAAGGTCCACTGAAACCTCTGATCAGAAAGAAAACTCACCATCCTCTGTCGGCAATCAACCACGGCCTGGTATCTGCTTAACACATCAATACCGACAATACAGTCAAAATCTGCCATGTCCAACAAAATCAGATCAGCCTTCAGATCATTGCCCTCAAAGTAAATGAGGCAATCAGATAATAGTCGATCCGCAATCACATGCTTCCCCATGGGTGTCGAGACCATAAGAGGCGTGGGCAACAGAGACGAGCACATATGGTGTTTCTCCATAAAAAGCAGAAGATATGAAAGAATGAGAAGCACATGTATCTACCAAAATAAATGCAGGGTACGTAAGTAAGTAGCACGTACCAGCAATCACCTCCTCTGAGGCTGCCTCTGCCTGCTCACGCGTCAATGCATATACTTGACCCTACGGCGGTCCTGCCGCCTGACCTCCCTGTGGTCGAGGTGCAAACTGCTGTCTCTGTGGTGCCGTCCTGGCTTCAAATCTTGGCCTATTCGGCCCAGAGTCTGCCTGACCTCCCCGATTGGGGCAAACCCGAGCCAGGTGGCCCACCCTGCCACAAACATAACAGCCTCGACAGTCACGTGTCAAATGAAATCCTCCACAGTTGTCACACTTGTACCCTCCTGTTTTACTTCCCTGCGATGGTCCCTGTTTACCTTGCTTCTGATTCTGAAATTTCTTCCCACCAAATCGAGAAGATGAAGAAGCCCCACTAGGCTTAAATCGGTCCCCTCGCGGATTCAGACTGTCTGCAACTGGTCCTTGTGGTGGTACGAAAGGGGGTACAGCTTCCTTGTACACGCTAACCCCAATCTCTGCCAGCTCTGCTCTAGTTAGGGCATCATCGAACGAGCTGGGGTTGTTTGAGACAACCCGGTCAAACAACTCTGGCCTCAGTTCCTTCAGAAAATTCCTCATCTTGGCATGACCGTTTACAGCAATGTGAGGCACATACCTCAACAGTGAAGAATACTGCATGGCATAATCTGATACAGTCATGCTGCCTTGCTTCAGGTTGGTGAACTCATCTTCTTTTACTTGTCTGGCAGCGGCGGAGAAATACCGGTTAAGGAATCGGGTTCTGAACACAGTCCAATCTACTGGCATACCCTGAGCCCTCAGCTCCATAACTGTTGTTTTCCACCACATGTAAGACTTTTTTGCCAGTTGAAACTCTGCCAACCTCAGCCAGGCAGTCCGTGCACAGGGCGCTGATACAAATATCTACTCCAGTCTCTCTAGCCATTCATCGGCTGCTTCCCCAGTCTCAGTCCCTTCAAATAGCGGTGGATGATAGCTCAAGAACTGGGTCAAACTTATCTCTCCTGGTAGCAGTATCTGTGCACTAGGCTCCACGCCTACAACAGGTGGCGGTAGAGGATTCGACTGAGCAATACTGGCATTGATACTGCCTACATCTCCCACCTCTTCATTGAGGTTCTCCAGATTAATAGCCGCCATGATGTAACACAGGGGTTAACAACAATACCAAAAGCAGTTCGTAATACAAGCCGTTAGATAACAATAGGAGAAGTATTCAAAAGCATGTTAGTATGACAACTTATACACAAAATATGCATCACATGTATAAACATGCCCACCAATGAATACCTAACCAACTTGTTTCTAAAGGCTACCATTCGCTCGTTCCCTGGTTCTCTAACCACTGCTCTGATACCAAAATGTGAGACCCCGTTATCTATACAAGATTCCAAGGTGCAATTAAGAGAACTAATCATTCATAAATCAGAGTATTAGGCCGTGTTGATAATTCTGAGCTTAAGAGATTACAGTACCAAAAGTTCAAAAATGAATTATACATATTCCTAACAAAAGGTTACTAAACTATAGCTTTACTCTACACTTTGTAGAAGCTATACAAAAGGAATTTCTCTATTCCGCTATCGTTGTAGCACTCTATACAGCTCAAAGTATCAACCCCGACCCTGGTTCTCCGTAGTAAAAGCACCTACAAAGACAACCCCCAACACATGAGTACATCATAGTTCATATTCAACATAATATGAATGTAAAGCATAAATGCATAAATCATAGGCATAGGATACTTCCTGAATTCCAATGCATTTAAAATGCCCATTTTGGTTGTCCCTGTACCATAACTCATAATCAACTCAATAAATGATATTATGGTTTCTTTAAATAAATGTTATGACATAACTTCACTTCTTAAATCTTTACTTCAATCCTTAGTCAGTTTATCATCAGTGTATTTTAATGCCCCTCGCTTCATAACTTTAGAACAAGCGGACCTCCCCCCCCTCGCTTCTTCATACAAGCGGTATTTCTATCCTCGCTTCGTATGGTAAACCTCGCCTCCATGTGCAAGCAGACCTACACCCCTCGCTCCACATTTTTAACGGTAAGCATTAAAATCATCACTGTGATAACCGTGACTCGTGTAATACACACCAAATGTTCCACAACATACATATGCAACAACAACGCATAACAACATGTATCGTACTCATAATGCACAAACTTGCATTTATCGTATGTCAAATCAACAAACATATAATACACGTTACCGTTGGGTGCCCGTACGTCTCTTACGTACCTTCCAAAATATCTTCAGTTGCAGGAATCTATCCCCTGCGTTGTGTGGCTACCTGTGATGGCTCTACACAAGTGTACAACACAATATTAGATGCCAATAATAGCCCAATACCAAAAATCCTACAAAAATAATTAAAAACACATGATTTGGCTTCTCGCGATCGATCGCCAATATGCCCCGATCGATCGCAAGATGCCACTGCCTCAACATTCAAAATTCTGCCTTCCGCGATCGATCGCTGAAGTTGTGCCGATCGATCGCACCAAACTCGCGATCGATCGCTGAAGTGTTCTGCCTCGCATCGTGGTGCTCGCGATCGATTGGGAAAACGCGCCGATCGATCGCCAATACCTGCAAATCGCGAACAATTGCCATTTTCGAGCACCTACTTTCAAGCCAACAATTATATCACCACTAATCTTAAATCATGCCCAAACAAACATGCTTGGGGCTACATTATACTACCATGCAAGTCTCCAAAACAAGTAACACACAAAAGGCTACTAAACATGCCATTTTTACACCAATAAAAACTCAACCTTCACAAGAATTTAAAACCCAGAAATTACATGGTTCCTTACCACTTTTGCTCCTCTTTTCTTGCAAGAATTTGGTCAACAAATCATCAAATCTCTCCTCCTACATGCAGCTGGTATGTTGGACGGTTTTTGGGTGAAAAAGGGGAAGGGTTTCTGAGATGAAAATGTGGAGTGGGAGAGTGGAGAAGAGGTATGGGTGGAGCAGCTGAATGGGTATGGGTTGAAGGGGTGGTTGGGTGGTGGGTTATGTGATGTGTTATGTTTTGGTCCCGGTATTTAGCATGATGTATTAAAATATCCTGACATGATATTTTATAGTATTTTATCAATAAAATACTTCAAATTTCAAATTAAACATGCTTCACCAAAACGAACAACACCCACCCCAAATAATCATGCCATAACCCAAATTTCCAACACATATCACATGAACCCTGAAATGCATTACTAGGCCATGGCCGCCACATGACTAAGCATTTCCCAATATTATTAATTCAACCCAATAAATTAATACCATAATCTTCATAACATAATTAATGTTCAAATGCACATAATCATTTCGGGGATATCACAAAACCGATCAAACGACGACCGTTCCTACCACTACTATTCACGACGGCGGCGTGAAGATGAGGGTGAGAGGAGGCGGCGGCCGAGAGCTTCTTTGAGGTGGCTACTAGGTTTTTAATAATTCACTCTTAAATCTTAACCTTGTTAGCCTAATATAATATATATTAGATTTAACTAAAGGGCTTTCAAAAAGCCTTATTGGCCCATACCCAACATCTTAGTTAAATCCATATATCTAATATTTATAATTAAGACTCTTCTTAATTAATTAAATCATCCAATGAATTTTATCTCCCTTTATCGATTTCTTTCTGGGACCCGATAGGATCTTGCAATGTTGGCAGTGGCATAAAATCTAATTTTATGTCACAAGCAATGAGTTGTATCTAGCAACACATCAAGGCTACCCAAATTACAAGAATGTCATTGACTCGACATAACCTACGGACTGTGATAACATTAACCATGTAACTTAATCCCTTTGTCCATTGTGTTTAGATTGAACACGAGTCATGGAATAGTCATACTCATATATTCAATTTTTTTATTTCTTGATCCCCAAGTAGAACTAGAATAAACGAATAAACTCGATATCACATATCGACTCATTCGAGCACGGCCATGCATTTTAGTCTTACTTGATCAAGGCCCAAACACTTCTCCTGTTATATAGGAGGGACAAATCCTTTCTTGATCACTCAACATCCCTCTACATAATTCGTGGTGTATCCAATGATTGTCTTTATAGTTTACCCTGTTACAGGTAACGTTTGACAATATCAAGATACATGACTCCTTATGTTGGGATCTTTGGTGATCTCAAGTCGTAAGGATTACATATATTATTATCACTATGAGAATTGCTTATGACGTTCATATAACTATCCATGTAGCATTCTCATGGTGGGTCTGTCCAGTACATCGTTCTGTAACATGTACCCATGTGTTGATTTGATATCTCATATCTATGAACAATTCATCAATCAAAACATACTAGTCTCAATGCATTATCATTATCCCGATTTATGATAACACTTGACTAGGGACAATCTTTAAGAACAATACAATATTATTCTAAGGACATTAACTTATATATTAATTCATATTACACAGATACTCGAATAATATATAATAATGAATTGCCATTTACAAAACCATAATACATTATATGTCATAAACAATCATCTAATGAGTTGTCTTAGGGTATATCCCAACAAATCTCCCACTTGCACTAAGACCATTCAGACATATACTTAATGCCTAGAGATCTAGTATGACGATCATCTTCTGGTGTGATAGTGGCTTCGTTAGTGGGTCAGATACATTATCATCAGTTGGTACTTTGCATATTTTTACATCTCCTCTTTCAACAATTTCTCGAATGAAATGAAAGCGCCAAAGTATGTGCTTGGATCTTTGGTGAGATCTAGGTTCCTTAGCCAATGCGATGGCTCTATTGTTGTCACAATAGAGTTCAATCGGATCTAGTATGCTAGGCATCGCCCCAAGTTCAGAGATGAACTTCTTGATCCAAACAGCTTCCTTTGCTGCATCTGAGGCAGCAATGTATTCAACTTCAGTTGTAGAATCGGCTACTGTCTCTTGCTTTGAACTCTTCCAACTCACAGCACCTCCATTTAGGCAAAACCCATATCCTGATTGCGATCGGAAATCATTTTTGTCGGTTTGGAAGCTTGCATCAGTGTAACCTATTACATTGAGCTCTTCCATCAGGTTGTGTCATGTACACATCCTCAAGTAAATTTTCATTAAGGAAAGCTGGTTTGACATCCATCTGCCAGATTTCATAATCATGAAATGCAGCTATTGCAAGTAAGATCCTAATGGATTTAACCATGGCAACTGGCGAAAAAGTTTCATCATAGTCAATACCATGAGTTTGTTTGAAACCTTTTGCAACCAGTCGACCTTTAAAGGTTTGTACATTACCATCCATGTCGGTCATTTTCTTGTAAATCCATTTGCACCCTATGGATCTTACCCCTTCAGGCGGGTCAACCAAAGTCCATACTTGATTTGCATACATGGATTCCATCTCAGATTTCATGGCCTCTTCCCATTTCTCAGAATCAGGGCCCATTATAGCTTCTTGATAAGATGACGGCTCATCCTCATCAATAAGTAGTAAGTCACCTTGTTGAGTCACAAGAAATACATATCTCTGTGGCTCACGGTGTTCTCTTACAGACCTACGCTGGGCTTGTGTCTCTTGAGCAGGCATTTCATCCACAACAGCTTGTGGTGTCTGCTCTGTTTTCATCTCAATATCATGTTCACTATTTTCTTGTGGTTGAACTTCACTAAGTTCTATTTGTCTCCCACTGGTTCTTCTCGAAATAAATTCTCTTTCAAGAAAGACACCAGTCCGAGCAACAACTACTTTGTTCTCGGTGGGATAATAGAAATAGTATCCTTTCGTTTCCTTAGGATACACCACAAATAAACACTTATTGTAAGGACCCCCGTGCCCTTAACCCGATATTAGTTTAACCACTGTACTTAGTGCATGCTATCATGTTAACAAGGGGAAAGTAATTACATGCAACTCTAGCGTGAATGCCATCTATAAAATTCCTTTTACATTAATCGTATAATGTCTATACTTTCCAAACATATTCCATAAAACATGTCATGCACCTTTCAACATACACTAATATGCTCTCAATTCATTTAGCAAATTCCACATTTAATTGCATGCTAACCGTAAATGAATAGAGAAAAGCCGTAGCCCATTTATACATTCCATATACACGTAATATGTACTCACATAAGAGCACCCAATGAATAAGCGTGTATCTAATGTATAAAACACTCTACTGGATACCGTTACTAGGTGCTTCGATCCTGGAAGCACCTCTCAAGCGCAACTCGATCTCGACTCTGGATCTGAGCGCCTATCCATCCAGCTCTAATACCTCGATCCTGGAAGTACCTCTAATCAACAGCCCGATCTCAACTCCGAAGCTGCTGCTACACCTGTACCACCTTTCCCAACAGAGACAGCTCCCACACGGGGTGAGCATACCAATATCCCAAATCCCATAATCACAATAATGCAATTCATAATTTACGATATGTAAATGCTATGAAATATAAGAGATACTCCCTGGATGGCATCATCCTCATCCGGGATCCCTGTACTGTCCCTGTTCTCAAAATAACTGAAACAATCAAATTCTCAAATGCCAGTTAATCATTACATTGATTAACGAATTCACTAGCCACATACTGACATTATAACGATAACATCAAATCATTAAACAATGATCACAAATATCCCATATGTCTCTTTTATGGTTCCATAGTTCTAATTAATTGCTCGCTCTACAATAGCGGCATCTCAGTCTCACGCATACTCAACAGCAGTGGCGTCATAACCGATGTTCGCTCAAAGGCGACCACATCCAATCATTGCTCGCTCAAAAGCGGCACCATGCAATTCCCAATGTATATACATCCATCTGTAGCAATCACCATTAAACATGTATTTCAACATTCGTTAATATCCGTTTATTGCTAAAACCATATATCAGGCACTTCCATACACATTTATTGCAATACAGTGTGTCATGCACTCAACAATTGCATTTAAAATAAGGGGCTATGCTCGTACGTTATACGTACCTTATAATTCCGTAGCTCGAGTCCAAACTTTGCTTGAGTTCCATACCTCGAGAAATATGTGCTAAAACACATAAACAACTCACAATCAAGTATAAGCATGCAACCACGTGTCCAAGCACGTTCAAGACTCCCAATCATATCGTCAATCCATGACGATTACCAAAATAAAAGCCCCCGGCTAAGCATGCATAATACCCAAAATATCTCATTTTATAAGTTTAAAAGATAGCCAAGAATTCATCCGAGAATTCCATTTAATTTACTTGGCTCCAACCAAACCATTTAAAAAGTCTAGCATTCCCATTGGAATGAGAACTTGCCCCGGAAGCCGACCATTTAAGTCGCAAATCCAAAATCCCACGAAAAAGCCAAGAATTCCAAAAATTACCTGATGGCGATCGATCGCTACACCGGGCGATCGATCGCTAGCCCCTTGGCGATCGATCGCTCGATATGACGATCAATCGCCAGACCACTCTGGCGCGAGGCGATCGATCGCTCCAAAAGTGGCGATCGATCGCCACAATGCTGAAAAGCCCACTGCCTGCATGCGATCGGTCGCCTGCTACGGGCGATCGATCGCCATGCCCTGCAACTCGAAAACCACCATTTTTAAAAGCTTGAAACCTCCACAAATCATACCACAACTCCTCCCAACTCAAAACCACAACAAAACAACACCCAAGAACCTCCAACAAGGGTGTTAGACTTGGATTAAAACAAACCCAAAAGTTTTCAAGATTTTCATCAAAATCACCCAACCCAAACCAACCTCAAAACTCAACCAAAATGAACAAAACTACTATCAAATCAAAGCTACAAGAGAGGAGGAAGAGATTACCAGCTTTTCTTCAAGAGATCCGGCCCCTAAATCGAGCCTCCGTCGATTTTGCTCATCAAAGGGAAAGGGGAAGGGTTTGGGGTGGGAGAGAGGCGTGAGAGGGAGAGGAGAGGAGAGAAATGGATTCCAAATGACGGAACCCCGAGTCCAACTGGTATATATAGCAAAAATGCCCCAAAATACCAATACCTTCACCAATACATCATGATTCATTAAAAATCATCTGTTTCCAAAAACTCTCTCTCTCCAACATCAAATCCCCAGACCGGCCCCAACATAAGGCACCCCGGACACCAAGTCCCACTAAAACCCAACTCATAGATTTTTCCACCAAAATGAGAATACAATCTCAATCTTTGGATCCAACGATCCCAAATGCCCGATTAAACAACCTTGGGAGACGCAAAACCGCCATTATTTCCTAATTGCCACAATAAAAATCCATCAAGGATTAATACCACACCGGGATTAACTCCATAAATCCCCGAACATCACACTTATCAGATTTGGGTCCAAGTTTATTGGAGGCGTGACGTCTCACGTATGCCTCACAACCCCAAATCTTCATAAAAGACATACTAGGACGCTTCTTAGTCCATATCTCATATGTTGTCTTTTCTACTGATTTAGATGGAACACGGTTTAGTATAAATATTACTGTTTCTAAAGCATGTCCCCAAAAGGAAGTTGGAAGATCTGCATGACTCATCATTGATCGAACCATGTCCAACAAGGTTCGATTCCTCCTTTCGGATACACCATTCCATTGTGGAGTATACGGAGGTGTGAGTTGTGGGACTATCCCACACTCCTTTAGATGGTCATGAAACTCTTGGCTTAGGTATTCTCCTCCTCGATCTGATCGGAGGGTTTTGATACTTTTGCCAAGCTGGTTTTGTACTTCATTCTTGAAATCCTTGAACTTTTCAAAGGTTTCATGTTTGTGTTTCATTAGGTACACATACCCATATCTACTGAAGTCATCAGTAAATGTAACAAAGTATTGAAAACCACCTCTAGCTTGTGTGCTTATTGGTCCACATACATCACTATGTATGAGACTCAATAAATCATTTGTCCTTTCAACATGTCCCTTGAAAGGAGCTTTAGTCATCTTGCCCATTAAACAAGATTCACATGTTTCATATGATTCAAAATCAAATGAATCTAATACTCCATCCTTATGAAGTTTTGATATGCGATTCTCGTTGATATGGCCCAAGCGACAATGCCAGAGATAAGTTGGATTTAAATCATTATTCTTAATCCTTTTAGTATTTATGTTATAGACATGCATATCAAGATTTAATACATAAAGACCATTAATCAATTGTGCACTAGCATAAAACATATCATTCAAATAAATGGAGCAACACTTGTCCTTTATAGTAAATGAAAAACCAACCTTGTCCAAACAAGAAATTGAAATTATGTTTCTAGTAATCGATGGCACAAAATAACAGTCTTTTAAATCTAATATTAAACTAGAAGGTAAAGTTAATGAATAATCTCCAATAGCTAATGCAGCAACTCTTGCTCCATTTACCACTCGGAGATCAACCTCGCCTTTCGCCAACATCCCACTCCTTTTGAGATCCTGCACATTAACACAAATGTGAGAACCACATCCAGTATCTAATACCCATGATGAAGAAGTAGATAAATTGACTTCTATAACAAAAATACCTGAAGTGGAAGTCACACTTCCCTTTGTCTTCTTAAGATCTTCTAGATATAATTTGCAGTTCCTCTTCCAATACCGGTCTCACCGCAATTGAAGCAGTTCCCTTCCTTGGCCACTCCTCCTTTGGCTTGAGTGCAGAAGCATGAGGCTTAGACTTAACAAAGACTTTCTTGTTCTTCTTAAAGCCTTTTGCTTTAGTCTTTCCCTTGCTCTTATTCACAATAAGAACATTAGTGGGCTTAGACTTCTTTGAGTTTGTTTCATATGTTCTCAACATACCAAGCAATTGCGGTAGAGTCTTTTCGATTTCAATCATATTGTAATTCAAGACAAATTGACTGTAGCTATCAGGCAACGATTGCAAGATTACGTCAGTGGCCAACCCTTGGTCCAATGGAAAACCCAACTTCTCAAGATTCTCAATATACCCAATCATCTTCAGTATATGAGTTCCAACAAGGCTTCCTTCTACCATTCTGCACTGGAATAACGCTCCAGAGACGTCATACCTCTCTTGTCTAGATTGTTGTTGGTAGAGTTGCTTTAAGTGCTCGATCATATCGAACGCCTCCATTTCCTCATGTTGCTTCTGAAGCTCAGAGTTCATGGTGGCAAGCATAAGGCAACCAACATCAAGTGCGTCATTTTGATGCTTCTTGTAAGCATCCTTATCGGTTTTAGCAGCCGTAACGGGAGGTTCCTCAGCAGGTAAGGGTTCATCTAGGACATATTGCTTTTTCTCTTGTTTGAGGACAATCCTCAAATTCCTATACCAGTCTAGGAAATTAGTTCCATTCAATTTGTCCTTCTCAAGGACCGATCGCAATGACAGTGTGCTAGTTACATTGTTTGATGCGATGGATATCTACAATTTAAATATGCAAAATAAGTTTATGATTTTAATCATTTAATAAGGTCTTATATTAAATGACACTCCCACTATTTTGTTTAAAATATCAACCCTCGAAAACTTAGTGGGCCAAGATCCATATTTCACCTAATCCTGAGTTAGCTTTGGCTAATCACCCAAGACTCGGTTATTTAGGTAGACAACACTTTGTCAATTTCATCACATGTAATTCTTGGATGGTTGGACGAACAACACTTTGTTCAAATTCATCTAATGAATTATTATCCAACCCCATGCCTCTAGGTTCCCAATCCTATTGAGGTAACCTAGTTAAGTCGAACCCAATTTTAAAATAACATGGATATCACTTTTATCCTTTCGCGCCTTACTAAGATTGTCACGGTGCTTTGCTTTGGCAAACCCACACATGTTCAATCAAAGTCTTGACGATTATTTTTTAATTGGAAGGCATCTTGATTGACTTAATATTATAAGAGGGATTTATTGATCTCATGATTTTATTAATATTTAAAATATGTCTGCTATATATATGAATATATACATATCTACATATATGTATATCAAGCATCAATATTAAATAAAACGATAAACATGCATCTCATACATCAACATAAAATAAACGTGACATGGTTATAGCCCCAACTAATGATTTTCTCAAGCCAATGAGAAAATACTAAAAGGTCAACCTAAGCTAACTTCTCCAAGCACCTCTTTGGCTCCCTTTTGTGAATGGCCTCCTCATCCGGCACCTTGGTCCATCTTCATTGATCTCCATCAACAAAATAAACTATACTATATTCCTCGAGTTACATTTGAGGGGAACATAGGGGAGGGATAACATATAAGAAAAATAGAGAAGACACGACACGTAGGTCGTATTAAATTACAAACATTCACAAAATCCTATTTAATAGGTCATAGGGCTATAACCATGCACCATGCTCAGACAACACATAAAACATGCTATAACAATTAATGAATTAAATTCTAAACATTTTAAAATTTAATTCTAATTAAAACTGTAAAATAAATTTTATGAAATTATCGTACGCTCGGGACATCACATGCCACGGATACTTGGCGCGCCTCAAGCCATGGATTGGTCCAAGGTTCGAAACCTTAGCCCAACCCACGGCCAAACCATGCATGAGACTAGGGTTCGAAACCCTAGCCATGTGCGGCGCCGGCTTGGAGCGAATGGGGCTAAGGGTTTGAAACCCTAGTCATTTGCGTGCTGGCGGCCATCTCATGGAGCCAAGGGTTCGAAACCCTAGCCACAAGACGACGGCGGCCGAGAGACATGCAGACTAGGGTTCGAAACCCTAGCCCTATGGCGGCTTGCTCGGCCCATGCACGAGCCAAGGGTCCAAGACCCTAGCTTGATGCGGCGGCCGTGAGGCTCTCTCGAGCCAATGGTTCGGTTTTTAGCACGTATTCTCGTATACTTCGATCCGTCAATTATATCACATATAATATTGCAATAATTCCCACAAAATCTATTAATACATATCATATATGAATTAAACAGTTTTACAGCATGCAAAAGATTCAAAACATGATTAAAACAATTAATCATATAAATCCGATATGAGCTTTGTACACGGCTCTGATACAACTGTTAGGAATCAATCAAGCAATACGCAGCGGAAAATAAAACTTGATTCCTACCACTGGACCTATACAAAGTTATTCATACTGAGATTGTTAAGAATCATACCCTTGTAGCGTGTTTGTAGCAGAATTATTGTTGCAAGACCACGAGTCACGAACAAAGATTTGCACCTTCGTCTCTACGGTATCCACACGATCAAATCGAAAGGGGTGTTCAAGAACAAGTTGCTAGACTTGTTCTTAAACGAAACAAAAACCACGGTTCAAAACCGATCAAACGACGGCCGTTCCTACCACTACTATTCACGGCGGCGGCGTGAAGATGAGGGTGAGAGGAGGCTGCGGCCGAGAGCTTCTTTGAGGTGGCTACTAGGTTCTTAATAATTAACTCTTAAATCTTAACCTTGTTAGCCTAATATAATATATATTGGATTTAATTAAAGGGCTTTCACAAAGCCTTATTGGCCTATACCCAATATCTTAATTAAATCCATATATCTAATATTTATAATTAAGACTCTTCTTAATTAATTAATTCATCCAATGAATTTTATCTCCCTTTATCGATTTAATCTTTTGTGCGACCCGGTAGGATCTTGCAATGTTGGTAGTGGCATAAAATCTAATTTTATGTCACAAGTAATGAGCGGTATCTAGCAACACATCAAGGCTACCCAAATTACAAGAGTCATTGACTCGACATAACCTACGGACTGTGATAACATTAACCATGTAACTTAATCCCTTTGTCCATTGTGTTTAGATTGAACACGAGTCATGGAATAGTCATACTCATATATTCAATCTTTTATTTCTTGATCCCCAAGTAGAACTAGAATAAATGAATAAGCTCGATATCACATATCGACTCATTCGAGCACGGCCATGCATTTTAGTCTTACTTGATCAAGGGCCCAAACACTTCTCCTGTTATATAGGAGGGACAAATCCTTTCTTGATCACTCAACATCCCTCTACATAATTCGTGGTGTATCCAATGATTGTCTTTATAGTTTACCCTGTTACAGGTAACGTTTGACAATATCAAGATATATGACTCCTTATGTTGGGATCTCTGGTTATCTCAAGTCGTAAGGATTACATACATTATTATCACTATGAGAATTGCTTATGACGTTCATATAACTATCAATGTAGCATTCTCATGGTAGGTCTGTCCAGTACATCGTTCTCTAACATGTACCCATGTGTTGATTTGATATCTCATATCTATGAACAATTCATCAATCAAAACATACTAGTCTCAATGCATTATCATTTCCCGATTCACGATAACACTTGACTAGGGACAATCTTTAAGAACAATACAATATTATTCTAAGGACATTAACTTATATATTAATTCATATTACACAGATACTCGAATAATATATTATAATGAATTGCCATATACAAAACCATAATACATTGTATGTCATAAACAATCATCTAATGAGTTGTCTTAGGGCATATCCCAACAGGTTTTATTTATTCAAAAAATGTAAACTAAATCTTCTAGTGTATCCGTCCTGCAAAGGAAGAAGGGGGGACATAGAAGCGTTTGTGCTTCGAACTTCCAGAAACAACTACTGTGTCATTTACTTTCTGTACTTTACTCTATTGCATTTAGTTTTGATTTCAATTTTCATTCACAAGCCCGATAGACACATTCCGCACTATTCAATAGTGGTCTACTGACTTGCCTTAGATTGAGACCCTACTACAATACTTAACAGTTTGTTGTATCTCGAAGAAAATTAGATTTGAGCTAGTGTTTATTCAACCTCCTTCTAGACACTACTTCAATCATAATAAATGGTATCATAGCGGGTTTTCTCAATTTATAGAATATTAAAACTGATGGTATCATTCAATAAAATCCCAATGTTCTCAAAAGAAGATTATGATGATTGTAGAGTTCATATGCAAGCTCATCTATGCGCTCAAGAAGATGACATGTGGTATGTCATTATAGATGGACCTATGAAGGTTCTCAAAATAAAGACTACCTTAGGAGTTTCAAGCGGTGGACCTCAAATGGTTGAGACGGCTAGAGGAATGGAAAAATGACAAAAAGAAGAAGGCCAATCTGGACAATGTGGCCAATGACATTTTGTTCAAAACCCTAGACAAAAACATGTTTAGCAAGATCAAGAGTTGCAACACAACAAAGGAGATTTGGGAAAAATTGAACCAAATTTGTGAAGGAATCAATCTCACCAAAGAAAACAAATTAATTTTGATGCACGGAAATTCGAGAATATCAAAATGAATCCAGGAGAAACCTTGAACGATTTTGATGAAAGGTTTACAGCCCTGGAGATTGAATTGAATTCTCTCGGAAAAGAACTTACCAACATAGAATTGGCTTTGAAAGTGATGAGAGCCCTACCGAGAGAATGGGACGTGAAGACAGTGGCCATACGTGAGTCTAAGGACCTAAATAAGAGTGAGCTTCATGATTTATTTACTGATCTTAAAGCATATGAATTTGAACTGGGTATTATGGTTGATGAGTAACCAAGTACCAATCAACTAACATAGTCTATGTCTGTATAGAGATGGCAATGGGGCGGGTCTAGACCTGGACTCATATTAAACCCGCCCCGCCAAGGTGGGTCTGGACTCGCTCTAATGGGTTTTGAAGCGACACGCCCCGTTTTATATATTAGATTTCCTTTTTTAAAAAATTTAATATCGAATATAGATTTCACTTCTTTGTCCGAATCATAACGTGACATTATTTAATTGTATATCAAAATTCATGTGTTCATATTAAAGAAGTTGGATATTTCAAAGGAATGTGAGTAAATTAATAAAGATCTGGTACCTTAAAAAGGTTTTACAAGGTTTATTATGAATATTTACTAGAAAAAAACATGAAATTTAATGACGAAACTCATTTTTTTGTGCTTCAAAATTGGTTTCTAGCTAATAAAGTTTTTTTATTTTAAAAATAAAAAATAAAAAAATAAGCGGGGTGGGTGGGTTAAGGCCGCCGGGTTCGTGCGGCGGGGCGGGTCTGGGATGACTTTTTTTGTAGCGCGGCGGGTCATGAGTTTGGCCAAACCAGTCCAAACCCGCCCAATTGCCATTCATACTACTGCAGTAGAGAACTCTAGAGCAGATATGCACCGATGCTATGACAATGTTTGTAAAGAAGTTTGAAAAGTTCATGAAGAAAAACCATAAAGCATATCTATCATATCTCAGGAAACTCAATGCCAAAGACAAGGCAGACGAGGATTATCGTGTCTGCTTTAACTGTTGCAAGCCAGGACATTTCATTGCTGAATGTACCAAGCCAAAGAAATATGATCAAAGGAGGAACTCTAAGGACTACAAGAAGTACAGGGACAAGTGTAGGTCATCTAGAAAAGACAAAGATCAGAAGGTTCTTGTTTAGAGGAGAACATGAGCAAATGGACAGACTCAGACTCAAACTCAGAGGAGTCTACTGGATCATCCAGTGAGAGTGGGGATGAAAGAGTCCACTGTCATATGGAAAATGATGATAGTGACGTAACTGATACTAGTATTTCTGAATTTACACACGGAGAACTCACGACTGCACTACATGACATGATAAAACAGTACCAAAAGCTGTATGAATCCTTCGAGACATATAAGACTGAACAATACCAGCCCACTTGAACAACAGACTAGCAGGCTTGGCTGTGAACAGTCAAGTGAGTTAGAGAGCTTAAAGGCAAGAGTAGGCCTACTCGAATAAGAAAAGGACAAAGTTCAATGCGAAAACCAACTTACCGATTTGGTTCACACATGGAACACATCAGCTGCAAAAGTAGATAAAATACAAGAGTTGATTAGGTCTGCCGGTGACTTTACCGGTATAGCCTATAACGATTATGACTGTAATAATGCTAGGACTAGTACTCAGCCCTGTATGGAGAAAAAACAAGCTCAAAACTATGAAATTTGTTGAATCCAGCATGATATATGATCTCATTTAGTCTGACATGGAATCTGCTAAACCAATGCACTTCAATGAAAAGACTTTACATAAAAGTATGGGCTACATTGATCCAGTAGAGAAGCACAGACCAGTACACAAGGCCTCTGAAGGACATAAGTCTACTGATTATGCAACTCGAAAGGCTAACTTAGCTGGTACCATAATTGTAAACCTATCCAAAGAAGATACATGCCTCCTAACAGGATTCAAAGACCAAGACAACTTGTATACATATGTTATCACATGCCATATGATAGATCACAAGCACATTATTCTGCACACACATTTAAGGACACACACAAGACCTGTAGATTCAGGGATATTCAAATGTGGGCCCCGAAAAGACTAATCTGTCTGGACCAAGTAGGATTGGTAGCAATGTTTTTCATTGCTTAGTTGCAGAGATCTATGATCCAGCAAGTTCGAAACTCATAGTGAATTCTGGATATTGGATGTTTAGACACATGACATGAAGTGCGTGTCTACTGTCTGAATTAATAGACTCTACCGGACCAAGAATAACATTCGGTGACAACGCAAAAGGTGAAACCGTGGGTAAGGGTAAGATTATCCATGGTCACACTATCATTAAAGATGTGCTACTTGTTGTAATCTTTGCTACAATTTAATTAGCATTAGTCAACTGTGCGATAATGGACACTCAATATAGCTCAACCAACACACCTGCACAATTAGATCTACTGATGGTAATATACTGGTTGTAGGAAAGAGACATCAAAACACTTATAAAATAGATTGGAACTTTGATAAACCAGCCTCATGTACTTGCTTTGCAGCCTTGAATACTTCCAAAAATTGGCTGTCTGCGTAAGCTAGATCTTGTTGATGGCCTGCCACAAATTGAGTTTTCAAAAGATAAGATCTATTCAGCATGGCAACTTGGTAAGCAAATCAGATCTACGTTTAAAAACAGAGGATGGAAATCTTCTTCTCGGTGCCTAGAGTTGCTGCATATGGACTTTTTTGGTCCTATACCAGTAACAAGTCTAGGGGGAATGAAATATACATAATTTTAGTAGACGATTTCTCACGTTTTACTTGGCTTTTGTTTCATAGTGGCAAAGATCAGACAACACCTAAGCTGATCAAGCTACTGAAGAGATTTCAAAACGAAAAGTCATTTGTGATAGATATGATTAGTTGTGATAAGGGTACTGAGTTTACCAATCACTCACCCGAGTCATATCTAGATGATCTAGATATTAAACATGAGTATTTTGCTGCTAGAACGCCATAGCAAAATGGGGTTGCTGAGCATAGGAACCACACCTTGAAAGAGGGTGCTCGAACTATCCTTGCAGAGTCATGGATTTCTCAACAATTTTGGACAAAAGCAGTCAATGCAACTTGCTCTATTCAGAATAGATCAATGATTAACAAACATGTTAACAAAACACCGTATGTGATCCAGAATGTTAATAAACCAAATATTACTTATTTCCATGTGTTTCGTTGTAAATATTTTACACAACAATGGAAAGACACATTTAACCGCCTTTGATGCTAAATCTAATGCCTGATTTTTTGGCTACTCTGCAATTAGTACGACTTTTAGAGTATTTAAAAATAGATCACTTATAGTAGAGGAATCAATCAATGTAATATTTGATGAATCTCTTGATATCTCTGATTTAAAAGCTAATAATTTGAGTAATCGATTAGAAAATTCTCATATTGATTAACTATGATGATGAGTTGGATTATAGCAGAATGGTTGACTGTGTTTTAGAACCATAAGTCCCGGAAGCACAAGCAGACTACTGTTGTTGTGGACTCTACTGCACCAACCTCTGCTGCATTAGACATTCCAATTGCTACTGATGAACTCATCCACTCTACTGAGATTCCAACTCAAAATACCAAGAAGCAGAGATTGATCCCCTTGGATCTTCGTTCCAGTGGAAGAAAAATCAACCACCTGAGTTTGTCATAGGTAACCCTATTGCTCCTATTTGAACAATAGGACATATGATCGATGAATTTTTACATGCTGCATTCATATCTCACATAGTACCTAAGAAGATAGATGAAGCACTAGTGGATCCAAACTGGATAGAAGCCATGCAAGAATAATTAAATCAATTTGATAGAAATAAAGTTTGGCACTTAGTACCACATCACCGTATCACACTGTTATATGTAATAAACGAAACAAATTGGATGAAAATGGTACTCTAATCAGGAATAAAACAAGATTAGTTGCATAGGGATACAAGCAGGAAAAATGCATTGATTTGGCTGAAACATTTTCCCCTATAGCCCAATTAGAAGCTATTTGCATATTTCTTGCATTTTCTGCATTTAAGGACTTCAAAATCTATCAGATGGACTTCAAGAGTGATTTCCTTAACGTTAAACTCAAAAAGGAAGTCTATGTGGAACAACCTCTTGGGATTGCAAACCATCAGCAATCGTCCTAAGTTTATAAGTTGGGCAAAGCTTTGTATGGTTTAAAACAAGCTCCCCGAGCATGATATGAAACTCTATCAAATTCATGAAGGATAACCATACTTTACTCGTTCAAATTTATGTTGTTGATATTATCTTTGATAGTACTAATCCAATGTTGTGCGAGAGATTTTCCAAGATTATGCCGGATCAGTTCGAAATGAGCATGTTGTGAGAACTGTCATTCTTCCTAGGATTGCAAGTCAAGCAATCTACTGATGGCATATTCATCAACCAGGCAAAATATACGAAGGAACACATGAAGAAATACAGTATGGATAGTAGTTCAACAGCAGCCGCCCATGAGCTCGTCTGCTAAATATGATCTAGACGAAGCATGAATACCAGTAGAGGTAACCTTGTATCACGATATTATAGGTTCACTGCTCTATTTAACTTCCAGCATACCTGATATCAAGTTTGATGTATGTATGTGTGCTCGCTTTCAAGCTAACCCTAAACAATCACACTATACTGCTGCTAAAAGAATTTTAAAATAAAAAGGAACTGAAAATGTTGGCTCTGACATCCCAAAGATTCATTTTTAAAATTTAATTGGATATTCAGATGTTGACTATGCAAGTTGTAAGATTGATAGGAAAAGCACCAGTAGATCGTGTCAATTCCTTGGAGATAGGTTAAACTCTTGGTTTGATAAGAAGTAGACATTCATAGCGACGTCTACTACAGAAGCAGGGTACCTTGCTACTGGAAGCTGCAGTGCTCAACTATTGTGGATTCAACAGCAGTTGAAAGATTATGGAATTGAGTCTACTGAGGCACCAATATTTTGTGACAACACTTATGCTATAGCCATCACTACAATCCAATTTTTCATTCTTAGACCATGCATATTGATGTTCGTCGTCATTTCAACCGAGATCACGTAACAAAGAAAGAAATTAGATTGGAGTACATCTTTACCGAACAACAAGCACCAGACATCTTCACAAAACCCCACCAGACGCAAAGTTTTCCTATTTTCGCAATATACTTGGATTAGTTGATATAAGTAAGTGATTATCCTTGTTATAATTCTCTTACGTGCTTAATTGAGAGGGAATTAGATTTAAGTTATTGCATGAATTTAGGGGGAATTGTTGTGTTTTATGAAGGTCTACTGATGCTATGATGATAACATAATTGTCTAAAGTTCACCACTTAATCGGTAGACATTATATATCGGTAGACATTACAATATATGCTAGCTAAACGGAACCTTTCATTTTTAGCAACCAATTCGAACGTCGGATTTCAAATCATTTTTATTGATTAGCATTTAATTAAATTGGTCCTGTTTCAAACCCATCCGCTTAATCTTAAATTCAAATTTCATATTTGCGTGGATGTGAGAGACACGTGTCAATGCGTTCCTTCATCTACAGTACGACGTTACAACTTACCCTTTTGTTTTCAACCGCTCGTAATTTTTGAACAAGTTACTGTCACCTTTTACAGTTTTACCGTGCTAACAAATTTTAAAGTTTTCTATCTCTCAGATTTTGTGATATCCCCGAAATGATTAAGTGTTATTTAGACATTAATCATTGTTGTGAAAATTATGATATTAATTCTTGTGTTGAATTAATAATATTGGGAGATGCATGTGAGGGTGCATGTGTTGTATGTTGGGATTTTTGGGGGTTGTGGCATGATTATTTGGGGTGTGTGTTAATCGTTTTGGTATAGCATGTTTTAATGGGAATTGAAGTATTTTTATTGAGAAAATACTATAAAATATCATGTGAGGATATTTTAATACATCGTGCGAAATACCGGGACCAAAACATAACACATCACATAACCCACCACAAACCACCCCCCTTGACCCATACCCTGCTGCCAGCTGCAGCTTGCCCATACCTCTTCTCTCATCTCCCACTCCACCTTGTCATAACTGAAATCACTCCATTCTCTCCAACTTTTTCGTCCAACATCTGGTAAGGGAAAACAAGAGGAGATCCACCATTTTTCTTGCTTGGAAAGCTTGCAAAAATCGGAGCCAAAAGGGGTGAGAAACCATTTCTGGGTTTGTAAAATATGTTGTTGAACTCATACTTTGTTGGTGTGAAAAATGGCATGTTAGTTTAGGTTTTGTTAAACCTTCGATTCATGTTCATTTATCATGTTTTTATGAAGCTTCCAGTATTTTTCCTTGAGCACATTACATGTTTTATGTGGTAGATTTAAGCATGTAAAGTAAGGTGTTCGAAAATCTGGGTAGATATTTTTCCCTGTTTTCTGGAAATATGTGATCTGGGAGTGATATTGAAGGGGTGGTATTATGCATGTTAGAAGGGTTTTTGAGTGAACCTTCGATGTGAAAATATGCATGGTAGTTTGGTGAAACCTTGGACATTTTTATTCGAGCAAATTGCATGACTTATGTGGTAGATTTCATTGCTTGAAAGTGTGTACTCAAAAATCTGGGCAGGAAGACAATGCCCTGTTTTCAGAAAATGTTAGATGAGTACTGATGTTCATGGGTGATTTTAATGCATGTGGGTTTGTGTTTGGGGTGCAATCTTGATATAAATACACTCAGGGGAATGTGTTCTATTTGCTAGCATGAGTGTTTAAACATTTGGTGTATGTTTTATGCTAGATAGAAGGGTGTAAATAAAGGTGTTCGAAAATTCTGGGTTGGTATTTCTCGAACAGAGCATCTCGATCGATCGACATTTCATCTCGATCGATCGAGCGAGGCAGAATCTTGATTTTGATTTTAAGCGTCTTCTCGATCGATCGGGAAGAGGGGCCGATCGATCGAGAGGCCCAGAATGTTGAAAAAAAAAAATATATAAATTGTTATATTTTGTTAAATTTTGATATTGGATTGTAATGAGACATCTAATATTGTGTTGTACACTGTTGTAGAGCCTTCACAGACGGCTACACAACGCAGGGGATAGAGTCCCACCACACACTACATTTTGGAAAGGTACGTAAGCGACGTACGGGCATCCCAACGGTAACATGTATTTACGTTTGTCTGTGTGACACATGATGAATGCAATGTGATGCATTATGAATTGATACATGTTATTATGCATTGTTGTTGCATATTATGCATTGTTGTTGCATATTGTGATGTGGGATAAAGAGATGTATTCCACGAGTCAGGGCGATCACGGTTAAGGTGTTAATGCTTACGCTTTACCGCTAAAAATGTGGAGCGGGAGGGTGGAGGCTCGCTTGCACATGGAGGCGGGTTTATACCATACTGAGCGAGGATGAGATACCGCTAGTATGAAGAAGCGAGGATGAGATACCGCTTATTTTGAGATTATGAAAGCGAAGAAGCATTAAAATAACTGGTGATGACTGACTAAAGAAAATGAGGAAATGTCATGACATTCATTTGTGAAACCATACATTCATATAATGTGTTATATTATGAATTATGGTACAGGGACAACCAATGGGCATTGTAAATGCGATGGGAATACAGGAAGTGATTTGTATTTTATGATTGTGCATTTACGCCTTATTCTCATATTATGTTGAATATGAATTGTGTTATGCTCATGTGTTGGGGGTTGTCTTTGTAGGTGCTTTTGATGTTGAGAACCAGGGTCAGGGTTGAGAAGCTGAGCTGTAAGGAGAGCTACATGATTAGCTGCTTGTTGAGAAAATTTTATATAGCTTCTACATGTGGTAGACTAAGACTATAGTGTAGCACATTTTGTAGGAATTTGTGAAATTCCTTTTTGAAACTTTCGCTACTGTACCCCTTAAGCTCAGGACTATCAACATGACTCATTACTCTGATTTATTCATATGAATGTTTAGTTCTCTTAATCGCACCTATTAGTATCTTGAGATCTCGGGGTCTCACATTTAGTGGTATCAGAGCAGTGGTTAGATAACCAGGGAAGAGTGAAGGGTAGCCTTTAGAGACAAGTTGGCTAGGTACTCATTGTTGGGCATGTTATGCATGTGATGCATATTGTTGTATAAGTGATATACTAACATGCTTTTGAATATGATACTCTTGTTATCTAACGGCTTATATTATGAACTGCTTTTGGTATTGTTGTTAACTCTTGTGTTACAGCATGGCTGAGATTAATCCGGAGAACCTCAATGAAGAGGTAGGGGATATGGACAGTAGGAATGCCAGTATTGCTCAGCCGAATCCTTTACCACCACCTGCTGTAGGTGTGGAGCCCAGTGCACAGATATTATTACCTGGGGAGCTCAGTTTAACACAGTTTCTGAATTTCCGTCCACCCATGTTTGAGGGGACCGAGTCTGGAGAAGGGGCCGAAGAATGGCTAGAACGGATAGAGCAGATACTTGTGACTGCGCCTTGTGCACGTTCCGCATGGTTGAGGTTAGCCGAGTTTCAGATGGCGAAGAAGCCTTCTATGTGGTGGAAGACCACGGTGATGGAGCTGAAAGCTCAGGGCATGGTAGTAGACTGGACTGTATTCAGGACCCGGTTCCTTAACCGGTATTTTTCTGCTGCTGCCAGACAAGTGAAGGAGGACGAGTTCACGAATTTGAAGCAGGGCAACATGTCAGTTTCAGACTTTGCCTTGCAGTATTCCTCGCTGTTAAGGTATGTTCCCCATATCGCTGTGAGCAGCCATGCCAAGATGAGGCATTTCCTGAAGGGACTGAGGCCAGAACTATTTGACCGGGTTGTCTCCAACAACCCTAGCTCTTTTGATGACGCCCTGACACGGGCAGAGTTAGCAGAGATTGCAGTGGGAGCGTACAAGGATGTTGTACCCCCTTCAGTACCATCACAGAGATCTGTTGCTGATAGTTTGAGGCCACGAGGGGATCAGTTCAAGAACCGTGGAGCCTCATCATCTTCCAGATTTAGTGGGAAGAAATCTCAAGGTCAGAAGCAGAGCAATCGAGGACCTACACAAGGGAGTAAGTCAGGAGGGGACAGGTGTGACCGTTGTGGAGGATTTCACTTGTCACGTGACTGCCGAGGCTGTTATGTTTGTGGCAAGGTGGGCCACTTAGCTAGGAACTGCCCCAATCGGGCAACTCAGGCAGACTCCGGGCCGAATAGGCCAAGATTTGATACTGGGAGGGCACCGCCGAGACAGCAGTTTGCGCCTAGACCGCAGGGAGGTCAGGCGACAGTACCACCGCAGGGTCAGGTGTATGCACTGACTAGGGAGCAGGCTGAGGCAGCCCCAGAGGAGGTCATTGCTGGTACGTGTCATTTATTTACGTACCCTGCATTTATTTTGGTAGATACAGGTGCTTCTCATTCTTTTGTGTCTGTTGCTTTTGTGGAGAGACACCACTTGTGCTCGTCTCTGTTACCCACGCCTCTCATGGTCTCGACACCCACGGGGAAGCATGTGATTGCGAATCGGCTGTTGTCTGATTGCCTCATTTATTTTGAGGGCAATGATCTGAGGGCTGATCTGATTCAGTTAGAAATGGCAGACTTTGACTGTATCATCGGCATTGATGTGTTGAGCAGATACCGAGCTGTGGTAGACTGTCGGCAGAGGATTGTACGTTTTCTGTCTGATCAGGGGTCCCAGTGGACTTTTTATGGGGACGGCTCTCGTCCAAGGATTCCAGTGATATCAGCGGTGAAGATGTCGCGGTTATTGGAACACGGCCACACAGGTTACATCATTTATGCTGTGGACGTATCTGAGGAAAAAGAAGTGAGAGCTGAGGACATTCTGGTTGTGGCGGAGTTTATTGATGTGTTCCCAGATGAGATTCCGGGATTTCCGCCTGTCAGGGATGTAGAGTTTGCTATTGAGCTGCTGCCGGGGACATCAGCTATTTCTCGTGCCCCATACAGGATGGCACCGGCAGAGCTGAGGGAGCTAAAGGTACAGTTACAGGAGCTCCTTGACAAGGGATACATTCGCCCTAGTGTATCGCCTTGGGGCGCACCAGTCTTGTTCGTGAAAAAGAAGGATGGATCAATGCGTCTGTGCATTGACTACAGGCAACTGAACAAGGCCACAGTGAAGAACAGATATCCACTTCCGAGGATTGATGATCTGTTCGACCAGCTTCAGGGTACGGAGGTGTACTCTAAGATAGACTTGAGGTCAGGCTATCATCAGGTGCGGGTTAGAGCTGGTGATGTTCAAAAGACGGCTTTTAGAACTCGATACGGACACTATGAGTTCTTGGTGATGCCTTTCGGTGTAACAAATGCACCTGCAGTTTTTATGAGCCTGATGAACAGAGTATTTCAGGAGTACCTCGATCAGTTTTTGATCGTATTCATTGATGACATCCTCGTCTATTCAAGGAGTGAGGAGGATCATGCCAATCATCTGAGGATAGTGCTCCAGATCCTCAGAGATCATCAGTTGTACGCCAAACTCAGCAAGTGTGAGTTTTGGCTGAGCAGTGTTGCATTCTTGGGCCATATTATATCACGAGAAGGGATATCACTAGACCCGAGGAAGATAGAGGCAGTTATGGATTGGTCTACCCCTACTTCAGTCAGTGAGATTCGGAGTTTTCTTGGGTTGGCTGGCTATTATCGACGTTTCGTCGAGGGTTTCTCAAAGATCGCCAAACCACTTACACAGCTGACTCAGAAGGGAGTCTCTTTTTGTTGGTCAGAGGCTTGTGAGCAGAGTTTCCGGGAATTGAAACACAGACTGACTACTGCACCAGTTCTTGTGATTCCCAAGGAGAACAAAGGATTTGTTCTTTATACCGACGCATCGCTACAGGGCTTAGGATGCGTACTGATGCAGGACAGACATGTAGTGGCTTATGCTTCGAGACAGTTGAAGCCACATGAGACGAGGTATCCAGTCCATGATCTGGAATTGGCAGCTATAGTTTTCGCCTTAAAGATATGGCGACACTACTTATACGGTACCTCATTCACCATCTTCACTGATCACAAGAGCCTGAAGTTCTTGTTTACACAGGCTGAGCTGAATATGAGGCAGAGAAGATGGATGGATCTGCTGAAGGATTATGATTGTGAAATCCTATACCATCCCGGGAAAGCGAATTTGACAGCCGACGCTTTGAGTCGGAAGGTGAGGAGCACAGCAGAGGATGCTATGTGTCTATCAGCTATGTTGGGCTCCTACTGCCATTTGGGATTTGATTATGATGTATCTTCTTCACCAGTACAGGTTTTGACCTTACTAGCTGAGCCGGTTATTTATGATCACATCAGGAAGGCTCAGGGGACCGATGCAGAGATTCAGAGATGGATGTCAGTGGTCCATTCAGATCAGCCATCGAGATTCAGAGTGGCTGGGGACGGTTCTTTGAGACTTGGCGATAGATGGGTGGTTCCAGATACACCCGAGTTGCGCCAGGGTATCTTACAGCGAGCTCATTGCAGCAGGATGAGTGTTCACCCAGGCGGGAAGAAGATGTATAAGGATCTACGCAACCAGTTCTGGTGGAGGCGTATGAAACAAGATGTCACCTCATTTGTCAAGCGCTGTTTGATTTGTCAGCAGGTGAAGGCTGAGAGGCAGAGGCCGGGAGGTGAACTAAGGAGTTTGGAGATACCCGAGTGGAAGTGGCAACACGTGTCTATGGATTTCGTGACCCACTTACCGAGGACTGTTTCGGGTTTTGATGCCATCTGGGTAGTCGTGGACAGATTGACCAAAGTGGCTCATTTCATTCCTTACTGTATGACATATACGCACTTGAGGATGGCGCAGTTATATGTCAGAGATATAGTGAGACTACACGGGATTCCTGTTTCGATAGTGTCTGATTGAGATCCGCGGTTCACATCTCACTTCTGGGAGGGTTTGCAGACAGCTCTAGGTACAGAGTTGAGGCTGAGCACAGCCTATCACCCTCAGACGGACGGACAGACCGAGCGTACGATACAGACGCTCGAGGATATGTTGAGAGCTTGTGTGCTAGAGTTCAACATATCATGGCAGGACTTGATAGCCTTGGTGGAGTTCTCTTACAACAACAGCTACCAGGCAAGTATACAGATGGCTCCTTTTGAGGCCCTCTATGGTAGGCGTTGTAGGTCACCCTTGTGTTGGGATGACTTGGACCGTAAGTCGGTTGGAGGACCAGAGTTGGTTCAGGAAATGGAAGAGAAAGTTAAGGTTATCAGACGAAAGATGAAGGCAGCTCAGGATAGACAGGCAGCATATGCCAATCAGCGGCGGAGACCGTTGGAGTTTCAGTTGGGCGACAGAGTTTTTCTGAAGATCTCACCCTTCAGGGGTGTGGTACGGTTTGGTATGCGGGGGAAGTTGTCTCCTAGATACGTGGGGCCGTATGAGATCTTACAGCGTGTTGGTACTCTGGCGTACCGTTTAGCTTTACCGCCTTCTCTGTCTGGTATACACGATGTATTTCATGTGTCTATGCTGAGGAAGTATGAGCCGGATCCTTCACATGTATTACAGCCTTCTGAGATTCAGATTGAGTCCGATGTTTCCTATGTGGAGCGACCTATCAGGATTTTGGATAGGGCAGATCGCAGACTGAGAAACAAGGTTATTCCTATGGTCAAAGTTCAGTGGGATCGTAGGGGTGTCGAGGAGGCCACGTGGGAGACGGAGCGACACATGGTGCAGCACTACCCAGAGCTGTTTTCTGGTATGCGTTTATGTATTGTTTTATTTACATTGGGTAAGTGCATACTGATTTCGAGGGCGAAATCTTATAAGTAGGGGAGTATTGTGATATCCCCGAAATGATTAAGTGTTATTTAGACATTAATCATTGTTGTGAAAATTATGATATTAATTCTTGTGTTGAATTAATAATATTGGGAGATGCATGTGAGGGTGCATGTGTTGTATGTTGGGATTTTTGGGGGTTGTGGCATGATTATTTGGGGTGTGTGTTAATCGTTTTGGTATAGCATGTTTTAATGGGAATTGAAGTATTTTTATTGAGAAAATACTATAAAATATCATGTGAGGATATTTTAATACATCGTGCGAAATACCGGGACCAAAACATAACACATCACATAACCCACCACAAACCACCCCCCTTGACCCATACCCTGCTGCCAGCTGCAGCTTGCCCATACCTCTTCTCTCATCTCCCACTCCACCTTGTCATAACTGAAATCACTCCATTCTCTCCAACTTTTTCGTCCAACATCTGGTAAGGGAAAACAAGAGGAGATCCACCATTTTTCTTGCTTGGAAAGCTTGCAAAAATCGGAGCCAAAAGGGGTGAGAAACCATTTCTGGGTTTGTAAAATATGTTGTTGAACTCATACTTTGTTGGTGTGAAAAATGGCATGTTAGTTTAGGTTTTGTTAAACCTTCGATTCATGTTCATTTATCATGTTTTTATGAAGCTTCCAGTATTTTTCCTTGAGCACATTACATGTTTTATGTGGTAGATTTAAGCATGTAAAGTAAGGTGTTCGAAAATCTGGGTAGATATTTTCCCCTGTTTTCTGGAAATATGTGATCTGGGAGTGATATTGAAGGGGTGGTATTATGCATGTTAGAAGGGTTTTTGAGTGAACCTTCGATGTGAAAATATGCATGGTAGTTTGGTGAAACCCTGGACATTTTTATTCGAGCAAATTGCATGACTTATGTGGTAGATTTCATTGCTTGAAAGTGTGTACTCAAAAATCTGGGCAGGAAGACAATGCCCTGTTTTCAGAAAATGTTAGATGAGTACTGATGTTCATGGGTGATTTTAATGCATGTGGGTTTGTGTTTGGGGTGCAATCTTGATATGAATACACTCAGGGGAATGTGTTCTATTTGCTAGCATGAGTGTTTAAACATTTGGTGTATGTTTTATGCTAGATCGAAGGGTGTAAATATAGGTGTTCGAAAATTCTGGGTTGGTATTTCTCGAACAGAGCATCTCGATCGATCGACATTTCATCTCGATCGATCGAGCAAGGCAGAATCTTGATTTTGATTTTAAGCGTCTTCTCGATCGATCGGGAAGAGGGGCCGATCGATCGAGAGGCCCAGAATGTTGAAAAAAAAAAATATATATATAAATTGTTATATTTTGTTAAATTTTGATATTGGATTGTAATGAGACATCTAATATTGTGTTGTACACTGTTGTAGAGCCTTCACAGACGGCTACACAACGCAGGGGATAGAGTCCCACCACACACTACATTTTGGAAAGGTACGTAAGCGACGTACGGGCATCCCAACGGTAACATGTATTTACGTTTGTCTGTGTGACACATGATGAATGCAATGTGATGCATTATGGATTGATACATGTTATTATGCATTGTTGTTGCATATTATGCATTGTTGTTGCATATTGTGATGTGGGATAAAGAGATGTATTCCACGAGTCAGGGCGATCACGGTTAAGGTGTTAATGCTTACGCTTTACCGCTAAAAATGTGGAGCGGGAGGGTGGAGGCTCGCTTGCACATGGAGGCGGGTTTATACCATACTGAGCGAGGATGAGATACCGCTAGTATGAAGAAGCGAGGATGAGATACCGCTTATTTTGAGATTATGAAAGCGAAGAAGCATTAAAATAACTGGTGATGACTGACTAAAGAAAATGAGGAAATGTCATGACATTCATTTGTGAAACCATACATTCATATAATGTGTTATATTATGAATTATGGTACAGGGACAACCAATGGGCATTGTAAATGCGATGGGAATACAGGAAGTGATTTGTATTTTATGATTGTGCATTTACGCCTTATTCTCATATTATGTTGAATATGAATTGTGTTATGCTCATGTGTTGGGGGTTGTCTTTGTAGGTGCTTTTGATGTTGAGAACCAGGGTCAGGGTTGAGAAGCTGAGCTGTAAGGAGAGCTACAGGATTAGCTGCTTGTTGAGAAAATTTTATATAGCTTCTACACGTGGTAGACTAAGACTATAGTGTAGCACATTTTGTAGGAATTTGTGAAATTCCTTTTTGAAACTTTCGCTACTGTACCCCTTAAGCTCAGGACTATCAACATGACTCATTACTCTGATTTATTCATATGAATGTTTAGTTCTCTTAATCGCACCTATTAGTATCTTGAGATCTCGGGGTCTCACAGATTTCTAATCGCAAGTTTTGTACGTTCAACCATTTTATCAAATCTATCAGGATTTCAAGAGCCAGTCAACCAAACTTTTTCTCAAATGCTATTCACGTGGATTTTCAATCCATATCTAATATGACTGGTGAAGATTTTGTAGGAGTTTTCAGAGTTTGGAAACTACAAACTCTGGTTTACTGGTGATGTTGAATCTCACTCCGCTCTACTACAAGAGGTATTGGTTGAGTTCTATGCTTGTGGAAGAGTTGTCAGACATACTGTTATAGCTACTATATTTGGGAAGAAAGTTAATATCATCCATGCTGAGTTCACTTCCTATCTATGTTTACCAAATGAGGGAATGACAGACCTATCAGCTATCTCCATTGCCACCCGAGAGGAGAAGAGCATAGTATTTTCTGAGTCTGGCGAACGGTTGATTCCGCCATTCAAGAAAACTTTGGTGAAAAGTTACTACCGAGTTCTGGAAGACGCTGTGGCAAAAGGGTCTGTTGTGCAAAGCTGGTTCCTATACGTCATCACCCCTGAGAACTTTGAAGTTATGCGTGCCATTGCTAAGGGCTTGGAGATCAACTGGTCGGTGATTCTCTTTCGTGTACTGAGCAGTATGATTGAGTATGTGAAGGACCATTTTGGCTTTGCGCTCCCTCTCAGTCGCATTTTGGTGAGTTTGGCTATACTAATAGGGGATGTTGCACCTCTCAAGGCTCATAAATGCCAAGTATATCTTGATGTATCGGAAACCAATGAGTGGGGAAGGAGCCCCATCCAAGAAGACTACCACAAAGAGGAAGAAGCCTCAAGTGGTGAGTGACTCTGAGCAAACCTTATCTGAATCTGCTGAGTCCACTCCTCCCCTCCTCCACCGAAGAAGAGCAGAACAACTAGGAGAAGGTCTGCTGTTTCTAAGGAAACAACTTCAGTTACTGAAGTAACTACTGCATCAGAGGAAGTATTTGTTGTCCCTGCCTCTTCTACATCTTTGATATCTACTGGTGAAGCATTTGCTTCAGAGGTTGCTGCACCCATTTCCACTCCACCAAATGTTTTAGATGATGAGCCTACCGGTCCCTTGAGTGTAATTTTCACAATCTCATATGTGGTTCAAACTATGAAAATGGACACATCTGCTGCAACCATTTCTACTATTGTTTCTACTGAGTTTTTTCCCTCCGAGGACATATCTTTTGCAACTATATCTTTTCTAGATGTATTCATCATTGAGCAATTTACTAGTGTGGCTGCTGGGATCCCCATTAATCCATGCTCTACCGCCATTGTGTCTACCGTTATTGCTACTTCTGCACCACCAGCCATGGTGGTTCCACTACAGTCCATTATCCCAAGAGATCATCCAGGGTACTTTGCACTAAGTCTAGGACACCCAAGAAAGGATGTACCTACTACTTCCCAATGATTACTCCTAATGGAAAAGGGAAGGAACTTGTAGAAGTCTCCACTGCTGTTGTGGCAACTGAAATAAATCTGGTGTTGGAAACGGTGGAAAACTATGTCCAGAAGAAATTGGACTTGTTTGATAACAGGGTTAAGACTCGAATCGAAGTTCATCAACAAGTTTGAAAAGATCCTGACGCGAGCAAAGAAGGATGAGAATTTCATTCTCAAGTTTTTACAAACCAATGATGTTGAGCTAGGTCTGAAGCACAGAGAGGTGATAAGTGTCATTTTTACACTTATCTAGCTATAAATTTCTAACTCGCATGATTCCTGGATGATTTTATATTTTTTGGTATATATTTGTATGTTTCATAAATAAAGGTTGAAATGCATAAAAGCGGAGGAAATGAGCTAAAAACGATGGAAAATGACTCAAATGAGCTTATATGGTGAAACAATGACTCTTTTAAGAGTTATACATGGACACTTCATTTCCCTTCCCCTCATCTATAAATACAATACCTTGGATCAATATTTCAAAAAACCACCATAATTCACCAACTTGGAACAAGCCAAAAAAGGCGATTCAAGAGATGATCGAGAACGAAGTGAGAGAGCAATCAAGGATCTACGAACGAAGTTGACATCGAGAGTTTTTCTTTGTCTTTAATCATTAGTTTTGATTTGTTTTGCTTAATTATGTTGAACTAATTTTATTAATCGAGGCTAGGCAAACCTTTGTTTTGAACCTACAATTTGATGATTAGTTATTCGATTGAATCCTTATAATTCTATGTGTATGTTTTATGATTTTAATGCTTTTGAAGGATTGATCACCTTTGAATGATGTTAGTATCGTAATTGAGATCGAGAGATGATTTTATGATACGAAATTAATAACTCATACCATGGATTTCAGATCGAGATCGAGAGATGACGTCAAATACACGTGTGATAGCTATAGATGTCTAGTAATCGAAAGCTAGTAGTTTTCACAGATCTTAATACAATATTGAGTTGTTAAATAAGTACAAGAGAGTGACTTACTGTAATTTGATATTAGGTTTAATATAACTCAAAGAACATATTAGATAAATTTGGAGAACTCGTTACCTTAGAAATATTTTGATATTCAATCGAGAATTGTAGGGATTGCATTGGTGAGCCGACGTCTCGATAATCTTCTCTAGCAGAATTTTCTCGTTTACTTTGTATTGACTTTGTTGGATTATTAGTTAATTTAGTTATTTAATATTTTATTAAATTCAAATTCTAGGTTAAATATAGTTAAAAGGGTCTCATTTGGTACTTACAGTTAGTCATTGTGGGTTCGACAACCTGTTCTTAATTTATTATACTAAAACTTTGCCTGGGACTAACTTTAGTAATATCATACGAGATTCTTTGACTGTAATTTAACCATTATTTTTGTTTATTTATTAATATATTTTGAAAAAAAAAGTTTTTGTTTTGTTTGTCTTGCAAGGTACTTGGGATGTTTCATCCACAAGTCTTTACAAGGTTTGCACAACAACGCTCAGAGCCATTCTATGCAGCATGGGAGAGATTCAACGATTTGGCAAACACGTACCGGTATAATGACTTTCCAAACTACATTCTTCTGCATTCAGTGGTTTGGATGCAGACACACAAGGATGGGTATTCAAGCTTTGGCAACTAGTAATCATTTGGTTGATAGAGGTGAAGACAGTGTATTGCACTTGTTTAATGATATGGTGAACTTCGACTACCAGTGGCATTGGAATCCTTCACTGCAGGGTTGGAGCCACCAATATCCACCAAAGCATCACTACCCTCATATTACACACCCACCACTTGAACATCACGGAGAGACGAGTGACAGTTCTACAGAAGTCAATGCTCATCTAAAGGATACGTTACTTATATTTATGGCATCATGTGATACAAGGATTGAAAGTCAGACCAACTCCATACGATGTCTGGAGCAACAAATGGCAATCCTCGTGGAAACATTATCAGCAAGCTGCCAAGAGAATGAGACGAGACCGACTAATCAAGAGGAGACAAATCAAGTTGGATTTCATGACGATGATCACTCAACCAACCAAGTTTGGGGGAGTGATCCTATTAGTGTGGAAGATTCAAGGGAATGCAAGCCACCTACAGTAATTGAGCCTACACTGGCGGAAGTATCCAAGGAATTTCCAATGGAAGATGAGCCGAGTGTAAAGTTTGAGAATGAGCTGGTTTTTGAGAATTTGGTTATGAGATTATCGATGGTGACATGTTCTATACGATATTAGGATCCATTCTTCCCATCGATCCAAACTTCACCACACTATATCTTCCAAGAGATAAAGCCGAACAAAGAATCCTTCTCCTATGCCTACCACTTCAAAAAGAGTGTTGTTGGAGCGACGATCTTACAATGTTCATACCTTGCCAATTTTGAAGGCATACTGAATCAACACCCATTTGTGATATCATATGGCAGCCGCTCTTTGATGGTTGCTTCTGATGGTCAAACCGATGACTAGAAATCAACGGTTCTTGGGAGGAAACCTAGGCATATCATTTTGTTATCTAGTTTATTTGTTTTTCAGTTTTTGTTTTTCGTTTTATTATCTCTCGAGTCGACTATTTTACTATTTGCATTCTTATCTTGCTAGGTACTCAGTTGGAGCGATGGACCCTTACAGTAGTGGAGCTTTCAAAAGCCAATCTTCAACCCTCATGCAAGCGTCTTGATCAGGGGAGTTTACTGTTTCCCTTTTGATTCTTTTAAATATTGAGGACAATGTTTCATTTAAGTTTGGGTGAGTGGCTTGCATTTTTTACTTGTTTAATCTACATGATGTGTGCTTAATTGACAATTGAATCATCCGTTTTAATGAGCTAATTTTTTTTATGAGTTCAAACTTGAGAAAAGAATGAATCAGAATAGTGACTATTCATTGATGATTTTGATCTCACTATGCATATGAACTTGAATTTTGATATTGTTGGACTTGTACATGAACATCCTATTTTGAGTCAGCATGTCAAGAATGAGTAATATATTGAGCACATTGAGTCATGGTCTTGTGGATTGCATGTTGAATAATGATAATTGTTGTGAACTTGATGATTTGTCTTGAGCATCTTAGAGTTATCGTAGAACGTATTTGATGATGACTCTTTGATGCAAAATTTTATAGTTACAAACTTGACTTTGAAATGATCTAAGCGATCTTTGACACGTTTGAGCCTTTCTAGCTTACCATGATTTATATTATTCTATAGTGTCCCATTTTGAGCTTTATTGAAAAATAATGGTTTATGCATTGCATATAATTATGCCCCCATTCGACATTCTTGGCAAACTCATTATACCTACCCTAATATGAGTCTAAATGGAAAAAAAATTATCCTTACCCTAAGGGAGTATAATGAATTTCATTCGATGCACGTGAATTGTTATATATTGATGAACTTATTGAAAAAGATTGATGAATGAGAAAAAGAGAAAAATAACAGATGAAAAGAAAGAGCCTTGAGAAAAGTATATAAATAAGACCCAAAGTGGCCAAGACTAGAAAAAAAAAGAAGAGAATCTCAATACGTGCTAAAAAAGTGAACTTTACATGATATACTCTCTTCTTTGTTCTTATCCTACATTTTCTTTGAAACTGACACCAAATGCATAACATTACAAGCTTAAAAGACCTTTTGATCCAAGTCTAGAGAGTAACTATCATTAGTGGAGAAGTTGTTTGAAAATAGGCTTATGGGGTGCTTAGCGATAATCTCGACTTTGATTTGATTAGCATGATTTGATCTTGAAAATGTCCATGAAACTTTCACGTTCCGATTTTGAGATATGTTGCTTGGTTTAGGAGAAAACATGTCTCGTTCAATTTTTGTATTTGTGTATGAGATTTCTGAGAATAATGCAAGTCATGAAATAATTGTTTCAAGTATCGAGAATGAACTCTACCATTTGATTTTAATGCTTAATCGAGTACGATCAAGTGATAAGTTTGGGGGAGTTGATAAGTGTCATTTTTACACTTATCTAGCTATAAATTTATAATGTTTTCGTATTGATTCCTGGATGATTTTATAATTTTTGATATATTTTTTTATGTTTCAGGAATAAAGGTTGAAATGCATAAAAGTGGAGGAAATGAGCTAAAAACGATGAAAAAAGACTCAAATGAGCTTATATGGTGAAACAAGGACTCTTTTAAGAGTTATACAAGGACACTTCATTTTTCTTCCCCTCGTCAATAAATACAATACCTTGGATCAATATTTCAAAAAACCACAATTCACCAACTTGGAACAAGCCAACAAGGCGATTCAAGAGACGATCGAGAAGGAAGCGAGAGAGGAAGCAAGGATCTACGAATGAAGTCGACATCGGGAGTTTTTCTTTGTCTTTAATCATTAGTTTTAATATGTTTTGCTTAATTATGTTGAACTAAGTTTATTTATCGAGGCTAGACAAACCTTTGTTTTGAACATACGATTTGATGATTTTATTTGATTGAATCCTTATAATTCTTTGTGTATGTTTTATGATTTTAATGCTTTTGAGGGATTGACCACCTTTGAATGATGTTAATATCGTAATTGAGATCGAGAGATGATTTTATGATACGGAATTAATAACTCATACCATAGATTTCAGACCGAGATCGAGAGATGACGTCAAATACATGTGTGATAGCTGTAGATTAATCGAAAGCTAGTAGTTTTCACGGATCTTAATACAATATTGAGTTGTTAAATAAGTACACGAGAGTGATTTACTGCAATTTGATATTAGATTTAATATAACTCGAGAGAGTATATTAGATAAATTTGGAGAACTCGTCACCTTAGAAATATTTGGATATTCAATCGAGAATTGTAGGGATTGCATTGGTGAGACGATGTCTCGATAATCTTCTCTAGCAGAGTTTTCTCGTTTACTTTTATTGACTTTGTTGGATTAGTAGCTAATTTAGTTATTTAGTATTTTATTAAATTCAATTTCGTAGGTTAAATTTGTTAAAATGGTCTTATTTGGTACTTATAGTTAGTCCATGTGGGTTCGACAACCTGTTCTTCATTTACTAAACTAAAACTTGGCATCGTGTACTTGTGATGTAATCGCTTTATACTGAGAATTTATTGTTTAATAAATCGCGATCAAGAGGTCTCTCGCCTCATTCATTACATAAAAGGTTTGGATAAGTTGGTTCGCTCCAGGCATGAGTGTTCGATCTACTCTCAGGCACATGTAACAATGACGTGACTGTTCTTAAATTTTTGGAAACTCGTCTTAACCTGACGCATAAAACCTTGCATGATGTCAAGGCGGAATTGGTGATAAGTGTCATTTTTTGCACTTATTTTTCGACGTTTTCTAGTAGTATTTTATAGTGATTCTTGAATGTTATAACATTTATTGGTATTAATTTGCATGTTTCAGGAATCTTTGTGATAATGCGAAGTGAAGAAAATGAGCCAAATAATGATGGAAAGTGCATAGGAATGGAGAAGATCCCATTTGAGGCTGAAATTTGAAAAAATACACCCGGCGCTGATAATTCTGAAAATTACATCATCCCACGTAGTTTATGGAGGAGCAGATTTCAGAATCCACGAGGACTCTTTTATTACCATAACACAGCAGATTGGGACATTAGCTAGAAGGGGCCGATATATATTTTAATATGCAGCTCATAACTCACGCATCAAACCAGCAGAATCACGTCACACACATGAGGAGAATCTAAGCAGATTGAAATACTATGAAGGGGCAGATTGAGGAATTCATGTTAAATTTAAGAGAACTTAACTCATTTGTTTAAAAACCTATTTTAGAAATTGATCAGATTGACCTGTTTGACAGTACCAATGTAACATTAAATTTAGGATGAATTGGGTACTATTTAGTGAACATGGCTTGAGATTACGTTATTTTGTTTTAGAATGTAAATTGTGGTGGAGCAAACAATTTCATATGGTGGTATAAAACTAACTTTAAAACAATTATGGGAATTTAAAATCCAATTCTTATAATGCATAAAAATATACGAATTTACATAAATATTTACGAAGGAGCATCGGTGACTGGTGCTTGGTCTGATCGACCCTCTAAAATCACTATGCTAAAAAACCAGTAGAAACCGGCCAAACACCGATTGAACATGTGAACCGATCGACAGAAGAACCGGCAGGTTCCTTTATTTTTCTTTCTTTTTTTTATTTTTTAATTTTTGTTAAAATTATAAATCAATTTTTAGAACAAAAATATATTTTATATAATTGATTGTTATTGAAATAATTACACAATTATAGTTTATATATGTTTTATTAAAACTCGATATAATTACATAAAGATGTCTTGTACATTATATATAATATATTTAGTGTTCAAGTTAGGGAGGCAATCTCTTAAACTGCTGTACGATTTAAAAATAATTGAGTTGCATTATTATCATCAGTTATAGGTTTTGGTAAAACGAAAGTGTTCGATCCTATAAAATTATTTATAAAGTTTATTTTATTTATTTATTTGCTTAGACCTAATCAAGCAAAACGTACATTTATGAACTGATAAAACACACATATAGCTGGAATGAACTAGTTATCATAATTGCATAATACTGTCATATTTAGAAAATTACAGTGTTTGCGAACTTTGTGCACGAGTCCCGTTATTATCATAGAAACTTAATCTCCAATAATGAATAGGGATTTTTGATAATTATTATTAAAAAAAAGTTATAAACTGTTAGAAATTCTTGATCGAGAAAAAATTACAACTCATTCGACAAGCTGGAAGAAGGTTTTCGTCCCTTAAATTTTTTCCTTCCGAGACTCCTTAGCAAATTTATCTCTCTTTTTGAATGATTTATGTCTTCTTGTTCAACCTCCCTTTGTTCCGATTCTCATATGACATGTTCACTATAATAAAACTGAAATATATTTTGTAGAGACTGTATTATTGATGTCTTCTGATAGTCAACATTCTTCTTCAAAAATTGTCAATAGTACTCAAAAATGTTTCAAATGACCCTAATCCTTGACTCCAATCTAATAATGTTGCAATGACAATGTTGCGATGACGTGCATGTATGGTACTTTTTCTCAGTATTTTTTAAAATTAGTCTCTATTGAAGTAACAAAAGAATGCATATCCTCACCATCTCTCAATTCTATAAATTTACAAAACATGTTAAATATTAATGAAAGAACATAAATAGAGGTAGGATATGAAACACCGGAGAAACGTTCGTTTGCTTCTTTAAAAGTATCTAACAATGATAAACAATTACTAACAAACTCACAATCTGTTGGGAAAACATGACTATGTTTTGGTGATAACAAACGAGCTTAAAGTGTCTACTGCATCGAAGAAGCCTACTGACGATAAGTTCGTCGACTGACTCTACAAGGTCTACTAGAAGATAGAGTCTACTGGATGCCATGAGTTGAAGTCATCTGCCGGATGCATAAAATAGAAGTCTACTGGATCAGAGTATCATCTCTCACTGGAAAGTCCACTTGCATATTCATTAAAAGATACCAGCAGACATTACAAGACATCAGTTAAATTTAGTCCAGCAGACTAAATCACCAAGGAGAAGTCAGCAGCCGTAAAAAGGCAATAGGATAAATGATATGGTTGATTATTACGCGTATTTGGGCTTTGATTTATATATATTTCGTGTAGATTCCGTGAAGATGTTATGATTTTTGGTATTTATTTGATTGTTTCAGGAATCTAGGTGGAATGTGGAAGAATTGAGCTACAGGGAAGAAAACGGATCAAATCAAGCTAATAAATGAAGAATTTGAGTTCTGACATTCTTGATCAATCGGAACAGGAGGTCGATCGATCGATGAAGGTAGAAGTTTTGGCCAACAATAAATTTCAGAGCTCGATCGATCGGAAATTCCATCTCGATCGATCGGAAATTCCATCTCGATCGATCGAGAGAGGCAGAGAGTTGGCAAGAAAATATGAAGAAAGCTTGTTCGATCGGAAGCTTCATCTCGATCGATCGAGCGAGGCAGAATAACTCATAGTCGGAAGCTGAAGGCGCTCGATCGATCGAGACATATCAAACGATCGATCGAGACGGAGAATTTTATGAAATTAAAAGTCTTGATTTGGTTTGATTTTTGGAAACACTTCCATATCTCCCCTCCTCTATAAATAAGGAAAAGAGGCACGAGAATTGGATCCAATATTCAGAGTATAATCAGACCTATATATTATTATTGGAGCCGCCTTTCATCTTTCCGGAACAAGAGAAGGTTGAAGAATCCTTTGAAGTGCAAGGAAGGAAGCGAGAGAAGAAGCATCGGTCAACGCACGGAGTTGCTCCTACGTTTATCGTATTTCTAAACTCTAGATTAATTTGATTTTCATAATTATTTGATGTTTTTGAGGTTGAGAGACGATTAAGCATCTTATTAATTTGATTTGAATTTAATTGAGTTTATTCTATCAAGTTTAAGGAATATTGTGTTTGAATCTTTGATTTTGATTGTGTTTGAGTGAATCAATATCTTTTGTTCATGAACTATATGCTTCATGCTTTCAAAGCCTAGCTACCTTTGATCGAAATTTGTGAATTATAATTGAGATCGAGAGATAAAATTATAATACACTAAAATAATTCATGTTGTATGTTTAAGATTTAGATCGAGAGATTAAATCACATACGTGGTCACTTTAAATTGAATGTTTTAAAGATCAACGGTTTCATAGAGATTTATTCGGTATTAAATTGGAATAAGTGAACGAGAGTTACTTGTGTCAATTTATTACTAGTTTCAATACATCTCGAGAGAGTGTATTGATTATATTCGGAAACCCGTCACCTTAAGAATTGATTGATCATTAATTGTTTTAACAAACAAATCATTGACGATACACAATTGAACGAACATCTTGATAGATTTCTTGAGCGGAATTCCTTCGCATCTTCAAAGGAGTTGTTCTATATTTGAGTTTTTAATTATTTAGTTTAGTTTGATAATTAATAATCTTTTTCGTAGGCTAAATATAATTTTGCCAATTTTATTTGGTGCTTATACGTTAGTCCCTGTGGGTTCGACATCCTTTCTTATATATCACTATACTATAACCTGACACCGTGTACTTGCGGTAGAATCGCTACACTGAGAAATAATTGTTTAAAATAAAAGCGATCAAGTTTTTGGCGCCGTTGTCGGGGACTAATTTGTATAATATCATATGCGATTAGTTAATTGTAATTTAGCCATTAAATTTTTTTTTTGTTTTATTTGTTTGTCACTCTTGACCATTGGATTTACTACATTGGTGTTTTTCCCTTGGATTGATTTTCACAGGTAGTCATTTTCGTGGTGCATGCTAAGGAGTAGCAACCCCTCACTCGAGCCGATCGACCCAGAAATTGAGCGTACGTGTCTAAGAAGAATAAGGGAAGCTTGAGCAAAGGCCGACAACAATCAAGAAGGGGACGCGCACAATGAAGCACCAAATCAAAGATCGATGATGGATTATGCGCAACCAGCTTTTCATGGATCATTATCAAGTATTACGAGGCCAACCATTCAAGCCAACAATTTCGAGATAAATCCGGCCATAATACAGATGATCCAGCACTCCGTGATGTTTGAAGGAGTAACCACTGATGATCCGAACTCTCACATCTCCAACTTTTTGGAGATTTGTGACACTTTCAAACATAATGACGTTTCTGATGACGCCATCAGGTTAAGGTTATTTCCCTTTTCGTTAAAAGATAAGGCTAAAGCATGGTTGAACTCTTTACATGCAGGATCGATAACAACTTGGGAGGGGATGACGCAAGCATTCTTGTCCAAATACTTTCCCCCTTCCAAAACGGCAAAGATGAGGAACGATATCACTACGTTCGGGCAATTCGATCCTGAAACACTATATGAGGCGTGGGATCGTTTCAAGGATTTGCTTAGGAGATGCCCGCACCATGGTCTTCCTATTTGGCTTCAGGTACAGACTTTTTATAACGGTTTATTTTCGTCTAACCGTTCTATGATAGATGCAGCCTCAGGAGGATCAATTATGCGCAAGACACCGGAAGCAGCGTATGAACTTGTGACGCCCCAAAATAATTAACTGCAATTAAGGCATTAATTATGTTCATGTGTTTAATTATGTGGATAATTGATTTATGTGCTTAAATTAATTATCACGATGAAATGCTTAGTCACATGATAGGCATGACCCGGGGGTTACGTTTCAAGGTGCATGTTATGCATGATAGGAAATGGGGTTAACATGATTTAATTGTATTGATTGGGAATTATGAGGAAAACATGATTTAGTGGAAGTTTAATGCATCTTTGTAAATACTTTTAAAATACCATGTTGGGGTATTTTATACATCATGTTAATTTGGGGTACAATTTTAATAACCCCACTATATTCCCCTTTTATCCCATTTTCCCTTAACTTCTTCCCCAGCACTCAAAAACCCCCAATTCTCTCCCAAAGCCCTAACCTCACCCCATTTTCGAAATCCCTCAAAGGAGGAAGGAGGAAACTCCACAAAACTTGTGTTTGTGTGATCTTTGTTAAGATTTGGAGTCTTCAAGAGGTATGGAACCCTTCCTAAAGTTTTTATGAAGTTTGGATTTGAAATGGGATGATTTTGAAGTGATTTATGTGGGTTTGGTTGGGTATGTGTTGTATGTTGTTGGGGTATGATTTTGGAGTGTTTTGTGTGGGTTTTAGTGAGTTATGATGTTGTTGATGTTGTAAGGAAGTTTGGTTTAAGTGTTGGTATGGATTGGAAGAAATTTTTGGTGCAAAAATGGTGAAAATCGCGACTCTGTGCGAGGCGATCGATCGCCTGAAAAGAGGCGACCGATCGCCATAGGGCAGTACCATTTTCGCAGGGTAGGCGACCGATCGCCTAAAATGAGGCGACCGATCGCCGAGAGGCAGTAGCCAATCCAAGTGTTAGGCGATCGATCGCCATGTTTGAAGCGATCGATCGCCGCGAAGAAAAATTTGAGGCGATCGATCGCCTCAAGTAGCGATCGATCGCCACTGTGTAAAAGTTGGAAAATGATGATTTTGTTGAATTTTTGGTATTTGGCTATTGTTTAGCTTCTAATATCGATTTGTATGGTTGTGTAGAACCATCCCGGTGCCAACAACGTCGAGAAGATAGAGTTCTTCAATTTCTCCACTTTTGGAATTAAGGTACGTAAGAAGCGTACGGGCATCGGACGGTAACACCCTCCTAACTATGACTATGTATTGATTGCATAAGTTTATGATGATGATGTTTATGATGATGATGCTTACGATGATGATTATGATGACGATGTTTATGACGATGATGCTTACGATGATGTTTATGATGATGATGTTTACGATGATGTTTATGATGATGATGTTTACGATGATGTTTATGATGATGATGTTTACGATGATGTTTATGATGATGATGCTTACGATGATGATTATAATGATGCTTACGATGATGATTATGATGATGATGTTTATGATGATGATGCTTACGATGATGATTATGATGACGATGTTTATGATGATGATGTTTACGATGATGATTATGATAAGTAAGTTTATGATGATGATGTATATGATGATGATGTTTATGATGATGATTGCGATAAGTAAGTTTATAACAATGTTATACGATGTTTATAAAAGGGTAAGATGCCCATATGGTAAGATGCCATACAATGTTATAAGGTGGTAAGACGCCACGGGGTAAGATGCCCATATGGTAAGACGCCATACAATGTTATAAGGTGGTAAGACGCCACGGGATAAGATGCCCATATAGTAAGATGTCATACGATGTTATTATGTGGTAAGATGCCACGGGGTAAGATGCCCATATGGTAAGATGCCATACAATGTTATAATGTGGTAAGACGCCACGGGGTAAGATGCCATACAATGTTATTGTGTGGTAAGATGCCACGGGGTAAGATGCCCATATGGTAAGAGGCCATACGATGTTATTGTGTGGTAAGATACCACGGGGTAAGATGCCCATATGCATGAAGGTAAAACAGGGTTAACAAGAAGAAGTTAACGAATAACCAGTAAATTACTTAACCAAGACTTCGTACATTTCTGTTGTATCTTGTTATGATGCTTAAATGATGATGATGTTATAAGATGATGACGTTATAAGATGATGAAGTTATAAGATGATGATGCTTATATGATGATGATGTTATAAATGATGATATGTATAAGATGATAATGCTTATATGATGATGATATAAATGATGATATGTATAAGATGATAATGCTTATATGATGATGATGCTGTAAGACGACGATATTTATAAGACGTCGATTTTAATCATTCATGTCGAGAATTAATGATTTTATGTATGGCTATGAAACAGGGACAACCAAAAAGGGTTAATGCAATTAACCAGGAAGTATAAGTTACCAATTACTTTCATGCATTTATTTATATGCCATTGCCCTATGATGTTAAGTAACGATATACATGCTCATGATGGGTTGTTCCTGTAGGTACACTTTTGGACTAAAGGACTAAGGGCCGGGTTGAGGCAGTGAGCTATGAGGAGCATGAAAGATGTTAGGATTCAGGATTTCTGGATAGTCTCTACTCTAGTACTAGCATAATTCTATCGCTTTAACATTCGATTGAGAATGTAATTAATTAAGGTTGAAATTTCATTTTTGACCCGTAATCTTATTAGCTCAAAGTTGCAACCGGAACCCTTAAGAGGTTATGAATGCATGTTTAGTCCATAATACGTGTATAATATGACGTTAAGGTAGGAAGACCCTACAGAACTCTTAGAAGAGATGGCTTCTAACAGCTATCATTGGCAATAAGAGAGAAATGTGCCAAAGAAACCAGCTGGAGTTCACCAAATCGATGACATCGCTGCTCTTTCGGCACAACTGGAAGCACTGAACAAAAAGATTGATAGCATGAGCATGACAGCAATGCAAGCTCAAGTTATCACTTATGAATTGTGTGGAGGCAACCATCCAAGCACTGAGTGCCAAGCAGGTAATCCATTTAATCAATCTAATGAATCCGTGAATTATGTAGGAAACAGGCAGCCCAACAATCCATACTCTAATACGTACAACCCGGGGTGGAGGAATCATCCGAACTTGCAATGATCCAACCAAAACAATGTGTTGAACCCACAACAACACCGGGGAAATGCACCTAAGCCGAGTATGGAGGAACTCTTAACCAAGCTAATTTCATCGACTGAAACAAGGATGCAAAATCAGGATGCATCTATAAAGAACTTGGAGGTTCAAGTGGGGCAACTAGCAGCAATAATTCATGGACGAGCTCAAGGGACACTACCTACAGATACGGTGAAAAACCCGAAGGAGCAAGCTAAAATGAACCACTGAGACGGAGGTGACAGTTCAGCTTGAGACTATAAATTAAGAACTTTTCTCTATCCCTTGTTTTTCATTTGTTAGTCTACTTATTTTTATTTTTATTTGTGTTATTTTTCGAGCCTAACTCCGTGCGTTAATGTTCAAATGCAGGAAAATGGAATTAGTCCAATCGGTGGGGCGGATCGAATTTTGAAAAGTTAAAATTTGGAAAAATTGGTCTGGAAGGCTCGATCGATCGAGATTAAAGTCCGATCGATCGACCATGGGTTGAAAAAAAAATAATAAAATTTTTCTGGTTTCACCGACCGATTGAGATTTCACTCTCGATCGATCGTGGAAGGTCATACATAGAAGAAAATTTTTCTGTCTCACTCGATCGATCGAGCGGAAACTCTCGATCGATCGAGCAACAAAAATTTTCGTTTTTAACATCAGTTATCAGCAGTAGCAAAGCAAAATAATTCAATCCCCCAATTTTTCCAAGAGAAAAAAAATCGCCTCTTCTATCAAATCCCCAAATTTCTCCCTATAATCGTCCCATACACTCACAAATCTTGCAATATAAGCTTCCAAGCTTCATCTAATCACACTTTTTGCAACAGATTTGAAGTTTTACAACTGAAATTGGGAGATTGCATCACCAAGGAGGAACTCAAGCAATTTCCAAATCATCACCTAGATTTTCTTGGTATATGGTTTCAACTCTTCTTTATATCCATAATTTAGTGAATATTGTTGTTGGATATATAAGGTTGAAGTGTTTGGTGAATTTGGAAAGTGAATAGTTAAATTTTGGGGGAAGTGAAAGGTTGGTTGGTAAGATTTGAAGATTTTTGCTGTGGTTTGTGATATCGGAGATTTATTGTTGTGGTTGGGAGTGACGAAGTAAGAATTGTAGATTGATCATTGGCGCCAAAGAGGAAGCAAAAGTAGGTCGAAGCCACCACTTCGGCTGCTGTGAGACCCCGTTATCTTAAGCATACAATAAGGTGCAATTAAGAGAACTAATCATATCAAATCAGAGTTGTGAGTCGTGTTGACAATTGAGCTTAAGGTTTACATGTATATATGACATGCCAAAAGAAATTTGTTTCATTCTTTAACAAATTTGGGTAAGGCTACTTCTACTGTACTCCTAGTAGAAGCTATACAAAATAAGTCTTTATCTTGCTATCTTGTAGCACTCCTTACAGCTCAGCTTATCAACCTGACCCTGGTTCTCCTTAGCAAAAGCACCTACAAGGACAACCCCCAACACATGGGCATATCGTAATTCATATCAAACATAATATGAATGTAAAGCATAACTGCATAATCATAGTCATAAAATACTTCATGTATTTCCAATGCATTTAAAACGCCCATTAGTTGTCCCTGTACCATAACTCATGATAAAAACATTATATGATATTATGGCTTCCTTATATAAATGTCATGACATATCTTTACTTCTTAAATCCTTACTTCAATCTTGAGTCATTTTATCATTAGTGTATTGCAATGCCTCTTACTTTTCCACGTAAGCGGAATTCTTCCTCGCTTCTTATGGAAATTCACGCCTCCATGTGCGAACGGTCCTCTACCTCTCGCTCCACATTTTCAGCGGAATTATAGTGTAAGCATTAAAATCCACACTGGGATAACCTTGACTCGTGGAATACACCTCTTATATTCCTCTCGTGGAACACACCTCTTATATTCCACAGCATTCATATGCAAAAACATTGCATGTCAACATGTATCATATCATAATACACTATCTTATGCATACTTTACTTTACCTTGTGTTAAATAAATAAACACGAATACATGTTACCGTTGGGATGCCCGTACGTCGCTTACGTACCTTTCAAAAGATAGAGGAGTCAACCGACTTTATCTCCTCGACTGTGCTGGTACCTGTGATGGTTCTACATAACCACATAACACAATATTAAGCACCCAATAATAATTCAATACCAAAAACTAAGTAAAATTCAACATTTGCCCCAATATGTCATCTCACGATCGATCGCCCCTTAGCCCCGATCGATCGCGAGATGTTACTGCCTCGTATACCAAAAATATACAATCAGCGATCGATCGCCCCTTATTGGCGATCGATCGCCAAAACCTACTGGAACATCGTGATCGATCGCGCCTTCTTGGCGATCGATCGCCAACTCTGTTCCTTTGCGCGATTTCCAGAATGGTCGAGCACCTCATTTCATGCTATTAACACTACAACATATAACATAAAACATGCTCGAGGAATTATGCTAGGAACATCACAAAACTTCTATGCATGTATTCAAATCAAAGGTTTAACCAAAACCTAGTTAACATGCATAATAACTCCTTCATAAAGTTCACTCCCATTCAACCTTTTCCAGAAAAACAGGGCATTTACTCTACCCAGATTTTTCGAACACTACATTTCACAAGATTGAATCCTTCACATAACACACGCACAATGCTCCGGGAAAAGTACTGGGAGCTTCATAACAACACCATGCAAGCCTGTAATCAAAGGTTTAAAGAATCCTAAGCTAGAATGCTTCGTAACCTCATGATAAAACCCCTACTCAACTTAAAACAGGGCACTTCCTTTACCCAGATTTTCGAGGAACACTTTTCACAAACGAAAATCTAACACATAAAACATGTAAGTTGCTTAACCAAACATGCTAGGGGCTTCATAAAACGTATATGCAAGCACTCAAAACAATATTTCATCGAACCTTAAAGTAGCATGTGCTCCTCGATTTTTGATAATCTTCTTTCAACAAAAACTTTGGATTTCTTCTCCTATACTCAGATGAAATGTTGGACAGGCTTTGTCCAGAAACGGGGAGAGAAAAAATGAGAAGGAGCAAGAGGAATGAATAATGGCAAAGTGGATGATTGCCCAACATGCTGCTGGATTCAGGGGATAGGGGCATGGGTTGCAGGCAAGTGGGGGGGGGGGGGGGTGTGTTTGGGTGGCCTTGCGGTGTTTAATTGTGTCCCGGTATTTCGTACGATGTATTAAAATATCCCTCTTTGATATTTTATAATTTTACCCCATCAATACCTCATTGAAAAACACCTAACATGCCTCCTAAACCATATCATTAAAATAAATATAACACCAACCACATACATTAATTCCCCAACTTAATTACATGCTTTTACCACATGAAGCATAACCCATAAACCCCAAGTTAACTCATGCCTTTAACACATAATAAAATTAGCACATCAAAGCATGTTTACACATAATCCTTTCGGGGATATCACAGCTGCAGATTATGATGATAAGCGCTTGGTGAATTCCGTAGCGGCGGAATTATACCCTAGCTATCACCGCAAACCCCTCAGTCGCGAAAGGGGAATGAGTTTGGATAAGCTTGAATGCCCGGTCATTCAAGAAGCTAGGCGACAGGGGTTGTTTGAATTCATCCAACAACCCATTGATGCGGTGGTCCCAGTAGTGAGGGAATTCTACGCGAATTTGCGGACAGTCCCACCAAATTCAAGGGAAGTTGTGTTTGTCAGGGGTAAAGATATTGAATATGATCGATTCAAATTGAATGCGATTTTTAGGATGCCATCTATGAAGAACAATGACTACCAAGCGTTCAAAACAAGCCACATTAACTATGACGAGGTAATTTCTGTAATTGGTATCGAGGGGATTGATTGGCAGAGAAACAACAATGGAGAGCCCCAATTGGTCATGAAGAAGCATCTGAAACCAGAGGCACAAGCTTGGTTCTCCTTCATAGCCTCCAGGGTCATGCCATCGACCCATACTTCTGAGGTTACTAAGGAGAGAGCTGCCATGCTATATGCCATACTTATAACGGTGGATTTGGGGCATATTATCAATGAATATATCTGTGACATCAGTAGAAGTCCACCCACCTCTGCATTGCCTTTTCCATCGACTATCACAGCCCCGTGTAAGAGAAGTGGAGTGAAGTGGGACACCGATGAGGAACTCTTACCACCTAAAAGACCAATTGTGGTTGATGGGCCACCACCACCTACAGGCCGACGAAGGGCCGAGCCACGGCCTTTGAGCAGCAGACATGCTGGGCCATCCTCCTCGTCCGCTGCAGAGCATACATCGATTACCTTGGACTCCCTTCACAGGGATCTCCAAGACCTTAGCCTGGAGCAGCAGGGCATCCACAATTTACAATGGGAACTACAATGGGGCCAAGCATAGATAAGTCAGCACCTGCAATATCAATGTGCGTGGAATAATGCCTTGGACCAAGGTTTCCCATATATTCAGTTCCCGCCTGAGCCGCAATTTTGACCATTCCCGCCATACGATCAACCAGCACCACCGAATTATCCGCAACACCCACCATACCAGCCTGAGTAGCCATATTACCCAGTACCACCTCCAGAGCATGATGAGGACGATGATCACTGATGATCGTCGTCGAGGTATGTGCTTTGCCTTTGCATTTCTTGTTTACCATACATTGAGGGCAATGCATGTACTAAGTTTGGGGGGGTGTTTACTGTTTTCTGCTGTTATCTTGTGTTACTTCCTTGCATGACTAATCTATAATGAGATTAGATCATTTTTGGGCAATAAAAAAAAAATTCTTGAAAATGAGTTCATCATTTTAGAAATAATGAATTAGAATTGCAATGATATTACATGATGATATTAATCCCCATCTCAACTTAAGTCTTGAAGATTTGACTTGGTTGTGAATATCTTTAGTTGAGTTAATATTTCAAAAATTGATGAATATTTTGAGCACTTTTGAGTCATGATTGAGTGAATTATGTGTTGGAACAATTTTGTTAACTACGATTTATCTTGAGGATCTTGAAACACTTTAGAACCTAGTTTAGAGCACTTTGAGGCGAAATTTTATAGTTAAGAACTAGACTTGGAAATGATTTAGGCGATCTTTGGACCGTTTGAGTCTTTCAAGCTTACCATGTTTATATCAATCTCTAGTCCTAATTTGAGCCTAAATGATAAAAGAATGGAGTATGTTTGACATACTATTAGCCCCATTCAATATTCTTTGGCAACCTCATTATACCCACTTATTTGAGCCTAAATGGAAGATTTTTTTTTATCTTGACCCTAAGGGAGTGTAATGATTCTCATTAGATGCACTTGAATTGCTAAACTTTGATGAGCTTATTGTTAAAAAAATTTGATGAATGAGAAAAGAAAAAGATAGATAAAGCCTTGAAAAAAAATTGAATAAGACCCAAAGTGGCCAAGGTTAGAAAACAAGAAGAGAAGCTCAAAGTGTGCTAAAAATTTTGAATTTTCTATGATTACACTCTCTTCTTTGTATTTCCCTATCTTTTCTTTGAAGCCAAACACCTAGGCCAAACATTACAAGCTTTAAAAGACCTATTAATCCAAGTCTAGGGAATAACTACATTAGTGGAGAAGTGCTTGAAAAGTAGGCTTATGAAGTGCTTAAAAGTAAATCTTGATTTTGAGTTTAATAGCAATTTTTTATCCTAAAAGTATATATGAAACTCATGATTGACATGAACACACACACGTTCCGATTTTGCGATATAGTGCTTGGCTTAGGAGAAGACACTTCTTGTTAATTTTTGGATAGACTTTTGATTGAAGTGTTAGTGGGATTTCTGAGCTTTTACAATTGAGTTGCTAAGTTAATTCATTCAAAGTATTGATGATGAACTTTGCATTTTGATCTTAATGTTTGCTCGAGGACGATCAAATCTAAGTTTGGGGGAGTTGATAAGGTTGATTATTACGCGTATTTGGGCTTTGATTTATATATATTTTCGTGTAGATTCCGTGAAGATGTTATGATTTTTGGTATTTATTTGATTGTTTCAGGAATCTAGGTGGAATGTGGAAGAATTGAGCTACAGGGAAGAAAACAGATCAAATCAAGCTAATAAATGAAGAATTTGAGTTCTGACATTCTCGATCAATCGGAACAGGAGGTCGATCGATCGACGAAGGCAGAAGTTTTGGCCAACAATAAATTTCAGAGCTCGATCGATCGGAAATTCCATCTCGATCGATCGGAAATTCCATCTCGATCGATCGAGAGAGGCAGAGAGTTGGCAAGAAAATATGAAGAAAGCTCGATCGATCGGAAGCTTCATCTCGATCGATCGAGCGAGGCAAAGAAACTCATACTCGAAAGCTGAAGGCGCTCGATCGATCGAGACATATCAACCGATCAATCGAGACAGAGAATTTTTTGAAATTAAAAGTCTTGCTTTGGTTTGAGTTTTGGAAACACTTCCATATCTCCCCTCCTCTATAAATAAGGAAAAGAGGCACGAAAATTTGATCCAATATTCAGAGTATAATCAGACCTAAATATTATTATTGGAGCCGCCTTTCATCTTTCTAGAACAAGAGAAGGTTGAAGAATCCTTTGAAGTGCAAGGAAGGAAGCGAGAGAAGAAGCATCGGTCAACGCACGGAGTTGCTCCTACGTTTATCGTATTTCTAACTCTAGATTAATTTGATTTTCATAATTATTTGATGTTTTTGAGGTTGAGAGACGATTAATCTTATTAATTTGATTTGAATTTAATTGAGTTTATTCTATCAAGTTTAAGGAATATTGTGTTTGAATCTTTGATTTTGATTGTGTTCGAGTGAATCGATATCTTTTGTTCATGAACTATATGCTTCATGCTTTCAAAGCCTAGCTACCTTTGATCGAAATTTGTGAATTATAATTGAGATCGAGAGATAAAATTATAATACGCTAAAATAATTCATGTTGTATGTTTAAGATTTAGATCGAGAGATTAAATCACATACGTGGTCACTTTAAATTGAAAGCTTTAAAGATCAACGTTTTCATAGAGATTTATTCAGTATTAAATTGGAATAAGTGAATGAGAGTTACTTGTGTCAATTTATTACTAGTTTTAATACAGCTCGAGAGAGTGTATTGATTATATTCGGAAACCCGTCACCTTAAGAATTGGTTGATCATTAATTGTTTTAACAAACAAATCATTGACGATACACAATTGAACGAACATCTTGATAGATTTCTTGAGCGGAATTCCTTCGCATCTTCAAAGGAGTTGTTCTATATTTGAGTTTTTAATTATTTAGTTTAATTTGATAATTAATAATCTTTTTCGTAGGCTAAATATAATTTTGCTAATTTTATTTGGTAGTTATACGTTAGTCCCTGTGGGTTCGACATCCTTTCTTATATATCACTATACTAAAACTTGACACCGTGCACTTGTGGTAGAATCGCTACACTGAGAAATAATTGTTTAAAATAAAAGCGATCAATAAATCTCGAACAGATTCACTCTGATGGTATTACCATAGAACGCCTCACTGCCATATCAGAGCCACAAATCTCGTTAGAATAAACTAGTTGTTGGAGAACAGATTTGGAAAGAAGACAAAATGAATTTGGATAAAATCAGGAAGCTGATGTTGCGCGGATTCTTTCCATTTGAAGAATAGTTGTTGTTAGACTTTCGAGTATATAAATACGTCGAAGAGCATAATGAAGAAACCTCTCAACATTCCGAATCTCGAATCTACTTCATTCGCAAACATGCAAAACATTCATAAAAAACGTTTACTGGAATATTATGAAGTTTTGCAGAGCAGTATCCAAGCATTATTTAGATCGAGAAGAAGTCTACTGCTCAAGAACACTCAAGGAAAAATAAAGTTTTATATCTTCTCAGAGTGTTGTAAAAATCACTTTGTAATCTTTGTGATTATTGTGTTGTTAGGAGTTTAGGCAAATCTGTGTGTGTGCCTAAATATGTTGTATACTGAAAAGTGTAAATCAAAGTCTTCTAGTGTAACTTTCCTGCAAAGGAAGAAGGGGATACGTGGAAGCGTTTGTGCTTCGAACTTCCAGAAACAATTCTTGTGTCATTTACTTCATGCACCTTACCTTACTGTCTCTTTGCTTTTACCAATAAGTTCTTAATCACAAGTCCAGTAGAAACCTTCAGCACTATTTTTAGTTGTCTAATGCTTGCAATCAATTGAGATCTTACTGCAACACTTAACAATCTGTTGTATTTCAAAGAAACAAGAATTTGAGTCTAATGTTTGTTCAACCCCCCTTCTAAACATTACTGATAGCGTTGATTATTACGCGTATTTGGGCTTTGATTTGAATATCTTTTCGGGTAGATCCCGTGAAGATGTTATGCTTTTTGGTATTTATTTGATTGTTTCAGGAATCTAGGTGTAATGTGGAAGAATTGAGCTACAAGGAAGAAAACGGATCAAATCAAGCCAAGAAATGAAGAAACTGAATTCTGGCAAGCTCGATCAATTGGACAAGGAGGGCAATCGATCGAGGGAGGCAAAAGTTTTGGCCAACACAAAATTGCAGAGCTCGATCGATCGGAAACACCTTCTCGATCGATCGACACTAGCAGAGACTTGACAAGAAAGTATGAAGAAATCTCGATCGATCGGAAGATTGACCTCGATCGATGAGGCAGAAAAATTCATATCCGGAAGCTGAAGGCGCTCGATCGATCGAGACTTATGAACCGATCGATCGAGACGCAGAATTTTAAGAATTTTAAAAACTTGATTTGGTTTTGATTTTTGGAAACTCTTCCATAATCCCCCTCCTCTATAAATTAGGAAAGAGGGCACGAAATTGAGGGTCATTATTCAGAGTATTATCAGACCTAGTTCAATATTCTTGAGCCGTCTTTCATCTCCGAAGAACAAGGCAAGAGAAATCCTTTGAAGTGCAAGGAATGGAGAGAGAGAAGAAAGATCGTTCAACGCACGGAGTCGCTCCTACGTTTATCGTATTTCTAAACTCTAGTTAATTTGAGTTTCAGATTTTATTTGATGTTTATGAGGTTGAGAGACGATTAGACATCTTGTTAATTTGATTTGAATTTAATTAAGTTTATTTTATCAAGTTTAAGAATATTGTGTTTGAATCTTTGATTTGGTTGTGTTTGAGTGAATTAATCCTTTTGTTCATGAATTATAACCTTAATGCTATCAAAACCTAGCTACCTTTGATTGAATTTGTGAATTATAATTGAGATCGAGAGATGAAATTATAATACGCTAAAATAATTCATTTGTATGTTTAAGATTTAGATCGAGAGATTAAATCACATACATGGTCACTTTAAGTTGAAAAAATTAAAGATCAACGGTTTTCATAGAGATTTATTCGGTATTAAATTGGTTTAAGTGAACGAGAGTTACTTGTGTCAATTTATTACTAGTTTCAATATAGTTCGAGAGAGTGTATTGATTATATTCGGAAATCCGCCACCTTAAGAATTGATTGATTAGTAATTGTTTTAACAAACAAATAATTGACGATAACACAATTGAACGAACATCTTGATAGATTTCTTGAGCGGAATTTATTCGCATCTTCAAAGGAGTTGTTCTATTTTTGAGTTTTATTAAGTCTTTAGTTTAATTAGTTAATTAATCATCTTTTTCGTAGGCTAAATATAATTTTGCTAATTTTATTTGGTACTTATACGTTAGTCCCTGTGGGTTCGACATCCTTTCTTTTATATCACTATACTAAAACTTGACATCGTGCACTTGCGATAGAATCGCTACACTGAGAAATAATTGTTTAAAATAATAGCGATCAAGTTTTTGGTGCCGTTGCCGGGGACTAATTTGTATAATATCATACGAGATTAGTTAATTGTAATTTAGACATTAATTTTTATTTTTTTGTTTTATTTGTTAGTCACTCTTGACCATTGGGTTTACTACCTTGGTGTTTTTCCTTTGGATTGATTTTTACCGGTAGTCGTTTTCTTGGTGCATGCTAAGGAGTAGCAACCCCGCACTTGAGCCGTTTGACCCAGAAATCGAGCGTACCTGTCTAAGGAAAAGAAGGGAAGCTCGAGCAATGGCTGATAACAATCAAGAAGGGGGCGCGAACAATGAAGCACTGAATCCAAGATCGATGATGGATTATGCTCAACCAGTGTAAGACCCAGTTATCTAAACACGATGCTAAGGTGCAATTAAGAGAACTAATCATATATAAATCAGAGTATTAGGCCGTGTTGATTACCCTAAGCTTAAGAGATTACAGTACCAAAAGTTCAAAAAGGAATTATACATATTCCTAACAAAATGTACTACACTATAGCTTTACTTTACACTTTGTAGAAACTATACAAAAAGAAATTTCTATTCTGTTAATCCTGTAGCACTCCTTACAGCTCATAGTATCAACCCCGACCCTGGTTATCATCGTCAAAAGCACCTACAAAGACAACCCCCAACACATGAGCATATCATAGTTCATATCAAACATAATATGAATATAAAGCATAAATGCATAAATCATATGCATAAGATACTTCCTGAATTCCAATGCATTTAAAACGCCCATTTCGGTTGTCCCTGTACCATAACTCATAATCAAATCAATACATGATATTATGGTTTCTTTAAATAAATGTCATGACATATCATTACTTCTTAAATTTACTTCAATCCTTAGTCAGTTTATCATCAGTGTATTTTAATGCCCCTCGCTTCATAACTTTAGAACAAGCGGAACTCCTTCCCTTGCTTCTTCATACAAGCGGTATTTCTATCCTCGCTTCGTAAGGCAAACCTCGCCTCCATGTGCAAGCGAGCCTCCCCCCTCCCGCTCCACATTTTTAGCGGTATAAGCGGTAAGCATTAAAATCATCACTGGGATAATCCTGACTCGTGGAATACACACCATTTATTCCACACATACATATGCAACAACAATGCATAACAACATGTATCATACTCATAATGCACAACTTTGCATCTATCATGTGTCAAATGAATAGACATAAAACACATGTTACCGTTGGGATGCCCGTACGTCGCTTACGTACCTTTCCAAAATATCTTCAGTTGCAGGGCTCTATCCCCTGCGTTGTGTGGCTACCTGCGATGGCTCTACACAAGTGTACAACATAATATTAGATGCCAATAATAGCCCAATACCAAAAATCCTACAATAATAATTCAAAACACCACATTTGGCTTCTCGCGATCGATCGCCAATAAGCCCCGATCGATCGCGAGATGCTACTGCCTCAACATTCAAAATTCTATTTTCCGCGATCGATCGCTGAAGTTATGCCGATCGATCGCGGCATCGCCGATCGATCGCGCTAAACTCGCGATCGATCGCTGAAGTGTTCTGCCTCGCACCCTGGTGCTCGCGATCGATCGCTAAACACGCGCCGATCGATCGCCAATGTTCTGCAAATCGCGAACAAAGCCATTTTCGAACACATTTCAAAAGCTACTCTAAAATACATGATAAACCATCATAACCCAACAACTTAACATACAAATTACATCAATATACTACCATGAGTGTATTCAAAACGAATTTCTATCTAAACTTAAACCCACAAGCATCAAAAGCGCCCATTTACATCAGTACTCACCCAAGTTCTTCTGAAACAGGGTATCATATTTTTTTCCAGAATTTTGGAGCAACACTTTTCATACCAACAAATCCACCACATAACACATATAACATGCTCAAGTAAACATGCTAAGAACTTCATAAAAACACCATGAATGTACTTGAATCGAGGTTTAAATTAAACCTAAGCTAGCATGCCATTTTCACACCAATAAAAACATGAACTTAAACAAACTTTAAACCAAAACAGGACATGGTTTCTCACCCTCTTTTGCTCCGATTTTTACCAGCTTGCTTGCAAAGAAATTTGAGATTTCTTCCTTCCTACCTGCTAAGCTGAAGATGGACGGTTTTTGGGCGAAAATGGGGAGGGTTTCAGACATGAGAAGTGGAGTGGGAGAGTGGGGAAAGAGGTATGGGTGAGCAGCTGGCAGGTATGGGCCAAAGGGGGTTGGTTGGGTGTTGGGTGGTGTGATGTGTTATGTTTTGGTCCGGTATTTAGCACGATGTATTAAAATATCCTCACATGATATTTTATAGTATTTACTCAATAAAATACTTCAATTTCCAATTAAACATGCTTCATCAAAACAAATAACACCCACCCCAAATAATCATGCCATAACCCAAATTCCCAACATATATCACATGCACCCTGAAATGCATTTACCCAATATTATTAATTCAACCCAATCAGTAAACACCATAATCCTCATTTAACATGATCAATGTTCAAAATCACATAATCATTTCGGGGATATCACAATACTTCCCTACTTATAAGATTTCGTCCTCAAAATCAGCATGTACTTACCAAAACGAAACAAAACGAAAATAACATACCAGAAAACAGTTCTGAATAGTGCTGCACCATGTGTCGCTCCGTCTCCCACGTGGCCTCCTCGACACCCCTACGATCCCACTGAAATTTGACCATAGGATTAACTTTGTTTCGTAGTCTGCGATCTGCCCGGTCCAGAATCCTGATAGGCCGCTCCACATAGGAAACATCGGACTCTATCTGAACCTCAGAAGGTTGCAACATATGAGAAGGATCTGGCTCGTACTTCCGCAACATAGATACGTGAAACACATCGTGTATGCTGGATAGAGAGGGTGGTAAAGCCAACCGGTATGCCAGAGTACCAATACGCTGTAATATCTCGTACGGCCCAACATATCTCAGGGATAACTTCCCCCGCATCCCAAAACCTACTACACCTCTGAAAGGTGAGATCTTCAAAAAGACCATGTCGCCCAACTGAAACTCTAACGGCCGACGCCGTTGATTAGCATACGCTGCCTGTCTGTCCTGAGCTGCTTTCATTTTCCTTCTGATCACCTTTACCTTTTCTTCCATTTCTTGGACCAATTCTGGTCCTCCGACCGATTTACGGTCCACATCATCCCAATATAAAGGCGACCTACAACTCTACCATAGAGAGCCTCAAAAGGAGCCATCTGTATGCTTGCCTGGTAGCTATTGTTATATGAAAACTCCACTAAGGCTACCGAGTCCTGCCAAGAAGTATCGAATTCCAATACACAAGCCCGTAACATATCTTCGAGCGTCTGTATGGTATGCTCGGTCTGGCCATCCGTTTGAGGATGATATGCTGTGCTCAACCTCAATTCTGTACCCAGAGCTGACTGAAGACCTTCCCAAAAGTGAGAGGTAAACCGTGGATCTCGATCAGACAAAATCGAAACAGGGATCCCATGCAGTCTCACATCGGACATATAGCTGAGCCATCCTCAAGTACGTGAAGGTCATACAGTATGGAATGAAGTGAGCCACTTTAGTCAATCTGTCCATGACTACCCAGATGGCATCAAAACCCAAAACAGTCCTCGGTAAGTGGGTCACGAAGTCAATGGATACGTGCTCCCACTTCCACTATGGTATCTCCAGACTTCTAAGCTCACCACCAGGCCTCTGCCTCTCGGCCTTCACTTGCTGACAAATCAGACATCTCTTGACGAATGTGGTGACATCTTGTTTCATTCATCTCCACCAAAACTTACTACATAAGTCCTCATACATTTTCTTTCCGCCCGGGTGGATACTCATCCTGCTGCAATGAGCTCGCTGTAATATTCCCTGACGCAACTCAGGAGCGTTCGGAACCACCCATCGATCACCTAACCTCAAGGAACCATCCTCCGCCGTCCTGAACTTCGACGACTAACCCAGACAAACCACTGATAACCATCTCTGAACTTTCTCGTCAGTCTCCTGAGCCTTCCTGATGTGATCATAAATAACGGGCAAAACTAATAAGGTCAATACTTGTACTGGTGAAGTAGACACATCATAATCAAATGAGGACTGGCAGTAGGAGCCCATCATAGCTGATAGACACATGACATCCTTTGCCGTGCTCTTCACTTTCCGACTCAAAGCGTCGGCTGTCAGATTTGCTTTTCCCGGATGGTATTAGATTTCACAATCATAGTCCTTCAGCATGTCCACCCATCTCCTCTGTCTCATATTTAGCTCAGCCTGCATAAACAAGAACTTCAGGCTCTTGTGATCTGTGAAGATGGTGAATGAGGTACCGTATAAGTAGTGTCGCCAAATCTTCAAGGCAAACACTATAGCTGCTAGCTCCAAATCATGAACTGGATACCTCGTCTCGTGTGGCTTCAATTGTCTCGAAGCGTAAGCCACAACGTGCTTATCCTGCATCAGCACGCATCCTAAACCCTGAAGCAATGCGTCAGTATAGAGAGTGAACCCCTTGTTCTCCCTGGGAATCACCAATACTAGCGCTGAAGTCAATCTGTGCTTCAATTCCTGGAAGCTCTGCTCACAAGCTTCCGACCAAAAGAATGGAACTCCCTTCTGAGTTAGCTGAGTCAATGACTTGGCAATCTTTGAAAATCCTTCGACAAAGTGTCGATAATACCCGGCCAAACCAAGAAAACTTCGGATCTCAGGAACTGTAGTAGGCGCAGACCAATCCATAACTGCCTCTATCTTCCTGGGATCTACTGATATCCCCTCTCGAGAGATAATATGACCCAAGAACGCAACACTGCTCAGCCAGAACTCACACTTGCTGAGCTTGGCGTACAACTGATGATCTCTGAGGATCTGAAGCACCGTCCTCAAATGATTGGCATGCTCTTCCTTACTTCTTGAATATACCAGAATGTCGTCAATAAACACGATGACGAACTGATCAAGATACCTCTGAAATATTCTGTTCATCAAGCTCATAAATACTGCAGGGGCATTCGTCACCCCGAATGGTATCACCAAGAACTCGTAGTGCCCATAACGAGTTCGAAAGGCTGTCTTTTGAATGTCATTAGCTCTAACTCGTATCTGGTGATAGCCTGACCTCAAGACAATCTTCGAGTAAAGCTTTGTGCCCTGAAGCTGATCAAATAAGTCATCAATCCTCGGAAGGGGGTACTTGTTCTTAATCGTCACTTTATTCAATTGACGGTAATCGATGCACAGGCGCATCGAACCATCCTTTTTCTTTACGAACAAGACTGGTGCACCCCATGGTGATACACTAGGGCGAATGTACCTTTGTCGAGGAGCTCCTGTAACTGCACTTTCAGCTCCCTCAGCTCTGCCGGTGCCATCCTATAAGGGGCACGGGAAACAACAGATGTCCCTGGCAGTAACTCAATCTCAAACTCTACATCTCTGATCGGCGGAAATCCTGGAATCTCATCCGGAAACACATCGGTGAATTCCGCAACTACTGGTATATCCTCGATCCTCAACTCTTCCTTTTCCTCTGATACGTCCACGACATAAATAAGATAGCATGAGTGACCGCGTTCTAACAACCGCGACATCTTAACTGCCGAAATCAACGGAATCTTGGGACGAGAGTCGTCCCCATAGAATATCCACTGAAACCCCTGATCTGACAAAAAACGCACCATCCTCTGTCGGCAATCAACCACTGCCTGGTATCTGTTCAACACATCAATGCCGACAATGCAGTCAAAATCTGCCATATCCAATAGAATCAGATTGGCCCTCAGATCATTGCCCTCAAAATAAATGAGGCAATCAGATAACAGTCGATCCACAATCACATGCTTTCCCGTGGGTGTCGAGACCATAAGAGGCGTGGGAAAAGAGACGAACACAAGTGGTGTCTCTCCACAAAAGCAGAAGATATAAATGAATGAGAAGCACCTGTATCTACCAAAATAAATGCAGGGTACGTAAGTAAATGGCACGTACCAGCAATCACATCCTCCGGAGCTGCCTCTGCCTGCTCACGCGTCAATGCATATACTTGACCCTGCGGCGGTCCTGCCGCCTGACCTCCCTGTGGTCGAGGTGCAAACTGCTGTCTCGGTGGTGCCGTCCTAGCGTCAAATCTTGGCTTATTCGGCCCAGAGTCTGCCTGACCCACCCGATTGGGGCAAGTACGAGCCAGGTGGCCCACCCTGCCACAAACATAACAGCCTCGGCAGTCATGTGTCAGATGGAATCCTCCACAGTTGTCACACTTGTTTCCTCCTGATCTATTTCCTTGTACTGGTCCCCGATTGCCTTGTTTCTGATTCTGAAATTTCTTCCCATCAAATCTTAAAGATGAAGAAGCCCCACAAGGCTTAAACTTGTCTCCTCGTGGCCTCAGGCTGTCAACAGCTGGTCTCTATGGTGGTACAAAAGGGGGTACAACTTCCTTGTACACACTGACCCCAATCTCTGCCAGCTCTGCCCTGGTCAGGGCATCATCAAATGAGCTAGGGTTATTGGAGACAACCCGATCAAATTACTCTGGCCTCAGCCCCTTCAGAAAATGCCTCATCTTGGCATGACCGTTACATGAATGTGAGGCACATACCTCAACAGTGAAGAGTACTGCATGGCATAATCCGATACAGTCATGCTGCCCTGCTTTAGATTGGTAAACTCATCTTCTTTACTTGTCTGGCAGCGGCGGAGAAATACCGGTTCAGGAACCGGGTCCTGAACACAGTCCAATCCACTGCCATACCCTCTGCCCTCAGCTCCATAACTGTTGTCTTCCACCACATGTAAGACTTTTTCACCAACTGAAACTCTGCCAACCTCAGCCAGGCAGTCCGTGCACAGGGTGCCGATACAAATATCTGCTCTAGTCTCTCTAGCCATTCCTCGGCTGCTTCCCCAGTCTCAGTCCCTTCAAATAGCGGTGGATGATAGCTCAAGAACTGGGTCAAACTTATTTCCCCTGGTAGCAGTATCTGTGCACTAGGTTCCACGCCTACAGCAGGTGGCGGTAGAGGATTTGACTGAGCAATTGTGATGACCAGGGATTATAGATGTTAATCCCGGAGTGTTAATAACCCCTAAAGTTGTTTTACGTGGCGATTTGGAGTTTAATCGAGGTGTTGGGCCTCCCGAGCTCGTCTATTTGGGTAGTTGGGATCGTTGGATCCCGAGGTTGAAATTGTATTCTCATTCCGGTGAAAAACCTATGAGTTGGGTTTTTAGTGTGACTCGGGATCTCGGGTGCTTTGTGTGGGCACCGGTAGGGGGGTTTTGGAGTTAGAGAGAGAATTTTTGAAAACAGATGATTTTTAATGAATCATGATGTATTTGTGGGGCTATTAGTATTTCGGGGTATTTTTGCTATAAATACCAGTTGAACCCGAGATTTTAATTATCGGAACCATTTTCCTCACCTTGCTTCTCTCTCTCCCTGCGCGCTGATTTCCCGATTCCCTTTGACCCACGCAGCTTCAGGCCGTGCGCCCGCCGCCGTCCAGCCGCCATCCGCCGCGTCCGACCTACCGTTGGCTTCATCTCGTCCAGGCGCACCTTCCCATACCAACAATTCGAATTTTCGTCGCGTTTTGGGGTCGGATTTTGCAGAAGACGCCGACGCCCAAATTTTAGGGTTCTTCGATTTTGAACGTTTTCCTTCCGATTTTCGATTGGGTAACCTCCCTTACCCCTTTTTCGTCATTATCGTGTATTTCCCTACCATTTTTGTGTTCAATTAGTTTGAATTCTTGCTGTTGGTGTGAGGGTTGGTTCGAATTTTTGGCTGTGTGCGTGAGGTGGGTTCGAAAATTGGGGTTTTTGGCAGGGGGTGGTAATTCTTGTTATGGGTCGTTTATTACATGTTTTAGATGTATTATGGTGCTTAGTTTTGGTTCGATTTGTGTTGTGAAGGTTCAAAAATTTGTGGGGAGTTCTTGAGCAATTTTCGATAATGGTTGATTGTCGTGTGTTGACAATATTTTTGAAGGTTATGGGTGTGCTTGAGCATGGGTTGCATGTTCGTAAATAATTGTGAATTATTTATCGTGTTAGCACATCGTTCCTCGGGGCATGGAACTCGAGCAAGGTTTGGCCAGGACTTCGGAGATTTAAGGTACGTGCGACGTACGAGCATTACTATATATTAGAGCATTTATGAAATGCATAATGTATTTTGATTTCATTGAATAATTGTGCATAAGGTTATATGTATGTGTTGAGAAGCTATGAAGCGACCTAATCTTGATATCGCCGCCACGAGCGTGCGTGACACTAGAGTAGTATAACTCTCATAAGGTATATGGGGTACCGGATGTATATGACCATTGTAGGGCATTGAGATGCCTGACAATGATCGTGTGATCATGTATTCATTATAAGACATTTGAGATGTCTAAGTATAATGGAAAATTGGTAAAATATATGCTAGGCATTTGAGCTATCTGTGATTGATAGCGAGGTTGTGAAATCAGTATTAGATATTGAGATATCTATATTTGCATGTATAATGAACTTGGAATCACTATCTATTGATACTCGAGAATTAGGCATGCGATGAGTTAAATCAATGTGTTGATTTACTGATTTTTGAGATTTGATGAGTTTGATGATTGTGAGAATAGGGACAGTACACGTAATCCCGGATGAGGACGTTGCCATCCAGGGAGCATCATTTAAATTCATTAGTATTTACTTTTGTTGTAAATTATGAATTTCATTACTGTGATTATGGGATTTTGTGTACTGGTATGCTCACCCCGTTGGGGGCTGTCTCTGTTGGGGCAGGTGAACAGGTACATCGATGGCTTTGGAGTTGAGCTCGAGCTGTTGATTGGATGTACTCCCTGGATCGTGGTACCAGGGCTTGATGGAGCACGGTATCGTATAGAGTACTTATATACAACTGAGGATAATATACATATTCATGATGCTCGCATGTGAGCACGATTATACTTGTATATGGATTGTATATAAAGGCATGAGCCTTTCTCTCTTTCATTTTGTGTTGCATGCAATTAGAGGTAGAATTGCAAAATGATATGAGAGTCATTGGTGTATTATGTGGGTGTTGAAACCCACTTTTGTCGTCATATGTGTGGTGTCTTCCCTGGCTGGGAATTTACTTGGTATTGCTGTATTCTGATGAGTATTATGTTTTCCCTGGCCGGGAATTATGTTATGCGTTGTGCTTTTATTTCGGGATAGCTCTATTTATGGGGAGACTCTGCCCAAATTTTTATAAAAGTCCACAATGTAAAAAGTGGCAAAAATGGGATGGTAATGGGCGAGCTCTATGAGTCTATTTGTTAGTAGAGATGATCTTATAACGTTGAAATTTTAAAGGAATTTTGTAAGCATCATCTGAGTTTCCCGATTGACTTTTATTGAAAGCATGTGTCACACATAGTGGTTGATACACTAATCAAGGGTTAGGGGCTGGGGTCCTTACATTAGTGGTATCAGAGCAGTGGTTAGCTCTTTGGGGCTGTTAAGGGCCTAGGAAGTTATTGATAGCACATACTTATGCATGATGGCATTAATGTTGTATGACACAACTAGTTGTTTATGTGCTTTTTATGATATGAAAAGTGGTGTTGCTAATCATTGTGATTGCAGGAATCGTGTAGAATCTGATGGGATGGCATTGATGGTGATGTCTGGCCCTTCATGTATTATGTGTTAAGGGATCTGATTTTGTAGGAAAATCAGGAAAGGTGAGACGTACGGGCTTCGGACGGTAAAACGTGTTACACCTTTGATTATGTATATCGTGGGTAGTGAACCCTTACATGTGATGGTATATGTGAAATGATAGTGATATATATTGTGATAATGGAATCAACTGTTGTGCTTGATTATTGTGGTAGAATTGATGAATGTTCCGGTAGCCTTTATCTCCGAGCGAGGGAGGTACTTGCCGCTGTCATGTCTAAGCGAGGTAACATGCCGTTGTCATTGTCGAAGCGAGGGGTCCTAAAATTCCGCTGTTGTATTGGGACCGGAACAGTCACAATTCTAGTGATTAATGTGGAATATTGTGGTTATAACTGGAACGTGATATCGATCATTATATTTGTGAACTGTTGTATTAACCTAGATGCAGGTACATGGAGCTAGTGGAAGTTCCGGTAGTTGTTATATTCGAGCGAGGGAGGTACTTGCCGCTGTCATATGAAGCGATGGTAATATGATATTTGCCGCTGTCATGTCTAAGCGAAGTAACATGCCGCTGTCATCGTCGAAGCGAGGGATATCATATGATGCCGCTATATGTCGAAGCGAGGGGTCCTAAAATTCCGCTGCTATAACAAGACCGGAACAACCACATTATCGATATTGATAGCGATGGCGATGGTTCATTCCGCTATATTGATTGGCGATGGTTCATTCCGCCAGATGTATTGATAGCGATGGTTCATTCCGCTATATTGATTGGCGATGGTTCATTCCGCCAGATGTATTGATAGCGATGGTTCATTCCGCTATATTGATTGGCGATGGTTCATTCCGCCAGATGTATTGATAGCGATGGTTCATTCCGCTATATTGATTGGCGATGGTTCATTCCGCCAGATGTATTGATAGCGATGGTTCATTCCGCTATATTGATTGGCGATGGTTCATTCCTCCAGATGTATTGATAGCGATGGTTCATTCCGCTATATTGATTGGCGATGGTTCATTCCGCCAGATGTATTGATAGCGATGGTTCATTCCGCTATATTGATTGGCGACGATTCTTGCCGCCAAATATATTGATAGCGATGTCTCATTCCGCTATTCTATTGGCGATGGTTTATGCCGCCGGGTATTGATAGTGATGTCTCATTCCGCTATATCGATTGGCGATGACTTATGCCGCCGGGTGTTCATAGCGATGGTACATTCCGCTACATCTATGGCGATGGTTCACGCCGCCAGATGTCTATAGCGATGTTTTATGCCGCTGACTCTATGACAAGGGATTATGCCACTGATTCTATAGCGACGGGTTATGCCGCTATGTACATGACGCTGGATTACGCCACCTACGAGCGATGGGTGCTGATTGCGTACCACTGTTGGATGACGGAGACAGGTATGCCACTATATTGTTAGCAATGAGGTATGGCATATTACTGTTTATTTAGCACTATTGTGGATATCATGTGTTGATTTACTTATGTTGTCATGTGTTTGACGATGAGATTATAGACGTCGTGTAACGACATATACCGTCACGAGTCGACAATATTAGTTCAAAGTCATATGTTGACAGGTACCGTCACGGGATGACAATGACATAGTGGATGTTCTATGTAGACGTGTAGCGTCGTTTTGATGGTTAATACATTTATGTTATGTATTTGGTTGTATGGTTTGAGTGCCGATGGTGAGCACATGGTAGAGTCTGGGTCACTGGTTGACGAGACCTTTTTGCCGAGCAGGTTTGCTCGCTGGAGTATTGGATGTATTGTATCGGTAAATGTACCACATCATGTTATAGAGGTAAATATTTGTCGAGCAATGATACCCTTGGGTATGCTCGTTGGTTTGGCTAGGGCCAAGTGATTGGTGGTAAGAGTAGTCATTGAGGAAACTACTCGCTTGTGTCGTGATGTAAGGGTAGACATGGTTACACCCACCCTGAGGGTGTGGGATAAGTCTTAACGGATTATGATTGCATCATAAGTGAGCAAGGACACCGGGTTGTCCATTGTGCTTGGTATTTTAGAGATATGTTGGGCGATGACCCATTACTCTAACGGTTTGTACGGTATGGCATACCGAGATGGAACATATGGTTTGTTGGTGGGCTTGATGTGAGCCTATGGAGACAACGCTTTGCTAGCCAGATATTGGGAGAATGATATAGTGTGCTTGTTGGAGCCATGATACTGCACGTTGGAACCGAGTTTGGTGAATCGTATGATGATACGATGAAGACTTTTGGGCAGGCTTTTGATTGTCCCTTTGTAGCATGATATTTGAGGCATGTGACACCTCAGGAGAACGTTATACGTCTTTTGTTTTGAGGGACTTGTCTGAGACAGCTCATAATGTTGAAGTACCAACAAGAGAGTCATCAAGTCGTTGTTGACTCGATCTGGGGAATCCGTGTATTTGGGATGCAATGGGTGTTATTGTATCCAGTTTTTTCCGAACGGTGATTCGAGACTAGTGGATCTCGAGTTCGATAGCACTTCCCTTGTGGGGAAGGAGGTAGTATTATACCTATTTGGGAATCTTTGAAAGATTCGGTAACTTGGTACGTGTGGTGTTGATTTTGGGAATCACGCCGTGTTATTGATCGTCGATTATCATTCTCCACCGGATGGGAATGACTCAAAATTGACAGTTGTGTTTGGGGCTTTGGGGTATGTTGTAGATACCCGAGCCAAGTGCATTGAGTATGCATGTTATGTCCGTGCCTAGGCAGGTATACCGGTGAGTATACGGATGCCAGTTATTGATTTCCTTTTGTTAAGCATAAAATTATACTACTTTTGGATGGTTAGATCTCTGATGAGAGATATGGAACACCTTGAGGTTGGGAATATCCATGGCACGATAATTATGAGAATCAATCGTGAAGTTAGTTGACTCCCTTTGAAGAGGGATTATCTTGTGTGAGTTAAGGTATTTCCTTGTTAGTGTTTTCCTTCAAGTTATGCGATAGCCTTCCCAAGTTTGGATTGTTAAATCGTAGGATTATCAAGGGATGGCAGGAATTCGGATTTATTGGGTGTCGCTGTCGACACAAGCGTTGAGGATGCAATGGGTTTATTGCATGTCCTTTCAGAATTTGAAACTCTGTGGAGTCTCGATGGTTCATTTATGATCAGGATGTGATCCTTGGAATATCCGGAGGTGGACATCTTGTGAGATGTCTTTTGTGTGAATCTGTGGCCGTGAGTTGCCCAAATTGAGTTGCAATGATGCGACTGCTCATTCGATGGAGGAGGTTTGAAAGTGGAAACCAGGTTTGGTATGTGTGCACCGTGGTATACTAGTGTTTCCCTCGTAACGATGTATGTTAGACATTGTGAGTCATGATAGAGATGTCTTTGAATGATATCTACGATGGAATCGGGAGCGATTCGAATCCTTGCAGTTTCAGTTGACTAACTATTTTTGGAGTATTAGCGTTGAGCTGTGCTGACGCTCTTTGACGTTATGATGGATTTGGAAGTCTATTCCACTCCAGAGTTTGACACGAGGTCAACGTTCTCCCGGTTGAAGTGTCATTCATGATGCGTTCATCCTAGTTGTATTAGAACTAAGGATGACTGTCCGACCTACAGTCGTAAGTATTGGTTGTTTTGCAGTCATGAGAGACTGACTTTTGGGTTGACCCACATCGAGGTACGTTTTGCCTCTTGGGTGATATGTTGGTTTTGGTATGTCGCTCTGTTTCAGAGTTTGATGTGAGATAAGTATCCTCGCGGTTTTTAAGACGATTCTGATATGGTCAAGAATCGAGGTTATGGCTTCATGCTGTTGTGTAGCCTGGGTGTTACGTATTACATCGGTGCTAATTTCGAGGACGAAATTCTTTTACTGGGGGATATTGTGATGACCAGGGATTATAGATGTTAATCCCGGAGTGTTAATAACCCCTAAAGTTGTTTTACGTGGCGATTTGGAGTTTAATCGAGGTGTTGGGCCTCCCGAGCTCGTCTATTTGGGTAGTTGGGATCGTTGGATCCCGAGGTTGAGATTGTACTCATTCCGGTGAAAAACCTATGAGTTGGGTTTTTAGTGTGACTCGGGATCTCGGGTGCTTTGTGTGGGCACCGGTAGGGGGGTTTTGGAGTTAGAGAGAGAATTTTTGAAAACAGATGATTTTTAATGAATCATGATGTATTTGTGGGGCTATTAGTATTTCGGGGTATTTTTGCTATAAATACCAGTTGAACCCGAGATTTTAATTATCGGAACCATTTTCCTCACCTTGCTTCTCTCTCTCCCCGCGCGCTGATTTCCCGATCCCCTTTGACCCACGCAGCTTCAGGCCGTGCGCCCGCCGCCGTCCGGCCGCCATCCGCCGCGTCCGACCTACCGTTGGCTTCGTCTCGTCCACGCGCACCTTCCCATACCAACAATTCGAATTTTCATCGCGTTTTGGGGTCGGATTTTGCAGAAGACGCCGACGCCCAAATTTTAGGGTTCTTCGATTTTGAACGTTTTCCTTCCGATTTTCGATTGGGTAACCTCCCTTACCCCTTTTTCGTCATTATCGTGTATTTCCCTGCCATTTTTGTGTTCAATTAGTTCGAAAGATTTAAAGATCAACGGTGTAAGGACCCTAGTTCCTTAAGTGCGGATTAAAGGCATAATTGGAGCTAACAAACATTATCAGAGTATAAATGTTCATGTTGAGGCAATGAGCCTTAAGAATTACATGAAAGGTTAAGGACTAACAAATGGTTTAATTACATTCTCAATCAAATGAATGTTATCCACTATAGCTTTACACTACTCCTAGAGTAGACACTATACAAAAGTAATCCTGTCCTTCATCTATCAAAAGCGTTCTTCACAAGCTCACCGCCTCAACCCGCTTTAGCCCCTTTCTATCATGCCAAAATGTACCTACAAGGACAACCCCCAAAACATGAGCATAACATTATTCATATCCAACACAATATGAATATAAGGCGTAATGCATAAATCATAATAAAACACTTCCTATTTTTCCCATGCATTTTAAACGCTTCCTTTTTGGTTGTCCCTGTACCATAACTCATGAGTATAATCAATAGATTATTTAATGGTTCACACATGTCATGACATAACACCATTCCATTATCACCAATTACCAATCCCTAGTCTGTTCATCACAATGTATTTTAATGCTCCTCGCTTCACATATAGGCGGCATAGAATAACCTCGCTTCAATGGACATGCGGTACTCCCACCCCTCGCTTCACATTTTAGCGGTAAATATTCTTTCCTCGCCTCATATGATAACCATGCTTCAATGTGACATGCGGCACTCCCACCCCTCGCTTCACATTTAGCGGCACCAAATAAAATAGCGGCAAGCATTAAAATCATCAAGGGGATGACCATGACTCATGGGATGTGCACCAATAATCATCATATGCATATACAATCATCATGCATAATTCCACATGTATTTGCATCCACAATGCATAATTTCATATATACTCGCATCCACAATGCATAATCAATGAGTATAATAGATACATGTACCGTTGGGTGCCCGTACGTCCTCTACGTACCTTTCCAAAAATTAGGATGTGGTAGGACTTCACTTTCTTGGCTGTGTTGCCACCTGGGATGGTTCTACACATTCACACAAACCAATATTAGAACCAAATAATAGTCCAATACCAAAAATCTCACAAAAATAACCAAAAATCCACATTTTGGTGTCTCGCGATCGATCGCCATATAGCCCCGATCGATCGCGAGACCGCACTGCCTCGTTCAACAAAATTTTTCAATCCAAGATCGATCGCCGAGTTTGTGCCTATCGATCGCGACCTCGCCGATCGATCGCGCCAAACTCACGATCGATCGCGGAAGGCTACTGCCTTCTCCCCTGTAGCTCGCGATCGATCGGGAGAATGTCCCGATCGATCGCCGAGACCTGTACACGCGATTTTTGGGTACTATTCACCTTTCTTCTTCCCCAAATCAAACAAACTCAAATACCAACACATGAACAATACAAAACCACTAAAACCTTCAATAAACATCCTCATACACCCATAAATCTAACACCCAACCAAAATAATATCAACCCCCAACAACCCATTTCAAAACTCCAATAAATCAATCCAAAACCAAGTAAATCCATACAAAAACATCAAGGAATGATATATGCCCTTCCTAGGCCTCAAATCTTACCAAGAATCACACCAATGGAGTTTTTGCAAAGATTTATTTTCTACCTTGAAGTAAAAATCGAAAATGGGGAAAGGGTTAGGGTTGGGAGAGTGAGTTGGGGATTTAATGAGTGAATGATAAAGTGAGGTGGTAAAGTGGGGTAATGGCTTATATAGGTCCATTAAAATTGTACCCCAACAATTAACATGATGTATAAAATACTCCAACATGGTATTTTAAAATCATTTTACAAAAATGCAACAAATCCCAATAAATTCATGCTTTCCAAATAATTAACAACCAACAAGAATAAATCATGTTAATACCCAATTTTCCCCACATGCACGATATACATCCCGAAATGTATTCCCTGGTCACGCCTAACATGTGACTAAGCATTTCAACATGATAATTAATTCTAGCATATAAATCAAATATCACCATAATTAATCACATAAACATAATTAATGCCCAAATTGCAATTAATTATTTCGGGGATATCACAATACTCCCCTACTTATAAGATTTCATCCTCGAATCGCATGCACTTACCCCAAAATAAACTAAACATAAATAACATACCAGAAAATAGTTACGGGTAGTGCTGCACCATATGCCGCTCCGTCTCCCACGTAGCCTCCTCGACACCCCTGTGATCCCACTGAACCTTGACCATCGGTATCACTTTGTTCCGAAGTCTGCGATCAGCTCTATCCAGAATCCGGGCTGGCCGTTCCTCATAGGATACATCAGAGTCTAACTGTACCTCAGAAGGCCGCAACACATGTGACGGATACGGCTCATACTTTCGTAACATAGACACATGGAACACATCATGTATACCAGACAAGGAAGGTGGCAAAGCTAGTCGGTAAGCTAAGGTGCCAACGCGCTGCAAAATCTCGTACGGCCCAACATACCTAGGAGACAGTTTCCCGCGCATCCCAAATCGCACCACACCTCTAAAAGGTGAGATCTTCAAGAAGACCTTATCTCCCAACTGAAACTCCAACGGTCTCCGCCGTTTATTCGCATAAGCAGTCTGTCTGTCCTGAGTTTCTTTCATCTTCTGCCTTATCACCTTTATCTTCTCTTCCATTTCTCAGTTCCGGCCCTCCGATTGATTTACGATCCAAGTCGTCCCAGCACAAGGGTGATCTACACCGTCTGCCGTAAAGGGCCTCAAAAGGAGCCATCTGAATGCTTGCCTGTTAGCTATTGTTATAAGAAAACTCTATCAAGGCCACTGAATCCTGCCAGGAAGCATCGAACTACAATACACAAGCCCTCAACATGTCCTCGAGCATTTGGATAGTATGCTCGGTCTGGCCATCCTCTGAGGATGATAATCAGTGCTCAACCTAACTTCAGTCCCCAAAGCTGACTGAAGACCCTCCCAAAAATGAGATGTGAATCATGGATCTCGATCTGACACTATGGAAATGGGGATCCCGTGCAATCTTACCACTTCTCGAATATACAACTGAGCCATCCTCAAAAAGGTGAAGGTCATGCTATAAGGAATGAAGTGAGCCACTTTGGTCAATCTGTCCACAATCACCCAAATGGCATCAAAACCCGAGGCACTCCTCGGCAAGTGAGTCACGAAGTCCATGGAATGTGTTCACACTTCCATTTTGGTATCTCCAAGCTTTTCAACTCGCCGCCAGGTCTCTGCCTCTCTGCCTTGACCTGCTGGCAGATCAAGCATCTCTTAACAAAAGCGACGACATCACACTTCATTATTTTCCACCAAAACTGATCACGTAGGTCCTTATACATCTTCTTCCCGCCTGGGTGGATACTAAGTCTGCTACTATGAGCTCGCTCCAAGATCCCTCTATGCAACTCCGGCGTACTCAGAACCACCCAACGGTTACCCAATCTCAAGGATCTGTCCTCGGCCACTATGAACTTCGATGGCTGACCACAATGCAATAAAGATAACCATATCTGAATCTCATCATCTGACTTCTGAGATCTCCTGATATTCTCATAGATATCTGGCTCAGGTAATAAGGTCGATACATACACTGGTGATGCATCCATGTCAAATTCATAGCTCAGATGGCAATAGGAAGTCATCATTGCTGACAAATGGATGACATCCTCAGCAGTACTCCTCACCTTCCGACTCAAGGCGTCTGTTGTCAAGTTGGCTTTACCAGGATGGTACTCAATCTCACAATCATAGTCCTTGAGTAAGTCCATCCATCTTCTCTGCCTCATGTTCAGCTCTGCCTGAGTGAATAAGAACTCAGGCTCTTATGGTCCGTGTAAATGGTGAACGACGTACCATACAAATAATGCCTCCAAATCTTCAGGGCGAAGATGATAGCTGCCAATTCCAAGTCATGGACTGTGTACCTAGTCTCACGCGGCTTCAACTGCCTCGACGCATAAGCTACCACATGCCTATCTTGCATTAATACACACCCAAGGCCCTGAAGCGATGCATCAGTATAGAGGACAAACCTAGAGTTCTCCGAAGGAATTACCAACGCAGGCGTCGTCGTCAACCGGTGTTTCAACTCCTGGAAGCTTTCCTCACAAGCTTCTGACCAAAAGAATGGTACTCCTTTCTGGGTCAACTGTGTTAATGGCTTGGCAATCTTCGAAAATCCCTCGACGAAGCGTCGATAATAACCGGCCAAACCAAGGAAGCTCCGTATCTCGAGCACAGAAGTAGGTGCAACCCACTCCATCACAGCCTCGATCTTCCTGGGATCCACCAATATCCCACTGCTAGATATGACATGCCCCAGAAACACTACACTGCTCAACCAAAATTCACACTTGCTGAGCTTGGCATACAACTGGTGATCTTTGAGAATCTGGAGTACTGTCCTCAAGTGTTTCACATGCTCTTCCTCACTCCAAGAGTAGATGAGTATGTCGTCAATAAATACAATGATGAACTGATCACTATATGGCTGAAACACTCTGTTCATCAAGCTCATAAAGACCGCTAGGGCATTCGTCACACCGAACGGCATTACTAGGAACTCATAGTGTCCATATCGAGTCCGAAATGCTATCTTCTGCACATCTTCCTCCCTGACCCGAATCTGGTGGTACCCGGATCTCAAATCAATCTTGCTATATAGTCTGGTACCTTGCAACTGATCAAACAAATCATCGATCCTTGGGAGAGGATACTTGTTCTTCACTGTGGCCTTATTCAGTTGCCGGTAATCAATGCACAATCGCATCGAACCATCCTTCTTCTTTACAAAGAGAACCGGTGCGCCCCATGGCGATAAGCTAGGGCGTATATATCCTTTGTCAAGGAGTTCCTGTAACTGCTCCTTCAATTCCCTTAACTCCACCGATGCCATCCTGTAAGGTGCACGAGAGATAGCGGATGTCCCCGGTAATAACTCGATCCCAAACTCGACTTCTCTAGCCGGTGGGAATCCGGGAATCTCCTCTGGGAACACAACAGCAAACTCTGCAACCACTGGTACATCCTCAACTCTCAATTCTTTATTCTTTCCCGACGTGTCCATGGCATAGATGAGATAGCCCGTGTGACCACGTTCCAACAACTGAGACATTTTGATTGCTGAAATCAACGGAATCTTCGCACGAGAACAGTTGCCATAAAAAGTCCACTGTATCCCCAAATCAGGTCTGAACCTTACTGTCCTCTGTCAACAATCTACCACTGCCTGGTATCTGTTCAGAATGTCAATACCCACAATGCAGTCGAAGTCTGACATGCCCAACACAATCAAATCTGCCTTCAACTCGTTGCCCTCAAAATAAATGAGGCAATCCGCAAGAAACTGATCAGCAATGACATTCCTTCCAGTGGGTGTCGAGACCATGAGAGGCGTTGGTAACGAAGACGTGCGCATATGGTGTCTCTCCACAAAGCCCACAGATACAAAAGAGTGGGAGGCACCTGTGTCTATCAAAATAAAAGCAGGGTACGTAAATAAATGGCACGTACCGGCGATCACCTCCTCCGGGGCTGCTTGGGCCTGCTCTCTGGTCAGTGCATACACCTGTCCCTGGGACGGTCCCACTCTCTGACCTCCCGATGGTCGAGGCATATTCTCCTGCCTCTGATGCGATGTCCTGTCCTCAAATCTCGGCCTGTTCCCTTGAAAATCTTACTGTCCTCCCCGAGTGGGGCAATACCGAGAGATGTTGCCCATCTTACCACAACTGTAACAAGCAGGGCAATTGCTCGAAGAGTGTGGCCCTCCACAATTGTCGCACCTTGTCTCCCCCGATCTATTTCCTTGCACAGGTCCTCGGTTGGTCGACCAATTGTTCTTCCTGTTCTCTTGCTTCCGACCAAAAGATTTCTTTCCACTGAACCGTGAGGATGATGAAGCACCACGAGGCTTAAATGACTCTCCTCGGGGCCTCAAGCTATCAGTAGCTTGCCTCTGTTGTGGCACCTGTGGGGGTACAGCATTAGGATAGGCCCCTACTCCGATCTCCGCAAGTTCTGCTCTAGTAAGAGCATCATCGAATGAAGTGGGGTTGATTGGTGATAACCCGGTCAAAAAGTTCCGGCCGTAACCCCTTCAGAAAATGCCTCATCTTTGCATGTCCGCTTGGGGCAATGTGCGGAACATACCGCAGCAATGAAGAATAGTGCATAGCATAGTCTTACACTGACATACCTCCTTGCTTCAAGTTTGTGAACTCATCTTCCTTTATCTGTCTCGCAGCCGTAGAGAAATACCGGTTCAGAAACCGGGTTCTAAAGAGAGTCCAATCGATCAATACACCTTGAGCCCTTAGTTCCATCACTGTAGTCTTCCACCACATGGAAGGTTTCTTCGCTAGCTGGAACTCCGCCAATCTCAGCCATGTCGTCCTTGCACAAAGAGCGGACACAAAAATCTGTTCCAGTCTTTCAAGCCATTCCTCAGCCTCTTCCACTGACTCTGTCCCCTCAAACATAGGCGGGTGGAAGGTCAGAAACTGAGTCAAACTGATCTCACCCGGTAGTAAACACTGAGCAACTTGTTCCACACCTACAGCTGGTGGGGGTAAAGGGTTTGCCTGACCAATGCTCGCATTAACACTGCCAACGTCACCCACCTCTTCATTGAGGTTTCCCAAATTCATAGCCGCCATGCTGTAACACAAGGGTTAACAACAATTCCAAAACAATATATATGTCATGTCGTTAGATAACATAAAAAATAATAAGCATGTTAGTATAACATGATATACATCAATATGCACCACATGCATAATCATGCTCAAAATGTAAGCACCTAGCCAATCATGCTAAGGCTACCCTTCACTCGTCCCCGGGTTCTCTAACCACTGCTCTGATACCACTAATGTAAGGACCCTAGTTCCTTAAGTGCGGATTAAAGGCATAATTGGAGCTAACATACATTATCAGAGTATAAATGTTCATGTTGAGACTATGAGCCTTAAGAATTACACGAAAGGTTAAGGACTAACAAATGGTTTAATTACATTCTCAATCAAATGAATGTTATCCACTATAGCTTTACACTACTCCTAGAGTAGACACTATACAAAAGTAATCCTGTCATTCATCTATCAAAAGTGTTCTTCACTAGCTCACCGCCTCAACCCGCTTTAGCCCCTTTCTATCATGCCAAAATGTACCTACAAGGACAACCCCCAAAACATGAGCATAACATTATTCATATCCAACACAATATGAATATAAGGCGTAATGCATAAATCATAATAAAACACTTCCTATTTTTCCCATGCATTTTAAACGCTTCCTTTTGGGTTGTCCCCGTACCATAACTCATGAGTATAATCAATAGATTATTTAATGGTTCACACATGTCATGACATAACACCATTCCATTATCACCAATTACCAATCCCTAGTCTGTTCATCACAATGTATTTAATGCCCCTCGCTTCACATATAGGCGGCATAGAATAACCTCGCTTCAATGGACTTGCGGTACTCCACCCCTCGCTTCACATTTTAGCGGCAAATATTCTTTCCTCGCCTCATATGATAACCACGCTTCAATGTGACATGCGGCACTCCCACCCCTCGCTTCACATTTAGCGGCACCAAATAAAATAGCGGCAAGCATTAAAATCATCAAGGGGATGACCATGACTCATGGGATGTGCACCAATAATCATCATATGCATATATAATCATCATGCATAATTCCACATGTATTTGCATCCACAATGCATAATTTCATATATACTCGCATCCACAATGCATAATCAATGAGTATAATAGATACATGTACCGTTGGGTGCTCGTACGTCCTCTACGTACCTTTCCAAAAATTTAGGATGTGGTAGGACTTCACTTTCTTGGCTGTGTTGCCACCTGGGATGGTTCTACACATTCACACAAACCAATATTAGAACCAAATAATAGTCCAATACCAAAAATCCCACAAAAATAACCAAAAATCCACATTTTGGTGTCTCGCGATCGATCGCCATATAGCCCCGATCGATCGCGATACCACACTGCCTCGTTCAACAAAATTTCAATCCGAGATCGATCCTCGAGTTTGTGCCGATCGATCGCGACCTCGCCGATCGATAGCGCCAAACTCGCGATCGATCGCGGAAGGCTACTGCCTTCTCCCCTGTAGCTCGCGATCGATTGGGAGAATGTCCCGATCGATCGCCGAGACCTGTACACGCGATTTTCAGGTACTATTCACCTTTCTTCTTCCCCAAATCAAACAAACTCAAATACCAACACATCAACAATACAAAACCACTAAAACCTTCAATAAACATCCTCATACACCCATAAATCTAACACCCAACCAAAATAATATCAACCCCCAACAACCCATTTCAAAACTCCAATAAATCAATCCAAAACCAAGTAAATCCATACAAAAACATCAAGGGATGATATATGCCCTTCCTAGGCCTCAAATCTTACCAAGAATCACACCAATGGAGGTTTTGCAAAGATTTCTCTTCCACCTTGAAGTAAAAATCGAAAATGGGCAAGGGTTAGGGTTGGGTGTGATATCCCCGAAATAATTAATTGCAATTTGGGCATTAATTGTGTTTATATGATTAATTATGGTGGTAATTAATTATGTGCTGGATTTAATTATCTTATGGAAGTGCATGGCCACATGGAAAGAGTGACCCGGGAGTGCATTTCAGGGTGCATGTTGTGCATGTTGGGAAAATTGTTATTAGCATGATTTATTTGCCATGGTTAGCAATTAATTGGAAATCATGAGTTAAATTGGTATTTTGGTGCATTTTGGATTAATGCTTTTAAAAATATCATGTTGGGGTGTTTTATACACCATGGGATTGTGGGATGCATTTTAATAAAACCCAACCCCTTTATACCCCAACCCCTCACCACCCATCACATTACTTTCCCAATTTCTCCTCCAAACCCTTTTCCCTTTTCCATTTTCGTTTTTGTGCATAAGGGTGGAAAGGAATCCTTCCAAAAAAGTTGATTTGTGAAGTTTATTGAGAGATTTGAGGTCCCCGAGAGGTATGGATGCCTCCATGTCATTTTTATAGTGTTTGGTTTAGTTTTGAAATGGTTTTGAATGGTTTAAAATGGATTTGTTTTGGGTTGTTGTGGTTTTGGTTGAATGTTGAATTTTTGAGGTGCTTAAAGTGTTTATGGAAGGTTATTATGTGTTTAATGTTATTGGTTTGTTGGTAGGGGAGTTGGTATGGGTTGGAATGGAGTTTTGGAGCATTAATGGTGATTTTTCGCGACACAGGGCTTGGCGATCGATCGCCCGTTTTTGGCGATCGATCGCGAGGAAGCAGTACGCTCCAGAAGCTTATGGCGATCGATCGCCACATTTGGGTGATTGATCGGCGAGGGTGGCGATTGATCGCGCCAAATCTGGCGATCGATCGCCGAAAGAATAAAAATTTGGTTTCGGGCAGTGTGATATTGCGATCGATCGACCCTTTGCAGCGATCGATCGCGAGACACAAAATATGGTGTTTTTGATTTTTTTTTGTAGGATTTTTGGTATTGGACTATTATTGGGTTCTAATATTGAATTGTGTGAATATGTAGAACCATCCCAGGTGGCAACACAGCCAAGGAAGTGAAGTCCTACCACATCCTACATTTTGGAAAGGTACGTAGAAGACGTACGGGCACCCAACGGTACATGTATCTAATATACTCATTGTTTATGCATTGTGGATGTGAGTATATGTGGAATTATGCATTGTGGATGCAAATACATGTTGAATTATGCATGATGATTGTATATGCACATGATGGTTATTGGTGCACATCCCATGAGTCGTGGTCATCCCTTGATGATTTTAATGCTTGCCGCTATTTGATTTGTTGCCGCTAAATGTGAAGCGAGGGGTGGGAGCGCCGCATGTCACATTTGAGCGTGGTTATCATATAGGGCGAGGAAAGAATATTTGCCGCTCAATGTGAAGCGAGGGATGGGAGCGCCGCATGTCCATTGAAACGAGGTTATTCTATGCTTCCTATATGTAAATAAGCGAGGGGCATTAAAATACATTGTGATGCACAGACTAGGGATTGGTGATTGGTATTTGGTGATGATGAAATGGTATTATGTCATGACATGTGTAGACCATTAATTAATCTATTGATTATACTCATGAGTTATGGTACAGGGACAATCAAACTGGAAGCGTTTAAAATGCATGGGAAAAACAGGAAGTGTTTTATTGTGGTTTATGCATTTACGCCTTATATTCATATTGTGTTGAATATGAATGATATTATTGCTCATGTTTGGGGGTTGTCCTTGTAGGTACACTTTTGGCATGATAAGAAGGGCTAAGCGGGTTGAGACGGTGAGCTTGAGAAGAACACTTTTGGGAAAAGAAGGACATGATTACTTTTCTATAGTGTCTACTCTAGGAGTAGTGTGAAACTATAGTTGATAACATTCATTTTGATTTGAAAATGTAATTAATCCATTGATGGTCCTTGATTTGGCATGTAACTCTTAAGGCTCATAGTCTCAACACGATTATTTTACTCTGATAATTTATATTAGCTCTAATTATGCCCTTCATCTGCACTTAAGGAACTAGGGTCCTTACATTAGTGGTATCAGAGTAGTGGTTAGAGAATCCAGGGAACGAGTGAAGGGTAGCCTTAGCATGATTGGCTAGGTGCTTACATTTGAAGCATGTTTATGCATGTGGTGCATATTGATGTATATCCTGTTATACTAACATGCTTATTTTCATTCCTGTTATCTAACGGCATAACATATATATTTGTTTTGGAATTTTTGTTAACCTTTGTGTTACAGCATGGCTGCTATGAATGCGGGGAACCTTAATGAAGAGGTCGGTGATGTTGGGAGCGTGAACGCTAGTATTGGTCAGGCAAACCCTCTACCTCCACCAGCTGTAGGCATGGCACCAGTGGCTCAGTTGTTACTGCCTGGTGAGATTAGTTTGACTCAGTTTCTGTCTTACCACCCGCCCCGGTTTGAGGGGACAGAATCAGGGGAGGAGGCCGAAGAGTGGCTAGAAAGACTTGAGCAGATATTTGTATCGGCTCCTTGTGCTGTTACAGCATGGCTGAGGCTAGCGGAGTTCCAGTTAGCAAAGAAACCTTTAATGTGGTGGAGGAGCACGGTGATGGAACTGAGAGCACAGGGTGCAGTGATTGATTGGACACTCTTCAGAACCCGGTTTTTGAACCGGTACATCTCTGCGGCGGCGAGACAGACGAAGGAGGATGAGTTTGCAAGCTTGAAACAAGGGAGCATGCCAGTGTCAGACTATGCCATGCATTATTCCTCGTTGCTGAGGTATGTTCCACACATTGCCACCAGTGGGCACGCCAAGATGAGAAACTTCATGAAAGGGTTGCGACCGGAGCTCTTTGACCGGGTTATCACCAATAACCCCACTTCTTTTGATGATGCTCTCACGAGAGCAGAGCTTGCGGAGATTGGAGTTGGAGCCTATCCAAGTGCTGTACCCCCACAGGTGTCACAACAGCGGCAAGCTACTGATAGCTTGAGGCCCCGAGGAGAGTTATTTAAACCTCGTGGTGCCTCTTCATCTTCACGGTTCAGTGGGAAGAAATTCTTTGGGCAGAAGCAAGAGGGCAAGAAGAACAATTGGTCAGCCAACCGAGGGCCTACGCAAGGGAATAGGCCGGAAGAGCCAAGGTGCGACAATTGTGGAGGGCCACATTCTTCGAGTAAGTGCCCTGCCTGTTATAGTTGTGGCAAGATGGGCCACATCTCTCGGTATTGCCCCACCCGGGGAGGACAGTCAGAGTTTCAGGGCAACAGGCCGAGATTTGATGACAGGGCAGTGCACCAGAGGCAGCAGTTTGTGCCTCGACCATCGGGAGGTCAGACAGTGGGACCGTCCCAGAGGCAGGTGTATGCGCTGACTAGAGAGCAGGCCCAGGCAGCCCCAGAGGATGTGATCGCCGGTACGTGTCATTTATTTACATACCCTGCTTTTATTTTGATAGATACAGGTGCCTCCCACTCTTTTGTATCTGTGGGCTTTGTGGAGAGACACCATATGCGCACGTATTCTTTACCCACGCCTCTCATGGTCTTGACACCCACCGCAAGGAATGTTATTGCCGATCAGTTTATGGCAGATTGCCTCATTTATTTTGAGGGCAACGAGTTGAAGGCAGACTTGATTGTGTTGGGCATGTCAGACTTCGACTGCATCATGGGTATTGACGTTCTGAACAGATATCAGGCAGTGGTAGATTGCCGACAGAGAACAGTGAGGTTCAGATCTGATTTGGGAATTCAGTGGACTTTTTATGGCAACGGTTCTCGTGCGAAGATTCCGTTGATTTCAGCAATCAAGATGACTCAACTGTTGGAATGTGGCCACATGGGCTATCTCATCTATGTTGTGGACACGTCTGGGAAGAATAAAGAATTGAGAGTTGAGGATGTACCAATGGTGGCAGAATTTGCTGATGTATTCCCAGAAGAGATCCCAGGTTTCCCACCGGCTAGAGAAGTTGAGTTTGGGATCGAGTTGTTACCGAGGACATCCGCTATCTCTCATGCACCTTACAGGATGGCACCGGCAGAGTTGAGAGAGTTGAAGGAGCAGTTGTAGGAGCTCCTTGACAAAGGATATATACGCCCGAGCGTATCGCCATGGGGCGCACCGGTTCTCTTTGTGAAAAAGAAGGATGGTTCGATGAGGTTGTTCATCGATTACCGGCAACTAAATAAGGCCACAGTGAAGAACAAGTATCATCTCCCAAGGATTGATGACTTGTTTCGATCAGTTGCAAGGTACCAGATTATATAGCAAGATTGATTTGAGATCCGGGTACCATCAGATTCGAGTCAGAGAGGAAGATGTGCAGAAGACAGCATTTCGAACTCGATATGGACATTATGAGTTCCTAGTGATGCCGTTCGGCGTGACGAATGCTCCAGCGGTCTTTATGAGCTTGATGAATCGGGTATTCCAACCCTATCTTGATCAGTTCGTCATTGTATTCATCAACGATATTCTCATCTATTCCCGGAGCGAGGAAGAGCACGTGAAACACTTGAGGACAGTGCTCCAGATTCTCAGAGATCACCAGTTGTATGCCAAGCTCAGCAAGTGTGAATTTTGGTTGAGCAGTGTAGTATTTCTGGGGCATGTCATATCTAGCAGCGGGATATCAGTGGATCCCAGGAAGATTGAAGCTGTGATGGAGTGGGCTGCACCCACTTCTGTGCCCGAGATACGGAGCTTCCTTGGTTTGGCCGGTTATTATCGACGCTTTGTCGAGGGATTTTCGAAGATTGCCAAGCCGTTGACACAGTTGACCCAGAAGGGAGTACCATTCTTTTGGTCAGAAGCTTGTGAGGAGAGCTTCCAGGAGTTGAAGCACCGCTTGACGACGGCGCCAGTATTGGTGATTCCTACGGAAAACTCCAGATTTGTTTTGTATACCGATGCATCACTTCAGGGCCTTGGGTGTGTACTGATGCAAGATAAGCATGTGGTAGCTTATGCATCGAGGCAGTTGAAGCCGCATGAGACCAGATACCCAGTCCATGACTTGGAATTGGCGGCTATCATCTTCGCCCTGAAGATTTGGAGGCATTATTTGTATGGTACTTCGTTTACCATTTATACGGATCACAAGAGCCTAAAGTTTTTATTCACTCAGGCGGAGCTGAACATGAGGCAAAGAAGGTGGATGGACTTACTCAAGGACTATGATTGTGAGATTGAGTACCATCCCGGAAAAACCTAATTTGACAGCAGACGCTTTGAGTCGGAAAGTGAGGAGTTCTACTGAGGACGTCGTCCATTTGTCGGCTATGATGACCTCCTATTGCCATCTAGGCTATGATTTCGACATAGATGCATCACCTATGCATGTATCGACCTTGTTAGCTGAGCCAGATATCTATGAGAACATCAGGAGAGCTCAGAGGTCAGATGATGAGGTTCAGAGGTGGTTATCTTTAGTACATCTTGGTCAGCCAATGAAATTCAGAGTGGCCGATGACGGATCCTTGAGATTGGGTAACCGTTGGGTGGTTCCGAGTACGCCGGAGTTGCGTAAAAGGATCTTGGAGCGAGCTCATAGTAGCAGACTTAGCATCCACCCAGGCGGGAAGAAGATGTATAAAGATCTGCGTGATCAGTTCTGGTGGAAAAGAATGAAGAGTGATGTCGTCACTTTTGTTAAGAGGTGCTTGATCTGCCAGCAGGTTAAGGCAGAGAGACAGAGACCTGGCAGCGATTTGAGAAGCTTAGAGATACCAAAGTGGAAGTGGGAACACATTTCCATGGACTTCGTGACTCACCTGCCGAGGAGTGCTTCAGGTTTTGATGCTATTTGGGTGATTGTGGATCGATTGACTAAGGTAGCTCATTTCATCCCCTATAGCATGACTTTCACCTTTTTGAGGATGGCGCACTTTTATATTCGAGATGTGGTGAGATTGCATGGGATCCCCATTTCCATAGTGTCAGATCGAGATCCACGATTCACGTCTCATTTTTGGGAAGGTCTTCAGTCGGCCTTGGGAACTGAAGTTAGATTGAGCACTGCTTATCATCCTCAGACGGATGGCCAGACCGAGCGTACTATCCAAACGCTCGAGGACATGTTGAGGGCTTGTGTATTGGAGTTCGATGTTTCTTGGAAAGATTCAGTGGCCTTGGTAGGGGAGTTGGTATGGGTTGGAATGGAGTTTTGGAGCATTAATGGCGATTTTTCGCGACACAGGGCTCGGCGATCGATCGCCCGTTTTTGGCGATCGATCGCGAGGAGGCAGTACGCTCCAGAAGCTTATGGCGATCGATCGCCACATTTGGGCGATCGATCGGTGAGGGTGGCGATCGATCGCGCCAAATGTGGCGATCGATCACCGTAAGAATAAAAATTTGGTTTTGGGCAGTGTGATCTCGCGATCGATCGGCACTTTGCAGCGATCGATCGCGAGACACAAAATATGGTGTTTTTGAATTTTTTTTTTGTAGGATTTTTGGTATTGGACTATTATTGGGTTCTAATATTGAATTGTGTGAATATGTAGAACCATCCCAGGTGGCAACACAGCCAAGGAAGTGAAGTCCTACCACATCCTACATTTTGGAAAGGTACGTAGAAGACGTACGGGCACCCAACGGTACATGTATCTAATATACTCATTGTTTATGCATTGTGGATGTGAGTATATGTGGAATTATGCATTGTGGATGCAAATACATGTTGAATTATGCATGATGATTGTATATGCATATGATGGTTATTGGTGCACATCCCATGAGTCGTGGTCATCCCTTGATGATTTTAATGCTTGCCGCTATTTGATTTGTTGCCGCTAAATGTGAAGCGAGGGGTGGGAGCGCCGCATGTCACATTTGAGAATGGTTATCATATAGGGCGAGGAAAGAATATTTGCCGCTCAATGTGAAGCGAGGGGTGGGAGCGCCGCATGTCCATTGAAGCGAGGTTATTCTATGCCGCCTATATGTAAATAAGCGAGGGGCATTAAAATACATTGTGATGCACAGACTAGGGATTGGTGATTGGTATTTGGTGATGATGAAATGGTATTATGTCATGACATGTGTAGACCATTAAATAATCTATTGATTATACTCATGAGTTATGGTACAGGGACAATCAAACTGGAAGCGTTTAAAATGCATGGGAAAAACAGGAAGTGTTTTATTGTGGTTTATGCATTTACGCCTTATATTCATATTGTGTTGAATATGAATGATATTATTGCTCATGTTTGGGGGTTGTCCTTGTAGGTACACTTTTGGCATGATAAGAAGGGCTAATCGGGTTGAGACGGTGAGCTTGAGAAGAACACTTTTGGGAAAAGAAGGACAGGATTACTTTTCTATAGTGTCTACTCTAGGAGTAGTGTGAAACTATAGTTGATAACATTCATTTTGATTTGAAAATGTAATTAATCCATTGATGGTCCTTGATTTGGCATGTAACTCTTAAGTCTCATAGTCTCAACACGATTATTTTACTCTGATAATTTATATTAGCTCTAATTATGCCCTAAATCCGCACTTAAGGAACTAGGGTCCTTACATTGGGAGAGTGAGTTGGGGATTTAAAGAGTGAATGATAAAGTGAGGTGGTAAAGTGGGGTAATGGCTTATATAGGTCCATTAAAATTGTACCCCAACAATTAACATGATGTATAAAATACTCCAACATGGTATTTTAAAAGCATTTTACAAAAATGCAACAGACTCCCAATAAATTCATGCTTTCCAAATAATTAACAACCAACAAGAATAAATCATGTTAATACCCAATTTTCCCAACATGCACGATATACATCCCGAAATGCATTCCCGGGTCACGCCTACCATATGACTAAGCATTTCAACATGATAATTAATTCTAGCGTATAAATCAATTATCACCATAATTAATCACATAAACATAATTAATGCCCAAATTGCAATTATCCCGAAATGCATTCCCGGGTCACGCCTACCATGTGTCAATTTATTACTAGTTTCAATATAGCTTGAGAGAGTGTATTGATTATATTCGGAAATCCGTCATCTTAAGAATTGATTGATTAGTAATTATTTTAACAAACAAATCATTGACGATAGCACAATTGAACGAACATCTTGATAGATTTCTTGAGCGGAATTCCTTCGCATCTTCAAAGGAGTTGTTCTATTTTTGAGTTTTATTAAGTCTTTAGTTTAATTAGTTAATTAATCATCTTTATCGTAGGCTAAATATAATTTTGCTAATATTATTTGGTACTTATACGTTAGTCCATGTGGGTTCGACATCCTTTCTTTTATATCACTATACTAAAACTTGACACCGTGCACTTGCGGTAGAATGGCTACACTGAGAAATAATTGTTTAAAATAATAGCGATAAATTACCCCGATCATAACAAGTGGTATCAGATCAAGGTCTTCTCAGTTGTGAGAATATCAGAACTGATGGCCTCATTCAGCAAGGTTCCAATGTTCAAGAATGATGAATATGATGATTGGAAAATCCGGATGCAAGCACATCTAAGAGTTCAGGATGATGATATGTGGTATGTCGTCGCTGATGGACCAATGACGATCATGCAAATTGGTAGCGTTTATCGTGTACGCCCAAATTAACCCTTCTTCAGTTAATGACAAAAATATGTAGTAGTGGAAGTAGGGATCGATCTCACAGGGAAGGTAAATTTATTTCGTGTCAAAAACGAATAGGAACAAAGGGGGTTTTAGGATGAATGATTACTACTAAGCAAATTCTATAATTAAACTAATTAACGAGATTACTAAGATGATTAAACTTATGAGAGTGAAGCGATTCTTGGTTTCCAGGTAACCGTACTTTTGGAAAATTATCTTTTAGTCATCAAATCAAAACATTTGAATTCTTTCAATTATCTATCGATTGGAAATTCAATTCCTACTCATCTTATTCGTAGTCAAAGAGAAAACAACATTCAATTCAACCCTTACCAAATCTCTAATCACCACTACAGCCGTTAATGATTAAATCAATGATAGTTTTCAAAACTAATGAGTTCGATAAATCTAATCAATGAAAACTACAGCTGTTAAAATTGATTACTCAACCGTTTCTCCTAAGAATTCAATAACACCTACAGCCGGTTAATTATTGATCTTAGTTGTTTCTTAACAAACTATCGATTATGCAATTGAATATTAGGTGATCGGTCTAATACACAAACACAACAATCATGGAATTCGAAATTTGAGAAACAAATTGAAATCGAAATCTAATTCAACAATCAAACCAAATTCTCATAAAATGTTCAATTCCAAAAGCAGGTATCCCTTCAACCAAGAATCAAAGAGTTTTAGCCTAGCATAATTAAATCTAAAAACAATAAAAATTCGATGGAAAACATTAAATAAATAAAGGAAAAGAAATTACTAATATAAATCACGATTCTGGCTTGTCGATTCCGGTTCCGTTCTTCGTTGTTCTTGAAGAAAACTTGAAAACAAATTAATCTAAAATCTCCAAATATTCTAAGAGTATGAAAAACTATCAAAAACTGCTGCTAATGAGGCTTAGTCTCGAGTTTTAGGGCATGGAAGTGATAAATATGGGATACAATCTTTTAAACATGGTAAACGACTCAATTTCCAAATTTTCGGACTCTTCGGCGATCGATCTCCTTGAATGTGGCGATCGATCGCTGCATTATTTTTTTTTTTGGAAAAACCCTTGAGGCGATCGATCGCTATAAAGTGGCGATCGATCGCCGAGCTTCAGTAGCATTTGACGATCGATCGCCACTTCTTCGCGATCGATCGCTGACCCGTAAATTTTGATGCAAAAGTTTCTGTCCATAGGCGATCGATTTCCTCTTCCGGGCGATCGATTGCCACCTCCAAAATTACATTTTTGCCCTTTTCTTGATCAACTTTGAGTCCTTGTCATGTCCATGTCTCTCCTTGGTCTTTACACATCGTTTTAGCTCGTTTTCTTCGATTGTACCTACAATTACACAAATATACGATTAGGTAGCATACGTATCAAATTATCTATCAAAACCTATCAAATCGTAGACAATTAAGCACTAAAGATGTGTCTATTTCTAGTCACATCAAACTCCCCCATACTTACTCTTTACTCAACCTCGAGTAAACAAATAAAACTACAATATTTTTGTTTGGCTCATAGGTTCATAACAAAGCAACTTGTCCTCACTTTAATGCCTCAACAATTTTAACATGCATAATAATGAACGGCGGTGAAAAATTAACAGTGGAACAAGTTCAATCCCTAAACATTTCGTACCCAACGAAGTAGTGAACGTGTGTGTGTGGTCATAAACAAGTGTTGTGTACAAATTATAGATCCAAAATATGCAAAGCCATAATAGTTCAAGTCATACACTAACACAAGTATAAGCTCACTTGCACACTCTTCTCCACTATCTTAGCTACTTTGCAAACATAAATCAAGTAGGTCTTTATTAGCTTGTAGCTTGGCCTAGGTATTGGCTTATGAAAGAAAGGGTAAGGATATTCAACAAGAGAGTATGATGAAATGCACACTAAAAACTTCTCTTCTTGTATGAATTTTTCAACTTTGTTCTTTTTCACAAGGTTTATTTCAACACTTTTCTTCTTTTGTGCCTTGGCTCCCCTTGGAGTCATATTTTTATCTATTTTTTCAAGGCATCCCTTTTTCTTTCATGCTTTCCATTCTTTTGATAAATAAGCTCACAAATATACTTCAATGATTCCCAAGTGCATTTGAATGAAATACATCATACTCCCTTAAAAGGTATGGATTAAAATCACATTTAGGCTTAAAGGGTAGGATGATAAGCTAGTCAAGAAATGTTGAATGGGGGTCTTTAGTATGCTTAGCATACTACCATTCTTTTACATTTAAGGCTCAAAATAGGTACTAGAGAATGATTTTGTTTACATGGTAGGCTTGAAAGGCTCAAACGCATCAAAGATTGCCTATATCACTTTCATGTTTGCAAGTAGTCTAGACATACGCCTCAAAGAGCATGTAGTTAAGTTCTAGCATGTATTAGAGACTTCTTAAGACTATCACAAAGTTCACACAATCTTCACTAAGTTATGCACACTTCACAAGTCATGACAATAATGTGCTCAAATTATTCAACTTACTAAGTTAAAGTACACTTTGCTTTAGAGTTCAAAGTGTTCCAAGGTTAACAATTCACCTATGTTCAAAAGCATGCATGATATCAATTAGGTTTCATCATGGGCTAGTGATTCTAAGCATGTGTTCATTACTAACTATGAGCTCAAAATTTTAAATTTTTCGATTTTTTTTTTGTATTTTTGAAATAGAAAAGCAATAACACACTACTAATCCCTATAACTCCCCCATACTTAAATCTTACATTTTCCCCAATGTAAGGCAAAAATATAAGAAAAGAGAAAAGTTTAAACTAAAAAGCAATAAAAATAAAAGGGTAAAAGGGAAACTAACTCCCCTTGGGTTGCCTCCCAAGCAGCGCCTCTGTTTAACGTCGGTGGCCCGACGCCAGTCCTCTATCAAGGTGGTTGATGCAGTGTTGCTCTATCCTTCCTTAACCACCTCAATATCTTCTTCACTCCTCTGTATCTCGGCTTGTTGCTCTTTGAGTGGTCGTCCCCAGTCTTTGTTACTCCTCCAGCATTTGTTGCTTGCTTTGGTCGATCCGGAGGGTGCTTCTTTCCAATGGTATGATCCTGCAATTGAGAAATAAGAGGGTCAGCAGTATCGTGAGCAGACAGAGTAGCAATCATATGAACAGGATGCACTAAGTTAGAATCCATACCTCTCTTCTTGTCAAGGCCATCAGTAGCCTTTCCCATTTACCACAACTCATCATTATCAAAATCAGAATCATAATCATCATGTACATCAATAGCGTAACTAGAATGCTCAAGAAGTTTAATGGTTTCATACATGTTGAATTTTTCAAATTCACCATTTGACTCCAATGTGATCATACCGCTATTCATATTGATTACTGATTTTGATGTTTTCAAGAATGGTCTCCCTAAAATAATTAGACCGGAAGGATCATCATTTCTCATGTCTAAGACATAGAAATCGGCTGTGAAGACCAAGTTCTTTACATGCACAACTACGTCCTCTACTATCCCCTTAGGTATGACTGTGGATTTATCAGCTAAGTGAATAACTGCGTTATTTCTTTTTAAAGGTCCCATTTTCAGTTGAGAGTACATTGAGTAAGGCATGACATTTATGGACGATCCTAAATCGAGCATAGCCTTCTCAATCCTAATACCTCTAATCTCACATGGGATAAAGAACATACCTGGGTCCTTGCATTTAATGGGGATGCTTCTTTGGTTATCCGCCGAAACATTGTCATTGAGCTCGACCTTGGGCTGCCCTTTGTGTTCCGTGCTTTGATCCTCTTTCATGGTTTCATGCAATGGGGCTTGCTCTTTGCAGCGTGGATTCATCTCGTAGAGGCCTTTGAGTCCTGCACCTTTCCTATTGTCCTTCAATGCTTGGGGGAAAGGGGTTGGTTCTCTATATTCAGAAAGTTTGGGGTACTTGCCTCGTGGTTCCTCCCCTTGCATTGGCTCTTCAACATCTGTCTCTGTCTCCGTCATCTCTTCTTTTTGGGGTAGCGTCAGTACCACCTTCTCTTCAGCTACCTCTTCATTCACATTCACTGTGATAGCACTCACATTTTCACGGGGGTTCATCTCTGGTTGTGACGGCAGTCCATTTGAAATCCTTGCTTCGATCTTGCTGATTGAAGTTGCCAATTGTCCCATCTGCGTCGTCAAGCTCTGGATGCTTGCCCTCGTCTCCTGTTGAAATTGTAAACTATTTTCAGCAATAATTTTAATGCTATGTTCTAACCTGTCAGAAGGAGGGTGCGCTGGCGGTTGTGGAGGCCTCTGGTATGGCGGTCTATAGGGTGGAGGTTGGTTCATCTGTTGGTTACCATAACCTTGGTTCGAATGGTCCCTCCAACCTTGATTGTAGTTGTTTGGTGGATGGTCATAATTCCTTTGTTGGGGGCCTGGGAATCCTCCTGCAGCATTTACGTTCTCCGTGGTTGTCTCTTGTAGTGAGGGGCATGCGTCTGTGGAATGGTTCGCAGCCAGACAAATTCCGCACGGCTTTGTCTTTCCTACATTTCCACCTGCCATACCACGCACAAGAAAAGTGAGGTCTATCAGTTGTTGTTCTAAGTTTGATACGTTTACCTCTTTTCTTTGCGGTTGTCCATGGCGCACAGATCCGAATTGTTGGGAGTTGGCCGCCATGTTAGCTATCAACCTTCTAGCTTCCTACGATGTTTTATCTATAAATGCTCCTCCACTTGCCGCATCCACTAAGTTCCTGTCAGAAGAAAGTAAACCTTCATAAAAGTATTGGATGAGAAGGTGTTCACTTATCTGGTGTTGTGGACAACTTGCGCACAACTTCTTGAATCTCTCCCAGTACTCGTGTAGTGATTCCTCGTAGAGCTGCTTCACACCATATATCTCCTTCCTCAAGTTCGTTGCCCTTGAAGCTGGGAAGTATTTTTCTAGGAATACCCTTTGTAAGTCAGTCCACGTGGTGATCGATCCGGATGGTAAGTAGAAGAGCCAGTCTTTTGCAGCGTCCTTTAGAGAAAACGGGAAAGCTCTTAACTTTATTTGATCCTAGGGGATTCCGGTTGGCTTCATGGTAGTGCACACCACGTGGAACTCCATCAGATGCTTATGTGGGCTTTCTCCTGCAAGACCATGAAAAGCTGGCAATAAGTGAATTAAACCAGATTTAAGTTCGAAGTTTACGTTATTGGCCAGAGCAGGGAAACTGATGTAGAGTGGTTGTTGATCCAAGTTAGGATTCGCCGACTGCCTCAAGCTTTGATTTGCAGCCATCATGGATCTCTCTTCTTCTTCAAGCATCCTTGCTTCTCTCCTTCTCTGATGTAGCATCCTCTCAATCTCAGGATCGTAGTGAAAGTTATCTTCGTGATTGAACGATCCACCTGTACTCATTAACAAACCAAAGTAGTAATGCGGGATAAAAAAAAATCGACACAAATAAATGTTGCCTTCCCCGGCAACGGCGCCAAATTTGGTAGCGTTTATCGTGTACGCCCAAATTAACCCTTCTTCAGTTAATGACAAAAATATGTAGTAGTGGAAGTAGGGATCGATCTCACAGGGAAGGTAAATTTATTTCGTGTCAAAAACGAATAGGAACAAAGGGGGTTTTAGGATGAATGATTACTACTAAGCAAATTCTATAATTAAACTAATTAACGAGATTACTAAGATGATTAAACTTATGAGAGTGAAGCGATTCTTGGTTTCCAGGTAACCGTACTTTTGGAAAATTATCTTTTAGTCATCAAATCAAAACATTTGAATTCTTTCAATTATCTATCGATTGGAAATTCAATTCCTACTCATCTTATTCGTAGTCAAAGAGAAAACAGCATTCAATTCAACCCTTACCAAATCTCTAATCACCACTACAGCCGTTAATGATTAAATAAATGATAGTTTTCAAAACTAATGAGTTAGATAAATCTAATCAATGAAAACTACAGCTGTTAAAATTGATTACTCAACCGTTTCTCCTAACAATTCAATAACACCTACATCCGGTTAATTATTGATCTTAGTTGTTTCTTAACAAACTATCGATTATGCAATTGAATATTAGGTGATCGGTCTAATACACAAACACAACAATCATGGAATTCAAAATTTGAGAAACAAATTGAAATCGAAATCTAATTCAACAATCAAACCAAATTCTCATAAAAGGTTCAATTCCAAAAGCAGGTATCCCTTCAACCAAGAATCAAAGAGTTTTAGCCTAGCATAATTAAATCTAAAAACAATAAAAATTTGATGGAAAACATTAAATAAATAAAGGAAAAGAAATTACTAATATAAATCATGATTCCAGCTTGTCGATTCCGGTTCCGTTCTTCGTTGTTCTTGAAGAAAACTTGAAAACAAATTAATCTAAAATCTCCAAATATTCTAAGAGTATGAAGAACTATCAAAAACTGCTGCTAATGAGGCTTAGTCTCGAGTTTTAGGGTATGGAAGTGATAAATATGGGATACAATCTTTTAAACATGGTAAACGACTCAATTTCCATATTTCCGGACTCTTCGGCGATCGATCTCCTTGAATGTGGCGATCGATCGCTGCGTTATTTTTTTTTTCGGAAAAACCCTTGAGGCGATCGATCGCAATAAAGTGGCGATCGATCGCTGACCCGTAAATTTTGATGCAAAAGTTTCTGTCCATAGGCGATCGATTTCCTCTTCCGGGCGATCGATAGCCACCTCCAAAATTACATTTTTGCCCTTTTCTTGATCAACTTTGAGTCCTTGTCATGTCCATGTCTCTCCTTGGTCTTTACACATCGTTTTTAGCTTATTTTCTTCGATTGTACCTACAATTACACAAATATACGATTAGGTAGCATACGTATCAAATTATCTATCAAAACCTACCAAATCGTAGACAATTAAGCACTAAAGATGTGTCTATTTCTAGTCACATCACAAATTCACACATCCGTGGCTATTTTTAGTGGTGAACCTCAGATGGTTGAAAATGAGAGAGCATCCTGGACAAATGATGAAAAGAAAAAGGTGAACTTGGATAACGTGGCTAATGACAATTATTCAAAACATTGGACAAAAACATGTTCAACAAAATCAAGATGTATCATACCGCAAAGGATATTTGGAAAAAGATCGCACAACTGTGCGAAGGAAATGATCAGACTAAAGAAACAAAATTACTGTTGCTCTACGAAAATTCGAGAACATAAAGATGATGTCTGGAGAGACTCTCAACGAATATGATGAAAGAGTGACATGAATTATCAACGAACTCAACAGCTTGGGCAAAGAACTCTCAAACAGATAAGTTACTCTAAAACTGATGAAAAGTCTCCCAAGAGAAAAGGATGTGAATACCATAGCCATGAGTAATCCAATTAAACAAGATCGATCTGTACGATCTATTTGTTGATTTAAAGGTGTATGAGTTTGAATTAGGCATTCAAGTTGACGATGAACCAACTACCAGTCAACCAACGAAGGCCTTTGCTGCATTAGAGTCTCTGTCCACTGCAACAGAGATGACTCCTGAACAAATGTGTACCGATGCAATGGCGATGTTTGTCAAGAAATTCAACAAATTTATGAAGAAGGGCCATAAGGCAGATCAGTCTTATCCAAGGAAGCAGAACTTCAAGGATAGATCAGAAGAAGATGATTGTGTCTGCTTTATCTGTCACAAACCAGGATACTTCATCGCCGATTGTACCAAACCAAAGTATAATGATCAAAAGAGGACCTCCAAGGACTACAAGATGTCTAAGGAGAAAAGAAGATCATCCAGGAGAGCTAGAGGTCAAAGTACTTGTTAGTGAGGTGATAGGGTTGATTATTACGTGTATTTGGGCTTTGATTTGTATATATTTTCGTGTAGATTCCGTGAAGATGTTATGCTTTTTGGTATTTATGTGATTGTTTCAGGAATCTAGGTGGAAATGGAAGAATTGAACTAGAATGAAGAAAACGGATCAAATCAAGGCAAGAAATGAAGAAACTGAATTCTGGCATGACCGATCGGTCGGACTTTGAAGGCGATCGATCGAAAGAGGCAGAAGTTTTGACCAACACAAAAATGCAGAGCTCGATCGATCGGGAATTAGTGTTCGATCTATTGACATTGGCAGAAGATTTACAAAGCGAATGGAAGAAATCTCGATTGATCGGGAACTTGTGAACGATCGATCGAGAAGGGCAGAGATTTGACAAGAAAATTTGAAGAAATCTCGATCGATAGGGAACATTGAAGGTGATCGATCGAGAGAGGCAGAGAAAGTCAGGAACGGAAGCTGAAGGCGCTCGATCGATCGAGACTTATGCACCGATCGATCGAGACGCAGAATTTTCTGAAAATAAAAGACTTGATTTGGTTTGATATTTGGAAACTCTTCCACCAACCCCCTCCTCCATAAATTAGGGAAGTAGGGCACGAAAAATTGATCCAATATTCAGAGTATAATCAGACCTAAATTATAATTCTTTAGCCGCCTTTCATCTCCGAAGAACAAGTTTGAAGAAATCCTTTGAAGTGCAAGGAAGGACGCGAGAGAAGAAGCATCGGTCAACGCACGGATTCGCTCCTACGTTATCGTATTTCTAAACTCTAGTTAATTTGATTTTCAGATTTTATTTGATGTTTATGAGGTTGAGAGACGATTAAACATCTTGTTAATTTGATTTGAATTTAATTAAGTTTATTTTATCAAGTTTAGGGAATTTTGTGATTGAATCATTGATTTGGTTGTGTTTAAGTGGATTAATTCTTATGTGCGTGAATTATAACCTTAATGCTATCAAAGCAAAGCTAACTTTGATTGAAATTGTGAATTATAATTGAGATAGAGAGATAAAGTTATAATACGCTACAGTAATTCATGTTGTATGTCTAAGATTTAGATCGAGAGATTAAATCACATACGTGATCACTTTGAATTGAAAGATTCAAAGTTAATGGTTTTTCAACGAGGTTTATTCGGTATTAAATTGGTTTAAGTGAACGAGAGTTACTTGTGTCAATTTATTACTAGTTTCAATATAGCTCGAGAGAGTATATTGATTATATTAGGAAATCCGTCACCATAAGAATCGATTGATTAGTACTTGTTTTAACAAACAAATCATTGACGATAACAAAATTGAACCAACATCGTGATAAATTTCTTGAGCGGAATTTCTTAGCATCTTCAAAGGAGTTGTTTTGTTTTTGAGTTTTTAAGTCTTTAGTTTAATTAGTTAATTAATTATCTTTTTCGTAGATTAAATATAATTTTTGCTAATTTTATTTGGTACTTATACGTTAGTCCCTGTGGGTTCGACATCCTTTCTTTTTAATCACTATACTAAAACTTGACACCGTGCACTTGCGGTAGAATCGCTACACTGAGAAATAATTGTTTAAAAATAAAGCGATCATGAGGAGAACAATAGTAAGTGAGCTGATTCAGACTCGGAATCAGAAGAATCATCAAGCTCCTCAAGCGAAAGTGAAGATGAAGGAGTCCACTGTCTCATGGCGAATGATGACAGTGAGGTAACTAATTCTAATATTTCTGAATTCACTCATATTGAACTCATCACTGCACTGCAGTACATGATAAATGAGTATCAATAGTTGTGTGAGTCTTTCGAGAACTAGAAGATAGAACATACTAGCCTAGTCGAACAGCATAACAGTAAACTTGATTGTAAACAATCAAGGGAGCTGGAACGCTTAAGGACAAAAGTAAGTCTACTCAAAAAAAGGATGAAGTTAAATGCACACATCAGAAACTAATCATATTTGGTTCGCATATGGAACACATCAGCCGCTCTGAAAGATGAAATGCTAGAGTCGATTAGACTTGCTGGCGATCTTGCTGGCATAGGCTATATCAACAATGATAGTGCTTCTAGCACACGATCTCAACTGTGTCTGGTGAAAAACAAGTCTCAAACAATGAATTTTGTTATTTCCAGCATAGTATATGAGCCAAGTGAGCTGGAGATGGAACCTGTCAAGCCAATACTCGTTAAGGAACATGCATCACACAAATGTATTGGTTACGTAAAGCCAGTAGAGAAGCTCAGACGGTACAGAAGTCCACTAAAGAACATAAGCCTACTGGTCAGGCAACTTGAGAGGCAAAACCTAACTGGTAGCACAATTGTATGTCTGTCCAAAAGAGATACAAGCTCCCTATAGGAATCAAAAACCAAAACAGCATGCGTAAACTCAATATCACACACAACGTCCTAGAACACCATCACCATTTTCTGCACACACATTTCAGGACATACTAGACCCAAAATTTTCAGGGTTGTCCAAGTGTGGGTCCCAAAAGGGCTAATCCCGTCTGTGACCCAAGTAGGATTGTGTACCAATGCTTTCATTGCTTTAATTGCAGATATCTAGGATCCAGCTAGTTCGGAGCTCAGAGTGGTTTCTGGACAGTGGATGTTCTATGCATATGACAGGAAGTTCATGTCTACTGTCTGAGTTAGTAGAAACTACTGGACCAAGAACAACGTTCGGTGACAACGCAAAATGTAGAATCGTGGTTATGGATAAGATTATTCATGGTAACATTACTATTAAAGATGTACGGTTAGTTGAAAATCTATGTTACAACCTGATTAACATTAGTCAACTATGTGATAATGGACATTCAGTAGAATTCAACCAGCACTCTTGCACAATAAGATCTACTGATGATAATATATGGCTTGTAGGTAAAAAACATGATAACACATATAAGATTGATTGGAATTTTGATCAACCAGCCTCACCTACCCGTTTTACTGCCTTGAATAGTTCTAAAAATTGGCTTAGGCACTAAAGTTTGAGTCATCTAAATTTTAAAACTATTGCCAGTCTGCTTAAGCTTGATTTAGTGGATGGATTGCCCCAGATAAAGTCTCAAAAGACAAGATTTGTTCAGCATGCCAACTTGGTAAGCAGATCAGATCTACCTTTAAGAACAGAGGTAGTAAATCTTCTCATCGGTGCCTAGAGCTGCTGCATATGGATCTGTTTGGTCCTATACCAGTAACAAGTCTAGGGGGAATGACGGATACCCTAGTTAACAGACAATTTCTCGCGTTTTATGTGGGTTCTGTTTCTAAGTGGCAAAGATTAGGATACTCCAAAGCTGATCAAACTATTGAAGAAACTACAAAACGAGAAGTTCTGTGTGATATATAGAATTCGTAGTGACAAATGTACAAAATTTACGAATCAGACACTCGAATCATATCTAGATTATCTTGGTATTAAACACGAATACTTTGCTGCTAGAACCCCATAACAAAATAGAGTTCTTGAGCATATGAATCGAACTTTGAAAGAAGCTGCACGAACTATCCTTGCATAGTCAGAAATCTCTCAGAGATTTTGGGCAAAAATAGTTAATACAGATTGCTAGGCAGTACATATCGATGATTAATAAACGAGCTAACAAAACACCGTATGAGATCTGAAATGGCAGTAAGCCAAATATCTCTTATTTCCATGTGTTGAGTTGAAAATGTTTATTCACAACCATGAAAAGACTCGTCTCAATGCTTTTGATGCTAAATCTGATGCATGAATATTTCTTGGCTACTCTTCTGTTAGTACGACTTTTAGAGTATTTAATAACAGAACACTTATATCAGAGGAATCCATTCATGTCAAATTTGATAAATCTCTTGATAATTCTATCTCTTAGTTACAAATCAATAACTTGAGTAATCGGTTAGAAAATACGTGTTGGAATCGAAGAGGGGGGGTGAATGAGATTCCTTGGCTAATTTAGCGTTTTAAAATGAGTTTGCAAAACTAAAAGAGTTTGCGCTTGCGGAAGGCTTAAGTCAATCGATAAATAAAATAAAATAAGAAGTAAACAAATAAATAAATACGTAAAGAAATAAAGCAGTAAATGACAAGGATATTTGTTATAGAAGTTCGGCGATGAATCGCCTACGTCTCCTCTTCCCGGTTAGATAACCTCCAACCGAGGTTCCACTAGAATAAATGATCTTGGCCTTGAGGGCTCCAAGTTAGCCACAACCCAACTCTTCCCGAGTTTACAAAGCTCTTCCCGAGCACAATACTCTTCACGAGTACACAAAGCTCTTCACGAGCTACCAACACTCTTCACGAGTCTTCTTGGCCTTAAGGGCTCCAAGGATAGCCACAACACATGCACCAACTTTACTTGTTGGCGACTTTACAATTTTCCAACTTGCTTTGGTGTTGGAGGACCTTTACAAGAAACTCAATCAAACACCTTCACGGTGTACCAATACGAAGAATCAAAACTCACACAACAAGAAATGAATTACAAACTCCAATACACACAAATGTATGAAGTTTGCAATGCTAAAGTAATTTGAATTAATCAAGGCTTTCTTGTAGTTTATAGTCTTGTTTCTTGCATTCAAAAAGCTCCAAAAGTTCCATATTTATAGTGTACGAGGCCCCCAAAGCTCCTACTAGCCGTTGCTACACATAAGGCTTGAATCACGCCTCGATCGCCTCGGAAATCGCCTCGGGCGATCACCCATCGCCACCCTTTAACGGTCAAATCTGGCCCAGATCGCCTCGGGCGATCTCCCCATCGCCTGGGGCGATCATCAATGATAAACAAGGCCGTAGGTAAAGTTCTGGATCGCCTCGGGCGTTCCGTGCATCGCCTGGGGTCCCCCTCAAAAAAATGGCCTAGGAAGCATTCTGGATCGCCTGGGGCGAGCTTGACCATCGCCTGGGGCGATCTGATCGCCAGCGTGCACACCGTGCCATCGCTTCAGTCGATGGTGCGCAACATGGCTCGGATCGTCTGAGGTGATGGCCCGGATCGCCTGAGGTGATCTGCCAGATTTCAGCACTCTCAAACTTTGCACTATTCGACCATCTTAAGCTCATTTCTGGGAAACGTGGCTAAACATGAAAGTTGTAGCTCTTCCTCTTATCTAGGTTTGTACAAAATTTCATTACATTTCATTAAGGTATGAAGAAGTTATTCCCAAAATGCTACAGTCGCTCAAACCTTGCTACAATCTGCACTTGTTATGACTTCCATGACATTTTGCTCCATGATGCAATCCGAATTGGACTGAGATGTTCGAATATGAAATCTAGCATATTGCGTTGGATTTTCAACCTCTTTGGATTCACCTTGTTCGGAGCATCGACCCAAGAGATATAATCAAAACATTGCACTGCGCTCCAATTGGCTTCTATACGAATTTGCCCACCAACGGACCATTGGTTTGTGGGTCTTCATCCCATCATAAGAAATTGTTCCAACATCATTCCACACATGTTGAACACTTAAATTGGTTGTTAATAGATGTCATTCCTTCTCGTCCAAGCTCAATAGATTCCTTGATAAAATCACCGCTTGTCCTATGAACTCGCATATGTTATTGTATAACTTGGGTTCTCTTCCATTGGTCTTCCCAACCAATTTATCAATATAACCCTGTACACTAAGTAGACATATTAGTACAACAAATGCAAGTTTTGTTGATCATCAAAACCCATAAATAATTCGGAGATAAATTAAGCATTAAACACAACTATGTGTTTAAGGCTCAACAATCTCCCCCTTTTTGATGATCACAAAACTTGATAAACTTGAATATGTAATATGCATGAAATGTGAGTAAACAATACTCCCCCTTAACAATTGCATAGCACATACAAGATTAAACCAAGTAATGCATAAAACAAACAACTCTCCCCCTCAAACCATGCATACAAAAGCTCTCCCCCTCAAACCATGCATGTATAAAGCTTCAAGTTTATCACAAAATTCTCCCCCTTTTTGTGATAATCAAAAAGCACAAAATCAAATAATCACAAGTATATGTTGACACACAGTCATATTTTAACACTTTACACATGTTCCTCATCAAGTATGTAATAGCCATAACAAGCATAAGATAAGATCATTTAGAGAAAGACAAACATGCGTTTAAGGCAATCAACAATGAATTCTAAATTTTGCAAAGTGTTCATATGTTCTACCAAGAGTTCATGCACCTATGCCAAAAAAGATAATTTTCAAGCATCATTAGATAAGTTTGTTAAACATATAATAGCACATTTCCACATAGCAAATTCAAATTTGAATACATGGCATGTCAAGTTACTTACTATAAAAAGATAAGCATACATCATGCATTAAACAATTATGCTAAGGGGTTATGCATTTTACTCCAATGAATATTGAGCTTCATAATTTATTGGTCACAATTAATTTGTGCCAATTAAATTTTGAATTGCTCTTATAACATGTAAAAATAAATTTTACCCTCGATGACAAGAGTTCGTTCTTGTCATTGGTCCAATGCCTCTTGCTTCTTCTATGGTGGTGAACAAGATACACTCCTCCTTTGAGTTGCTTGGCCCTTCATCCTCCTTCTCATGGTTGTTCCTACAAAATAAATTTCCAATAGGAGGATCTTTGGTACCCATTTGATTTTTGGGTCCTAGAGGGTTAGCTTCCTTTGGCACCTTTGGAATCCATTTCCACCTTTTGTTAGGTTGGTATTGGATTCTAGCAAATCTACATTTGTTCTTGGTATGACCCTTTTTACAACAATAGTTACAAGTAGGAGAATCATGCTTAGCATTGGCAAACAAGCTTGAAAATGTTTTTGATTTGCTTGAGAAGCCTAAACCGGCTTTATCAAAGCTACAACGTTGCAAGCCAAGCAATTCATTCATTTTTAAACTACTTTCACTAAATTTGCAAAATGATACCTTTAAAGAATTTAATTCATTTTTCAATGAATTATTTTCTTCATCTTTCTTAGCAATCTCAAGTTTGAGTAATTTGTTACTCATCTTGGATTTGCCAAGAGCATCTATAAGTTCATGGTACGAATCTAATAATTCATTAAATGAAGGTACCTCATCGTCGCTTTCATCTCCTTCATCTCCAAGAGTCATTAAACAAAGATTTGTGGCTTCTTCTTCATCGGATCGCTATCACTCCATGTGGCTATAAACGCCTTCTTCTTCCCTTTGTCCTCATTCTTCTTCCTAGGACATTTGTTAGCATAATGGCCTTTATCTTGACAATTATAACAAGTTACCTCATTTTTGGATTCTTGTTTGGTAGAATTGGAGGTCTTTGACTTGCTATGTTTGTTGAAGAACTTCTTGAACTTCTTTGTGAACAAGATCATCTCTTCATCATCATCGTCTTCTTCATCATCGGAATGGTCTTTCCTTCCAACCAAGGCGATCCCCTTTCTCATAGATCTATCATCCTCCTTTATTCCTTTTCTTGTAGATACTTCAAGTTCATGGGTCACCAGTGTGCCATGAAGCTCATCAAGGTCATAAGATGCGTTCTCCCCTTTGTTGGACTCGATGATGGCCGTCCTCTTGGCATCCCATTCCTTTGGTAAGGCTCTTAGTTCTCTCCTCCATATTTGCTTTGGAGGATACTTCTCTCCAAGTTGAGCAAGCTCGTTGATAATTAGGGTGAGCCTCCTAAACATAGAATCCACCTCTTCTCCGGACTCCATCTCAAATGTCTCATATTTGAGTTGTAGAAGATCAATCTTGGTTTCCTTCACTTGATTTGTTCCTTCATGACAAATTTGTAATTTGTCCCATATCTCCTTTGCCGTTGAGCACATCGAGATCCGGTTGTACTCCTTCATATCTAAAGCACAATGTAAAATATTAATAGCTTTAGCATTTTAAGAAATTAAAATCATATCCGCTCTAGTGAAATCGTCCATTTCTTTGGGAGTACTTATTCCCCCAACTTCCTTTAAAGGAATATGTGGACCTTTCACTATGATCTTCCAAAGGTCATAATCTACGGATTGGATATATAGAGAAATTCTATTTTTCCAATACCCGTAGTTATCACCCGTTAAGAGCGGAGGTCTATTTGTCGATTGACCTTGACCAACTCATTTGCTAGATTAGCCATAAAAAAGATTTGATTTAAAAACAAAAATCAAATGGCTCGGATACCACTTGTTGGAATCGAAGAGGGTGGGTGAATGAGATTCCTTGGCTACTTTAGCGTTTTAAAATGAGTTTGCAAAACTAAAAGAGTTTGCGCTTGCGGAAGGCTTAAGTCAATCGATAAATAAAATAAAATAAGAAGTAAACAAATAAATAAATACGTAAAGAAATAAAGCAGTAAATGACAAGGATATTTGTTATAGAAGTTCGGCGATGAATCGCCTACGTCTCCTCTTCCCGGTTAGATAACCTCCAACCGAGGTTCCACTAGAATAAATGATCTTGGCCTTGAGGGCTCCAAGTTAGCCACAACCCAACTCTTCCCGAGTTTACAAAGCTCTTCCCGAGCACAATACTCTTCACGAGTACACAAAGCTCTTCACGAGCTACCAACACTCTTCACGAGTCTTCTTGGCCTTAAGGGCTCCAAGGATAGCCACAACACATGCACCAACTTTACTTGTTGGCGACTTTACAATTTTCCAACTTGCTTTGGTGTTGGAGGACCTTTACAAGAAACTCAATCAAACACCTTCACGGTGTACCAATACGAAGAATCAAAACTCACACAACAAGAAATGAATTACAAACTCCAATACACACAAATGTATGAAGTTTGCAATGCTAAAGTAATTTGAATTAATCAAGGCTTTCTTGTAGTTTATAGTCTTGTTTCTTGCATTCAAAAAGCTCCAAAAGATCCATATTTATAGTGTAGGAGGCCCCCAAAGCTCCTACTAGCCGTTGCTACACATAAGGCTTGAATCACGCCTCGATCGCCTCGGAAATCGCCTCGGGCGATCACCCATCGCCACCCTTTAACGGTCAAATCTGGCCCAGATCGCCTCGGGCGATCTCCCCATCGCCTGGGGCGTTCATCAATGATAAACAAGGCCGTAGGTAAAGTTCTGGATCGCCTCGGGCGTTCCGTGCATCGCCTGGGGTCCCCCTCAAAAAAATGGCCTAGGAAGCATTCTGGATCGCCTGGGGCGAGCTTGACCATCGCCTGGGGCGATCTGATCGCCAGCGTGCACACCGTGCCATCGCTTCAGTCGATGGTGCGCAACATGGCTCGGATCGTCTGAGGTGATGGCCCGGATCGCCTGAGGTGATCTGCCAGATTTCAGCACTCTCAAACTTTGCACTATTCGACCATCTTAAGCTCATTTCTGGGAAACGTGGTAAACATGAAAGTTGTAGCTCTTCCTCTTATCTAGGTTTGTACAAAATTTCATTACATTTCATTAAGGTATGAAGAAGTTATTCCCAAAATGCTACAGTCGCTCAAACCTTGCTACAATCTGCACTTGTTATGACTTCCATGACATTTTGCTCCATGATGCAATCCGAATTGGACTGAGATGTTCGAATATGAAATCTAGCATATTGCGTTGGATTTTCAACCTCTTTGGATTCACCTTGTTCGGAGCATCGACCCAAGAGATATAATCAAAACATTGCACTGCGCTCCAATTGGCTTCTATACGAATTTGCCCACCAACGGACCATTGGTTTGTGGGTCTTCATCCCATCATAAGAAATTGTTCCAACATCATTCCACACATGTTGAACACTTAAATTGGTTGTTAATAGATGTCATTCCTTCTCGTCCAAGCTCAATAGATTCCTTGATAAAAATCACCGCTTGTCCTATGAACTCGCATATGTTATTGTATAACTTGGGTTCTCTTCCATTTGTCTTCCCAACCAATTTACCAATATAACCCTGTACACTAAGTAGACATATTAGTACAACAAATGCAAGTTTTTTTGATCATCAAAACCCATAAATAATTCGGAGATAAATTAATCATTAAACACAACTATGTGTTTAAGGCTAAACAATACGCATATTGATGATGATTGATGAGTTGGATTACATTAGAAGGGTTGATTGCATTTAGAATCAGAAGTCCCTGAAGCATAAGTAGATGAGCCTACTGCTGCACAAGAGTTAAACCTTGCTACCGAGGACACTACTAAATCTACCCATACTGTAGTGGATATCGCAAATGCCAACAACGAACCCATCCAATCTACTGATCTACCAACTCAAATATCTACTGACGAAGAAACAAATCCTCTTGGACCTACGCTCCTCTGGAAGAAGAATCACCCACCTGAGCAGGTCATAGGTAACGCTACTGCTCCTCTCAGAACTATAGGACAGATGATCAATGAATTTCTTCATGGTGCATTCATCTCTCACATAGAACCTAAGAAGATAGATTAAGATATTTTAGATTCAAACTGGGTAGAAGCTATGCAAGAACAACTTAATCAATTTGAGAAAAATAAAGTTTGGCACTTAGTACCAAATCCATCGCATCACACTGTTATAGGAATCAAATGATTATTTAGAAATAAATTGGACTAGATTGGTACAATAATTAGGAATAAAGCAAGATTAGTTGCACAGTGATACAGATAGAAAGAATGCATCGACTTTGATGAGACCTTTTCCCTTGTAGCTCGATTAGAAGCCATTCACATATTTCTTGCATTTGATGCATTCAAGGACTTTAAAGTCTATCAGATGGACGTTAAGAGAGATTTCCTTAACGGCAAACTCCAAGAAGAGATTTATGTTGAATAACCTACAGGGTTTGAAAACCACCAGCAGCCTTTCTTTGTTAATAAACTAGACAAAGAGTTGTATAGTCTGAAACAAGCTCCCCGAGCATGGTATGATACTCTATCAAAGTATTTGACTGAGCATAACTTTACTATTGACACGGTGGACAAGACCCTTTTAAATTCACAAAGGGTGACCATATTTTACTAGTTCAGATATACGATGATATTATTTTTGGTAGTACTAACCCAAAACTTTGCGAGAGATTTTCTAAAATCATGCAGGATCAGTTTGAGATGAGCATGATGAGTGAATTATCATTTTTTTTCTTAGGATTGCAAGTCAAGCAATCTGCTGACAATCGAAGTACACAAAGGAGCTACTAAAGAAGTACGGTATTAGCACTAGTTTAGCAGCATCCACTCCCATGAGCTCGTCTGCTAAACTAGATTTGGACAAAGCAGGTGTACCAATAGAGGTAACCATGTATCGCGGTATTATTGGGTCTACTTTATTTGACATCCAGCATACCTGACAGCATGTTTGATGTATGTATGCTCGCTTCAAAGCTAATCCTAAGCAATAGCATTACACTGCTGGTAAGAGGATTCTTAAATACTTAAAAGGAACTGAAAATGTTGACCTCTGGTATCTCTAGTATTCTATGTTTAATTTAATTGGATATTCAGATACTGACTATGTCGGATGTAAGATTGATCGGAAGAGTACCTATGGATACTGTCAATTCCTATGAGATAGGTTGATTTCATGGGGTTGCAAAAAGCAGACATCCATCGCAACGTCTACTGCAGAAGAAGAACACCTTGCTGCTGGAAGCTGTTGTGCTCAACTACTATGGATCCAATAGCAACTAAGAGATTATGGAATTGAGTCCGTTGAGGCACCAATATTTTGTAATACACCTGCTATAGCTATCACGTATAATCCAGTTCTTCATTTTCGTACCAAGCATATTGACATTCGTCATCACTTAATTCGAGATCACGTAATGAAGAAGGAGATTCGATTGAAGTATATATCTATTGAACAACAAGCAGCAGAAAGTTTTACAAAACCCCTACCGGACGCTCAGTTTTCATATTTTCGCAATATACTTGGCTTAGTTGATATAATTAAGTGATTTCTATTGTTTAATTCTCTTCTTGCTTGTGTGATGGGGAATTACATTTTAGATATTGCATGAATTTAAAAGGAATATTATTTGAGAATTTGTGTGTCTTTCGGAGGTCTACTGCTGCTCAGCTAGTAAAACAATTGTCTGTTGCAGTAGAATTTGATACTTAACCAGTAGACTCTACATATTAGCAGATATTACCAAGTATGCTCAGCTAATGATATCCTTCCGTAATTATTAACCAATTGGAACGTGGATTTCAAATTTTATCAATTATTTATGTTTAATTATTGTGGTCCCCGATTTTATCGTATGCGTTCTACTTATTTTGAAAAATTATTTTTGGTAGATGAGTGACACATGTCTATGTGTCCTTTCATCTAGAGTACGTTGTTACATCTCCCCTCTCCTTCAACTGCCATACGTGTTTTTAACTTTTTTACTTTCCCCATTTACAGTATACTGCGCTAACATATCTTCAAGCAGTTTTTCTTTCAGATTTCTTGTCAGATCATCATGTCAACGACCAACCATCCAAGTTTTGTCAAAAATGCACGTCACGTTGATTTTGAATCCATTGCCTCAATCTCCGATGAAGACATGAAATGAGTTTTCAACAGTTTGAAAAACTCAGGGCTACTGATTCTCTTGTCTAACTCAATTATTCTACAAAGATGCTCTGTTGTAATGTTACTCATCGATGAGAGTGATTAACAACCCTGTTATCGCTTCTGTATCTGGACATAAAGTAACCATTAATCAAGAGGAGTTCTCAAATCAACTGTGCCTTCCTACCACCTAACTGGCTGATTTATCCGCCATCTCAGTCACTATTTGAGATGAAATGAGCATCTTATTTTCTGAGTCAGGGCAACAGTTGCGCCCTCCCTTCAAGAAAATTTTAATGAAGAATCAATACAAGATGCTAGCAGACGTTGTTGCCAAAGGTCTGCTATGTAAGGCAGGAACTTACGATGTTGTCACCCAAGAAAAGTTCGAGGTTATGAGTGCTATTGTCAAGGGGTTGGAAGTTAAATTGTCAGTGATTCTGTTCAAAGACTAGAATGATTGGGTCAGCAAAGGACCAGCACTCCCTCTTATTCACATCTTCGAAAGCTTGAATGTACTAGTAGGGACTGTAACTAATTTGCATTCCACCAGGCTCATCAATGCCAAGTATCAAATGACACATCGAATACCAATTAGTGGGGAATGAGCCCCATCCAAGAAGACTACCACAAAGAGAAAGATGCCTCAAGTGGTAAGTGACTCTGAACAAACAATCTTTGAGTCTACTGAGTCGTCTCCTCCTCCACCACCGAAGAAACCAAGAAAATAGAAGCGGAAGCCTGTTGTGTCAAGTGAAACTACTTCAGTTACTGAGGTATCTATGGTAACCACAGTAGTGATTGCAGTTCCAGTCTCCTCTTTCTCACCACTGCCTACTGATGAGACACTAGCATCAGAGATTGCTTCTGAGGATGAGCATACTGGTTCTCTTAGAGCTATTTTTTCTATTGCCCATCTACTGTTTTTGCAACAACATCAACTGCTCCTGCTGCTATGTCCAATGCTATCTTGGACACATCTTCTGCTGATATATTACATAGTCAACTAATGTTGAGCATAATATTGTTCCTGTTGTCTCAACCTCTGCTGCAGTAGTCCCTCTGACTTCCAGACAATCTCAAGGGTCTTTCACCTTTAGTCTGAGGACTCCGAAGAGAAGTTGTACCTTCTGCTTCCCTCCTCAAACTCCAGATGGAAGTGGGAAAGATCAAATTGAAGCATCATCCAATCCAGTAGCCACAAATATTAATCTGGTTCTTGAAGAGGTTGAGATTTGTGTTCATGAAAAGATGGAATTATTTGACTTGGGTGAAGACCAGGTCCAAGATACGCCTCAATCACTTCAGTCAAATTTTGAAGCAGGCTCGGAAGGATGAGAACACCAATCTTGAATTTTTACAGACCAGTGATCTTGAAGACGGTCTGTGGCAAAGGGAAGTCTACCGCTTAATGCACTTCATCAGCATACTAGATTCTTTGGTGAAAACAAGACATGTTGAGTTTGATCCCAACCCGGGCATAACCACTCATGATGTAGCGGTTCTCAAATCTTTGGAAGCCTATCTTACGCTGGCAGAGAAAACTCTTCATGACCTTAAGGTTATTTTGGGACTGCACTCTCGTTGCATCGTATCTGCACATTTTCAAAAAATGTTGCTGAACAACAAGTAGTTGATGTGAATCCAGTAGAGGTCTCTATAGTCCAAATGCATAATGCAGTCCCAGCAGACGAAACTCCCTTTGCTGGAGAACTACCCTTGCATCTCCTACCCCATACCTTTGCCCAGTCAGCATCCAACCCTACCAAATGTTGATTTTTTGAACCTAGACACAGTCATTGAGTCAGTAGTTAATAACGTTAACTTCACCTCAGGGGATGATGAATCTACTGACGACATGGCTGCATCCACAAATGCTCTAACCATAATACCCACAACCATTTCTAAACCTGAACCATCCCAATTCCCATTACTCCCAGTCCCACAAACCCATAACCCAGCTACCCATTGACACAACCATTTTCATATCACAATCCCTCCTCAATTCCCATTGAGGTCATTCCAACTGGAACTGCTCTTTCTGAGGATGATGTCTCTGTTGTACTATCTGATGTTCTGCCAGCTATTGCCCCTGTTGAGTCTACAATCAATGTTCTTTCTGCTGCTGTTCAGACCACTACAAATGATCAAAAGAAGCAATTACTTGATTTTCCTAACCTGGAAATTGAAGATACTTCACCATCTGTATCTGATCAGCTGACTCATTTGACCAACATCATATCCAATCTTGCTGGCGAAGTTCAAAAGGTGAAAATGAAGAAAGAGATGCCAGTTATGTTGTTGGGAATCTAAGGAGGCATGCTGACTTTCAGTTTCAGCAAATCACAAGGGATGTCCAAAACTTTTCTGAAAAGTTTGCCAGATTTCGGAAGTTTGTAGTGGACGCCTTTTCAGACTCCTTCTCCTAAACTGGGCAAAACCAAGCTAGAACTCAGGCAGCAAGGTGAAGCCGTACATGCTGCTACAAAGCTAGAGCTTGGAGGAATTATTGAAGACATGCATGTGGCGTTCTCCGATAGGTTGACCAATATGAAAGCAACATTTGCTTCTCAATTAGATGATTTTAATGAGAGTGTGCAAAGTGTTAGACGTTCAAGACCAGGGCAACCGAAGTCCAACAGACAACAAAATCGTGCCAGAAGAGATCCATCTCCAGTAAGAAGACCATCTACTGGACAAGGACAATCAAGCCAGCAAAGACCTCATTCCCAGCACGAGACACAAACTTTGAGGCAACCTATTGAATTGTCATTTCATTACATTTCTTTATAAAATAGTTGTGTTCTGTTCTTTTCCTCTGATTTTTCCATTCAGGATTGGATTGACACCGATCGATGTGTCATATCAATCCACAGTAGTTAACACCGCCAACATTTTGCTATAAATACTACCTTCACTGCTTCACACTTGTTCACTCTAAAATGCCTAAATATCGATTTAAGCTCAAATTACTTCAACCTTCTGCAATCCTTTGTCGTGGGTTCGTTACTTATCTAATATAACCCCGCGTGGGTTGATTATTTATCTAACACTCCTCTGGGTTGATTATTTATCTAACACTCATCTGCCTAGTTCTTGCACAAAAGTTCAGGATTTAGTGTCACTTATCTTACCAGCCTGGAATCTCATAGGCATATGAACGGAACAAGGTGACAAAAATGGGGAATACAAGCTATATTGGCGGAGGATTACTTTGAAGACAACTTAGGTTTTTACTTAGGTTTTCTTTGTAAGAATTTTCTGAATTGTATTCCCCCCCCCCCCCCCCCCCCCCCACGTGTAATTACCCCTGAAACCAGTCAGATCCGGATATTAGGAATATATTCTACTAACTTAATTTCCTCTTCCACTATATCCGGATTATGCTATACTGGCCATTTTCTCTAGTTGGCTTTCTTAATCAGGATAATGATTGTTGTAAAGATTGTTATAAGGATTGTAAGTAGAGATCAGTTTATATAAAAATTATTTTCTTTTTAAATGTTCAGCTTGATTACTATTCGAAATCTACTTATGTATCTAACATATAAATTGCTACTCACCATTGTTGTCTTTTTAAGTCTTGACAGATATATTTGCTGATCAACGTTCAAGCCAAAGTCACTGCCAAGTTTTGTTATCACCAAAAAGGGGGAAATTATTGCGAAAACACTTTTAAGTTTTGGTGATAACAAACATCTACTGCTTGAAGTGTCTACTGCATCGAAGAAACCTACTGACGATAAGTCCATCGACTGACTCTACATGGTCTACTGGAAGATAGAGTCTACTGGATGCCATGAGTTGAAGTCATCATCTACCGGATGCAGAAAATAGAAGTCTACTGGATCAGAGTATCATATCTCACTGGAAAGTCGACTGGCATATTCACTGGAAGATAGCAGCAGACATTACAAGACATCAGTTGAATCTAGTTCAGCAGACTAAATCACCAAAGAGAAGTCAGCAGTCGTAAAAGGCAACAAGACAAAACTTGAACAGATTCACTTTGACAATAGTACCATAGAATGTCGCACTGTCATATCAGCGCCATAAATCTTGTCAGAATGAGCTAGCCGTTGGTGAACGGATTTGGAAAGAAGACAAAAGGAATTTGGATAAAAATCAGGAAGCTGATTTCGCTTGGATTCTTTCCATTTGAAGAATAGTTGCCGTTAGACTTTCGAGTCTATAAATACGTCGAAGAGCAGAATGCAGAAACCTGTCAACACTCCAAATCTTTAATCTACTTCATTCGCAAACAAGCAAAACATTCATAAAAAACACTTACTGAAATATTATGAAGTTTTGCAGAGCAGTATCCAAGCATTATTGAGATCGAGAAGATCTAAGAATAAAGTTTAATATCTTGTGAGAGTGTTGTAAAAATCACTTCGTAATCTTTGTGATTATTGTGTTGCTAGGAGTTTAGGAAAATTTGTGTGGTTGCCCAAGTAGGTTATATACTGAAAAGTGTAAACCAAAGTCTTCTAGTGTAACATTCCTGGAAAGGAAGAATGGAAGACGTGGAAGTGTTTGTGTTTCGAACTTCTAGAAACAATTCTTGTGTCATTTACCTGCTGCACCTTACCTTACTGTCTCTTTGCTTTTACCGATCAGTTATTAACTCACAAGTCCACTATATACCTTCCGCACGATTTTTAGTTGTCTTCTGCCCTGCAATCAATTGGGATCTTATTGCAGCACTTAACAGCCCGCTGTATTTCAAAGAAACAAGAATTTGAGCTTAGTGTTTATTCTACCCCCTTGTAAACACTACACCGATCTTAACACAATCATCACCATCCAAATATATACTTTCACCAGTATCAGCTCTTTGATTTGAATTATAAAATGGAGTTAAAAGTCCTTTATAAGGTAACATAGAATTTAACATATTGTACAACGAATTCCAACGAGTTTCTATTGGTGATATAAAAAGAGGATGCTTCAAATTAATAACTTGACATGCACATTTAACATGAAAAAATGCACCGTCAATTATTGGTTTCAAATAAACTTTTAAATCATGCATGACATAGTTATTATTCGAGGTGTTATCTAAGGTGATTGAAAATATTTTATCTTGAAGTCCATAAGTTCTACTAACATTTATTATATATTTAGCAATTATATATCCAGCATGCATAATCTAATTCATCTAAAGATAAAATTTGTTTTCATACACCAATTTTCATCAGTCCAATTAGCAAATAGTAATAAACAATTGATAACTTTGACAGATAATTAAAAGAATGAATAACAATAAAGGCTTGAAAGTTCAGAAAACTGATAACGAATATATTAACATCATATCCCTATATAAGTTTTTGACCCAAAAAAAATAGTAATAATATAAAAAAATTGCCAACGGGTAGTTGGCACAAAATTGTGCCAACTAGCGTAGGCATAAAAAAAGTGGCCAATGACCCCTATTTTAATTTTTAATTTTAAGTTTTTTAAAAACTTATTCGTCGGTTCCGATATATTAAAACCGATCCAGACCGGGAACTTACCGATTTCGAACTGATTCGGGATCGGTTAGCCAGGTTTCAGTTCTGAGTTGGGTTAAACCGATTCGGTCCGGTCCCAGAACCGGCTTGTTAAGCACCATACTTATTAATAAACTTATGTATTAAATTTTGTTGAATATAATCAATTGAAATTATTTAAATAAATCATTGAATTTAATGTTTGATTAATTTAGCTTTTTTACATTAACAAAAATATAAAATAAATTTAAAATTATACAATTTCTTAATATTTTATATACATTAATTTTTTTATTCCATTAAATATCTATCTACAAACTTATTAATAAATTTATGTATTAAATGTTAAAATTAAGCAAGTCAGATTATTTAAATTATTAATTGTATTTAGTTAATTGATTAATTTAGCTTTTTTACATCAACGAAAAATATAATAAATTTAATAATATACATAAACAAGTTATAAATAAATTTATAGATTATTTTAATATAAATTAGAATTATTTATATAATTAGAATGACACAACACTGTACCAAATGTCATCCTCATTACAAGTGCACCACCTTATTAAAATTAGTGCAACATCTTACTATAAGTGTACCGCTGGACTCTAAATTAAGTGCACATGTGTAGCATAATTGCATACACCTTTGTAAGTATACTGTGTGTTCAGCGGCAGATTTTACATTAAATTAGGTGCACCAATAACATTAAATTAAGTGTAACACTAAACTTTAAATTAAACACACATACACTATTAATTAAGTGCACCGTTAGTGTAATTAAGTGTACCAGTGCAGTGTAATTGTGTGCATCATTAGACTCTAAATTAGATTAGGTGTACCAATAACATTAAATTAAGTGCACGCTAGACTTTAAATTAAGTGCATTGGTGTATTGATTGTCTCCACAAATATACTTTAAATTAAATTAAGTGCACGAACATTAAATTAAGCACACAACTAGACTTTCAACTAAGTGCACCGGTTTATTGTAATTGTATGCACAAGTAGATTTTAAATTAAGTTAGGTGCACAAAACATTAATTTAAGTTTACTCTGGACTTTAAATTAAGTGCAATCGTTAGACTGTCATTTAGTGCATCAACAACATTAAATTAAGTGCATCGCTAGACTTTCATTTAGTGCACCAGTGTAGTGTAATTGTGTACACCGGTGTAGACTTTACATTAAATTAGGTGCATCAATAACATTAAACAAAGTGCACCAGTAGACTTTAAATTAAGTGTACTGGCAGACTTTAAATTAACTACATCGCTAGACTTTCAATTAAGTGGGTTGGTGTAGTATAATTGCATGCACCAGCTTAATTTCATTGTGTGCTCCATTATAATTTAATTATTTAAATTAACAGCACCATCTTGTTAAAATTAACTTCAACCCAACTCTAGAACATAATTGGTTAATCCAAATTTTGTCACCTGGTGAAGATAAGAATAATTGTTGTTCTCAATCCTCCTAGCTTCGATGGCGGAGAGTTTGCACCCCTAGATGATTGGGTGTACAACTTCAACCCAACTATGGGACAGGGTATCCAATCTCTTTGCAACCAGATCGAAAGCACAGGTGATGCAATATAAATTGCAGATACAAACATTAAAGAAGGGGAATCTCAACATGAAGGACTATCTAAGCAAGATGAAAGGCTATATAGTTATCCTAGCTGTCTGTGGTCATCCAATCTCCGAAGACGATCAAATTCTTTACTTACTCAGAGGTGTGGGACTTGAATGCAATTCAATCGTGGTTCATGTCATCTCCAAAGTTGACACCCTGTCCATTTCTGAAGTGGGTGCAATCTTGATGGCTCATGAGGAAGGATAGAGTCTTACACCAGTAATGTTCGTATAAGTTCTCTCGTCAGTCAATGCAATCACCTTTTCCTCAACAAACAATCCAGAATCTAATGCACCAAATCAAGGTGCATCTCATCGAGGGATAGGATGATGCAGATAATTTCGAGGTGGAAGACGGGGCTGGAATAATAATTCTGGATGACCATGTGCCAAATATGTGGCATAACTGGCATGTTGCGGAGAAATGTTACTATCGTTTTGACAAGGAGTCCGTGCTTTCTCAATGACAACCAAGAGGCCAACCTCCATATCAACAATTGTGATATCCTATATGACATCATGCTTAATTAACATATGAAAGATGTTTTATTTATGTAGGACATGATAGGAATAAAAAAATGAATGAAACAAGTAACAAGGTAAATTAGCTTAGACTTGGAGGACTCATTTATAAAGGGGACAAGTGAAAAGATTGATTTGCATTAAGGAAAGGGGTTAACTTGATGAGATAATGAAACTTGGAGGACTCGTGAACAAGTTAATTAATCATTATCTGATGTTGGGAGGACTATCTGGTAAATGAGGAAAGTGCAAGGATTCCATTATGATTTGGGGGAGGGCCAAATGTATTACATTGGGTGGTCTTAGATGCAAATAGGTATGATGTATATCCCCAAATCTGATTTAGAATTATATAACGATTAAAACCAAAACCCCAAACTTCTTCTCTTCTCATTTCCGAAATTTCTGTACAAATTGTTCTTTAATTCTTGGTGACTAGGTGGAAGAACTTTTTGGGTAAGTAAATTTCATCTCAACTTTTGTTTTATTGTTGAATACATGTAGTTTTATGTAGTATGTGTGTTCTTGGTATGCTTTTAGATAGTGTGAGAATATGGAGTAGAGTTGCTAAATGATTGTGATATGAAGAATAGAAGTAACTTATGGTGGTATAATATTGTATGGATGGGTAAGTTCATATATATTGTGAGTAATTTGTGTGTAATGGAAGAATATGCAAAATGGTGGAAAAGGGACAAAAATTCGAAGAACAGGGTCAGGCGATCGATCGGCACTTTGAGCCGATCGATCGAGCAGAGCCCTACCAAACCCCTGCCTCAGGCGATCGATCGAGTAAAATGGTCGATCGATCGAGAAAGGCTTGGCGATTGATCGGCCATTGTTACCGATCGATCGGCCAGTATAAATTGGAGAGTTTGAATTTGGTGTCATTTTCGAGTTATGGTATGAATATATATGTTATACTATAATTTATCAGGAGAAATGTGATTATGAATGTTGTTAATAAGATATTTACATTTCATGTATATGTAGAGCCGTCGCATACCACAGGACATCGAACAGGGTAAAAGTGATCGCTGGTGATAACTCTACCTCGTTTTGATATTATCAGGTACGAGGGACGTACGAACAATCTACATTGTCATTCATACATTATTATGAATTTTGTATGAAGTGGAGTGAGTGAGTACCAACGCATTGAGGCATGTTTGTATATGATGAGAGGCATGCCGTAATATAATATCTGAGATTCTTATATGGAGTTGAAATGCAATATACATTGGCTACTCATATGATGGGATCATAGGAAGCGTAATAGCAATTCTTTATGTGCTACTCACATAAAGAATTGATATTATATGCAGCCTGTGGATTGTGATGACGAAATTGTATTCACTGGTATGAGATTGTGATGAGTTTGAGATGATGACATGTCATGACATATGCATTATATATATTTGTAATAGTTATTTATTGTACTATTTGTTGCATCTATGTTGTTAAGAGGTGATTTATAGTACACCGATGTTCATGATGTTGTGTGGGTTGTTCTGTAGGGACTCTTTTGGGTGAGGGAAGCCAAGATTGTGGGTCCATTTTACTGCACTGACGATGCTAGAGTATTCGATTAGAGAATGAAGAAGACATGTCTATTTTTGTATTGTATATAATTAAGGCATGTAATGTATGAATACTACTGGTTGTGGAAAATGAATCGACAACTCTAGAATACATACGATAATATGTTTACATTATCACGATAATGGTTTTATATCTGGAAAATGGTAAGACCGTGAGGGTCTTACATTAGTGGTATCAGAGCAAATACCTGGGTTTGGGTAGACTAAGTGACCTAGTGGGGTCCAGGTGCATTGAGATATATGTTTTGCCTGCTATATACTGTTGTATTAACAGGGATATTCTGGTGAACTGTATGTACAAAGCATGGCTAATCTGCAAGAATGTTTGGATGATGCAATGTGTCAATGCCATTTGAGGTTAAATCCCTGTACCACCACCTCCAGTCGGTCAAGGACCTGTTGAACAAGTACTGTTACCAGGGGAACTGAGCTTGACACGATTTTTGAGCTATCAACCTCCAAAATTTGAGGGTACTGAATCTTGTGAGCAGAGCTTCCAGGAGTTGAAACAGCGGTTGACTACTGCACATATCTTAATCATTCCTGATGAGCATGGATTGCGATGTGTGTTGGTGCATAATAAACATGTAGTGGCATATGCTTCACGACAGTTAAAGTCCCATGAAACCAGATACCAGTGCATGATAGAACTGGCTGCTATCATTTTTGCGCTGAAGATTTGGCGACATTATTTGTACGGTACTAAATTTACTATTTTCACAAATCATAAAAGTCTAAAATTTCTATTTACTCAGGCTTGATTAAATATGAGACAAAGAAGATGGATGAACTTACTGAAGGACTATGATAGAGTTCACCCTGGTTGAGCTAATTTAACATCAGATGCATTGAGTCGTAAAGTAAGAGTGACAGCTGATGATGTAAGTCGGCTATCAGCATTAATAACTTCATATTGTCATTTAGGTTATGATTTTGATATTATTACCTCACCTGTGCAAGTATCAACATTGATAATAGAACCAACTATTTTTTAGAACATCAGAGAGGCCCAGAAAATAGATGATGAGATTGTACAATGGAAAAATGTACTGGCACAAGATCAAGTATCTAAATTACGGGTAGCTGAGGATAATAGTTTGTAATTACAAGATCGTTTGAACTGCGCCAAAATTTGCTACGTCAGGCTCATTGTAGCAAATACAACATGCATCCGGGTGGCAAGAAAATGTATCGAGATTTATATTCTCATTTTGGTGGAATGAAACGAGATATCTCAGAATTTGTAAAACGATGTTTAATATGTCAACAAGTGAAAGCAGAGAGGAAAAGACCAGGTGGTGAGTTACAGAGTTTAGAAGTACCGGTTTGGAAGTGGGATCACATATCGATGGATTTTATGACTCATTTGCCACGAACTCCTTCAGGGCATGATGCTATTTGGGTCATTATTGACAGGTTATCGAAAGTAGCGCACTTTATACCATATAACATGAGTTTTACATTTGTAAAGATGGCTCAATTGTACATTCGAGACATAGTGCGATTACATGGTATTCCATTATCTATTATCTCAGATAGAGACCCGAGGTTCACTTTGCATTTTTGGAAAGGATGACAAACAGCCATAAGAGCTAAGATAAAATTGAGTACATCTTACCAACCTCAAACTGATGGACAGATTGAATGTACGATACATACTTTGGAAGATATGTTACGCGCATGCGTGTTAGAATTTGAGTCTACTTGGCAAGATTCTTTACCATTGATTGAATTCTCATACAACAATAGTTACCAAGCGAGCATACAAATGGCTCCATTTGAAGCTCTGTATGGGAAACGTAACAGATCCCCTTTATGTTGGGATGATATAGACAAAACATCTGTGGGTGGACCTAATATGATTAGGGAAATAGAAGAGAAAGTGAAACTCATATGGCAAAGGATGAAAGCTGCTCAAGATAGACAGACAGCTTATGCCAATAATAGGCGGAGACCCTTAGAATTTCAAGTTGGTGATAAGGTGTTCTTAAAGATTTCACCTTTTAAAGGTGTTGTTCATTTTGGAGTGAAAGGGAAGTTATCACCAAGGTATATTGGTCCGTATGAAATACTACAGCGAGTTGGCACACTGGCGTCTTGGTTGGCGTTACCGCCCTCTTTATCTAGTATACATGGCGTATTTCATGTATCAATGTTATGAAAGTATGAGCCTGATCCGTTGCATGTGTTACAACCTTCCGAAGTGCAGTTGGAGTCGAATATTTCTTATGTGGAACGTCCACTTTGCATTTTGAATCGTGCATAACGTAAACTTCGTAGTAAAAAAACATTTCTATGGTGAAGGTTCAATGGGATAAGCAGGGTGTCGAAGAGGCAACATGGGGGACGGAACAACATATGAGACAACTCTACCCTGAGTTGTTTGACGGTATGTGTAGGGGTATTAATATTGCATTGCTTTTATCTTGGAAGTATATGAGATTTCGGGTCGAAACCTTATATGGTGGGGAGAAATGTGATATCCCATATGACATCATGCTTAATTAACATATGAAGATGTTTTATTTATGTAAGACATGATAGGAATAACAAAATGAATGAAACAAGTAACAAAGTGAATTAGCTTAGACTTGGAGGACTCATTTATAAAGGGGACAAGTGAAAAGATTGATTTGCATTAAGGAAAGGGGTCACCTTGATGAGATAATGAAACTTGGAGGACTCATGAACAAGTTAATTAATCCTTATCTGATGTTGGGAGGACTATCTGGTAAATGAGGAAAGTGGAAGGATTCCATTATAATTTGGGGGAGGGCCAAACGTATTAAAGGGGATTACATTGGGTGGACTTAGATGCAAATAGGTATGATGTATATCCCCAAATCTGATTTAGAATTACATAACGATTAAAACCAAAACCCCCAAACTTCTTCTCTTCTCATTTCTGAAATTTCTGAACAAATTGTTCTTTAATTCTTGGTGACTAGGTGGAAGAATTTTTTGGGTAAGTAAATTTCATCTCAACTTTTGTTTTATTGTTGAATACATGTAGTTTTATGTAGTATGTGTGTTCTTGGTATGCTTTTAGACAGTGTGAGAATATGGAGTAGAGTTGCTAAATGATTGTGATATGAAGAATAGAAGTAACTTATGGTGGTATAATATTATATGGATGGGTAAGTTCATATATATTGTGAGTAATTTGTGTGTAATGGAAGAATATGCAAAAATTGTGGAAAAGGGACGAAAATTCGAAGAACAGGGCCGGGCGATCGATCGGCACTTTGAGCCGATCGATCGAGCAGAGCCCTACCAAACCCCTGCCTCAGGCGATCGATCGAGTAAAATGGTCGATCGATCAAGAAAGGCTTGGCGATCGATCGGCCATTGTTACCGATCGATCAGCCAGTATAAAATGGAGAGTTTGAAATTTGGTGTCATTTTCGAGTTATGGTATGAATATATATGTTATACTATACTTTATCAGGAGAAATGTGATTATGAGTGTTGTTAGTAAGATATTGACATTTCATGTATATGTAGAGCCGTCGCATACCACAGGACATTGAACAGGGTAAAAGTTATTGCTGGTGATAACTCTACTCATTTGGATATTATCAGGTACGTGGGACGTACGAACAATCTACATTTTCATTCATACATTATTATGAATTTTGTATGAAGTGGAGTGAGTGAGTACCAACGCATTGAGGCGTGTTTGTATATGATGAGAGGCACGCCGTAATAAAATATCTGAGATTCTTATATGGAGTTGAAATGCAATATACGTTGGCTACTCATATGATAGGATCATAGGAAGCGTAATAGCAATGTTATATGTGCTACTCACATAAAGAATTGATATTATATGCAGCCTGTGGATTGTGATGAGAAAATGGTATTCACTGGTATGAGATTGTGATGAGTTGAGATGATGACATGTCATGACATATGCATTATATATATTTGTTCGAAATTATGGTATGCTTGAGTATGCTACAGGAACAACTCAAAGAACACGAGATACGAATGCGATACATGGAGTTTTTATAACACTGTAGTAGTTATTTATTGTACTATTTGTTGCATCTATGTTGTTCAGAGGTGATTTATAGTACACCGATTTTCATGATGTTTTGTGGGTTGTTCTGTAGGGACATTTTTGGGTGAGGGAAGCCAAGATTGTGGGTCCATTTTGCCGCACTGACGATGCTAGCGTAGTCGATTAGAAGAAGACATGTCTATTTCGTATTGTATATAATTAAGGCATGTAATGTATGAATACAACTTGTTGTGAAAAATGAATCGACATAACTCTAGAATACATATGATAAATATGTTTACATTATCACGATAATGGTTTTATATTATCTGGAAAATCGTTTAAGACAGTGAGGGTCTTACAACAAGGCTACAACAGATTTTCTCTGCAACACTCCGGTCAATATCGTGCTGCTGCCTTAACAACGCTGGCCAACTCAGAACCTCTTATTGAAGACTGGTGGTATCCAGACTCTGGAGTCACACATCATGTCACTAACGTGCTAGGCAATTTGTCCATTGGATCAAGTATGCTGGTAACTTTAATGGTAATGTTCATGTGGGGAACGAAGAAAGTTTTTCCATCTCTTATATATGCTACATTAATTTATGTTCTTCTCATTCACACGGTCCTTTGCTTTAAAGAACCTTTTACACGTACCTAGCAACTGATAAGTGTCGTTTTTACACTTATTTTGCTATGAATTTCTAGTGATTTTTATAGTGATTCTGGAACAATATTATGATTTTGGTGTTATATTTGTTTGTTACAGTAATGTAGTTCCACGTGCATGAAAGTGGAGGAAATTAGCTAAAAATAATGAAAAAAAGAGTCAACCGAGCCAACACGTCAAGGAAATGAAGAAAATTAAAGAATGAAGAGAATTTCAAGGCCCAATCGATCGGGCGCATTGGAGCGATCGATCGGGCATGACAGGAACTTGGATAACAATTTTATCGAAGGACCGATGGATCGGTAAAAAGGGTGTGATCGATCGGTCGAGGCAGAAAATTTTGAAAACAAAATTAAATACGCGCGATAGATTGGTACAAGTGATCAATCGATCGGTTGATGAGAATTTCCGGAAAAATAGAATTTTGAAGAGTTTGATGTCCACAAGGAAACTTATTTCTTCCTCCACTATAAACAGACCAACTTGGACCAAAAGAACAACCTTTGTCTCACTTTTTAACATAGAACATAGCCTCGACCATCCTCACATTTTCAAGCCATTCAATAACAAGATACATAGGGAGAGACGGGACGACGCGCGATGCAAGCAGTCAATATATCGCTTTATTTTGTATTTCTAAACTTTGTTGTTCATTATTTTCATATTTTAGAAGTTTAAATTGTTTCCAAACATGTTTTTACTTTATTATATGACTATGATTTTTGCTAAGTTTGTTCATCAAGACTAGGGGATCCCATGTTTGAACCCATAAATTAAATAACGGTTTTTGATTAATTCTTACAATTCTATGTGCATAATTTATTGTTCTTCATGCTTTTGAGGGTTTGGCCACCTTTGAATGATTATATATATATATATATATATACATATATATATATATATATATATATATATATATATATATATATTGCAAATGATATTGATCATACGATATACAATACGACATAATAAATTATGACGTGGGTTTTAGATTGAAACTGACCAAGTAGAATTTAGCACACGTGTGATATCAATAGATTACTCAATCGAAGGCTAGTAGTTTTCACAAATTGTCATGTGATATTAATTGTTCAATAAGGACGAATGAGTGGCTTATTGCAACACTAATATTAGAATTGTTATAGTTGACCATAGTATAGTAAATGCATTAGGAAAACTTGTCATCTTAGAACGTATAAATTTTAATCTTAACTAATAGGAATTAGATTGATGAACTGAAGTCTTGATAATTATTTCTACTGATTTATTAACTCTTTATTGCTTGTTGGTTGGACACTGTCTTGGTTAATTTAGATAATTTCACCAAATATTTGGAGTTTAAATATAGTTAAACTAAAGTAATTTGGTACTCTTTAGTCCGTGTGGGTTCGACAACCTGTTCTTCAAATACTATACTAAAACTTGACAACCGTGCACTTGCGTATAATCGCTCTACATTGGAATTTTACTGTCAAAATAAATTATGATCAAGTTTTGGCTCCATTGCCGGAGACTAGTTTAAAGTAACATCATACGAGATTAGTTAACTGTAATTTAGCCATTTTTTCTTATTTTGTTTTGTATTTTTATTTATTTCTTTCACTACTAGTTCGATCTTTGCAGGTTGTTATTTCTTGGTGTATGCTAAGGAGTAACAAGCCTACACTTGAGCCTATTGATCCGAAAACTGACAGAACTTTTCTTAGGAGACTACGAGAAGCTCGAGCAATAGCGGATAACAACCAAGGATGAGACGGAGAAGATGAACAAAGAAACGAGGAGGCACATATCATACAATCACGTACGGATTATGCTCAGCACTCGTTCCATGGATCATTGTCTAGCATCACTAGACCCATCATTCGGGTGAATAACTTTGAAATCAAGCCAGTCAGTATCCAAATGATCCAGCACTTAGTCCAATTTGGAGGATCGCCTACTGATGATCATAATGCTCACATCTCCAACTTCTTGGAGATTTGTGATACTTTCAAACACAATGGTGTTACTGATGACGCCATAAGGTTAAGACTCGTCCCTTTTTCTCTTAATAATAAAGCTAAAAGTTGGTTGCATTCACTTCCTGCAGGATCTATAACTATTTGGGATGGGATGGTGCAGGCTTTCTTATCAAATCTTTCCCACCATCCAAGACTTCCAAGATGCACAAAGATATCACGACATTTGCCCAAATGATCCTGAGATACTGTATGAAGCATGGGAGCGCTTCAAGGATCTATTGAGGAGATGCCCACATCACGGCCTTCTCATCTGGCTTCAGATACAAACATTTTATAATGGGATATCTTCTGGTAATCGTTCTATAGTTGATGCAGCAACATGATGTACTATTATGAGGAAGATGCCTGAAGCGACTTATAAACTTCCGGAAGAAATGGCCTCTAATAGCTATCAATGACAATCTGAGAGGAATGTACCAAAGAAGCAATCTGAAGTCTATCAAGTGGGAGATGTCACTGCTTTGACCACCCAAATTTAAGCAGTAACAAAGAAGATAGATAGCTTGAGCATGCCTATGATGCAAGATCAAGACGTTACATGCAAGCTTTGTCAAGGAGGGCATCCGAGCACTGAATGAAAAGTAGGTAACCCTTTCGTTCAATCTATTGAAAGTGTTAACTATGTAGGAAACATGCCACCACCCAATAACCCCTACTCAAATACATACAATCCGGGAATCAAGGAATCATCCAAACTTATCATGGGTCAATCAACAAAATGTGTTGAACCCACAATCACCACCGGAGTATGCACTAAAACCGAGTATGAAGGAGTTGTTAATCAAGTTCATCACCTCAACTAAGACTAGGATGCAAAATTAAGATGCATCAATAAATAACTTGGAGGTACAGGTGGGGCAATTAGCAACCATCCTATCCGGGAGAACACAAGGCTCATTACCTAGCGACATGTAAAGGAATCCAAGAGAGCAAATCAATATCATAACACTGAGGAACAGAAAAGAGGTTGCTGTGAAGAATGCTAGCAAGAATGATGAGCATGAAGACCAGCTGGTTGAGAACAAGAGGGATCAAACACACTACAAAGGTAAGTCTACTGAGACCACAACACCCATCACACTACCTGCTATGGTACATATCCACTCCCATTTCCCACTACATATACGAGAGAAAAAATTAGATAATAAATTTGTTAAATTTCTTGATTTGATTAAAAATCTCCATGTTGACATGCCTTTTATTGATGTTATGTGGCAAATACCAAATTATGCTAAGTTATTTAAGGAGATATTGTCTAACAAGCGAAAACTGGGAGAGCATGAAACTATAAATTTGACTGAGGAGTGTTCTGCTACCATTCAAGACAACTCACCTCCAAAGTTAAAGGATCCAGAGGATTTTATTATACCTTGCAAAATTAATTCTACTTCATTTAATAAATCTTTGTATGATTTGGGTGCAAGTGTAAATCTGACGCCTTTGTCTGTTTATAGGAAGTTGGGTTTAGGAGAGCTAAAACCTACTAGGGTGTCACTGTAAATGGCAAACAACTCCATCAAGTACCCACAAGGGATCGTTGAGGACATGACGATCAAGGTTGACAAATTCACCATTCCGGTGGATTATATTGTTTTGGACATGAAGGAAGATGTTGAGATGCCATTGATCATAGGAAGTCCATTCCTAGCGATGGGAAGGGCATTAATCGATGTCCAAGAAGGGAATTTGAACCTCCGTGTAGGAGATGATCAAATCATTTTTAATATGTTTCAAACTTTGAGACACTCACACAACAAGCAAATGTGTTTTAAAGTTAATATGATTGATACCCTTTCTACTGATATGATGCGAGGTGATTGTAAGGAGAAGATGGAGGCCGAGCTAGGGAACAAAATGGACAAAAACAATGGCAAGAAGAATGAGAATAATGTAATAATCACATCAAAATCTCATCCAAAAAGGGAGGTAAATTATGTGAGGGAGGCATGGTCTCTATGAATAAAGTCAAACTACGACTGTTCCCAAGAATTTGAACTCACAGTGACTGGACAATTCAAAGTGGTTAATGTTTTACCGTCCGATACTATAAAGGTGAGGGATGAGAAAGAGGCATTATTCACGGTAAAGGGAAAGAGGTTGAGACAATACCAAGTGGATGACGTAAATTCGTGCACCACTATCCATTTTGACACTTGAAGCGAAACTGTGACTCCGTGTGTGTTATTCGTGTTTTCCAAACATATGCCCCACTATCTTATAAGGAGGACAACGATCACTGACGGTCGTCGTCAAAGGTAAGTGCTTGTCCTATTTATTGTTTATGATTACATTGAGGACAATGCCCAAATTAAGTTTGGGGGAGTCCATTACAATGGCATATTTTTTTCTTAAAACTATGTTGTTTCTTGAGCACCAACAAATTTTTTTTTGAAAAATGAGTTCAACTGAGGAAAAAAATTGAATGATAGTGGTTAATATTCCATGATGATATTAATCTCACAATGCATGTCGACTTGAGTTCTGGTGATTGTTAGACTTGTTGTAAATATTTTTTGTTGAGTTAACATGTCAAGAATGAGGAATATATTGAGCACATTGAGTCATAATCTTGTGAATTGAATTTGGAATAGTGAAATTTTTGTGTGCACTTGATGAGTTGTTTTGAGCATTTACGAGCTACTTTAGATCCTTCATGATAACACTTTAAGAAGAAATTTTATAATTACTGATGTGACTATAAATAGACACATCTATTGCGCTTAATTGTCTACTATTTGATATATTTTGATGGATAAATTGATACATATGCTACCTAATCGTATATTTGTGTAAATGTAGGGAAATGTGAAGAAATCAAGCTAAAATGATGAAAGAATGACTAAAGTTGAAGAAAAGAGGAAAAAACCAGAATCCAAGACACATGTTGCCCATTTCTCCTCAAATTTCTATATGTTCGAACCATGATTTGGAAATGTGGTCCATAGAAAGTTGTAGAACTTTGAGTTATCTTCTCGTGGACAGCTGATTCATCAAATTCGGAGTTCGTGCGAGAAAGTTACGGCCAAAATACGAAACTCGCCAGAAAAATGGAAGACAGACGTAATTACGCCATTATCAAGCGTAATTACGCCACTGCTACGGCATGGACAGGCGTAATTACGCCATTCGGAGGCGTAAATTGGCCAGAAACGCGGGAAGCCATATTTTTTACACGCCATCAGGCGTCTTTACGCCATTTTCTGGCGTAGCTACGCCTGCAGAGTTTTGGAAAGTGTAAAGACTTGATTTCTTTCCTTCCCACATGGATTCTAACCTACTCCATCAGCCTCTCTATACATATAGGGACGAAAATCAGACTAAAGAACAGCTAGATAGTTAGGTTAGAATAGTTTTAGACTAGTTTTATATTTTCCTTTCAATTTCGTTGAAGAACGCTACCAAATTTTGGCGTCGTTGCCGGGGAGGCGTTGTATATTTTTGTGTTAATATTTTCTATTTTGTTTCTTTCTCTTTCTTATTCCCCACCGCTACTCTTGTTTGTCCGTGCTTACAGGTTGAGTTCTGAAAAATTGGATCTTTTCATGGAGGACTATAGGCGACTAGATGAATTGGAGTATCTTGTGCAACAACTTGGCGTAGGGAGTGGACAAAGTGCATACAACTCAAGTTGGAGTGATCATCCCAATCTCAATTGTGACAATCAATGGATGAGCCCACCTCCACCTTACATGCAGTCCACCATACCGCCATACATACCACAATACCCACCATGGCCACAACAACCTCAATACCATACCCCTGGTGAGTCTTTAGAGGATCTTGTTTCAACATTTTGACGATAGTACTTTGCAATTTCAACAGGAATTCAGGGCTAGCACTCAGAATTTGGGTAACCAAATGGAGCAACTAATAAGATCGGCCGATAGGATAGCAGCACAAAAGGAGACCATGATTGCATTTGAATCATGGAGTGATGAAGAAGAGGAGACTATGGAGAAGGTGGCACTGATGCCACCCGAGCTAGAAGATGAGACACATGTGCCAATAGAAGAAAATGAGCTTGTACATCCTACAACTCCGAAATGTACGTTTCCAACTGAGGGCTACGTTGAATACCTAGATGAATCATGTGTTGTGGAAGTGGAGTCGGCGATAGAATACTGTGATGAAATGGATCATTGGGACTATTTTTTCGAAGACAACATCACCATGGACAGTGGCAAAGAGGTAGAAACTCCAGAACAATGGTACTAATGCCATCAATACTTGAAGAACAAATAGAGGTCGAGGTGGATAACACGGAATCTCACCAGAATGAGATTCCCAAAGGCGAGCATAGGGGACAACGTGTTAAAGGATGCCATGAGGTTGATCTTGATCGATCTCAACTGACTTCTTTGGAGGAAGGCGACATAGTGAAAAGACAAAAACCCTCCAAGAGGTGCAAGGTGAATAGGCATCACCTTAAGCGAGAGAACTGGCGTCAGGCCATCGACGTTAAACAAAGGCGCTGTTTGGGAGGCAACCCAAGGGGAGTTAGTTTCCTTTCTCCCTCTTATTTTTTTTTTTTGCTTTAGTAGTTAGACTTTTCTCTTTTCTTGTATTTTTGCCTTACATTGGGGACAATGTAAGATTTAAGTATGGGGGAGGGATTAGTGGTGTGTTATTGCATTTCTATTACAAAAATACAAAAAAATCGAAAATTTTGAAAATTTTGAGCTCATAGTTAGTAATGAACACATGCTTAGAGTCACTAGCCCATGATGAAACCTAATTGATATCATGCATGCTTTTGAACATAAGTGAATTGTTAACCTTGGAACACTTTGTACTCTAATGCAAATTTTGCTTTGACATAGTAGTTGAATATTTTGAGCACATTATTGTCATGACTTGTGAAGTGTGCATAGCTTTGTGAAGATTGTGTGAACTTTGTGATAGTCTTAAGAAGTCTCTAATACATGCTAGAACTTAACTACATGCTCTTTGAGGCGTATGTCTAGACTGCTTGCAAACATGAAAGTGATATAGGCAATCTTTGATGCGTTTGAGTCTTTCAAGCCTACCATGTAAAGAAAATCAATCACTAGTACCCTGTTTGAGCTTTAATACAAAAGAATGGTTGTATGCTAAGCATACAAACAACCACCATTCGACATTTTTTGACTAGCTTATCATCCTTCCCTAATGAGCCTAAATATGAGTTCTATCCATACCTTTGAAGGGAGTATGATGTGTTTCATTCACATGCACTTAAGTATTCAATGATTAAAATGTTTGTGAGCTTCATAAGGAAAAGAATGAAATGCATGAAAGAAAAGGGATGCCTTGACAAAATAGATAAAAATATGACTCCAATGAGAGCCAAGGCACAAAAGTAGAAAAATGTTGAAACAAAAGTTGAAAAATTCAAGCATGAAGAGAAGCTTTTAGTGTGCATATCATCATACTCTCTTACTTGATATATCCTTACCTTTCTTTCATAAGCCAATACCTAGGCCACACTACAAGCTAATAAAGACCTACTTGATTTATGTTTGCAAAGTGGCTAAGATAGTGGAGAAGAATGTGCAATTGAGCTATACTTATGTTGGTGTATGACTTGAACTATTACGGATTTACATTAATTGGATCTATAACTTGTACATGACACTTGTTTATGACCACCCACGCACGTTCACCACTTTGTTGGGTACGAAATGTTTAGGGATTGAACTTGTTCCACTGTTAACTTTTCACCGTCTTTCATTACTATGCATGTTTAAAATTGTTGAGGCATAAAAGTGAGGACAAGTAGTTTGTTATGATGCTATGAGCCAAGCAAAAAAATAATGTAGTTTTGTCTTATTTACTCGAGGTCGAGTAAAGAGTAAATATGGGGGTGTTTGATGTGACTAGAAATAGACACATCTATTGCGCTAAATTATCTAAGATTTGGTATATTTTGATGGATAAATTGATACATGTGCTACCTAATCGTATATTTGTGTAAATGTAGGGAAATGTGAAGATATCAGCCAAAATGATGAAAGAATGACTAAACTTGAAGAAAATAGAAAAAAACCAGAATCCAAGACACATGTTGCTCATTTCTCCTCATATTTCTATATGTTCCAGCCATGGTTTGGAAATGTGGTCCGTAAAAAGGTTGTAGAACTTTGAGTTATCTTCGTGTGGACAGCTGATTCATCGAATTCAGAGTTAGGACAAGAAAGTTACGACCAAAATACGAAACTCGCCAGAAAAATGGAAGACAGGCGTACTTACGCCATTATCAGGCGTAATTACGCCACTGCTACGGCATGGACAGGCGTAATTACGCATTTCGGAGGCGTAAATACACCAGAAACGCGGGAAGCCATATTTTTGACACGTCATCAGGCGTCTTTACGCCATTTTCTGGCGTAGCTACGCCTGCAGAGTTTTGGAAAGTGTAAAGACTTGATTTCTTTCCTTCCCACATGGATTCTAACCTACTCCATCAGCCTCTCTATATATATAGGGACGAAATCAGACTAAAGAACAGCTAGATAGTTAGGATAGAGTAGTTTAGGATAGTTTTACAAATTTCTCTCAATTTTGTTGAAGAACGCTACGAAGATCGAAACGAAGGCGGGATTGAAACCTCGACGAGCGGAGATAGGATTAGTTTTTTTCCCTTGCTTTTATTTATTGTTTTTCTTAGATTATGTCTAGCTAGTTTTTAATTCTTGGTTGAGGAAAACAAATCTTTGGATTTATTTATCTTGGGGAGATTCTTACGCTTTAATTATCAATTTTATTGAGTATCAAGAGTTTTTCTGATTTTATTGATATGATTGTTGTGTTTGTTTATTGGATTGACAACCTAGTAACTTGCATCAAATCTAACGCTAAATTAGATATCAAATACGGAATCGTTTGATCCCTCTAATTTACGAAGCAACTAAGATTGATAATTGCCTGCTGTTGGTGTTATTAAATTCTTAGGAAAAACAATTGGATGATTAATTCTAACGGCTGTAGTTTTTATTGATTAGATTCATCAAACTTACTAGTTTTGAAACTATCATTGATTTAATCTTAACGGCTGTAGTTTTGGTTAAATATTTGATAAGAGTTGAATTGAATGTTGTTTTCTATTTGACTACAATTAAGGTAAGGGGGGAATTAGATTTCCAATTGATGAATATTCAAGTAAAATTGAGTTTTTTTTGTGAATCGATGAAATAGATGATAATTCCAAGGTCGAGTCGACCGATACCAAGAATTGCTTTCATTAGTTAATCTTTGTTTTTAATTTTATTTAGTATAATTCAACCTCACAACCCCATCGTTTATTATTCTTTTGTTTTGATTTTCATTAACACAAAGATTCACACCTCCTCGTGGGATCAATCCCTACTCAAAATTTGGTGTGCGCTTATCGTGTACGCCCAAATTAACCCCACTCAATCCTCAAGATTGATAACAATAATGTAGTAGCGTGAGTAGGGATCGATCCCACGAGGAGGTGTGAATTCTTGTGTTAATGAAATCAAAATCAAAACAATAAAAGATGGGGTTGTGAAGTTGAATTATACTAATTAAAATTAAAAACAAAGATTAAATAATGAAAGCGATTCTTGGTATCAGTCGACTCCACCTTGGATTTTATCATCTATTTCATCGATTCACAAAAAAAACTCAATTTTACTTGAATATTCATCAATTGGAAATCTAATTCCTCCCTTACCTTAATTGTAGTCATATAGAAAACAACATTCAATTCAACTCTTATCAAATCTTTAACCAAAACTACAGCCGTTAAGATTAAATCAATGATAGTTTCAAAACTAGTAAGTTTGATGAATCTAATCAATAAAAACTATAGCCGTTAGAATTAATCATCCAATCGTTTTTCCTAAGAATTTAATAACACCAACAGCAGGCAATTATCAATCTTAGTTGCTTCGTAAATTAGAGGGATCAAACGATTCCGTATTTGATATCTAATTTAGCGTTAGATTTCATGCAAGTTACTAGGTTGTCAATCCAATAAACAAACACAACAATCATATCAATAAAATCAGAAAAACTCTTGATATTCAATAAAATCGGTAAACAAAAGCGTAGGAATCTCCCCAAGATAAATAAATCCAAGGATTTGTCTTCCTCAACCAAGAATTAAAACTAGCTAGACATAATCTAAGATAAAGCAATAAATAAAAACAAAGGAAAGAAAACTAATCCGATCTCCGCTCGTCGAGGTGTCAATCCCGTCTTCGTTTCGATCTTCGTAGCGTTCTTCAACAAAATTGAAAGAAAAAATATAAAACTAGTCTAGATTACTCTACACTAACTATCTAGATGCTTTTTAGTCTGATTTTCGTCCATATATGTATAGGGAGGCTGATGGAGTAGGTTAGAATCCATGTGGGAAGGAAAGAAATCAAGTTTTTACACTTTCCAAAACTCTTCTGGCGTAAATACGCGTAGAATGGCGCAGCTACGCCTACACATGCCGTAGCGTTGGCGTAATTACGCCTAATAATGGCGTAATTACGCCTGTCATCAATTTTTCTGGCGAGTTTTGTATTTTGGCCGTAACTTTCTCGTCCAAACTCCGAATTCGATGAATCAGCTGTCCACGCGAAGATAACTCAAAGTTCTACAACTTTTCTATGGTCAACATTCCAAAACATGGCTCGGACATATAGAAATTTGAGGAGAAAGGAGCAACATTTGTCTTGGATTCTGGTTTTTTTCTCTTTTCTTCAACTTTATTGCTTCTTTCATCATTTTAGCTTGATTTCTTCACCTTTCCCTACATTTACACAAATATACGATTAGGTAGCATATGTATCAATTTATCCATCAAAATATATCAAATCGTAGATAATTAAGCGCAATAGATGTGTCTATTTCTAGTCACATCAAACACCCCCATACTTAATCTTTACTCGACCTCGAGTAAATCAGACAAAACTACAATCTTTTTACTTTGGCTCATAGGTTCATAACAAACTAACTTGTTCTCACTTTTATGCCTCAACAATTTTAAACATGCATAGTAATGAAAGGCGGTGAAAAGTTAACAGTGGAACAAGTTCAATCCCTAAACATTTCCTACCCAACAAAGTGGTGAACGTGCGTGTGTGGTCATAAACAAGTGTCATGTACAAGTTATAGATCCAATTAATGTAAATTCATAATAGTTCAAGTCATACACCAACATAAGTATAGGCTCACTTGCACACTCTTCTCCACTATCTTAGCTACTTTGCAAACACAAATCAAGTAGGTCTTTATTAGCTTGTAGTGTGGCCTAGGTATTGGCTTATGAAAGAAATGGTAAAAATATATCAAACAAGAGAGTATGATGATATGCACAATAATTAGCTCCTCTTCTTGCATGATTTTTGCAATGTAAACTTTAATCTTTTATTTTTCTTTTGTGCCTTGGCTCCCCTTGGAGTCATATTTGTATTAATTCTTTTCAACGCATCCATGTTCTTTCATGCATTTCATTCTTTTGAGAATGAAGCTCACGAACATTTGAATCATTGAATACATAAGTGCATGTGAATGAAACACATCATACTCCCTTCAAAGGTATTGATAGAATTCATATTTAGGCTTATTAGGGAAGGATGATAAGCTAATCAAAGAATGTCGAATGAGGGTTGTTTGTATGCTTAGCATACAACCATTCTTTTGCATTAAGGCTCAAAAAGGGTACTAGTGATTGATTTTCTTTACATGGTAGGCTTGAAAGGCTCAAACACATCAAATATTGCCTATATCACTTTCATGTTTGCAAGTAGTCTAGACATACACATCAAAGAGCATGTAGTTAAGTTTTAGCATGTATTAGAGACTTCTTAAAACTATCACAAAGTTCACACAATCTTCACTAAGCTATGCACACGTCAAAAGTCATGACAATAATGTGCTCAAAATATTCAACTACTAAGTTAAAGTAAAATTTTCATTAGAGTTCAAAGTGTTCCAAGGTTAACAATTCATCTATGTTCAAAAACATGCAGGATATCAATTAGGTTTCATCATGGGCTAGTGATTCTAAGCATGTGTTCATTACTAACTATGAGCTCAAATTTTTTGATTTTTTTGTATTTTTTTAAAATAAAAAAAACAATAACACACCAATAATCCCTCCCTCATACTTAAATCTTACATTGTCCCCAATGTAAGGCAAAAATACAAGAAAAGAGAATCTAACTACTAAAGCAAAAAAAATAAATAAAAGGGAGAAAGGAAACTAACTCCCCTTGGGTTGCCTCCCAAGCAGCGCCTCTGTTTAACGTCGGTGGCCCGACACCAGTCCTCTCGCTTAAGGCGATGCCTATTCGCCTTGCACCTTTGGAGGGTTTTTGTCTTTTCACTATGTCGCCATCCTCCGAAGAAGTCAGTTGAGGTCGATCAAGATCTACCTCATGGCATCCTTTAATTTGTTGTCCCCTATGCTCGCCTTCGGGAATCTCATTCTGGTGAGATTCCTTGCCATCCACCTCGACCTTTTTTTTGTTCTTCAAGTATTGATGGCATCAGTACCATCGTTTCTGGAGTTTTACCTCTTTGCCACTGTCCAAGGTGTTGTTGTCTTTGAAAAAATAGTCCCAAGGATTCAGTTCATCACAGTACTCTTCCGCCGACTCCTCTGTCACAGCACATGATTCATCTAAGTATTCAACATAGCTCTTAGTGGGAAACATACCTTGCGGAGTTGTAGGATGTACAAGCTCCTTTTCTTCTATTGGCACATATGTCTCCTCTTCAATCTCGGGTGGCATCAGTACCACCTTCTCCATAGTCTCCTCTTCTTCATCACTCCATGATTCGAATGCAATCATGGTCTCCTTTTGTGCTGCTATCCGATCGGCCGATCTTATTAGTTGCTCCATTTGGTTACCCAAATTCTGAGTGCTAGCCCTGAATTCCTGTTGGAATTGCAAAGTTCTATCATTAAGTGTTGAAACAAGATCCTCTAAAGACTCACCAGGGGTATGGTATTGAGGTTGTTGTAGCCATGGCGGGTATTGCGGTATGTTGGACTGCATGTAAGGTGGAGGTGGGCTCATCCATTGATTATCATAGTTGAGATTGGGATGATCACTCCAACTTGAGTTTGGTGCACTTTGTCCACGTCCTACGCCAAGTTGGTGCACAAGATACTCCAATTCATCCATTCGCCTATAGTCCTCCATGAAAAGATCCAATTTTTCAGAACTCAACCTGTAAGCACGGACAAACAAGAGTAGCGGTGGGGGAAAAAGAAAGAGAAAGAAACAAAACAGAAAATATTAACACAAAAATATACAACGCCTCCCCGGCAACGGCGCCAAAATTTGGTGTGCGCTAATCGTGTACGCCCAAATTAACCCCACTCAATCCTCAAGATTGATAACAATAATGTAGTAGCATGAGTAGGGATCGATCCCACGAGGAGGTGTGAATTCTTGTGTTAATGAAAATCAAAATCAAAACAATAAAAGATGGGGTTGTGAAGTTGAATTATACTAATTAAACTTAAAAACAAAGATTAACTAATGAAAGCGATTCTTGGTATCGGTCGACTCTACCTTGGATTTTATCATCTATTTCATCGATTCACAAAAAAATTCAATTTTACTTGAATATTCATCAATTGGAAATCTAATTCCTCCCTTACCTTAATTGTAGTCAAATAGAAAACAGCATTCAATTCAACTCTTATCAAATCTTTAACCAAAACTACAGCCGTTAAGATTAAATCAATGATAGTTTCAAAACTAATAAGTTTGAGGAATCTAATCAATAAAAACTACAGCCGTTAGAATTAATCATCCAATCGTTTTTCCCAAGAATTTAATAATACCAACAGTAGGCAATTATCAATCTTAGTTGCTTCGTAAATTAGAGGGATCGAACGATTCCGTATTTGATATCTAATTTAGCGTTAGATTTCATGCAAGTTACTAGGTTGTCAATCCAATAAACAAACACAACAATCATATCAATAAAATCAGAAAAACTCTTGATATTCTATAAAATCGGTAAACAAAAGCGTAGGAATCTCCCCAAGATAAATAAATCCAAGGATATGTCTTCCTCAACCAAGAATTAAAACTAGCTAGACATAATCTAAGATAAAGCAATAAATAAAAACAAAGGAAAGAAAACTAATCCGATCTCTGCTCGTCGAGGTGTCAATCCCGTCTTCGTTTCGATCTTCGTAGCGTTCTTCAACAAAATTGAAAGAAAAAATATAAAACTAGTCTAGACTACTCTACCCTAACTATCTAGATGTTCCTTAGTCTGATTTTCGTCCATATATGTATAGGGAGGCTGATGGAGTAGGTTAGAATCCATGTGGGAAGGAAAGAAATCAAGTTTTTACACTTTCCAAAACTCTTCTGGCGTAAATACGCGTAGAATGGCATAGCTACGCCTACACATACCGTCTCATTGGCGTAATTACGCCTAATAATGGCGTAATTACTCCTGTCGTCAATATTTCTGGCGAGTTTCGTTTTTGGCCATAACTTTCACATACCAACTCCGAATTCGACGAGTCTGCTGTCCACGCGAAGATAACTCAAACTTCTACAACTTTTATATGGACCACATTTCCAAAACTTGGCTCGAACATATAGAAATTTGAGGAGAAAAGAGCAACATGTGTCTTGGATTCCGGTTTTTTCCTCTTTTCTTCAACTTTACTCATTCTTTCATCATTTAGCTTGATTTCTTTACCATTTCCTACATTTACACAAATATACGATTAGGTAACATATGTATCGATTTATCCATCAAAATATACCAAATCGTAGACAATTAAGCGCAATAGATGTGTCTATTTCTAGTCACATCAAACACCCACATACTTAATCTTTACTCGACCTCGAGTAAATCAGACAAAACTACAATCTTTTTGTTTGGGTCATAGCATCATAACAAAATAACTTGTTCTCACTTTAATGCCTCAATAATTTTAAACATGCATAGTATTGAAAGGCGGTGAAAAGTTAATAATGGAACAAGTTCAATCCCTAAACAATTCGTACCCAACAAAGTAGTGAACTTGTGTGTGTGGTCATAAACAAGTGTCATGTACAAATTATAGATCTAATAGAAGCAAATCCACAATAGTTCAAGTCATACACTAACACAAGTATAAGCTCACTTGCAGATTCTTCTCCACTATCTTAGCCACTTTGCAAACATAAATCAAGTAGGTCTTTATTAGCTTGTAGTGTGGCCTAGGTATTGGCTTATGAAAGAAAGGTAAGGATATATCAAGTAAGAGAGTATGATGATATGCACACTAAAAGCTTCTCTTCTTGCTTGAATTTTTCAACTTTTGTTTCAACATTTTTCTTCTTTTGTGCCTTGGCTCCCCTTGGAGTCATATTTTTATCTATTTTCTCAAGGCATCCCTTTTCTTTCATGCATTTCATTCTATTCCTTATGAAGCTCACAAACATTTTAATCATTGAATACTTAAGTGCATGTGAATGAAACACATCATACTCCCTTCAAAGGTATGGATAGAACTCATATTTTAAGCTCATTAGGGAAGGATGATAAGCTAGTCAAAGAATGTCGAAAGGTGGTTGTTTGTATGCTTAGCATACAACCATTCTTTTGCATTAAAGCTCAAACAGGGTACTAGTGATTGATTTTCTTTACATGGTAGGCTTGAAATCTCAAACGTATCAAAGATTGCCTATATCACTTTCATGTTTGCAAGCAGTCTAGACATACGCCTCAAAGAGCATGTAGTTAAGTTCTAGCATGTATTAGAGAATTCTTAAGGCTATCACAAAATTCACACAATCTTCATTAAGCTATGCACACTTCACAAGTCATGACAATAATGTGCTCAAAATATTCAACTACTATGTCAAAGTAAAATTTAGAGTTCAAAGTGTTCCAAGGTTAACAATTCACCTATGTTCAAAAGCATGCATGATATCAATTAGGTTTCATCATGGGCTAGTGATTCTAAGCATGCGTTCATTACTACTATGAGCTCAAAATTTTCAAATTTTCGATTTTTTGTATTTTTTTAATAGGAAAAGCAATAACACACCACTAATCCCTCCCCCATACTTAAATCTTACATTGTCCCCAATGTAAGGCAAAAATACAAGAAAGAGAAAAGTCTAACTACTAAAGCAAAAAATAAATAAAAGGAAGAAAGGAAACTAACTCCCCTTGGGTTGCCTCCCAACCAGCGCCTCTGTTTAACGTCGGTGGCCCGACGCCAGTCCTCTAGCTTAAGGCGATGCCTATTCGCCTTGCACCTCTTGGAGAGTTTTTGTCTTTTCACTATGTCGCCTTCCTCCAAAGAAGTCAGTTGAGGTCTATCAAGATCTACCTCATGGTATCCTTTAACTTGTTGTCCTCTATGCTCGCCTTTGGGAATCTCATTCTGGTGAGATTTCTTGTTATCCACCTCGACCTCTGTTTGTTCTTCAAGTATTGATGGCCTCAGTACCATCGTTTTTGGAGTTTCTACCTCTTTTCCACTGTCCAAGGTGATGTTGTCTTTGAAAAAATAGTCCCAAGGATTCAGTTCATCACAGTATTCTTTCTTCAACTCTTCTGCCACAGCACATGATTCATCTAAGTATTGAACATAGCTCTCATTGGGAAACATACCTTGCGGAGTTGTAGGATGTACAAACTCCTTTTCTTCTATTGGCACATGTGTCTCCTCTTCTAGCTCGGGTGGCATCAGTACCACCATCTCCATAGTCTCCACTTCTTCATCACTCCATTATTCGAATGCAATCATGGTCTCCTTTTGTGCTGCTATCCGATCGGCCGATCTTATTAGTTGCTCCATTTTGTTACCCAAATTCTGTGTGCTAGCCCTGAATTCCTGTTGAAATTGCAAAGTACTATCATTAAGTGATGAAACAAGATCCTCTAAAGACTCACCAGGGGTATGGTATTGAGGTTGTTGTGGCCATGGCGGGTATTGCGGTATATATGGCGGAAGGGTGGACTTCATGTAAGGTGGAGGTGGGCTCATCCATTGATTGTCATAGTTGAGATTGGGAAGAGCACTCCAACTTGAGTTGTATGCACTTGTCCAATCCCCACACCAAGTTGTTGCACAAGATACTCCAACTCGTCTAGCCGCCTATAGTCCTCCATGAAAAGATCCGATTTTTCAGAAATCAACCTGTAAGCACGAACAAACAAGAGTAGCGGTTGGGGGAAAGAAAGAAAGAAAAAGAAAGAGAAAGGAAAAAAAAAATATTAACACAAAAATATACAATGCCTCCCCGGCAACGGCGCCAAAATCTGGTGTGCGCTTATCGTGTACGCCCAAATTAACCCCACTCAATCCTCAAGATTGATAACAATAATGTAATAGCGTTAGTAGGGAACGATCCCACGAGGAGGTGTGAATCTTTGTGTTAATGAAAATCAAAATCAAAACAATAAAAGATGGGGTTGTGAAGTTGAATTATACTAATTAAAATTAAAAACAAAGATTAACTAATGAAAGCGATTCTTGGTATCGGTCGACTCTTCCTTGGAATTATCATCTATTTCATCGATTCACAAAAGACTCAATTTTTCATATGAATATTCATCGTTGGACGTTTGATCCAATAATTAAAGTCCTATCTCACCTTACGTTTAGTTAAGTAGCCCAAGCGTTCTAGTTTAACCCTTATCAAACAATCAATCAAAATACAAGCGATTAAGATTTAAATCGATGATAGCATATGAACTAGTGAGATCGATGAAGCTAAACAACATAATCCAAGCGTTTATATTTAATCTAGTCAAGTGTTCTTCCTAAGAATTTAACAAACTCACTACGGAAATTCATCAATCTTAGTTGCTTCGTAAATTAGAGGGATCAAACGATTCCGTATTTGATATCTAATTTAGCATTAGATTACATGCAAGTTATTAGGTTGTCAATCCAATAAACAAACACCAATCATATCAATAAAATCAGAAAAACTCTTGATATTCAATAAAATCGGTAAACAAAAGCGTAGGAATCTCCCCAAGATAAATAAATCCAAGGATTTGTCTTCCTCAACCAAGAATTAAAACTAGCTAGACATAATCTAAGATAAAGCAATAAATAAAAACAAAGGAAAGAAAACTAATCCGATCTCCGCTCGTCGAGGTGTCAATCCCGTCTTCGTTTCGATCTTCGAAGCGAAGGCGGGATTGACACCTCGACGAGCGGAGATCGGATTAGTTTTCTTTCCCTTGCTTTTATTTATTGTTTTTCTTAGATTATGTCTAGCTAGTTTTTAATTCTTGGTTGCGGAAGACAAATCCTTGGATTTTATTTATCTTGGGGAGATTCTTACGCTTTAATTATCAATTTTATTGAGTATCAAGAGTTTTTCTGATTTTATTGATATGATTGTTGTGTTTGTTTATTGGATTGGCCCTAGTAACTTGCATGAAATCTAACGCTAAATTAGATATCAAATACGAAATCGTTTGATCCCTCTAATTTACAAAGCAACTAAGAATGATAATTGCCTGTTGTTGGTGTTATTAAATTCTTAGGAAAAACGATTGGATGATTAATTCTAACGGCTGTAGTTTTATTGATTAGATTCATCAAACTTACTAGTTTTGAAACTATCATTGATTTTATCTTAACGGCTGTAGTTTTGGTTAAAGATTTGATAAGAGTTGAATTGAATGATGTTTTCTATTTGACTACAATTAAGGTAAGGGAGGAATTAGATTTCCAATTGATGAATATTCAAGTAAAATTGAGTTTTTTTTGTGAATCGATGAAATAGATGATAATTCCAAGGAAGAGTCGACCGATAATAAGAATCGCTTTCATTAGTTTAATCTTTAGTTTTAATTTTAATTAGTATAATTCATTCACAACCCCATCTTTTCTTCTTTTGATTTTGATTTTCATTAACACAAAGATTCAAACCTCCTCGTGGGATCGATCCCTACTCACGCTACTACATTATTGTTATCAATCTTGAGGATTGAGTGGGGTTAATTTGGGCGTACACGATAAGCGCACACAAATTTTGGCGCCATTGCCGGGGATGTAAAATATGACTTCAAGGGGAGCCAAGGCAAAGAAGAAGAAAAGAATTGAGTTAAACCTTGAGAAATGAACAAGGTTTGGAAAAAAATCATGTAAGAAGAGAAGTTTAGATTGTGCATATCATCATACTCTCTTGCTTGATATATCCTTACCTTTCTTTCATAAGCCAATACCTAGGCCAATCTACAAGCTAATAAAGACCTACTTGATTTGTGTGTGCAAGTGGCTAAGATAGTGGAGAATAGTGTGCAAGTGAGCTTATATTTGTGTTGGTGTACAACTTGAACTATTGTGGGTTCACATTTGTTGGATCTATAATTTGCATACGACACTTGTTTATGACCACACATGCACGTTCACTACTTTGTTAAGTATGAGATGTCTAGGGATTGAAATTGTTCCACTGTTTACTTTTTACCGTCTTTCATTACTATGCATGTTTATAATTATTGAGGCATTAAAGTGAGAACAAGTTATTTTGTTATGATGCTATGAGCCAAACAAAAAGATTGTAGTTTTGTCTGATTTACTCGAGGTCGAGTAAAGTTTAAGTATGAGGGTGTTTGATGTGACTAGAAATAGACACATCTATTGCGCTTAATTGTCTACGATTTGGTATATTTTGATGTATAAATTGATACATATGCTACATAATCGTATATTTATGTAAATGTAGGGAAAGGTGAAGAAATCAAGTTAAAATGATGAAAGAAGCAATAAAGTTGAAGAAAAGAGGAAAAAACCAGAATCCAAGACACATATTGCTCATTTCTCCTCAAATTTTAATATGTTCGAGCCATTGTTTGGAAATGTGGTCCATTGAAAAGTTGTATAACTTTGAGTTATCTTCGCGTGGACAGTTGATTCATCAAATTCGGAGTTTGTACAAGAAAGTTACGGCCAAAATACAAAACTCGCCAGAAATATGGAGGACAGACATAATTACGCCATTCTCAGGCATACTTACGCCAATGCTACGGCATGGACAGGCGTAATTACGCCATTCGGAGGCGTAAATGCGCTAGAAACATGGGAAGCCATATTTTTGACACGTCATCAAGCGTCTTTACGCCATTTTCTGGCGTAGCTACGCCAGCAGAGTTTTGGAAAGTGTAAAAACTTGATTTCTTTCCTTCCCACATGGATTCTAACCTACTCCATCAGCCTCCCTATACATATATCCCTTGAAATTCAGACCTTTTAACCATCGAGATAGTTAGGGTAGAGTAGTTTATGACTAGTTTTCTTTTTTCTTTCAATTTTGTTGAAGACGGCTACGAAGATCGAAACAAAGGCGGGATTGACACCTCGATGAGCGGAGATCGGATTAGTTTTCTTTTCCCTTGTTTTTATTTATAGTTTTGTTTTAATTACGTGTAGCTAGTTTTAATTCTTGGTTGAGGAAGACAAATCCTTGGATTTTATTTATCTTGGGGAGATTCTTATGCTTTAATTATCAATTTTATTTAGTAGCAAGAGTTTTTCTGATTTTATTGCCATGATTGTTGTGTTTGTTTATTGGATTGACAACCTAATAACTTGCATGTAATCTAACGCTAAATTAGATATCAAATACAGAATCGTTTGATCCCTCTAATTTACGAAGCAACTAAGATTAATTAAATTCCGCTTGTGAGTTTGTTAAATTCTTAGGAAGAACACTTGACTAGATTAAACATAGATGCTTGGATTATGTTGTTTAGCTTCATCGATCTCACTAGTTCATACGCTATCATCGATTTAAATCTTAATCGCTTGTATTTTGATTGATTGTTTAATAAGGGTTAAACTAGAACGCTTGGGCTACTTAACTAAACGTAAGGTGAGATAGGACTTTGATTATTGGATCAAATGTCCAACGATGAATATTCATATGAAAAATTGAGTCTTTTGTGAATCGATGAAATAGATGATAATTCCAAGGAAGAGTCGACCGATACCAAGAATCGCTTTCATTAGTTTAATCTTTAGTTTTAATTTCAATTAGTATAATTCATTCACAACCCCATCTTTTATTGTTTTGATTTTGATTTTCATTAACACAAAGATTCACACCTCCTCGTGCGATCGATCCCTACTCACGCTACTACATTATTGTTATCAATCTTGAGGATTGAGTGGGGTTAATTTGGGCGTACCCGATAAGCGCACACCAAATTTTGAGTAGGGATTGATCCCACGAGGAGGTGTGAATCTGTGTGTTAATGAGTTGAACTCTAATGCAAATTTCACTTTAACCTAGTAGTTGAATATTTTGAGCACAAATCCGTCATGACTTGTGAAGTGTACACAACTTAGTGAAGATTGTGTGAACTTTGTGATAGTCTTAAGAAGTCTCTAATACATGCTAGAACTTAACTACATGCTCTTTGAGGCATATGTCTAGACTACTTGCAAACATGAAAGTGATATAGGCAATCTTTGATGCGTTTGAGCCTTTCAAGCCTACCATGTAAAGAAAATCAATCACTAGTACCCTTTTTGAGCCTTAATGCAAAAGAATGGTTGTATGCTAAGCATACAAACAACCCTCATTCGACATTCTTTGATTAGCTTATCATCCTTCCCTAATAAGCCTAAATATGAATTCTATCAATACCTTTGAAGGGAGTATGATGTGTTTCATTCACATGCACTTATGTATTCAATGATTCAAATGTTCGTGAGCTTCATTCTCAAAAGAATGAAATGCATGAAAAAACATGGATGCGTTGAAAAGAATTAATACAAATATGACTCCAAGGGGAGCCAAGGCACAAAAGAAAAATAAAAGATTAAAGTTTACATTGCAAAAATCATGCAAGAAGAGGAGCTAATTATTGTGCATATCATCATACTCTCTTGTTTGATATATTTTTACCATTTCTTTCATAAGCCAATACCTAGGCCACACTACAAGCTAATAAAGACCTACTTGATTTGTGTTTACAAAGTAGCTAAGATAGTGGAGAAGAGTGTGCAAGTGAGCCTATACTTATGTTGGTGTATGACTTGAACTATTATGAATTTACATTAATTGGATCTATAACTTGTACATGACACTTGTTTATGACCACACACGTACGTTCACCACTTTGTTGGGTAGGAAATGTTTAGGGATTGAACTTGTTCCACTGTTAACTTTTCACCGCCTTTCATTACTATGCATGTTTAAAATTGTTGAGGCATAAAAGTGAGAACAAGTTAGTTTGTTATGAACCTATGAGCCAAAGTAAAAAGATTGTAGTTTTGTCTGATTTACTCGAGGTCGAGTAAAGATTAAGTATGGGGGTGTTTGATGTGACTAGAAATAGACACATCTATTGCGCTTAATTATCTACGATTTGGTATATTTTGATGGATAAATTGATACATATGCTACCTAATCGTATATTTGTGTAAATGTAGGGAAAGGTGAAGAAATCAAGCTAAAATGATGAAAGAAGCAATAAAGTTGAAGAAAAGAGGAAAAAACCAGAATCCAAGACACATGTTGCTCCTTTCTCCTCAAATTTCTATATGTTCGATCCATGTTTTGGAAATGTGGTCCATATAAAAGTTGAGAACTTTGCGTTATCTTCGCGTGGACAGCTGACTCGTCAAATTCGGAGTTTTAATGTGAAAGTTATGGCCAAAATACGAAACTCGCCAGAAACATTGATGACAGGCGTAACTACGCCATTCTTAGGCGTAATTACGCCAATGCTCGGCATGGACAGGCGTAATTACGCCATTTGGAGGCGTAAATACGCCAGAAACATGGGAAGCCATATTTTAGACACGTCATCAGGCGTCATTACGCCATTTTCTGGCATAGCTACGCCTGCAGAGTTTTGGAAAGTGTAAAGACTTGATTTCTTTCCTTCTCACATGGATTCTAACCTCCTCAATCAGCCTCCCTATACATATATGGACGAAAATCAGACTAAAGAACATCTAGATAGTTAGGGTAGAGTAGTTTTATATTTTCTTTCAATTTTGTTGGAGACGGCTACGAAGATCGAAGCGAAGGCGGGATTGACACCTCGACGACCGGAGATCGGATTAGTTTTCTTTCCCTTGCTTTTATTTATTGTTTTTCTTAGATTATGTCTAGCTAGATTTTAATTCTTGGTTGAGGAAGACAAATCCTTGGATTTTATTTATCTTGGGGAGATTCTTACGCTTTAATTATCAATTTTATTGAGTATCAAGAGTTTTTCTGATTTTATTGATATGATTGTTGTGTTTGTTTATTGGATTGACAACCTAGTAACTTGCATGAAATCTAACGCTAAATTAGATATCAAATACGGAATCGTTTGATCCCTCTAATTTACGAAGCAACTAAGATTGATAATTGCCTGCTGTTGGTGTTATTAAATTCTTAGGAAAAACGATTGGATGATTAATTCTAACGGCTGTAGTTTTTATTGATTAGATTCATCAAACTTACTAGTTTTGAAACTATCATTGATTTAATCTTAACGGCTGTAGTTTTGGTTAAAGATTTGATAAGAGTTGAATTGAATGTTGTTTTCTATTTGACTACAATTAAGGTATGGGAGGAATTAGATTTCCAATTGATGAATATTCAAGTAAAATTGAGTTTTTTTTGTGAATCGATGAAATAGATGATAATTCCAAGGAAGAGTCGACCGATACCAAGAATCGCTTTCAAAACAGCTTTCCTTAATGGAAATCTGCTCGAGGATGTGTACATGACACAGCCCGAGGGTTTTGTCGATCCAAAGGATGCTGGAAAGATATGCAAGCTACAACGATCCATTTATGGATTGAAGCAAGCTTCTCGGAGTTGGAATCTTCGTTTTGATGATGCAATCAAAGAGTTTGGTTTTATCAAAAACGAAGATGAATCTTGTGTCTACAAGAAGGTCAGTGGGAGCGTAATCATTTTCCTAGTGTTGTATGTAGATGACATACTTCTCATTGGAAATGATATCCCTGCCTTACAATCTGTAAAGATTTGGCTTGGGAACTGCTTTTCGATGAAAGACTTGGGAGAAGCCACCTATGTATTAGGAATCAAGATCTATAGAGATAGATCAAGAAGGCTTCTCGGCCTAAGTCAAAGTAAATACATAGACAAAGTGCTTAAAAGGTTTAGCATGCAAGAATCAAAGAAAGGATTCGTGCCTATGACACATGGTATATATCTCTCGAAGGAACAGTGTCCTTCAACACCAGATGAGAGACAACACATGAGTAAGATTCCATATGCGTCAGCTATTGGATCTATCATGTATGCCATGATATGTACTCGTCCCGATGTATCGTATGCTTTGAGCATGACGAGCAGATATCAAGTTGATCCAGGTGAAGGTCACTGGATTGCTGTCAAGAATATCCTGAAGTACTTGAGAAGAACTAAGGATACATTCTTGATTTATGGAGGTGAGGAAGAGCTCAATGTAATTGGTTACACTGATGCAAGCTTCCAAACTGACAAAGATGATTTTCGATCGCAATCTGGATATGTGTATTGCCTAAATGGAGGTGCTGTGAGCTGGAAGAGTTCAAAGCAAGAAACAGTAGCCGACTCTACAACGGAAGCTGAATATATTGCTGCCTCGGATGCAGCAAAGGAAGCTGTTTGGATTAGGAAGTTCATTTCTGAACTTGGAGTGGTGCCTAGCATTAAAGATCCTGATAGAACTCTATTGTGACAACAATGGAGCGATCGCATTGGCTAAGGAACCTAGATCTCACCAAAGATCCAAGCACATACTTAGGCGTTTCAATTTCATTCGAGAAATCGTTGAAAGGGGAGATGTTAAAATATGCAAAGTACCAACAGATGATAACGTATCTGACCCATTGACGAAGCCACTGTCATAGCAGAAGCATGATCGTCATACTAGATCTCTAGGCATTAGGTATATGTCCGAGTGGTCTTAGTGCAAGTGGGAGATTTGTTGGGATATGCCCTAAGACAAGTCATTAGATGATTGTTTTGACATACAATGTTTATGATTTTATGAATGGCAATTCATTATTATATATTATTCTTTTAACTGTGCAATGTGAATAAATATATATGTTAATGTCCTTAGAATAATAATGTATCATTCTTAAACATTGTCCCTAGTCAAGTAGTATCATGAATCAGGATAATGATAATACATAGAGACTAGTATGTGTTGATTGATGAATTGTTCATTGATATGAGATATCAAATCAACACATGGGTACATGTTGGAGAACGATGTACTGGACAGACCCACCATGAGAATGCAACATGGATAGTTATATGATCGTCATATGCAATTCTCATAGTGATAATAATGTATGTAATCCTTACGACTTGTGATCATCAGAGATCCCAACATAAGGAGTTACGTATCTTGATATTGTCAAACGTTACCCGTAACAGGGTAAACTATAAAGGCGACTATTGGATACACTACGAATTATGTAGAGGGATGTTGACTGATCGAGATAGGATTTGTCCCTCCTATATAACAGGAGATGTGTTTGGCCCTTGATCAAGTGAGAACTAAAATGCATGGCCATGCTCGAATGAGTCGATATAAGATATCGAGTTTATTCGTTTATTCTAGTTCTACTTGGGGATCAAGAAATAAAGATTGAATATACGAGTATGATTATTCCATGACTCGTGTTCAATCTAAACACAAAGGACAAAGAGATTAAGTTACATGGTTAATATTATCACAAGTTCTAAAGGTTATGTCGAGTCATTGACATTCTTGTAATTTGGGTAGCCTTGATGTGTTGCTAGACACCGCTCTTTGCTTGTAACGTAAAATGAGACTTTATGTCACTGCCAACATTACAAGATCCTATCGGGTCGCACAAAAGATTAAATCGAGAAGGGAAATTAAATTCATTGGATGAATTAATTAATTAAGAAGAGTCTTAATTAAGTGATTAAAAGGTTTTAATTAAATCATGGGTTTGGGCCCATGAGGCTTTAAGAAAGCCTTTTAATTAAATCATATATAAAATAACAAGGTGATTAATTGTTAATTATTCCTTGATAACATTTGATAATCATAAAACCTAGCTCACAAGCAAGCTCACGGCCGCACCAACTTGAGCTCTCGGCTTCTTCATAGCCGTGTGGTTCTTGGTGATTTTGTGCCATCTTTTGATTGTGAATCAAGTGTGCTTCTTGTTTTAGTTTAAGAACAAATCTAGCACTTTGTTCTTAAGCTTTTCCTTCGTTCGATTTGATCGTGTGGATACCTTTGAGGCAAAACTTGACAAGTTTTGCTAGTGACTCGAAGGAGACGTTGGACGTGGTGCTGCTCCGTGGAATCTGCTCAAACACGCTACAAGGGTGAGACCTTCGTAAATCCTTTATCCGATATGATAACCTATGTATAGATCCACGGTTTAGTAATCCAAAATTTTATTCCGCTGCGTTGTATGCTCATTGGATTACTTACAGTGGTATCAGAGCCGTGTACAAGGCTCATATCGGATTATGTGGTTAAACTGTTTTAATCATATTAGAATAATTTTGCATGCTATTAAAACTGTATAAACATATATGATATGTTAATATCGATTTTGTGAAAATCATCGTAAAATTGTATTTGATATAATTGGCGAATAATCAAATAATTGAAACAAAGTTTCGGCCACCCCCTAGCAAATTGACCCACGGCTTGGCCACATGAGGGCTAGGATTTTCGAACCCTTGGCTCGAGATGGCCTAGTCGTTGTGGCTCATGTTCGTGCATGGAGGTTTCGAGACGTGGATGAGTTTTGAACTCTTTGGCTCGATAATGGTTCACGCATGCATGGATTAGTGGCTTCACCACATGAGAGCTAGGGTTTTCGAACCCTTGGCTCGAGATGGTTGAGCCAACCCCGTGCATGGCCTGACCGTGACTCGTGGCTAACAAATTCCATTGTTTCAATCAAGATGGCTCGATGAAAAACTCAACATGTTGCGAGGCGGCTAGGGTTTGGAACCCTAGCGCCGCCGCCGCTCGAGCATGGTTTGGCCATGGGCTAGGGTTTCGAACCCTAGGCCCATAATTGGTCCAGCCGTGTATTTGGTTGGTTCGAACCATGGTGGTTCGTGACTTAGTCGCTTAAGTTCGAGGCATGTGATGTCCCGAGCGTACGATAATTTCTCAAAAATTATTTTACAGTTTTAATTAGAATTAAATTTAAAATGTTTAGAATTTAATTAATTAAATGTTAATGCATGCTTTATGTGTTGTTTGAGCATGGTGCGTGGTTATAGCCCTTTGACCTATTAGATAGGATTTGTGAATGTTTGTAATTTATAATACAACCTGCGTGTCGTGCCTTCTCCTTTTATTCTAAATGTTATCCCTCCCCTATGTTCCCCTCGAATGTGAATCGAGGAATTTTATATCTTGTAAATAGTATAGTTTAAATTGTTGATGGTGATCGATGAAGATGGAGCAAGGTGCCGGGACGAGAAGGCCATTCACAAATAGGAGCCAAAGGAAGGTGCTTGTGAAGTTACCTTAGGTTGACTCTTAGGATTTTCTCATTGGCTTGAGAAAATCGCTAGTAGGGGCTATAACCATGTCACGTTTAATTATGTATGATGATGCATGATTTATCTTATGCTTTAGATTGATAATTGTATTACACATATATGTAGATATGTATACAACTATATGTAGTGGACATATTTTAAATTATCAAACTAATCATGAGATCAATAAATCCCTCTAAAATATTAAGTTTTAGATGCCTTCCAAAATTAAAAGTACTCGTCAAAAACTTCGATTGTACATTTGTGGGTTTGCCAAAGCAAAGCACCGTGGCAATCTTAGTAAGGCACGAAAGGATAAAAGTGATATCCGTTATACTTTAAATTGGGTACGACTTAACTAGGTTATCTCAATAGGAATTGGGAACCTAGAGGCATAGGTTGGATAATAATTCATTTGATGAATTGAACAAAGCCTTGTTCGTCCAACTATCCAAGAATTATATGTGATATAATTGACAAAGTGTTGTCTACCTAAATAACCGAGTCTTGGGTGATTAGCCAAAGCTAACTCAAGATTAGGCGAAATATGGATCTTGGCCCACTAAAGGTTTCGAGGGTTGATATTTTTTAAACAAAAATAGTGGGAGTATCATTTAATATAAGACCATGTTAAATGATTAAATCATAAACTTATTTTGCATATTTATATTGTAGATATCCATGACAACTAACAACGTAACAAGCACTTTATCACTGCGATCGGTCCTTGAGAATGACAAATTAAATGTGACAAATTTCCTAGACTGGCATAGGAACTTGAGGATAGTCCTCAAACAAGAAAAGGAACAATATGTCCTAGAGGAACCCTTACCTGCTGAGGAACCTCCCCTAACGGCTACAAGAGCCGATAAAGATGCTTACAAGAAGCATCAAAGTGACGCAGTTGATGTTGGGTGCCTTATGCTTGCCACCATGAACTCTGAGCTTCAGAAGCAACATGAGGAAATGGAGGTGTTTGATATGATCGAGCATCTTAAGCAACTGTACCAACAACAAGCAAGACAAGAGAGGTATGACGTCTCTAAGGCGTTATTCCAGTGTAGAATGGTAGAAGGAAGTCTGGTTGGAACTCATGTACTCAAGATGATTGGATATATTGAGAATCTGGAGAAGCTGGGTTTTCCTTTGGACCAAGAGTTGGTCACTGACGTGATCTTGCAATCGTTGCCTGAAAGCTTCAATCAATTTGTCTTAAATTACAATATGATTGAAATTGAGAAGACACTACCACAGTTACTTGGCATGCTTAGAACTTTTGAAGCAAATAGCAAGAAGTCTAAAGCTACAAATGTTCTTATTGTGAATAAGAACAAAGGAAAGACTAAAGCTAAGAACTTCAAGAAGAACAAGAAGGTCTTTGTTAAATCTAAGCCAAAGTCATCGTACTGAAACCAAAGGGAGGGATAGCGAAGGAAGGGAACTGTTTCCATTGCGGTGAGGCCGGCCATTGGAAAAGAAACTGCAAAGTATATCTGGAGGATCTAAAGAAAGGAAGTGTGACTTCCACTTCAGGTATTTTTGTTATAGAAGTCAATTTATCTACTTCTTCATCATGGGTATTAGATACTGGATGTGGATCTCACATTTGTGTAAATGTGCAGGACCTCAAAAAGAGTAGATTGTTGGCGAAAGGCGAATTTGATCTCCGAGTTGGAAATGGAGCAAGAGTTGCTGCATTAGCTATAGGAGATTATTATTTATCTTTGCCTTCTGGTTTATCATTGATTTTAAAAGACTGTTATTTTGTGCCATCCATTACCAAAAACATAATTTCGATTTCTTGTTTAGACAAGTGTGGGTTTTCATTTATAATAAAGGACAACTGTTGTTCTATTTATTTAAATGATATGTTTTATGCTAGTGCACAAATGGTGAATGGTCTTTATTTATTAAATCTTGATATGCCTATCTATAACATAAATACTAAAAGGATTAAAAATAATGATTGTAATCCGACTTATCTCTGGCACTGTCGCTTGGGCCACATAAACGAGAACCGCATATCTAAACTTCATAAGGATGGAGTATTAGATTCATTTGATTTTGAATCATATGAAACATGCGAATCTTGTTTAATGGGCAAGATGACTAAAGCCCCTTTCAAGGGACATGTTGAAAGGGCAAATGTTTTATTGGGACTAATACATAGTGATGTATGTGGACCAATAAGTACACAAGCTAGAGGTGGTTTTCAATACTTCGTTACATTTACTGATGACCTCAGTAGATATGGGTATGCGTACCTAATGAAGCATAAGCATGAAACCTTTGAAAAGTTCAAAGATTTCAAGAATGAAGTACAAAACCAACTTGGCAAAAGTATCAAAATCCTTCGATCAGATCGAGGAGGTGAATACTTAAGCCAAGAGTTCCATGACTATCTAAAGGAGTGTGGGATAGTCCCACAACTCACTCCTCCGTATACTCCACAATGGAATGGTGTATCCGAGAGGAGAAATCGAACCTTGTTAGACATGGTTAGATCAATGATGAGTCATGCAGATCTTCCGATATCGTTTTGGGGACACGCTCTAGAAACAGCGATTTTCTTACTGAACCGTGTTCCATCTAAATCAGTGGAAAAGACACCATATGAGATATGGAATGGGAAGCGTCCTAGTATGTCTTTTATGAAGATTTGGGGTTGTGAGGCTTTCGTTAGACGTCACACCACTAACAAACTTGGACACAAATCTGATAAGTGTTTATTTGTGGGGTATCCTAAGGAAACGAAAGGATACTCTTTCTATTAACCCACCGAGAACAAAGTAGTTGATGCTCGGACTGGTGTATTTCTTGAAAGAATATTTATTTCTAGAAAAACCAGTGGGAGAAAAATAGAACTTAGTGAAGTTCAACCACAAGAAAACACTGAACCTGATATTGAGATGGAAACAGAGCAGGCACCGCAAGCTGTTGTGGAAGAAGTACCTGCTCAAGAGACACAAGCCCAGCGTAGGCCTGTAAGAGAACAACGGGAGCCAAAAAGATATGGATTTATTGTGACTCAACAAGGTGACTTACTACTTATTGATGAGGATGAGCCGTCATTTTATCAACAAGCTATAATGGGCACTGATTCTGAGAAATGGCAAGAAGCCATGAAATCTGAGATGGAATCCATGTATGCAAACCAAGTATGGACTTTGGTTGATCCACCTGAAGGGGTACAACCCATAGGGTGCAAACGGATTTTCAAGAAAAAGACCGATATGGATGGTAATGTACAAACCTATAAAGGTCGGCTGGTTGCAAAAGGATTCAAACAAATTCATGGTATTGACTATGATGAAACCTTTTCACCAATGGCTTAAATCCATAAGGATCTTGCTTGCAATAGCTGCATTTCATGATTATGAAATCTGGCAGATGGATGTCAAACCAGCTTTCCTTAATGGAAATCTGCTCGAGGATGTGTACATGACACAGCCCGAGGGTTTTGTCGATCCAAAGGATGCTGGAAAGATATGCAAGCTACAACGATCCATTTATGGATTGAAGCAAGCTTCTCGGAGTTGGAATCTTCGTTTTGATGATGCAATCAAAGAGTTTGGTTTTATCAAAAACGAAGATGAACCTTGTGTCTACAAGAAGGTCAGTGGGAGCGTAATCATTTTCCTAGTGTTGTATGTAGATGACATACTTCTCATTGGAAATGATATCCCTGCCTTACAATCTGTAAAGATTTGGCTTGGGAACTGCTTTTCGATGAAAGACTTGGGAGAAGCCACCTATGTATTAGGAATCAAGATCTATAGAGATAGATCAAGAAGGCTTCTCGGCCTAAGTCAAAGTACATACATAGACAAAGTGCTTAAAAGGTTTAGCATGCAAGAATCAAAGAAAGGATTCGTGCCTATGACACATGGTATATATCTCTCGAAGGGACAGTGTCCTTCAACACCAGATGAGAGACAACACATGAGTAAGATTCCATATGCGTCAGCTATTGGATCTATCATGTATGCCATGATATGTACTCGTCCCGATGTATCGTATGCTTTGAGCATGACGAGCAGATATCAAGTTGATCCAGGTGAAGGTCACTGGATTGCTGTCAAGAATATCCTGAAGTACTTGAGAAGAACTAAGGATACATTCTTGATTTATGGAGGTGAGGAAGAGCTCAATGTAATTGGTTACACTGATGCAAGCTTCCAAACTGACAAAGATGATTTTCGATCGCAATCTGGATATGTGTATTGCCTAAATGGAGGTGCTGTGAGCTGGAAGAGTTCAAAGCAAGAAACAGTAGCCGACTCTACAACGGAAGCTGAGTATATTGCTGCCTCGGATGCAGCAAAGGAAGCTGTTTGGATTAGGAAGTTCATTTCTGAACTTGGAGTGGTGCCTAGCATTAAAGATCCGATAGAACTCTATTGTGACAACAATGGAGCGATAACATTGGCTAAGGAACCTAGATCTCACCAAAGATCCAAGCACATACTTAGGCGTTTCAATTTCATTCGAGAAATCGTTGAAAGGGGAGATGTTAAAATATGCAAAGTACCAACAGATGATAACGTATCTGACCCATTGACGAAGCCATTGTCACAACAGAAGCATGATCGTCATACTAGATCTCTAGGCATTAGGTATATGTCCGAGTGGTCTTAGTGCAAGTGGGAAATTTGTTGGGATATGCCCTAAGACAAGTCATTAGATGATTGTTTTGACATACAATGTTTATGATTTTATGAATGGCAAGTCATTATTATATATTATTCTTTTAACTGTGCAATGTGAATAAATATATATGTTAATGTCCTTAGAATAATATTGTATCATTCTTAAACATTGTCCCTAGTCAAGTATTATCATGAATCAGGATAATGATAATACATAGAGACTAGTATGTGTTGATTGATGAATTGTTCATTGATATGAGATATCAAATCAACACATGGGTACATGTTGGAGAACGATGTACTGGACAGACCCACCATGAGAATGCAACATGGATAGTTATATGATCGTCATATGCAGTTCTCATAGTGATAATAATGTATGTAATCCTTACAACTTGTGATCATCAGAGATCCCAACATAAGGAGTTATGTATCTTGATATTGTCAAACGTTACCCGTAACAGGGTAAACTATAAAGGCGACTATTGGATACACTACGAATTATGTAGAGGGATGTTGACTGATCGAGATAGGATTTGTCCCTCCTATATAACAGGAGATGTGTTTGGCCCTTGATCAAGTGAGAACTAAAATGCATGGCCATGCTCGAATGAGTCGATATAAGATATCGAGCTTATTCGTTTATTCTAGTTCTACTTGGGGATCAAGAAATAAAGATTGAATATACGAGTATGACTATTCCATGACTCGTATTCAATCTAAACACAAAGGACAAAGGGATTAAGTTACATGGTTAATATTATCACAAGTTCTAAAGGTTATGTCGAGTCATTGACATTCTTGTAATTTGGGTAGCCTTGATGTGTTGCTTGACACCGCTCTTTGCTTGTAACGTAAAATGAGACTTTATGTCACTGCCAACATTACAAGATCCTATCGGGTCGCACAAAAGATTAAATCGAGAAGGGAAATTAAATTCATTGGATGAATTAATTAATTAAGAAGAGTCTTAATTAAGTGATTAAAAGGTTTTAATTAAATCATGGGTTTGGGCCCATGAGGCTTTAAGAAAGCCTTTTAATTAAATCATATATAAAATAACAAGGTGATTAATTGTTAATTATTCCTTGATAACATTTGATAATCATAAAACCTAGCTCACAAGCAAGCTCACGGCCGCACCAACTTGAGCTCTCGGCTTCTTCATAGCCGTGTGGTTCTTGGTGATTTTGTGCCATCTTTTGATTGTGAATCAAGTGTGCTTCTTGTTTTAGTTTAAGAACAAATCTAGCACTTTGTTCTTAAGCTTTTCCTTCGTTCGATTTGATCGTGTGGATACCGTTGAGGCAAAACTTGACAAGTTTTGCTAGTGACTCGAAGGAGACGTTGGACGTGGTGCTGCTCCGTGGAATCTGCTCAAACACGCTACAAGGTTGAGACCTTCGTAAATCCTTTATCCGATATGATAACTTATGTATAGATCCGCGGTTTAGTAATCCAAAATTTTATTCCGCTGCGTTGTATGCTCATTGGATTACTTACAGTATCTAATCAATAAAAACTACAGCCGTTAGAATTGATCATCCAATCGTTTTTTCTAAGAATTTAATAACACCAACATCAGGTAATTATCAATCATAGTTGCTTCTTAATTAGCATTAGATTGTGTAAGTGATTACTAGGTTGTCAATCCAATAAACAAACACACCAATCATGGCAATAAAAATCAGAAAAACTCTTGATACTCAATAAAATTGATAATTAAAGCATAAGAATCTCCCCAAGATAAATAAATCCAAGGTATTAGTCTTCCTCAACCAAGAATTAAAACTAGCTACACATGATTAAAACAAAACTATAAATAAAAACAAGGGAAAGAAAACTAATCCGATCTCCGCTCGTCGATGTGTCAATCCCGCCTTCGCTTCGATCTTCGTAGTCGTCTTCAACAAAATTGAAAAGAAAAATATAAAACTAGTCTAAAACTACTATACCCTAACTATCTAGATGTTCTTTAGTCTGATTTTTGTCCATATATGTATACGGAGGCTGATGGAGTAGGTTAGAATACATGTGGGAAGGAATGAAATCAAGTCTTTACACTTTCCAAAACTCTGCAGGCGTAGCTACGCCAGAAAATGACGTAAAGACGCCTGATGACGTGTCAAAAATATGGCTTCCCGCGTTTCTGGCGTATTTACGCGTCAAAGTTGCATAGCTACTGTAATGCCTCGAGTTGCTTTATACACGTGTCATATGATTATACCGTTAATATGATTAATTTTGGTATGATATGGACTCAGGTTCGGGTGAACCGAGGATTAATGAACACATACATGAAATGAATATTAGATATATGACAAGGAAAGAAACATTGTGACATCCCTGAAATGGTTAATTGCTATTGGGCTTTAATTGTGTTTACATGATTAATTATGTGGTAATTGATTATGTGTTGGGATTTATTTACCATATGGAAAATGCATGGTCATATGGATAGGGTGACCCGGGGTTGCATTTCAGGGTGCATGTGGTGCATGTTGGGTAAATATTATGGGAAGCATGATTTATTTGCCTTGGTTAGCAATTTATTAGAAATCATGTGTTAATTGATATTATGGTGCATTTTGAGTAAATGCTTTGAAAAATATCATGTTGGGGTGTTTTATACACCATGGAATTAATTGGTATGCATTTTGATTTAATAAAAAAACCCACCCTTTATTTCCAACTCTTATAACACTTTACCAAAATCATTTCCAAACACCCAAACCCTTACTTTCCCTTCCCATTTTCGAGCTCCACCTTTGAGGTGAAGAGGAGACCTTGCAAACTTTGATTTGTGGAAGATTGTTGGGTGATTTGAGATCCCCAAGAGGTATGGGTACCTCATGTATTAATTTTGTAAGGTTTTGGTTGAGTTTAGTTTGGTTTTAAAGGGTTTAAAATGGGTTTGTGTTGGGTGTTGTGGTTTTGGTAATATTTTGGTTGGATGTGGTATATTTGAGTTTGTTATGATGTTTAGTGTTGGTTTTGAGTTATTGGTATTGGTTGCTGTTGGTGTATGTGGGTTTAGATGAGTTGGGGAAAGAGATGGGTGAATAGTGCCCGAATCTCGATTTCCCGCAGCTCGGCGATCGATCGGCGATTTTCTCGCGATCGATCGCGAGCAACAGGGCTGAGGCAGTAAGCCTCAGCGATCGATCGCGAGCTTGGCGCGATCGATCGGCGAGGCCGCGATCGATCGGCGCTAGCTCCGCGATCGATCGCGGATTGTGCATTTTTGTTGCCCGAGGCAGTGTGTTCTCGCGATCGATCGGGGCTTGATGGCGATCGATCGCGAGACACCAAAAATGGTATTTTTGGGTGTTTTTGTGGGATTTTTGGTATTGGACTATTATTGGGTTCTAATATTGGTATTTGTGAATATGTAGAACCAACCCAGGTGGCAACGCAGCCAAGGAATTGAGGTCCAACCACATTCCACATTTTGGAAAGGTACGTAGTGGACGTACGGGCACCCAACGGTAACATGTATTTTATATACTCATTGTTTATGCATTGTGGATGCGGGTATATATGTGGTATTGCATAGTGGATGCATATACATGTTGATTTATGCCATATGAGGTATTGCATAGTGGATGCATATACATGGTAATTTATGCATATTGATGTTAGATGCATATTATGATTATTGGATGCACATCCCATGAGTCGTGGTCATCCTTTGATGATTTTAATGCTTGCCGCTTTTTGTATTGGTTCCGCCAAATGTGAAGCGAGGGGTGGGAGCGCCGCATGTCACATTTGAGCGTGGTTGTCATATGGGGCGAGGAAAGGGTATTTGCCGCTCTCTGTGAAGCGAGGGGTGGGAGCGCCGCATGTCCATTGTAGCGAGGTTATCCTATGCCGCCCATATGAATATAAGCGAGGGGCATTAAAATACACTGTGATGGACAGACTAGGGAATGGTGACCAATATGTGGTACAGTTGAAATGGTATATAATGTCATGACATGTTTTGGCCATTAAAAATAATCTGTTGATTATACTCATGAGTTATGGTACAGGGACAACCAAACGGGAAGCGTTTGAAATGCATGGGAAAACAGGAAGTGTTTTATATTGATTATGCATTTACGCTTTATCTTCATATTGTGTTGAATATGAATGATTATTATTGCTCATGTTTGGGGGTTGTCCTTGTAGGTACCTTTTTGGCATGATAGATGGGCTTGAACGGGTTGAGACAGTGAGCTTCTCGAGCATCTTTGGTAGATGAAAGGACAGGATTCTTTTGTATAGTTCCTACTCTAGGAGTAGCGTAAAACTATAGTGGACACATTCATTTGTTGGAATGTAATTAATCCTTTTTGGTAGTCCTTTATTTTGGCATGTAAATGCTTAAGCTCATAGACTCCACCTGTTTATTACACTCTGATCATTGTTATTAGCTCTATTATGCCTTAATTCCGCACTTAAGGATTAGGGTCCTTACAAACATGATGCACAAGATGTAGTGCATAGGAATGATTGAATTAAACCAAGTGTAGTGACATATCAAGCAACTTGGACTAGTAGGCATTTGAATTGAATTTCATATGCATGTGCCTTTTATTTGAGTTTGCATTTGAGGTTGATAAATATGAGATATCAGATTTACAACTCACAATACACCTCAACACACCTACAAAATCCCTACACAAGCTCCTCTCTCATTTCTTCCTTAGGTTGAATTTTTGAGCTTGGATTGCACTTGGTAATCAAGCTAGAAAATAAAGTGAAGTGATATAATAACTTCTTGGTAAGGAATTCATGAGTTTAAGCTTGATTTATGTTGTTGTGTATGAAGTATGTGAAGTTGAGTCTCAGGTTTCATGTTTGAAATCATAACTTGTTTCTTTGCCAAGAATTGGATTCTAGGATGATGGAAACATGTTCATATGTTACTAGAGATTTCAAGAAACATGTGCAAATGGTTAATTTCGAGTTGTAGGAGAAGAATTATGAAGATATGCTTGAAAATCGCTCTAAGTTTTCTGGACATCGGCGATCGATCGGTGCTTATGTTGCGATCGATCGCCGAGGACAGGCAAAATATAAGGCGGTGAAACTATGTGGCGATCGATCGGTGAGTTTGTAGCGATCGATCGCTATGAACAGGGCATTTTGGCGATCGATCGCCAAGTAGTTGCGATCGATCGCGAGGAGACAGAAAGTTTTGGCGATCGATCGGCAATTGTAGCGATCGATCGGTGCCTTGGAAATTATGAAAAATGTTATATTTTTGTAGCATTTATTTTTTAAGCCTCTTATAACATGGTATATTGTTCATGTGCTTGTAGCATCATCACAGGGGATGGGGCAAAGAGGCAATTAGCCATCAACACCTGATTTATCGCTTTTATTGTCGTATACCAGGTACGTGTTGACGTACGGAGTATAGATATTGTGTGATGTTGTTATGAGATTGATATTATATGAATTGTGTTGTGTTGGTATCATATGATTTGTAGTATCGTATGCATGTACATTCATAGATATCATGTGTTTGAGATGGATGAGGTATATGCTTTAGCATTAGAGGTATACGCCTGGTTTGGGTATATGCTCGGGTATGCTACATATACGTTAGCATTAGAGGTATACGCCTGGTTTGGGTATATGCGGTATATGCTCGGGTATGCTACATATACGTTAGCATTAGAGGTATACGCCTGGTTTGGGTATATGCTCGGGTATGCTACATATACTTGGTATGAGAGATATACGCCGGTTTTTTGGTATATACTCTGGCTATTATCACATATGAGTACGGTACTATGATATGTGCTGCAAATATGAAGATGTGATGTGGTTCCACTGACATATTGAGTTGAGATAGACAAATCATATTGGTCTCGTGATAATAGGATGATAGTTGAGATATGTCGACATGGTGCATTTGTTGATGCATGATACAGAGCATTCACATTTGATGATTGTTATTGTGCTTTATCATTAATATTGTGTTTTGATATTGCACTGAGATAGTTGTTATCTATACGCACGTTGTGTGAATGTTTCTGTAGGGACTCATAGACGTGGGGAGACGGGATGTGAGTCATTTTCCTCTGCGAGCTGAACCACTGCCTAGGAGTTATCTTGGATTAGGTTGTTGCTTGTACATGTGATGTATAGTTGGTTAGGTTTTTATAACCCTTGTAACAACTTAACTAGTCAGAAACTTTTAATCAGTGCATGTTTTTAGTTATTTCAGACTCACGTATGTATGCTTAATTGATAATTAATGGATTAAGTAACGAGGACCCCACAGCTACGCCTGTCCATGCCGTAGCATTGGCGTAATTACGCCTAATAATGGCGTAGTTACGCATGTCTTCAATTTTTCTGGCGAGTTTCGTATTTTGGCCGTAACTTTCTCGTACAAACTCCGAATTTGATGAATCAGCTATCCACGCGAATATAACTCAATGTTCTACAACTTTACTATGGACCACATTTCCAAAACATGGCTCGAACATATAGAAATTTGAGGAGAATGGAGCAATATGTGTCTTGAATTCTGGTTTTTTCCTCTTTTCTTCAACTTTATTGCTTCTTTCATCATTTTAGCTTGATTTCTTCACATTTCCCTACATTTACACAAATATACGATTAGGTAGCATATGTATCAATTTATCCATCAAAATATACCAAATCGTAGACAATTAAGCGCAATAGATGTGTCTATTTCTAGTCACATCAAACACCCCCATACTTACTCTTTACTCGACCTCGAGTATATCAGACAAAACTATAATCTTTTTACTTTGGCTCATAGGTTCATAACAAACTAACTTGTTCTCACTTTTATGCCTCAACAATTTTAAACATGCATAGTAATGAAAGGCTGTGAAAAGTTAATAATGGAACAAGTTCAATCCCTAAACAATTCGTACCCAACAAAGTAGTGAACGTGTGTGTGTGGTCATAAACAAGTGTCATGTACAAATTATAGATCCAATAGAAGCAGATCCACAATAGTTCAAGTCATACACTAACACAAGTATAAGCTCACTTGCACATTCTTCTCCACTATCTTAGCCACTTTGCAAACATAAATCAAGTAGGTCTTTATTAGCTTGTAGTGCGGCCTAGGTATTGGCTTACGAAAGAAAGGTAAGGATATATCAAGTAAGAGAGTATGATGATATGAACACTAAAAACATCTCTTCTTGCTTGAATTTTTCAGCTTTTGTTTTAACATTTTTCTTCTTTTGTGCCTTGGCTCCCATTGGAGTCATATTTTTATCTATTTTCTCAAGGCATCCCTTTTCTTTCATGCATTTCATTCTTTTTCCTTATGAAGCTCACAAACATTTTAATCATTGAATACTTAAGTGCATGTGAATGAAACACATCATACTCCCTTCAAAGGTATCGATAGAACTCATATTTAGGCTCATTATGGAAGGATGATAAGCTAGTCAAAGAATGTCGAATGGTGGTTGTTTGTATGCTTAGCATACAACCATTCTTTTGCATTAAAGCTCAAACAGGGTACTAGTGATTGATTTTATTTACATGGTAGGCTTGAAAGGGTCAAACACATCAAAGATTGCCTATATCACTTTCATGTTTGCAAGTAGTCTAGACATACGCCTCAAAGAGCATATAGTTAAGTTCTAACATGTATTAGAGACTTCTTAAGACTATCACAAAATTCACACAATCTTCACTAAGCTATGCACACTTCACAAGTTATGACAATAACGTGCTCAAAATATTCAACTACTAAGTCAATGCAAAATTTGCATTAGAGTTCAAAGTGTTCCAAGGTTAACAATTCACCTATGTTCAAAAGCATACATGATATCAATTAGGTTTCATCATGGGCTAGTGACTCTAAGCATGTGTTCATTACTAACTATGAGCTCAAAATTTTCAAAATTTTTGATTTTTTTGTATTTTTGTAATAGAAAAGCAATAACACACCACTAATCCCTCCCCCATACTTAAATCTTACATTGTCCCCTATGTAAGGCAAAAATACAAGAAAAGAGAATCTAACTAATAAAGCAAAAAAATAAATAAAAGGGAGAAAGGAAACTAACTCCCCTTGGGTTGCCTCCCAAGCAGCGCCTCTGTTTAACGTTGGTGGCCCGACGCCAGTTCTCTCGCTTAAGGCGATGCCTATTCGCCTTGCACCCCTTGGAGGGTTTTTGTCTTTTCACAATAATGTAGTAGTGTGATTAGGGATCGATCCCACGAGGAGGTGTGAATCTTTGTGTTAATGAAAATCAAAACAAAAGAATAATAAAGGATGGGGTTGTAAGGTTGAATTATACTAACTAAAATTAAAAACAAAGATTAACTAATGAAAGCGATTCTTGGTATCGGTCGACTCTACCTTGGATTTTATCATCTATTTCATCGATTCACAAAAAAACTCAATTTTACTTGAATATTCATCAATTGTAAATCTAATTCATCCCTTACCTTAATTGTAGTCAAATAGAAAACAACATTCAATTCAACTCTTATCAAATCTTTAACCAAAACTACAGCCGTTAAGATTAAATCAATGATAATTTCAAAACTAGTAAGTTTGATGAATCTAATCAATAAAAACTACAGCCGTTAGAATTAATCATCCAATCGTTTTTCCTAATAATTTAATAACACCAACAGCAGGCAATTATCAATCTTAGTTGCTTCGTAAATTAAAGGGATCAAACGATTCCCTATTTGATATCTAATTTAGCGTTAGATTTCATGAAAGTTACTAGGTTGTCAATCCAATAAATAAACACAACAATCATATCAATAAAATCAGAAAAACTCTTGATACTCAATAAAATCGGTAAACAAAAGCGTAGGAATCTCTCCAAGATAACTAATCCAAGGATTTGTCTTCCTCAACCAAGAATTAAAACTAGCTAGATATAATCTAAGATAAAGCAATAAATAAAAACAAAGGAAAGAAAACTAATCCGATCTCCGCTCGTCGAGGTGTCAATCCCGTCTTCGTTTCGATCTTCGTAGCGTTCTTCAACAAAATTGAGAGAAAAAATGTAAAACTATCCTAAACTACTCTACCCTAACTATCTAGATGTTTTTTAGTCTAATTTTCGTCCATATATGTATAGGGAGGCTAATGGAGTAGGTTAGAATCCATGTCGGAAGGAAAGAAATCAAGTCTTTACACTTTCCAAAACTCTACAGGCGTAGCTACGCCAGAAAATGGCGTAAAGACGCCTGATGACGTGTCAAAAATATGGCTTCCCGCATTTCTGGCGTATTTACGCCTCCGAATGGCGTAATTACGCTTGTCCATGCCGTAGCATTGGCGTAATTACGCCTGATAATGGCGTAACTACGCATGTCCTCCATTTTTCTGGCGAGTTTCGTATTTTGGCTGTAACCTTCTCGTACTAGCTCCGAATTTGATGAATCAGCTGTCCACGCGAAGATAACTCAAAGTTCTAGAACATTTCTATGGACCACATTTCCAAAACATGGCTTGAACATATAGAAATTTGAGGGGAAAGGAGAAACATGTGTCTTGGATTCTGATTTTTTCCTTTTTTTTCAACATTAGTCATTCTTTCATCATTTTAGCTTGATTTCTTCACATTTCCCTATATTTTCACAAATATACGATTAGGTAGCATATGTATTAATTTATCCATCAAAATATACCAAATCGTAGATAATTAAGCGCAATAGACGTGTCTATTTCTAGTCACATCAAACACCCCCATACTTACTCTTTACTCGACCTCGAGTAAATCAGACAAAACTATAATCTTTTTACTTTGGCTCATAGGTTCATAACAAACTAACTTGTTCTCACTTTTATGCCTCAACAATTTTAAACATCCATAGTAATGAAAGGCGGTGAAAAGTTAATAATGGAACAAGTTCAATCCCTAAACAATTCGTACCCAACAAAGTAGTGAACGTGTGTGTGTGGTCATAAACAAGTGTCATGTACAAATTATAGATCCAATAGAAGCAAATCCACAATAGTTCAAGTCATACATTAACACAAGTATAAGCTCACTTGCACATTCTTCTCCACTATCTTAGCCACTTTGCAAGCATAAATCAAGTAGGTCTTTATTAGCTTGTAGTGTGGCCTAGGTATTGGCTTATGAAAGAAATGTAAGGATATATCAAGTAAGAGAGTATGATGATATGCACACTAAAAGCCTCTCTTCTTGCTTGAATTTTTCAACTTTTATTTCAACATTTTTCTTCTTTTGTGCCTTGGCTCCCCTTGGAGTCATATTTATATCTATTTTCTTAAGGCATCCATTTTCTTTCATGCATTTCATTCTTTTCCTTATGAAGCTCACAAACATTTCAATCATTGAATACTTAAGTGCGTGTGAATGAAACACATCATACTCCCTTCAGTGGATAGAACTCATATTTAGGCTCATTAGAGAAGGATGATAAGCTAGTCAAAGAATGTCGAATGGTGGTTGTTTGTATGCTTAGCGTACAACCATTCTTTTGCATTAAAGCTCAAACAGGGTACTAGTGATTGATTTTCTTTACATGGTAGGCTTGAAAGGCTCAAACGCATCAAAGATTGCCTATATCACTTTCATGTTTGCAAGCAGTCTAGACATACACCTCAAAGAGCATGTAGTTAAGTTCTAGCATGTATTAGAGACTTCTTTTGACTATCACAAAGTTTACACAATCTTCACTAAACTATGCACACTTCACAAGTTATGACAATAATGTGCTCAAAATATTCAACTACTATGTCAAAGCAAAATTTGCATTAGACTTCAAAGTGTTCCAAGGTTAACAATTCACCTACGTTCAAAAGCATGCATGCCATCAATTAGGTTTCATCATGGGCTAGTGATTCTAAGCATGCATTCAGTATGACTATGAGCTCAAAATTTTCAAATTTTTTCGATTTTTTTTTGTATTTTTATAATAATAAAAACAATAACACACCACTAATCCCTCCCTCATACTTAAATCTTACATTGTCCCCAATGTAAGGCAAAAATACAAGAAAAGAGAAAAGTCTAAATAAAAAAAACAATAACAAAATTAAAAGGGAGAAAGGAAACTAACTCCCCTTGGGTTGCCTCCCAAGCAGCGCCTCTGTTTAACGTTGGTGGCCCGACGCCAGTTCTCTCGCTTAAGGCGATGCCTATTGGCCTTGCACCTCTTGGAGGGTTTTTGCCTTTTCACTATGTCGCCTTCCTCCAAAGAAGTCAGTTGAGGTCGATCAAGATCTATCTCATGGCATCCTTTAACTTGTTGTCCCCTATGCTCGCCTTTGGGGATCTCATTCTGGTGAGATTCCTTGTTATCCACCTCGATCTCTGTTTGTCGTTCAAGTATTGATGGCCTCAGTACCATCGTTGCTGGAGTTTCTACCTCTTTGCCACTGTCCAAGGTGATGTTGTCTTCGAAAAAATAGTCCCAATGATCCATTTCATCACAGTATTTTTTCGCCGACTCCTCTTCCACAGCACATGATTCATCTAAGTAATCAACATAGTTCTCATTTGGAAACATACCATTCGGAATTGTAGGATGTACAAGCTCCTTTTCTTCTATTGGCACATGTGTCTCCTCTTCTAGCTCGGGTGGCATCGGTACCACATTCTCCATAGTCTCCTCTTCTTCATCACTCCATGATTCGAATGCAATCATGGTCTCCTTTTGTGCTGCTATCCGATCGACCGATCTTATTAGTTGCGCCATTTGGTTACCCAAATTCTGAGTGCTAGCCCTGAATTCATGTTCGAATTGCAAAGTTCTATCATTAAGTGTTGAAACAAGATCTTCTAAAGACTCACCAGGGGTATGGTATTGAGGTTGTTGTGGCCATGGCGGGTATTGCGGTATGTTGGACTGCATGTAAGGTGGAGGTGGGTTCATCCATTGATTATCATAGTTGAGATTGGGATGATCACTCCAACTTGAGTTTGATGCACTTTGTCCACTCCCTACGCCAAGTTGGTGCACAAGATACTCCAATTCATCTAGTCGCCAATAGTCCTCCATGAAAAGATCCAATTTTTCAGAACTCAACCTGTAAGCACGAACAAACAAGAGTAGCGGTGGGGGAAAAAGAAAGAGAAAGAAACAAAACAGAAAATATTAACACAAAATATACAACACCTCCCCGGTAACGGCGCCAAAATTTGGTGTGTGCTTATCGTGTACGCCCAAATTAACCCCACTCAATCCTCAAGATTGATAACAATAATGTAGTAGTGTGATTAGGGATCGATCCCACGAGGAGGTGTGAATCTTTGTGTTAATGAAAATCAAAACAAAAGAATAATAAAGGATGGGGTTGTGAGGTTGAATTATACTAACTAAAATTAAAAACAAAGATTAACTAATGAAAGCGATTCTTGGTATCGGTCGACTCTACCTTGGATTTTATCATCTATTTCATCGATTCACAAAAAAACTCAATTTTACTTGAATATTCATCAATTGGAAATCTAATTCCTCCCTTACCTTAATTGTAGTCAAATAGAAAACAACATTCAATTCAACTCTTATCAAATCTTTAACCAAAACTACAGCCGTTAAGATTAAATCAATGATAGTTTCAAAACTAGTAAGTTTGATGAATCTAATCAATAAAAAGTACAGCCGTTTGAATTAATCATCAAATCGTTTTTCCTAAGAATTTAATAACACCAACAACAGGCAATTATCAATCTTAGTTGCTTCGTAAATTAGAGGGATCAAACGATTCCGTATTTGATATCTAATTTAGCGTTAGATTTCATGCAAGTTACTAGGTTGTCAATCCAATAAACAAACACAACAATCATATCAATAAAATCAGAAAAACTCTTGATACTCAATAAAATCGGTAAACAAAAGCGTAGGAATCTCCCCAAGATAAATATATCCAAGGATTTGTCTTCCTCAACCAAGAATTAAAACTAGCTAGACATAATCTAAGATAAAGCAATAAATAAAAACAAAGGAAAGAAAACTAATCCGATCTCCGCTCGTCGAGGTGTCAATCCCGTCTTCGTTTCGATCTTCGTAGCGTTCTTCAACAAAATTGAGAGAAAAATTGTAAAACTATCCTAAACTACTCTACCCTAACTATCTAAATGTTTTTTAGTCTAATTTTCGTCCATATATGTATAGGGAGGCTGATGGAGTAGGTTGAATCCATGTGGGAAGGAAAGAAATCAAGTCTTTACACTTTCCAAAACTCTGCAAGCGTAGCTACGCCAGAAAATGGCGTAAAGACGCCTGATGACGTGTCAAAAATATGGCTTCCCATGTTTCTGGCGTATTTACGCCTCCGAATGGCATAATTACGCCTGTCCATGCCGTAGCATTGGCGTAATTACGCCTGTCCTCCATTTTTCTGGCGAGTTTCGTATTTTGGCCGTAACCTTCTCGTACTAACTCCGAATTTGATGAATCAGCTGTCCACGCGAAAATAACTCAAAGTTCTACAACTTTTCTATGGACCACATTTCCAAAACACGGCTTGAACATATAGAAATATGAGGGGAAAGGAGAAACATGTGTCTTGGATTCTGTTTTTTCCTTTTTTCTTCAACTTTAGTCATTCTTTCATCATTTTAGCTTGATTTCTTCACATTTCCCTACATTTACATAAATATACGATTAGGTAGCAGATGTATCAATTTTAGTTAGATTTGGAACGTTTGAGCATTTCAAGCCTACCATGTATATATCAATCCTTAGTGTCTAAACTTTGACCTTATTGAAAAAGAATGGTGTACATTTAACATACAATTAGCCATCATTCAACATTTATTGGCAAACTCATTATACATATCCTTTTATGAGGCTAATTTTTTTGTATCCATACCTTAAGGGAGTATAATGAATCTCATTCGATACATGTGAACTGTTATATCTTGATGTGCTTATTGTAAAAAAAAATTATGAATGAGAAAAAGAAAAGAAGAAAAGAAATAGCCTTGAAAAAAAGTGTATAATAAGACCCAGAGTGGTCAAGGCTAGAAAAGAATAAGAAGATAAGCTCTATGTGCTAAAATACGAAGTTTATATGATTATACTATATTCTTTGTGCTATCATATATTTTCTTTGTAGCCGACAACCAGGCCTAACATTACAAGCTAAAAAAGTCATTTTGATCCATAATTACATTAGAGAATTCATTTGAAAATTAGGCTTTTAGGGTGCTCAACGATAATCTTAACTGTCATTGATTAGCATGGTTTGACCTATGAACTTTGCATGATACTTGAAAGTGACTATATCGCACACACACACACATATTCTGAGTTTGAGGCATGTTACTTGATTTAAGAGAAAACACGACTTGTTAAACTTTTGGATTAACTCTTGTTTGTCTGTAAGTGAGACATCTGAGCTACATGATTGGCTGTGAATTGATTCATTTGAATTTTTAATATTGAACTCTATATTTTTGATCTTATTTCTTACTCGATGATGATCAAGTCTAAGTTTGGAGGAGTTGATAAGTGTCGTTTTTACACTTATTTTGCTATGAATTTCTAGTGATTTTTATAGTGATTCTGGAAAAATATTATGCTTTTGGTGTAATATTTGTTTGTTCCAGGAATCTAGTTCCAAGTACATGAAAGTGGAGGAAATGAGTTAAAATGATGAAAAATGAATCAACCGAACCAACACATCAAGGAAAGGAAGAAAATTAAATAATGAAGAGAATTTCAAGGCCCGATAGATTGGACGCATTGGAGCGATCAATCGGGCATGGCAGGAACGTGGGCAACAATGTTATCGAAGGACCGATCGATCAGTAAAAAGGACGTGATCAATCGGTCGAGGCAGAAATTTAAAAACAAAAATTAAAGACGTGAGATCAATTGGTACAAGTGACCGAATGATTGGTCGATAGGAATTTTCGAAAAAAATAGCATTTTGAAGAGTTTGAAGTCCACAAGGAAACCATTACCTCATCCACTCTAAATAGACCAACTTGGACGAAACGAACAACCTTTGGTCTCACGTTCTAACCTAGTACATAGCCTCCACCATCCTCACATCTTCAAGCCATTCAAGAGCAAGATACATCGGGAGAGATGAGACGACTCAAGGAGTCAATACCTCGCTTTATTTTGTATTTCTAAACTTTGTTCTTCATTATTTTCAGATTTTGGATGTTTAAATTGTTTCAAAACATGTTTTTAAGTTATTATTTTACTATGATTTTTGGCTAAGTTTGCCTATCACGACTAGGGTATCTCATGTTTGAACCCATAATTTAAATAACGGTTAATATTAATTCTTACAATTCTATGTGCATAATTTATTGTTCTCCATGCTTTTGAGAGTTTGGCCACCTTTGAATGATTATATATATTGCAATTGACGTTGACCATACGATATTACAATATGATATAGTAAATTAGGCCGTGAGTTTTTTATTGAAACTGACCAAGTAAACTCTAGCAGACGTGTGATAGCAATAGATTACCCAATCGGAGGCTAGTAGTTTAACAAATTGTCATGCGATATTGGTTGTTTAATAATGATATGGGAGTGGCTTATTGCAATATTTAATATTAGACTTGTTGTAGCTTGACTATAGTATAACGAATGCATTAGAAAAACTCGACACCTTAGAATATATGAATTTTAATATTAATTAATAGGCGAATTATGGGGGATTACATGGTTGAATCGAAGTCTTGATAATTGTCGCTACTGATTTCTTAACTCTTTATTGCTTGTTGGTTTGTATATTGTTCTTGGTTAATTTAGATAATTTTCATCAAATATTCGGAGGTTAAATAGAGTTAAACTAAAGGACTTTGATACTTACTTTTAGTATATATGGGTTCGAAAACCTGTTCTTCAAATACTATAATAAAACTTGACAACCATGCAATTGCGGTATAATCACGCTACAAAACAATTTTACTGTTTAAATAAATCGCGATTCAGCAACACAAGTCACCATTCAGCCTTAGAAAGCCTATTTCAAATCTTCTAGCAACATGTCTCGAAACTAGCTTCTCCTCAACAAGCACCTCCAATAATCTAATATGCCAGATCAGTCTTCAAAAAAGGCAGCCAATGAATCTTTACAACATCTAAATTTGTGGTATCTTAAGTTAGGCCATCCTCTATTGTCCATTGTCAAGAAAATTTTGAAATTTTGTAATTATTATTTTTCAAGAAATGAAAGTTCTAATGCTTGCACATCGTGTGAGTTGGGAAAGAGTCGTCGTTTTCCTTTTCATTTATCTCAAACAAAATATTCTGAGCCAATAGAATTAGTGTACTCTAGGGACCTACTAACACAATTTCTACAGAAGGTTTAGGTACTATGGTGTTTACTTTGTTCAAAACTCAAGTCGAGGTTCAACTATAAAAAGTTTAAAATTATTCAAACAGAGGGGGGATGGTTCAGGACCTTAACACCTTTCCTTCAGGAACATGGCATAAACTCATCAAATGTCTTGTCCTTACACCTCGCAACAAAATGGGGTTGTGGAACGTAAACATCGGCATATAGTAGAAACATGCCTTACCCGCCTAGCACAAACATCAATGCCTGGTGCATTCTCCACTGCCATGTATCTTATAAATAGGCTACCAACATCAGGCATTTCCCTACAAACCCTATCACACAACTTTTTCATAAGACACCTAATTACTCCCTTCTCAAAGTATTTGGATGATTGTGTTTTCCTTGTCTCAAATCTTACAAATCACAAGATTGAATTTCAAACTACTACGTGTATGTTCATAGGATATAGTGATCAATATAATGGTTATATGTGCTTAGTCAGGATGGGAGGATATATGTGTCTCACCATGTTAGGTTCAATGAATCTTCCTTTTTTTCTGCTCAAGCTACTCAAATGCACTCTATTCACTCACCAGTTCACAATACTTCCTTGTCATCATTGTATCTACCACAACTTTCACCTCCCCAGTCTACTGAAGTTAGTTCAGTGTCACCCTTGAATTCTTGCATTAACTCTCCACAATCTTCGGAATATGTTCATAATGTTGATTTATCCTCACCATTATCTTCTCCCATACACGTTGAGGTTAGTGTTCCTAATGATGTGGATAGACCCTCTCCATCTCGTGGGAACATTCCTCCCATACCTATGAGATCCAAGACAGGTATACACAAACACAAAGTTTTAAATGTTAAAAGTTTCTGCCACTCATGAACCACTGACAGTTTGGGAAGCAAAACAAGACCAGAATTGGTGCAAGGCTATGAATACCGAATACAATGCTCACATACACAACAAGACTTGGTCCTTGGTGGCAGCACCTCCCAACACTACCATCATGTAAGTAATCCTTAATGCATATAACGCAGCGGAATAAAATTTTGGATTACTAAACCGCGGATCTATACATAGGTTATCATAACGGATAAAGGATTTACGAAGGTCTCACCCTTGTAGCGTGTTTGAGCAGATTCCACGGAGCACCACGTCCAACGATCCCGAGTCACGAGCAACACCTCCTTGGTCTTGCCTCAACAGTATCCACACGATAAAACGAACAAGGGATGTTCAAGAACAAGTTGCTAGGCTTATTCTTGAACATACAAGACTCACGGTTACAATAACCGATCGACGACCACCACGAACCACCAAGAAAACACGGCGGCGATGGAGAAGCTCACGGCTTCAAGGAGGCGGCCGAGAGAGCTTGTTGGTGTCTAGGTTTTTCTTTATAAAATGTTATCAAGGAATGAATTAACAATTAATCACCTTGTTATTTTATATATGATTTAATTAAAGGCTTTCTTAAAGCCTCATGGGCCCAAACCCATGATTTAATTAAAACCTTTTAATCATTTAATTAAGACTCTTCTTAATTAATTAATTCATCCAATGAATTTAATTTCCCTTCTCGATTTAATCTTTTGTGCGACCCGATAGGATCTTGTAATGTTGGCAGTTACATAAAATCTCATTTTATGTTACAAGCAAAGAGCGGTGTCTAGCAACACATCAAGGCTACCCAAATTACAAGAATGTCAATGACTCGACATAACCTTTAGAACTTGTGATAATATTAACCATGTAACTTAATCCCTTTGTCCTTTGTGTTTAGATTAAACACGAGTCATGGAATAGTCATACTCGTATATTCAATCTCTATTTCTTGATCCACAAGTAGAACTAGAATAAACGAATAAGCTCAATATCTTATCGACTCATTCGAGCATGGCCATGCATTTTAGTTCTCACTTGATCAAAGGCCAAACACATCTCCTGTTATATAGGAGGGACAAATCATATCTCGATCAGTCAACATCCCTCTACATAATTCGTAGTGTATCCAATAGTCGCCTTTATAGTATACCCTGTTACAGGTAACGTTTGACAATATCAAGATACATAACTCCTTATGTTGGGATCTCTGATGATCACAAGTCGTAAGGATTACATACATTATTATCACTATGAGAATTGCTTATGACACTCATGTTAGTTCCGAACCTTATCAATGAGATTTTAAAGATGACACAACATATCAGACCGGATCGAGTGAAATCAGACTGACCAGATCGATCGCCCAAAACAGATCAAGCTGATAAGATGACAAAGCATATCAGACCGGATCGATGGATTTCAGACTGACTAAATCGATGCTTCAGATCGATCTCAATCTTTATCAGATCAGAGCAGTCAAGGATACATAAAGAATGGCTCCTCAGTCCGAATCATTAACGGCTATTTATTGTAGCATTTAATGTCGTAATTAATGCTACAAAGGACCAAAGACTGAAGATTGCCATAAAAGGTAAGAAGACAAAGAAGAGCCTACCTGACAGTCGCCGAAAGTATGAACCAGAACGGCAAGTATCCTGAAGAAGAAGAATGTAGCTTACTCAGAGTTCAAGCAGAGTCAAAGTTGCACATTAAGGGAAATAATGTCGTTGGTACTTACAACTATAAAAGGATGCAACAAAAGGAATATACAAGACTCTCGCTGATCAATTGAAAAACGCACAAGAAAGCAAAACAGCACAAGCTTACAAGCTCAGAAGCTCTCGAGCTGAAAATATACTTAAGCACGATTACTTTGTAATATCTGATCATTTTAGGATCACTGTGTGTATCTTATATTTTGTATTGAAAAATAGAAGTGAGAATCATATTGTAACTGTCAGACAGAGAGTGTCTGAGCAGATCGAGTGACTAGGAGTTTCAGACTGGTAGTGAGGTAAATCCAGCCTGAATCGGGTTTGTACAATAGGATTGTATAAATCAAAGTCTTCTAGTATAAACCTTCCTTAATTGGAAGAAGGGGAGACGTAGAAGGATTACACCACCTTCGAACTTCCAGAAACATATCCTGTGTATTATCTTTCTGCACTTGTTCTTTCATACTAGCCATCGAGCCGTTCTTACATATACAAGAACAGACCGTTCCGCACTTATGCTTTCAGTGGTCTGTTCTGTACAAGAGTTGATTAAGAAACAGATTTCTTTCACTAATCCGAAAGAAACCACAAGGGATTAATTTTTACAAGGAGTGTTCATTCACCCCCCCCTCTAAACACTCCGGACCGATCCTAACAAGTGGTATCAGAGCAGGTCATCTTAATCAGCACAAAGACACTTGAGCTGATGGCATCAGTCAACAAAATTCCTATGTTCTCAAAAGAAGACTATGATGACTGGAGAATCAGAATGCAAGCTCATCTGGCAGCTCAGGATGACGATATGTGGTTCGTCATCACTGATGTACCAATGAAGATTCTGAAAGTCAATACAGCAGTTGCCATTATTGGTGGTGAACCACAAATGGTAGAAAAGGACAGATCCCTCTGGACGAATGAGGAAAGAAAGAAAGCAAATCTCGATAATGTTGCCAAAGACATCTTGTTCAAGACATTAGACAAGAACATGTTCAGCAAAATCAAAATGTGTTCTACTGCCAAAGAAATTTGGGAAAAGATAGCACAGCTATGTGAGGGCAACGATCAGACCAAAGAAAACAAGTTAACTGTTGCTCTTCAAAGATTTGAGAGCATAAAGATGAAGAGTGGAGAAACTCTAAATGAGTTTGATGAAAGAGTCACTGGCATCATAAATGAACTGAATGGTCTGGGGAAGGAATATTCTAACAGAGAGATCGCTCTGAAAGTTATGAGAGCTCTGCCAAAGGAATGGGATGTTAAGACCATTGCCATGAGGGAATCAAAAGATCTTAACAAGGTTGAACTTCATGATCTGTTTGCAGATCTTAAGGCCTATGAGTTTGAACTGATAAGCAGAGGTGAAGCAGAGCCATTCATCTCTCAACCAAACAAGGCCCTGGCAGCCATTCCAGACCAGACCGCCTCAACATCAGACCGATCCGCTGAAAAGATAAGTAATGATGCTATGTCATTATTTATCAAGAAATTCGGTAAATTCATGTCTAAGAATAAGAGGAACTTCAAACCCTCTCATCATTATAAATCAAGAAAAGATGATGATGTTAACGATCAGGCTTGCTACAATTGTGGTAAGACCTGACATTTTATTGCAGATTGCACCAGACCGAAGAAAGAAGAACGGAAAGAGAAGCATCGTGATGATAGGAAGAAGAAGCAATACAAAGACCGCGAGAATCATGGAAAATCCCAAAAAGTCCTAGTAGCTGAAGAAGGAAACAGCAAATGGGCTCAGACAGACTCAGACTCGGAAAGCTCTGAATATTCTTCCAGCGAAAGCGAAGAAGATATTCAATGTCTTATGGCAGACGAAGAGATGAGTCAGACAGACGAGGTATATGATCTTGACTCAAATGAATTTACACGGGAAGAGCTCATGTCCGCACTGCAAGACATGGCTAATGATTATAGGATCTTGGCTGAATCATTTGAGAAAAATAAAGCTAAAGCCAGTAATCAAATAGATGAGCACAATAAACCAACCTGCTCTGAGCAGGGTGTGTGCAATAATCTAAAGATCGAGCTGAATAAGCTGAAAATCTCCTATGATCAGCTCCATGAAGAAAATAAGAGAATTAGCACACAAAATGCTAAGCTTTCTCATATATTCAAAACATGGACAAAATCCAGAACATCTTTGGAAGAATTACAAGAGGTACAAAAAAACGTTGGTGATTTCACCGGCATAGGCTTTGACACCAAAGAATCCACCAAAGATGAATCTGAACTGTTGCTGGTAAAGAACAAAATCAAACAAATGACATTTGTTAAATCCAGCACAGTATATGATACTGAAGCACCTACGATTCAAACGGGAGTCTCTTTCGTGAATCAAGGTTTGAGAAAAGGAATTGGATATGTCAACCAAGCCAAAGAAAAGGCACCAGCAAGCTTTGCGTATTTCAGACCAAATCTAAGGGTGCAAGATCTGAGGCAAGGAAGACAATACAATCACTATAATTCAAAACCGATTCAACGAAGATATAGACTACCTTATGAGAATCAAAGGCTTCCACAGCGCACACATTATCACACACAACATCGAAACAGACCAGCACACCGCACACCTTACACACACAAGCCATTGAAGCTGATACAGGTGTGGGTTCCCAAAGGGCTAATCCGTTCTGGACCCAAATAGGATTGGGTACCAACAATAATTATATTTGATGACAGGTACCGAAGAAACTCGCATCATACTGGTATTTGGACAGTGGGTGTTCTCGTCACATGACTGGAAACATCGAGCTGCTGTCTGAAGTCACAGAATGTACTAGACCCAAGATCATCTTCGGAGATAACTCAAAGGGTAAGACTGTGGGCAAGGGTAAGATTGTCCATGGTAACATTATTATCAATGATGTGCTGTTAGTTGAAAATCTGTGCTATAATCTGATTAGTATAAGTCAACTCTGTGATAATGGTTATGCTGTAGAATTTCACAAACACACTTGCACTGTTAAATCATCAGACGGTATAACCATGCTTGTAGGAATCAGGAATGGAAATACGTAATTAATTGGAATCATGTTCAACCTGATAATCCTACTTGCTTCATCGCTAACAATGATAATAAACACTGGCTATGGCATAAACGCTTGAATCATATCAATTTTAAGACTATCTCTAGCCTGTGTAAACATGATTTAGTTATCGGTCTGCCCAAGATCGATTTTGCTAAGGATAAGATCTGCGAAGCTTGCCAAATGGGCAAACAAATCAGATCATCCTTCAAAAACAAGACTGCCAAATCCTCCTCCCGTTGTTTAGAACTATTGCATATGGACTTGTTTGGTCCTATACCAATAACAAGTTTAGGGGGAATGCGGTATACTCTTGTTGTTATTGATGATTACTCACGCTTTACATGGACTATATTTTTGAACAGTAAAGATCAGACCGGTCCGAAGTTGATCAAGCTGCTGAAACGCACTCAGAATGAGAAATCATCCAGCATAGACATGATTCGAAGTGACAAAGGCACTGAGTTTTCAAATCAGAATCTTGAATCCTTTCTAGAAGATCATGGAATGAAGCATGAGTTTTCAGCCGCTCGAACTCCTCAACAGAATGGAGTTGCAGAATGAAGAAACAGAACGCTCAAAGAAGCAACAAGAACAATGCTTGCTGATTCTGGAATTTCACAAAAGTTCTGGGCAGAAGCTGTGAATACTGCATGCTACACTCAAAATTGGTCTATGATTAACAAGAAGCTGAATCTCACTCCATATGAAATATGGACTGGTAACAAACCGTCTATTTCTCACCTTCATGTATTTGGCTGTAAATGCTTCGTTCACAACAATGGTAAGAATCATCTTACAGCATTTGAAGCTAAGTCAGATAATGGAATATTCTTAGGATATTCATCAACTAGCAAAGCTTATCGTGTTTTTAATAATCGAACCTTAACTGTAGAAGAATCAGTTCATGTAGTTTTTGATGAATCTTTGTGTGTTGAGGGGAACAAAGAATCAATTCAAAATCAGATGGAAAATATCCATCTCGAAGCTAACAGTGATGATGAGATTGTAGCTAACAGGTCAAGAGACAATCCACCAGAACCAGAAGTACCAGACAGACCGGATCAAGGCATTGAAGCTTCTTCAGATCGAGCTGATCCGGATGTTCTTCACTCAAATGTTAAAGCAGATGCTGATCATGCTGCTACTACTCATCCGACCGGACCAGACAATCTAGAGTCAAGCTATCGATGGACTAAGAAGCATCCACCTAATCTAGTGATTGGTAGTCCCTCTGCACCGATCAGAACCAGAGGACAGATGATGGATGAATTCACACATGCTGCTTTCATCTCAACTCTGGAACCTAAGAAGATCGATGAAGCGTTGACTGATTTCAACTGGATTAAGGCCATGCAAGAAGAGCTAAATCAATTTGAACAAAATCAAGTTTGGAGTCCAACCCCCAGACCAAGCGATCTGCATGTTATTGGAACCAGATGGGTCTTCAGAAATAAGCTGGACGCAGATGGAACTGTGGTTAGAAACAAAGCCAGACTGGTGGCACAAGGATTCAGACAAGAAGAAGGAATCGACTTCGATGAATCATTTGCACCAGTCGCCAGACTTGAAGCTATCCGAATCTTTCTTGCATATGCTGCCTTTAAAGACTTCAAAGTATATCAGATGGACGTCAAGAGCGCCTTTCTTAATGGAAAGCTTCAGGAAGAAGTCTACATTGAGCAACCACCTGGATTTCAGAACCATTTGTATCCCAATCATGTGTATCTACTGAATAAAGCAGTGTATGGTCTGAAACAAGCTCCAAGAGCCTGGTATGACACTCTATCTCAATTTCTGCTGAACCATGATTTTCAGATCGGCTCAGTAGATAAAACTCTCTTTAAATTTATTAAGGGGGAACATACCCTATTAGTTCAGATTTATGTTGATGACATAATCTTTGGGTCAACTAACCCCAAATTGTGCGAGAAATTGTCTAAGTTAATGCAGGGACAGTTTAAGATGAGCATGATGGGAGAACTTTCATTCTTTTTGGGTCTCCAAGTAAAACAGCTCAACAATGGTATTTTCATCAACCAGACCAAGTATACCAAAGAGCTCCTCAAGAGATTTGGAATGGAAACATGCTCAACTGCATCAACTCCAATGAGTCCAACAATCAAGTTAGACAAAGACGAAGGGGGAACGGCAGTTGAAGTAACCATGTATAGAGGACTAATCGGATCGCTATTGTATCTTACAGCGAGCCGGCCTGATATTATGTTCTCAGTCTGTATGTGCGCCAGATTTCAGTCAGAACCAAAGCAATCACATTTTATTGTTGCCAAGCGTATTCTAAAATACTTAAAAGGATCTCAGAACGTTGGTCTTTGGTACTCCAAAGATTCAAACTTCAGCTTGATCGGATATTCAGACGCAGACTACGCTGGGTGTAAGATTGATCGTAAAAGCACCAGTGGAACATGTCAATTTCTAGGTGAAAGATTGATCTCTTGGTTCAGTAAAAAGCAGACATCGATTGCCACATCTACAGCTGAAGCAGAGTATCTAGCCGCTGGAAGCTGTTGCGCTCAAATGCTCTGGATTCAACACCAGCTCAAAGACTATGGCATCCAAGCTGTTGACTCTCCGATATTTTGCGACAACACAAGTGCAATCGCTATAACATATAATCCAGTTCTGCACTCTCGAACAAAGCATATTGGTATAAGACATCATTTTATTCGAGATCATGTTGGCAAAAAGGAGATTCGGATCGAGCATATCTCAACAGAGCAGCAAGCAGCAGACATCTTCACCAAACCGCTCCCAGAGGCTAAGTTTAATTATTTCCGTCAAATTCTTGGTTTAATTGACTTATCTTAATAGTTTAGATGTTTTCTTACTTTCGCTCTTAAAGATTTTTGTTGCCACAGATCGATAATACAATGTTCAGAAAGACACAGACCGGTCCAAACTTTCAGACCGATCCATGTCAATCTGATGTTATCCTATGATCTGTCTGGTCAATAATTTTTTTATAACAAAAACAGCCCGGACTGATCGCATTTTAACCGCCTTATCTATCTGTTATCCTGACCGTTTATTTTGAATTTCTTTTTATCAGTCATCGAGATAAAGACACGTGTCTTCTCTCTCCTATTTAGCGGGCTGAACATTTCATCTTCTTTCACTTTTTACAATTTATCGCTATCTGGTTTCTTATTCTCTCACTCTCTTAAATCTTAGCACTCTTTTACCTTCATTCCAATGGCTACCATTACTCACAACTCTCTCTCCGTTGAGTTCAATGACATTTACAGGGCAGAAGATGCAGATATGGTGTCCATCTTCCGAGCTTTGGAATCATCTGGCTTGAGGAACTTTCTGGAGTGCGGCACAATTGTTTATGAATCTGAAATCCACGAACTATTCGCCAATGTCGTCTCCCAGAAGACATCAATATCCACCTCTGTCAAGGGCAAATCATTTGAGATCTCGCCGATGACGCTGGCCAAGACCTTTGGCCTCCCCAATTCCGGACTGACAGAGTTTGGACAGATTCCTCAAGCGTCACTCTCAGCTCTTCAAGGGAAGATTTCTATTTTTTGGCCACCGCCTGCAACCCTCGTTTAAGAAGAAGGAAATGCTTTTTCATTTCCAGGTGCTGTGCGAAATCGTTGGCAAGCCTCTTTTGGGCAAAGCAGGAAGTTTTGACGTTGTAACCGCAGAGAAGTTCAGGGCTATGGCGGCTATTGTATCCGGACAGAAGATGAACTGGTCCATGATTCTTTTTGGAGTTCTGATGGAAGCAGTGATTGCATCAAAACAGGACGTATGCTTTGCTGTTCCTCTCAGCAAGCTACTGGAGTCCTTAGACATCGAGCTGGGAAAGCAGTCCGCTCTCAGTCCCTTCAAGATTCTAAACTCCAAAGGGCTCGCCCTGCTGAAGTCCAAGAGTGCTCCGCCTCCTCCTACTACTCTGGCTGCAGTCAGGATTGAGAAGGGCGAAGAACAAGCTTGTAGCGCAAGCTAACCATCCAGACTGATTCTGAAGAAACTCAGTCTGCTCCCTCGCCACCAACCAAGCCACTTCCCAAGAAGCCACGAACCCAGATTACCAAACCAAAAGCCTTACCCATATTGCCTCCAACAAAAGTCACCCCTGCACCCCAACCTACAACCCAAATTTCAACCACTTCAACCACTGCGCCCAAAGTAACCATCCGAGTCCCTTCTGCCATCCCCGTGGTCAAAGGGGTTGTTATCACTGAGTTGGGAGACTATACCCAATCAGGGATTAAATCTCCATCTTCCACAGGCAAGGGCAAAGCCATTCTCTCCGAACCAATCTCCTCTAAACCCAAATCTGCAGCGCAGACAGCCATCGACATTGCTATGGAGGATGTTGATGAGAAGGTGAAGGCACTCATTGTGGTCTTTGATGAATACGTCCAGTACCGGACTATCAACCACATTGAGATGTTCTTCGGAAAGTTGAGCAGACTGAAGAAGATGGAAGAGGAAGTTCTGAAGGGGACAGAGACCGATGATGTTCGGCTTGCCGTGCAGCGCAAAGAGCTATTTACGGTAATTCAAAGATTCAGACTGGCCACTCTGCTCCTAGCTGCTAAGAAAGAGAACTTCGATCCGAATGCTCCAACTGCCAGTAACCAGCCCGGATCATCCCTCTGCAAGCAAGACTCTGGCAGAACCTTTCGTTGAGGTTATTCCCTCTGGGGCAGCAGACCAGACTGAAGATCAGCCAGCAGTGCAGACTGCAGAACCAGTAGCAGATCAGACAGCGGAGTAGCCATTGCCTAATGCTCCGTCTGCTACAGATGATGAACCATTGAACGTGTTGTTGGACTCCCCAACAACATCTATTCCTTTGGGATCGTCAGACTCCCACGTTCAAATCAGTCCAACCGCAGAACTTGCAACAGTTGGCGCACCAGAGTTCGTCGATCCGGATCTGGTGGTATCCACTGTTGTTGCAGCTCTACAACTTGAGGAGCCTTCCAGACCCAACACTCCTCCGGGACACTCAGATGAAGATCTGGCCTTCATTCAAGAATTTTCTTCGGATTTGGTCACCCTGATCCGATCCGAAAGTCATCAAGCTGCCATATCTTCCATTATGCCGATTGCTGAAAAAGATGATCCTGCACTATCATCATCAGATCACTCTCCCAGCCGGCTATCTGATGCACCTCCATTTCTGGCAAGGACTCTTCAGCACCTCCCTGACAACTGCATGTCACTCTCTCAACGTGTTCTAGAAGTTCATCAAGGTCAGAGGCTTACAGCTTTGGACTTTGATTCCTTCAAAGAGAAGATGACAGCCAGTATAAGCAGCCTTCAGCGAGGACTAAACGATTTGTTTTCTCAGCAAGCCACTTATAAAAACAGTTTGAGAAAAGAGCAGATCGAGCTGGCCACTGAAGTCCGAGCATCTGTTGCCAATTCCCTCCGCGCTCAAGACGTTCGTCTTGACGCTATCAGCGCTCAGCTAGCACAAGTTGTAGACTTTCTCCAAGAAATTGCTGCTGACAAAAAGGGGGAAAAGCAAAAAGACTTCAGGCCGCATCAGTCTCAGTCTTCTAGAAAATAGAATTATCAGACTGTCTGTATTTAGGATTTTTGGTGATCAATAAAAATCCCCTTTCAATTAAGTCCTTGTTCATTTATTTTGAACTATAATAAAAGGCTTAATAATAAAAGGCTTAATCGATCAAACTTAATAATGTTCATTTATTTTGAACAAGAAGAAGTAATCGATCCGAAAGTATACGCTTCAGAGTTCTTATCAGACTGGTTTAAAAGACTTGGAAGCTAGATTTTGTCATCATCAAAAAGGGGGAATTTGTTAGTTCCGAACCTTATCAATGAGATTTTAAAGATGACAAAACATATCAGACCGGATCGAGTGAAATCAGACTGACCAGATCGATCGCCCAAAACAGATCAAGCTGATAAGATGACAAAGCATATCAGACCGGATCGATGTATTTCAGACTGACTAAATCGATGCTTCAGATCGATCTCAATCTTTATCAGATCAGAGCAGTCAAGGATACATAAAGAATGGCTCCTCAGTCCGAATCATTAACGGCTATTTATTGTAACATTTAATGTCGTAATTAATGCTACAAAGGACCAAAGACTGAAGATTGCCATAAAAGGTAAGAAGACAAAGAAGAGCCTACCTGACTGTCGCCAAAGTATGAACCAGAACGGCAAGTATCCTGAAGAAGAAGACTGTAGCTTACTCAGAGTTCAAGCAGAGTCAAAGTTGCACATTAAGGGAAATAATGTCGTTGGTACTTACAACTATAAAAGGATGCAACAAAAGGAATATACAAGACTCTCGCTGATCAATTGAAAAAAGCACAAGAAACCAAAACAGCACAAGCTTACAAGCTCAGAAGCTCTCGAGCTGAAAATATACTTAAGCACGATTACTTTGTAATATCTGATCATTTTAGGATCACTGTGCGTATCTTATATTTTGTATTGAAAAATAGAAGTGAGAATCATATTGTAACTTCAGACAGAGAGTGTCTGAGCAGATCGAGTGACTAGGAGTTTCAGACTGGTAGTGAGGTAAATCCAGCCTGAATCGGGTTTGTACAACAGGATTGTATAAATCAAAGTCTTCTAGTATAAACCTTCCTTAATTGGAAGAAGGGGAGACGTAGAAGGATTACACCACCTTCGAACTTCCAGAAACATATCCTATGTATTATCTTTCCTGCACTTGTTCTTTCATACTAGCCATCGAGCCGTTCTTACATATACAAGAACAGACCGTTCCGCACGTATACTTTCAGTGGTCTGTTCTGTACAAGAGTTGATTAAGAAACAGATTTCTTTCACTAATCCGAAAGAAATCACAAGAGATTAATTTTTACAAGGAATGTTCATTCACCCCCCCCCCCCCCCCCCCTCTAAACACTCCGGACTGATCCTAACAACTCATATAACTATCCATGTAGCATTCTCATGGTGGGTCTGTCCAGTACATCATTCTCTAACATGTACCCATGTGTTGATTTGACATCTCATATCAATGAACAATTCATCAATCAACACATACTAGTCTCTATGTATTATCATTATCCTGATTCATGATAATACTTGACTAGGGACAATGTTTAAGAATAATACAATATTATTCTAAGGACATTAACTTATATATTTATTCACATTGCACAGTTAAAAGAATAATATATAATAATGAATTGCCATTCATAAAATCATAAACATTGTATGTCAAAACAATCATATAATGACTTGTCTTAGGGCATATCCCAACATATCTCCCACTTGCACTAAGACCACTCAGACATATACCTAATGCCTAAAGATCTAGTATGACGATCATGCTTCTGCTGTGACAGCGGCTTCGTCAATGGGTCAGATACATTATCATCTGTTGGTACTTTGCATATCTTAACATCTCCCATTTCAACGATTTCTCGAATGAAATGAAAGCGCCGAAGTATGTGCTTGGATCTTTGGTGAGATCTAGGTTCCTTAGCCAATGCGATCGCTCCATTGTTATCACAATAGAGTTCTATCGGATCTTTAATGCTAGGGACCACTCCAAGTTCAGAAATGAACTTCCTCATCCAAACAGCTTCCTTTGCTGCATCCGAGGCAGCAATATACTCAGCTTCCGTTGTAGAATCGGCTACTGTCTCTTGCTTTGAACTCTTCCATCTCACAGCACCTCCATTTAGGCAATACACATATCCAGATTGCGATCGAAAATCATCTTTGTCAGTTTGGAAGCTTGCATCAGTGTAACCCATTACATTGAGCTCTTCCTCACCTCCATAAATCAAGAATGTATCATTAGTCCTTCTCAAGTACTTCAGGATGTTCTTGACTGCAATCCAGTGACCTTCACCTGGATCAACTTGATATCTGCTCGTCATGCTCAAAGCATACGATACATCGGGACGAGTACATATCATGGCATACATGATAGATCCAATAGCTGACGCATATGGAATCTTACTCATGCGTTGTCTCTCATCTGGTGTTGAAGGACACTGTTCCTTCGAGAGATATATGCCATGTGTCATAGGCACGAATCCTTTCTTTGATTCTTGCATGCTAAACCGTTTTAGCACTTTGTCTATGTATGTACTTTGACTTAGACCAAGAAGCCTTCTCGATCTATCTCTATAGATCTTGATTCCTAATACATAGGTGGCTTCTCCTAAGTCTTTCATCGAAAAGCAGTTCCCTAGCCAAATATTTACAGATTGTAAGGCAGGGATATCATTCCCAATGAGAAGTATGTCATCTACATACAACACTAGGAAAATGATTATGCTCCCACTGACCTTCTTGTAGACACAAGGTTCATCTACGTTTTTGATAAAACCAAACTCTTTGATTGCATCATCAAAACGAAGATTCCAACTCCGAGAAGCTTGCTTCAATCCATAAATGGATTGTTGTATCTTGTATATCTTTCCAGCATCCTTTGGATCGACAAAACCCTCGGGATGTGTCATGTACACATCCTCGAGCAGATTTCCATTAAGGAAAGCAGTTTTGACATCCATATGCCAGATTTCATAATCATGAAATGCAGCTATTGCAAGTAAGATCCTTATGGATTTAACCATGGCCACTGGTGAAAAGGTTTCATCATAGTCAATACCATGAATTTGTTTGAATCCTTTTGCAACCAGCCGACCTTTATAGGTTTGTACGTTACCATCCATATCGGTCTTTTTCTTGAAAATCCATTTGCACCCAATGGGTCGTACCCCTTCAGGTGGATCAACCAAAGTCCATACTTGGTTTGCATACATGGATTCCATCTCAGATTTCATGGCCTCTTGCCATTTCTCAGAATCAGTGCCCATTATAGCTTGTTGATAAAATGACGGCTCATCCTCATCAATAAGTAGTAAGTCACCTTGTTGAGTCACAAGAAATCCATATCTCTGTGGCTCCCGGTGTTCTCTTACAGACATACGCTGGGCTTGTGTCTCCTGAGCAGGTACTTCTTCCACAACAGCTTGTGGTGCCTGCTCTGTTTCCATCTCAATCTCAGGTTCAGTGTTTTCTTGTGGTTGAACTTCACTAAGTTCTATTTTTCTCCCACTGGTTTTTCTAGAAATAAATTCTCTTTCAAGAAATACACCAGTCCGAGCAACAACTACTTTGTTCTCGGTGGGATAATAGAAATAGTATCCTTTTGTTTCCTTAGGATACCCCACAAATAAACACTTATCAGATTTGGGTCCAAGTTTGTTAGTGGCGTGACGTCTAACGAAAGCCTCACAACCCCAAATCTTCATAAAAGACATACTATGACGCTTCCCAGTCCATATCTCATATGGTGTCTTTTCCACTGATTTAGATGGAACACGGTTCAGTAAGAAAATCGTTGTTTCTAGAGCGTGTCCCCAAAACGATATTGGAAGATCTGCATGACTCATCATTGATCTAACCATGTCTAACAAGGTTCGATTTCTCCTCTAGGATACACCATTCCATTGTGGAGTATACAGAGGAGTGAGTTGTGGGACTATCCCACACTCCTTTAGATAGTCATTAAACTCTTGGCTTAAGTATTCACCTCCTCGATCTGATCGAAGGATTTTGATACTTTTGCCAAGTTGGTTTTGTACTTCATTCTTGAAATCCTTGAAATTTTCAAAGGTTTCATGCTTATGCTTCATTAGGTACACATACCCATATCTACTGAGGTCATCAGTAAATGTAACGAAGTATTGAAAACCACCTCTAGCTTGTGTACTTATTGGTCCACATACATCACTATGTATTAGTCCCAATAAAACATTTTCCCTTTCAACATGTCCCTTGAAAGGGGCTTTAGTCATCTTGCCCATTAAACAAGATTCGCATGTTTCATATGATTCAAAATCAAATGAATCTAATACTCCATCCTTATCAAGTTTAGATATGCGGTTCTCGTTTATGTGGCCCAAGCGACAATGCCAGAGATAAGTCGGATTACAATCATTATTTTTAATCCTTTTAGTATTTATGTTATAGATAGGCATATCAAGATTTAATAAATAAAGACCATTCATCATTTGTGCACTAGCATAAAACATATCATTTAAATAAATAGAACAACAGTTGTCCTTTATTATAAATGAAAACCCACACTTGTCTAAACAAGAAATAGAAATTATGTTTTTGGTAATGGTGGATGACACAAAATAACAGTCTTTTAAAATCAATGATAAACCAGAAGGCAAAGATAAATAATAATCTCCTATAGCTAATGCAGCAACTCTTGCTCCATTTCCAACTCGGAGATCAAATTCGCCTTTCGCCAACAATCTACTCTTTTTGAGGTCCTGCACATTTACACAAATGTGAGATCCACATCCAGTATCTAATACCCATGATGAAGAAGTAGATCAATTGACTTCTATAACAAAAATACCTGAAGTGGAAGTCACACTTCCTTTCTTTAGATCCTCCAGATATACTTTGCAGTTTCTTTTCCAATGGCCGGTCTCACCGCAATGAAAACAGTTTCCTTCCTTCGCTATCCCTCCCTTTGGTTTCAGTGTAGATGACTTTGGCTTAGATTTAACAAAGACCTTCTTGTTCTTCTTCAAGTTCTTAGCTTTAGTCTTTCCTTTGTTCTTATTCACAATAAGAACATTTGTAGGTTCAGACTTCTTGCTATTTGCTTCAAAAGTTCTAAGCATGCCAAGTAACTGTGGTAGTGTCTTCTCAATTTCAATCATATTGTAATTTAAGACAAATTGACTGAAGCTTTCAGGCAACGATTGCAATATCACGTCAGTGGCCAACTCTTGGTCCAAAGGAAAACCCAGCTTCTCCAGATTCTCAATATACCCAATCATCTTGAGTACATGAGTACCAACCAGACTTCCTTCCACCATTCTACACTGGAATAACGCCTTAGAGACGTCATACCTCTCTTGTCTTGCTTGTTGTTGGTACAGTTGCTTAAGGTGCTCGATCATATCAAACGCCTCCATTTCCTCATGTTGCTTCTGAAGCTCAGAGTTCATGGTGGCAAGCATAAGGCACCCAACATCAAGTGCGTCACTTTGATGCTTCATGTAAGCATCTTTTTCGGCTCTTGTAGCCGTTAGGGGAGGTTCCTCAGCAGGTAAGGGTTCCTCTAGGACATATTGTTTCTTTTCTTGTTTGAGGACTATCCTCAAGTTCCTATGCCAGTCTAGGAAATTTGTCCCATTTAATTTGTCCTTCTCAAGGACCGATCGCAGTGATAAAGTGCTTGTTACGTTGTTAGTTGCCATGGATATCTACAATATAAATATGCAAAATAAGTTTATGATTTAATCATTTAACATGGTCTTATATTAAATGATACTCCCACTATTTTGTTTAAAAAAATATCAACCCTCGTAAGCTTTAGTGGGCCAAGATCCATATTTCGCCTAATCTTGAGTTAGCTTTGGCTAATCGCCCAAGACTCGGTTATTTAGGTAGACAACACTTTGTCAATTATATCACATGTAAATCTTGGATAGTTGGACGAACAACACTTTGTTCAATTCATCAAATGAATTATAATCCAACACATGCCTCTAAGTTCACAATCCTATTGAGATAACCTAGTTAAGTCGTACCCAATTTAAAGTATAACGGATATCACTTTTATCCTTTCGCGCCTTACTAAGATTGCCACGGTGCTTTGCTTTGGCAAACCCACACATGTACAATCGAAGTTTTTGATGAGTACTTTTAATTTTGGAAGGCATCTAAAACTTAATATTTTAGAGGGATTTATTGATATCATGATTAGTTTGATAATTTAAAATATGTCCACTACATATAGTTGTATACATATCTACATATATGTGTAATACTATTATCAATCTAAAACATAAGATAAATCATGCATCAACATACATAATTAAACGTGACATGGTTATAGCCCCTACTAGCGATTTTCTCAAGCCAATGAGAAAATCCTAAGAGTCAACCTAAGGTAACTTCACAAGCACCTCCCTTTGGCTCCAATTTGTGAATGGCCTCCTTATCCCGGCACGATGCTCCATCTTCATTGATCACCATCAACAAAATAAACTACATTATTTACAAGCTATAGAATTCCTCGATTCACATTCGAGGGGAACATAGGGGAGGGATTACATTTAGAATAAAATAGAGAAGGCACGACTCGCAGGTCGTATTATAAATTACAAACATCCACAAATCCTATCTAATAGGTCAAAGGGTTATAACCATGCACCATGCTCAAACAACACATAAAGCATGCTTTAACATTTAATTAATTAAATCCTAAACATTTTAAATTTAATTCTAATTAAAACTGTAAAATAATTTTTGAAACATTATCGTACGCTCGGGACATCACATGCCTCGAACTTAAGCGACTAAGTCACGAACCACAATGGTTCGAACCAATCAAATACACGGCTGGACCAATTATGGGCCTAGGGTTCGAAACCCTAGCCCATGGCCGAATCATGCTCGAGCGGCGGCGGCGCTAGGGTTCCAAACCCTAGCCGCCTCGCACCATCTTGAGTTTTCATCGAGCCATCTTGATTGAAACAATGGAATTTGTTAGCCACGAGTCACGGTCAGGCCATGCACGGGGTTGGCTCAACCATCTCGAGCCAAGGGTTCGAAAACCCTAGCTCTCATGTGGTGAAGCCACTAATCCATGCATGCGTGAACCATTATCGAGCCAAAGAGTTCAAAACTCATCCACGTCTCGAAACCTCCATGCATGAACATGAGCCACAACGACTAGGCCATCTCGAGCCAAGGGTTCGAAAACCCTAGCCCTCATATGGCTAAGCCGTGGGTCAATATGCTAGGGGTGGCCGAAACATTGATCAATATTTTTGATTATTCGCTTCATGTATCGTATACATCAAACATCAATTATATCAAATATAATATCATGATAATTTCACAAACTAAGTATTAACATATCATATATGTTCATACAGTTTTAAATAGCATGCAATATTAATCTAAATATGATTAAACTATTTAACCACATAAATCCGATATGAGCCTTGAACCTGGCTCTGATACCACTGTAAGTAATCCTTAATGCATACAACGCAGCGGAATAAAATTTTGGATTACTAAACCGTGGATCTATACATAGGTTATCATATCGGATAAAGGATTTACGAAGGTCTCACCCTTGTAGCGTGTTTGAGCAGATTCCACGGAGCACCACGTCCAACGATCCCGAGTCACGAGCAACACCTCCTTGGTCTTGCCTCAACGGTATCCACACGATAAAACGAACAAGGGATGTTCAAGAACAAGTTGCTAGGCTTATTCTTGAACAAACAAGACTCACGGTTACAATAACCGATCGACGACCACCACGAACCACCAAGAAAACACGGCGGCGATGGAGAAGCTCACGGCTTCAAGGAGGCGGCCGAGAGAGCTTGTTGGTGTCTAGGTTTTTCTTTATAAAATGTTATCAAGGAATGAATTAACAATTAATCACCTTGTTATTTTATATATGATTTAATTAAAGGCTTTCTTAAAGCCTCATTGGCCCAAACCCATGATTTAATTAAAACATTTTAATCATTTAATTAAGACCCTTCTTAATTAATTAATTCATCCAATGAATTTAATTTCCCTTCTCGATTTAATCTTTTGTGCGACCCGATAGGATCTTGTAATGTTGGCAGTGACATAAAATCTCATTTTATGCTACAAGCAAAGAGCGGTGTCTAGCAACACATCAAGGCTACCCAAATTACAAGAATGTCAATGACTCGACATAACCTTTAGAACTTGTGAAAATATTAACCATGTAATTTAATCCCTTTGTCCTTTGTGTTTAGATTGAACACGAGTCATGGAATAGTCATACTCGTATATTCAATCTCTATTTCTTGATCCCCATGTAGAACTAGAATAAACGAATAAGCTCGATATCTCATATCGACTCATTCGAGCATGGCCATGCATTTTAGTTCTCACTTGATCAAGGGCCAAACACATCTCCTTGTTATATAGGAGGGACAAATCCTATCTCGATCAGTCAACATCCCTCTACATAATTCGTAGTGTATCCAATAGTCGCCTTTATAGTATACCTTGTTACATGTAACGTTTGACAATATCAAGATACATAACTCCTTATGTTGGGATCTCTGATGATCACAAGTCGTAAGGATTACATACATTATTATCACTATGAGAATTGCTTATGACACTCATATAACTATCCATGTAGCATTCTCATGGTGGGTCTGTCCAGTACATCGTTCTCTAACATGTACCCATGTGTTGATTTGACATCTCATATCAATGAACAATTCATCAATCAACACATACTAGTCTCTATGTATTATCATTATCCTGATTCATGATAATACTTGACTAGGGACAATGTTTAAGAATAATACAATATTATTCTAAGGACATTAACTTATATATTTATTCACATTGCACAGTTAAAAGAATAATATATAATAATGAATTGACATTCATAAAATCATAAACATTGTATGTCAAAACAATCATCTAATGACTTGTCTTAGGGCATATCCCAACACATCATTGGTTATCAATGGGTATTTAAGATCAAGACACATACAGATGGAACAATTGCAAGACATAAAGCACGTCTCATGGCCAAGGGGTATTCTCAAACTCCGGGACTTGATTACACTGAAACTTTCAGTTCAGTCATTAAACCAGCAATTGTACGTGTGTTTTGACTATTGTTGCCTCAAATGGATGGCGAATTCAGCAGCTAGACGTCAATAATGTGTTCCTCAATGGTTCCCTTAATGATTTAGAGTACATGCGACAGCCCCAGGCTTCGAAGTTACTTGCACTAGTGTTCCTCTGGTTTGCAGATTACATAAAGCAATATATGGTCTTAAAAAAGTCCCTCGGGCATGGTTGGAGAAGCTTCGAATGACATTAGAACTTATGGGTTTTGTGAATTCACATGTTGATGCTTCTTTATCAAGTTTAACGTTAACACTGTAATTTATATTTTGGTTTATGTTTACGACATTGTAATAACATGCAAATATCACACTCAAGTCCGAGTAATCATTTGATGCTTGCTCTAAAAGATTTGGGTGATTTATCCTATTTTCTGGGGATTGAAGATTGCATGTTACATGACAATTATCTGCTACTTACTCCTCCCAAATACATTAAGAACTTGCTTACAAAATCAAGGATGCTTCAAGCAAAACCTTTGACAACACCCATGTCTACAAGTGTCAAACTACCTTGTAAGGATGGTGATGCATTCGATGATGTTATACTCTATCGAAGCACTTTGGGAGCACTTCAATATCTCACCATCACGAGGCCAAACATTTCTTATAGCGTGAATCGAGTTTGCAAACTCCTCTTAACACTAACTAGAAGTAGACTTGACCATGGTTCAGAATCGCCAGTTCGATGGTTCAAAAAACGTCGACCCTTAACCTTAACATTCTTTGACGGTTCCAGTTACTGTTCATGAACCGTCGATTACGATTCTGATTCCGGTTACGATTAACCAACGGTTACTGTTACAATTTGGCCCTTATTTAAAAAAAATTAATAATATTATTAAAATTTGAAAAAAGTGTAAAAAATATTTGAATGTTTTCTGTCATGGATTATTCATAAAATAACGCGAAATAAATTCAATATCAAATAATCAAAATGTGTAATATATACTTGTTTGATTAATATATATAAGAACACTCTATTTAGATCAACAAGACTCTTATAACTTAATGGTTGAAGCTAATCGTTCAAGTTAGATGTAATGAATTCAAATCTACACCATATGTTTTAAATTTAAAAATATAAAAAAAAATTAAAATAAACCCTTGAATCAGCTAATCGTTGTCTCTTTTAGGATATTGTGATGTCGACTGGGAAATGATCCTGATGACAGAAGATCTACTTCCGGTTTCTGATGGTTTCTTGGCCATTCACTTATTTCTTGGAGCTCTAAGAAGAAATACATAGTTCCAGGTCAAGTACAAAGGCAAAATAGAGGAGCCTTGTAAATGCCTGCAGAATTATTGTGGATTCAATCTCTCCTAACAAAACTTCATATTCCTTGGCGTTGCATTCCTGTTATATGGTGTGATAACATTAGTATCATTTCTTTAAGCGCTAATCCAAATCTTCATTCTAGATAAAAAGTTCTAGAAATGTTGCTCAATCGTATGATCAAACCCAGCTGCACTCACCAAGACTTTATCAGTTCTAGCGTTTAATCGACTCAGGGAAAAGCTTGGTGTGGTCATGAAACATCCCCGACTCGGCTTGAGTGGGGAAGTTAAGGAACATGCAGACAAGCAAGGCTCAAGTCATACAGCTCAACAAACAATCTCAGTCCAAGACTCGAATGATCCAGCCCAAATCAACTCACGGATGGCCCAACTCATACATCATCTTCCAGAATTATACTCCAACAGATGGTTTATGGAATTTAGTGTAGGATTTGTTATTCAGTTGTTGTCAGGGAATACTTCTTGTTATTTGCTGTAACCGTTATAACGTGATTTGTTTTTCATCCACTGCAATAGCTATAAATAGAGTGATCATGGCTTGTAATTAACAAGAACATGTTTTCTGAAATACATAACATATTTTCTTGTTCCCTGAATTATGTTCTTCATTCCCAAACTCTAACTTGGAGGTGGGAGAGAGTTGAGGATGCATAACATGCGATTTGAAGTTTTTTTTTTTTTGCGGATTGGACCAAATTAAGTTTTTGAACGGGTATCTGCCTCTCCCTAATTGTTATCCATCATAACTTTTTATATTTTTACTTAATCAAATTTTCTTCAAAATATTTTATTATGTGAAATTGCATCATTAGTTATATTATAATTAAAAATCATTTGAATTAATCAGTAGCTCAGACGTTTAGGTGATTAATTTTATAAAATATGTTTACACCCCTATTTTGAGTTCAATGTACTATTTTATTTATGAAATTGCATCATTAGTTATATTATTATTTTATAATTTATTATTGAAATTCTTGGATAACTAAGTTGATTTTGTAAACTGAGTTAAGTAGTCTTAATAATATGGATATATTTCTAAAATGTCTTGTCATGAAGTAGTCTTTAAAAACCTTAGTACTCTGTGAGTGGCATCCAATTGAGCTTGAGCTGGTTTTGATATGAACTGACTAAGGCACTGAATACTGAAAGACAAGTCTGGTCTTATGATAGTTAGATATAACAAGCGTCCCACTAATCTTCTGTATGATGTTGGATCTGTCAATAAATCATTGCCTTGTGATGTTAATTTCAAAGATGTTTCCATTGGAGTGGAAGAAGGTTTGCAACCTAGATATCATGTATCTTTTAGGATATCAAGAGCATATTTGCGTTGGCATAAAGAAATTCCCTTAGTAGATATAGCAACCTCCGGACCCAAATATGTTTTAACTTGCCAAGATCATTAATAGTGAACTTGGAGTGAAGATGATCTTTCATTGCTTCGATTTCTGTCAAATTATTTCCTGCTAATATTATGTCATCAACATAAACTAAAAGAGCAGTAAAATTGTTATTGTGTGAAAGAGTAAATAGAGAACAGTCAGAGGTAGATTGATGAAAACCATAATGTAACAGAGAGGAGGTGAGTTTAGAAAGTCATTGTCTTGAGACTTGTTTTAAGCCATACAAGCTTTTGATTAACTTACATGCTCTTGTATCGCCCTGTTGGCAATAGCCTGGTGGAGGTGTCATATAGACCTCTTCATCTAGGTCACCATGTAGGAGGGCGTTGTTAACATCACAGTGATGTAAGTGCCAATCTTTGTTTTGCAATAGCAAGGAGTACATGGCCGGTTGTGAGTTTTGCTACTGGAGAGAGTATCAAAGTATTCTATTCCATCCACTTGTGTGCAACTTTTGGCCACTAGTCTTGCCTTGTATCGTTCTATTGTTCCATCGGCTTTGAATTTCCCCATTTGCATCAAATGCAATGTTTCTCTTGTGGTAATTCAATAAGTATCCAATTATTTGTTCTTTCCAAATCTTGTAGTTCTGTGTGCATAACATCGTTCCTGTTTTGAACTTGTGCTGCTTGTTTATATGTTTTTGGTTCAACTAATTTTGATATAGATGCAGTAAAACCTGATGATGCGTAGATAGGGTAGAAAAGAGAGGAAATGATCAATTGAGTATGGTTTACCAGGATATACCAACTGAGCAGAGAACTGATCACACAACTGTGGTAGCTTATAATCATAAACTTTTAAATATGCTGGTGGATTCCTAGTCCTTGAAGATCTCCTGTGATTAACTTGGTTGGAATTTTGGATTACTACAGGTTCAGTGTTCATAACAAGGGGTGATTGAATATCTTGAGCTGTCACTATAAAGTTCTCACTGTTATAAAAAACATTTGAGTAGGGAATTTGTATTTGATCAGTATCTTGCAAATGAGAAGATTTATTTTTGGTATGCAAGTATATGGATGATTGATGTTTTGTTTTGGTAGAGGAAATAAAGATATATCAGACATATTATTTTGAAATGTTGAAGAATTATTTTCAATTTCTTGAAAAGGAAATATGTTTTCAAGGAATTTTCCATTGCATGAGATAAGTATCCTGACTGGATTCGAAATTGTATAGTTTATAGCCTTTGTATCCTATGGGATAACCAATGAAAATGCATTTGGTTGATCTTGGATCAAACTTTGTTATATTAGTAGAAAGTGTTGATGCATAACACAAACAACCTATGACTCTTAAATGAGAATAGGTGGGAGGTTTTCTGTATAATAGCTCAAAAGGAGACTTGTGTCCTAAGATTTTTGATGGAACTCTATTTATTATGTGTGTTGTTGCCATTACGCAATCAAACCAAAAGTTTAAAGGCAAGTGAGCATGAAAAAAGGAGTGATCTAGGGACTCGTAAGAGATGTTGATGTTTCCGTTCAACTTTACCATTATGTTGGGGAGTCTCTACACAACTACATTGGTGTATTATCACCAATTATGCCATTGATGTGATAGAATCTCGGAGTATAAATTTTGTTCCATTATTTGATCGAAGAGTCTTTATTTAGTATTAAACTGGGTAGAAACCAAGTTTGAAAAATGTTCCAAGTGAACTTTAGTTTCATACTTATTTTTCATAAGATATATCATGTGCAACAAGAAAAATCATCTACAGAAATAATTTGTGACCAGCATATGAAGGAGTGGAGAATGGTCCCCAAATGTTATTAATTCAAAAACAAGACAGGTTACAGATGCATGTATTGGAAAAGGAAGCCTCTTTTGCTTCGAAAATTGGCATACATCACATGGAAGTTGATTATCTTGATTAGAAGTAAGGTTCAAATCTGGAATTAAAGACATCCTATGAAAAGATCCTAGTCGAAAGTGCCATATATCATTTGTATTACAGTATACATAATTCAAAAAGGTGCATGTTTTTCAGGTAATATGACATGATAAAGTCCATCATAAAGTTCAGCAAAACCAATCATTGTCTTGGATTTCATGTCCTGTAACGAGATATAAATTGAAAACTAAATTTGTCAAGTGTTGTGGTTCTTGAAACTGAAATCAGATTAAAAGTGAAAGTCGGAACACATAAAACATTTTCTAACTTAAGAATTGGAGTAAGTTGAACACTCCCTATATGTGTTGCGTGAGTAACTTCCCCATTAGGAAGATGATTTTTTATTGAAATAGACGATGGTGTGTCAGTGTAAAAGGAGGTATTACAGATCATATGATTCGAAGCCTATATCAAGTATCCAAGATTTTGAGTTATATGCCTTTAGAACATTGCAGGAAACAAAAATTGAACTACCTGTTAGCGCAGTAGCAACGATAGGAGGAGGATTTTCAGATACGTTTTAGTATTATTCTGGAAAGATTGAGATCTAGTAAATGCCAGGAATTGATTGTATAAGTCCTGAGAAATCTCTGATGAACTTGACAATGGAGAAGTATGTGACACAACATTTGCCACAACAGTATCTTGTCGAATTCTTGGACCTTTTGGTCCCTTCCAATCATGTGGATAACCTACCAATTGAGAACATATATCGATTGTGTGTCCATTATATCCACAATGTGAGCATTTTGGGCTTTTCTTCTCTTTGTGATATGTGTTACTGGATAACAGAGCAACAGAGTCTAGAGGAGGAAATGATGGAGATATATTCATTTGCTTAGCCATCATGGCCAAAGAATCAAACGACATATTTTGTTGCGTGTGAATAGATCTTTGACTCTCTTCTTGGAGTAACAATGAGTATGTTGGGTTTCTGTACCCCGGCGTCAGATCCAAACGCAGCGAAAATAATACAATAAACAGATCTGACCCGATGACGGTCGATCGCTTCTGATTCATATATTAGTACATGCAAATATATCAAATATAATGCACGAAAAGAGATTACCGTTAACAGGGAAATCAATCTGATGGCGGTGATCCTCGAGTCTAATCAACCTGACCAGATCTACAAGCCAACACCAGTGCTAGTTTGTTGTTAGCGTTTCTATGAGAGTGAATGGAATTGTGTTGAATGGAGTCTCTTAGTTTCTCATAAACTAGAATGACATATTTATAGGGTCATTAAGTAACTAATGGGCTTTGGGTGCATAAAGCCCAATAGGCCAACTTTTGGATTGCAGGGTATATATGCTAACAATCTCTCACTTGCCCAAAAGCCAACACATGAGCACTAAACTCATAATCCAAGTAGATCAATCCAATTGAATAACTTGATGTACAAATGACGTACATAATTATGAGATAAATATATCATACATTTTAATTTTAGAACTTTCTATAGATGGAACCTTTCCAAACATAGAAACTCCACTAAAGTGAGGAGTTTTCAAAAATTAAACTCATATCTTCTAAATCACTCAATTTGAGCACTTAACATTTAAGTCTCAATTCTCATCAATAGATCGGCGGCAGGTTGATTGTGACCCAGCGAGGCTCAAGTGTATCATAGTAGTAGGATCACAACCTTTGTGATTTTAGAAGTCAAACAACTTCTTTGGGCTTACCCTGAATGCCACATTGTCAATTAAACTCCTTTAATAGACAATGCCGAAATATAATTCCAGCAACAACCTACCGATCGTGGATAGCGCCTAGCATCTGCGCTTCACGAAGACCTAGACACAAATGACTAGCAACGTACGAGAACCTGTCAGCCATAGTTAGCGTGCAGTACATTCCTTTCACTCAATATGTCCCGATTGAATCTAGGGCATTGGTCGGTCGAGGCCCCTTATGATTTCAATAACTATGTATTTGTTTCACGTTATATGATTCATTGTGTGCGTATATGAAAAACTCATTTTTCACAAGCACTACCCACTCTAGCCAGAGATTCCTCGAATCATATATAGAAAAACACATAGGACATCCTGGTTCATCAAGACCAGTGGCGAATCCCCAACGACAATCATAGGCCTCTAACAGCATCACTGAATACCCAAAATAATGACTTTATGACCCACATGTGACCAGTCATTAAATCAAAGTACACAGCTATCTATCAAGACCTCAATGACGCCTCGGGTCATGAGGAGTAATGGTGCACAACTATGACTAGAAATTCTATACTCGACAAATGGTAATCACTTATAGAATTCCGAGTAGGGTCGTTCAGTGAACTCATTCCTAATGAGCACATATTCATGTGTGCTGACTTCTCCAAGCCAACGCCGATGAAACACTGCGCACTACACTAGGCACATCATGCATACCAGTCTCTAACGAGCATATATCGATATCCCATTCTCGAAGGCTCATCGACCAGGAACATTTAGAAATCGCAGTCGAGAATGTATTTCATGGTCACCAACATATGCGTAACCACATTCTATGGACTATAGCAACTTCAAGGACTCCATCAATACATCAAGATGCATGGGTAAACAGATGAAGAAGTGCCATATATATTAATATTCAAACAAAGATTTGTCATAATAAGATTATAAGTACAATCAATCAACTATTGATTTACTTAATCATGTATGAGACCAATATCTTTCACTTTCCCAAAGCCAACTACTCATGTGTCTTACGACCATCTTCCCAAGATGTCTATCAGACACCAATCATTATAAATGCTTTGTCAGTGGATTCACAATATTTTTCTGTTGAAGCGATTCTCTCGATAATAATGTCGCGTCTACCATCTCTCTCATTAGATAGTATTTTCTCAATATATGTTTGGATCCTGATGAGATCTTGGCTATTCATAATAGCTCAAATGTTGCCACAGTACACAGAGACTGTGCCAACTGCACTAGAAATTACACTCAACTCTTGGATGAAATTTCTTATCCAAACTGCCTCTTTGCTGCATCGTATGCTGCAATGTATTCAGCTTCAGTGGTGGAATCCAATGTGGTGTCTTGCTTGGAACGTTTCCAAGAGACATCACAATCATTGAACTTGTGGGGTCCTCGTTACTTAATCCATTATGTATCAATTAAGCATACATACGTGAGTCTGAATTAAGTAAAAACATGCACTGATTAAGAGTATCTTACTAGATAAGTTGTTACAAGGTTATAAAAACCTAACCAACTATACATCACATGTATCACATGTACAAGTAACAACCTAATCCAAGATTTCTCCTAAGCAGTGGTTCAGCTCGCAGCGGAAAATGACTCACATCCCGTCTCCCCACGTCTATGAGTCCCTACAGAAACATTCACAAAACGTGAGTATAGACAACAACTATCTCAGTGCAATATCAAAACACAATATCAATATCAATGATAAAGCACAATAAATCATCTAACGTGAATGTTCTGTATCATGCATCCACAAATGCACTATGTCATGACATGTCTCAACAATTACCCTATTATCACGAGCCCCATATGATATGCCTATTCAGCTCAATATGTCAGTGGAACCACACATCTTCATATTAGCAGCACATATCATAGTACCATACTCATCTGTGATAATAGCCAGAGCATATACCCAAAAACCTGGCGTATATCTCTATATAGCATAACCGAGCATATACCCAAACCAGGCGTATATCTCAAATACATAATCGAGCATATACCCAAACCAGGCGTATATCTCAAATACATAACCGAGCATATACCCAAACCAGGCGTATATCTCATATACATAACCGAGCATATACCCAAACCAGGCATATATCTCAAATACATAACCGAGCATATACCCAAACCAGGCGTATATCTCTCAAGCCAAAGCATATGTAGTATATCCATCGTGGCAACAATCCCAGCCAAAGCATATACCAAACCAGGCATATCTATCCAGGCCATGATCTCACCAAAGCATATACACATATCTATCAAGGCATCCATCCCAATCATATGAAATCCATGTATGTACATGCATATGATACTACCAATCATATGACACAAAGCTAACATAAATCATATGATATCAAAACCATAACATCATCATCACATAATATCTATACTCCGTACGTCAACACGTACCTGTAAAGCGACACAAACCAGATAACTCGGTCGTCAATGGTTAATTGCCTCTTTGCCCTGTCTCGGCGATCGATCGCCACAAAGCTCGCGATCGATCGCCGATGTCCAGAAAGTTCAGAACATGGCGATTTTGAGCTTATCTTCCTAGATCTTCTCCTACAACTCGAAATTTAACATGGAAATAAGTTTCATGTACTCCCCAAGACCATAACAACATGTTTCCCCCATCTTACAATCCAATTACTAGCATATAAACATGTTATGATTCTTCACATGAACCTTTTATATTTCACTTCACATACATCAATATCAATGACATAATTCAAGTGTAAAACCATGAATTTCTTACCAAGATATTAAGAAGGCACTTCACACACCTTCCTAGCTCAATTTACAAGTGAATCCCAAGCTCAAACCACAAGGAACTTGCAAGAGATGGAGAGGAGCTTGGTAGAGATTTGTAGGTGTAAAATGGTGTATTGTGAGTTTAAGTGCATTAATCCCCTTAATATAGCCACTTGTTATAATACCATGCCAATTACCATAAACTAAATCCAAACTCAAATTCACATGTTAATGCAACTTTAAATGAAAGGCAAAGGCATATGAAATTCAATTCAAATGCATACTAGTCCATGTTGCTTGATATGCCACTACATTTGATTTCATTCAAGTCATTTCTATGCACTACATCTTGTGCATCATGTTTCTTTCCTTGTCATATATCTAATATTCAAGTCATGTATGTGAGTATTACCCTCGGTTCAACCCAAACCCGAGTCCACATCGTACCATAATTATTCAAAATTACGCCATAATCATATGACACGTATATAAAGCAAAACGAGGCATTACAATTCTCCCCCACTCATTGAATTTCGTCCTCGAAATTGCATAATCATAAGATGAATCTCAGATATCATATGAATCTCATACAGAAAGCCATAAGCTTTCAACCCTACTAGCAACACTACAAGGAATAACAACATAGTGGCAAATAAGTTTTGCACAAACATGCATTCTAAATACAACATTATTTGTCGGAACAAATAATCAACAGTAAATCTGCTACATACTCAATATGCTCAACTAGCAGATACTTACCAGCAGTATAAGAAACCAAAAGAAAACATACCAGACATTGCCCTTTGGATTTTACTGCTTACTCATGGTCTCGCATAACAACTTGGTACCATTCGCTTTTATCCACGTAGCCATATACGCACAACACTCTACACCATCCGTCATTGATAGTATGTATGCATCGTTGTAAGACCATCAATCACGTCCAGATGTTAGCACAAATACATCTCCTGTTATACATAACAGTATTCATCAAATTTACTTGATCTCATACAACTCATTTTACCGGTGGTTTCCCTTAACCAAGTCATTGCCCACTCCCAGTCTTGCTGGATGCATACAAAGATACCAAATGAATCATCTGTTCTTCTAATGTCTAATACATCCGTCCCTCCTTGGACAACTAGTCACCACATAGTAATACAGTCAATGGTTCAAATCTTGGTATTACACCTTTTCCATACACATCATGCCACACTTTATAAACACAGCAACACACATACCCGCGTTGTGTATTGTATAAGGGTTAGAATGTTTCCATTCGTCTGTACTCCTGTGTAAGCCTACGTAGAAAATCGAGATCAGCAAGATACTCTAAACCAAGTACCTCGGTCCTTATCACATTCAGATTCTACACATTCAAATGTGTACAGAGCTATCTCTGCTCTAACATTTCACAAAGGTGTATTATAGTATGTAATTACACAATGGGATAGATACAACATATCCATCTATCATTTGCATACTAATCTCCCATGCCAGACTTCTCAGTCTAGATTAAACACTGAACACGATACCAGTCCAGAACAAACACTGGACACGAACTTGACCAAACCACAAGAAACAATCTACATCACACTCAGATGTCATCAATGTATACTGTACACCAAAGCTATGTACAATACATATATCCATATGAGTATATGGTTATCTCACCCAAAGACTATGTTCTCATAGTATCTATTCACACCATTTGCGTGGTTCAATATTCCCTATCCTGACCCCTGTACCGGAAAGGTCATTCTTTGTATCAACTATTTCCCCCAAGACTACCATCTTGAGTATGACAAGCTTTTACAACGATTCCTTACTTTCTATTCACTGTTCCCTGTAATGATCAACACAAAATATCATGTAGCAATGGAAACCAACATGTTTTCTACCCGACACGCTTTCCACGCATGTGCAATTCACTTGCTACATGTATTACACCAACAAGTCCCACACATCACAGGTACCTGATAACTCATTCCGTTCTACTTCAAGAACCTATCCATACGGATTATCAGATCACCCGGATAGATCATAAAAATCGAAAATATCACCCGACTATATCACATGATCGAATATATCACTCAGATATATCACATTATCGCATATGCATTCCTAATAAACACGACTGCTCCCAGCAAATCGTTATCACCTCTGGTTCATAAAGGAATAGCCAATCCCACAATACATGGAAGGTAACCAATTCCAACTCAACTGCAATCACACAATCCACACATTCTTATTGACATGAATGACAATCAAAGTACCATACCACTCATGGTCATTATGGCACTATGACTCTGCAATCGAACCCAAAAGAATTGCCATATCATATATATCTTCACAATACTCAAGTCAAGTACAACCATATCCACCATCTGGTATATGTCAAATCAGTCTCATATTGGTCGTACCACTAGAACATGACACAAACTTCAATGTCATACATATATGTGTACGAACAAGCTCAATTCATTTCGTAGATAACTCAAATCTCATCACACTATCTCATATCTGTTCTCATATCTGTGAGCTTCTTCAGCCTTCTCATAACATCTGCTATTCATCAACCATCACATGGTTTAGCATACCAACCATTCATTAACCATTATGGTTTAGCATACCAACCATACTATGTCATACCATCAATAGATATCAACCCAACATCTATCGAGCACAAAATGCAAACCAATCAACTATGCAAACCAATCGCATGACGCAATCAGCATATCACAATCACGATCCCATCAGTCATACATCTCCCGTTCAAGACTGTATAAATTTCATGTCAAATGCATAGTACAATCACAACACAACGAGTCGTAGTGTACAAGCAATCGACGGAAACTCAAACTTCCTTATCAATCTGTATAACTTGGACATGCAACATCAGACTTGTGAACCATACATACAATAGCTCACACTCAATGCTTCCCGGATACTCACATTGCCAACCAATCTCTGTTGGTCTTACGTGTACAGCTCACTACTGTCATGCAACAATCTAGCATTTGATAAACTGTCAACACAGTTCCACTAAAGAATTAATTTACGGATGTCTATTATGACGTCCTTTCTATATCCAGAAGCCATACAAGTATTCAATGCTCTCAGCAACCACACAGATACCCACACTCTGTTCAAAGCAGACCAACCAATTGCAACCTCATAAATACAGTTCACAAACACAGAACTAGATGTTCATATATAACATTCCATACACAACTGTATGCACTTGAGGTATCTCGTGTCAATCAAAGACACCCATGGCTGCCACATATACCGCATACATAGAGTCTCATACGAACAACCTTATAGCTCGGACGGAGTTCATATCAAAACAATGATATCCATTCCCATCTGTACTATACACTAACCAGATCTAATACATGGCCACATAGCACCATGTATGTCCCAGTACAGCCATCACAAAGATCACATGTGCCGGTGTCACAACAATCTTTGCCGGTGATCATTGCATCACTGCACTCTCCGCTGGTACTCATTGTCTTTCAATCTGAAAGACTTCCATGCTCAAATCCATATGATACAATAAGAACGAACACAAGAAACTAATACACAGAAAGGAACAGTCCGTTACCCAGTCACCAAAACACGAGTGACTTAAACGACATAGGCTGATAACAGTCGAACAGTATCACTCACAGTTATTGCGGTTGTACCACTCCATCAATACGTCTCAGCGTCACTATTATTGAACTCTCCCAATTTCATGTTCCTTGTCACCCTTGTCAACTCCATGACAACAAACATAGAGTTCAACACACACATACATACTTCAGAACCATACACAGATGCTACCCTGACAAGATAATCATCACCACGATGATCTCACAAATCACCAATTACCGCTGTGAAATACCACAATAAATAATACTATTATTGTACACTAATTTCACAGTCGCTACATGTACCATCTGAAACTCCCACTGTAAACATACTGCGTTAGCCATACTATCCACAGATCAAGAGCAAAGTATTACATTCCCATTCAGACCATACCTGTCGAACTAACAATGCAACCACAGATTGCAATATCAAGAATGCCCTTGAACTAGATACAGTAATCAATAACCTGTATCGTCACTTCCATTCACACATCATGTGTCAGCGGCCAGTCCATCATTAGGTCTGATACACAATCTCATGCAGGCTGACTTTGTACATGGAGCTGATACCAGGCTTTGCTTTTCACGCTCCAACCACTGTACAAATTACTCCTCCAATTCGGTATCGACCTATATACCATTACCCCGAAATCAGTGGAATAGCTCCCGTGAAACATATCATGTTTCCCCTGCCAAATGATAGTACAGAAACCCGGTATACCAATCACGAGTACACCCACAACACCACGTATGCCACGCATAAGGATTCAAACCAAACCAAGTCATACTATCATCCTGCAAAACAAGGGTTAACAATAACAGATATAAATACAAAGCATGTTCCCTGACACTATATCATCAGTATCACATGCCTGTAAGTGGTTAGGTAACTCCCTAACTCACTTCCTCTACCCCTGTTCATCCCGTTCTCGAACCACTGCTCTGATACCACTAATGTGGGGTCCTCGTTACTTAATACATTATGTATCAATTAAGCATACATATGTGAGTCTGAATTAAGTAAAAACATGCACTGATTAAGAGTATCTTACTAGATAAGTTGTTACAAGGTTATAAAAACCTAACCAACTATACATCACATGTATCACATGTACAAGTAACAACCTAATCCAAGATTTCTCCTAAGCAGTGGTTCAGCTCGCAGCGGAAAATGACTCACATCCCGTCTCCCCACGTCTGAGTCCCTACAGAAACATTCACAAAACGTGAGTATAGACAACAACTATCTCAGTGCAATATCAAAACACAATATCAATATCAATGATAAAGCACAATAAATCATCTAACGTGAATGTTCTGTATCATGCATCCACAAATGCACTATGTCATGACATGTCTCAACAATTACCCTATTATCACGAGCCCCATATGATATGCCTATTCAGCTCAATATGTCAGTGGAACCACATCACATCTTCATATTAGCAGCACATATCATAGTACCATACTCATCTGTGATAATAGCCAGAGCATATACCCAAAAACCGGCGTATATCTCTATATAGCATAACCGAGCATATACCCAAACCAGGCGTATATCTCAAATACATAACCGAGCATATACCCAAACCAGGCGTATATCTCAAATACATAACCGAGCATATACCCAAACCAGGCGTATAGCTCAAATACATAACCGAGCATATACCCAAACCAGGCGTATATCTCTCAAGCCAAAGCATATGTAGTATATCCATCGTGGCAATGATCCCAGCCAAAGCATATACCAAACCAGGCATATCTATCCAGGCCATGATCTCACCAAAGCATATACACATATCTATCAAGGCATCCATCCCAATCATATGAAATCCATGTATGTACATGCATATGATACTACCAATCATATGACACAAAGCTAACATAAATCATATGATATCAAAACCATAACATCATCATCACATAATATCTATACTCCGTACGTCAACACGTACCTGTAAAGCGACACAAACCAGATAACTCGGTCGTCAATGGTTAATTGCCTCTTTGCCCTGTCTCGGCGATCGATCGCCACAAAGCTCGCGATCGATCTCCGATGTCCAGAAAGTTCAGAACATGGCGATTTTGAGCTTATCTTCCTAGCTCTTCTCCTACAACTCGAAATTTAACATGGAAATAAGTTTCATGTACTCCCCAAGACCATAACAACATGTTTCCCCCATCTTACAATCCAATTACTAGCATATAAACATGTTATGATTCTTCACATGAACCTTTTATATTTCACTTCACATACATCAATATCAATGACATAATTCAAGTGTAAAACCATGAATTTCTTACCAAGATATTAAGAAGGCACTTCACACACCTTCCTAGCTCAATTTACAAGTGAATCCCAAGCTCAAACCACAAGGAACTTGCAAGAGATGGAGAGGAGCTTGGTAGAGATTTGTAGGTGTAAAATGGTGTATTGTGAGTTTAAGTGCATTAATCCCCTTAATATAGCCACTTGTTATAATACCATGCCAATTACCATAAACTAAATCCAAACTCAAATTCACATGTTAATGCAACTTTAAATGAAAGGCAAAGGCATATGAAATTCAATTCAAATGCATACTAGTCCATGTTGCTTGATATGCCACTACATTTGATTGCATTCAAGTCATTTCTATGCACTACATCTTGTGCATCATGTTTCTTTCCTTGTCATATATCTAATATTCAAGTCATGTATGTGAGTATTACCCTCGGTTCAACCCGAACCCGAGTCCACATCGTACCGTAATTATTCAAAATTACGCCATAATCATATGACACGTATATAAAGCAAAACGAGGCATTACAGAACTTAAATACAAATCCGAACATCGATATGGTATCATCTACATCCAATTTAAAAACCAGCACCAGCTTAGCCTTCAACTTTTATTTCTCCACTTACAGATCCAAAAACCATGAACATATCATAAGTTCTTCATAAGAACTTGAGGATTATTTTCATAGTTTTCCAGTGACCTTCACCGGGATCTGTCTGATGTCTGCCCATTACTCTTAAAACATACATCAAGCCAAGTACATACCATAGCATACAATATGCTATTAAAAGTTGAAATATAAGGTATCAATGTCATCTTTTCTCTCTCCTCATCAATCTTAAGACCCATTGACTCGAGAGATAAATACTATGACATATTATGAGGTAACTCATTTTCGACTATTCTATGCTAAACCCTTTTAGCACAGTGTTTATGTACGTAGATTGAGAGATCTCAAGCATCTTTTAGATCTATCACTATAGATCCTTATGCTATGCACGTATGACGCTTCTCCCAATCTTACATGGAGAAATTAGTAGATAATCATGCTTTAACTGATTAATCTAATACCATTCACAATGAGCATTATATAATCGACTTAAATCATCACAAATGTAACCATGCTCCCACTAACCCTTTGCACACACATGTCACTTCTGGATTTTTAACAAAACCAAACACTTTGATGATGTTATAAAAACGGAAGTTCAAACTTCGGGATGTCTTCTTAGGCCCATAAATGGACCTCTGGAGTTTGAAAACATTTTTCTCACTCCAAGAAGTTGTAAACACATTTGGCTGCTACATTTCTACCTCAATGCCGTCACTGAGAAATGTTGTGTTCACATCCATTACTCATATCTCATATTCATAATATAAATATATAACTAATAAAATCTAAATAGACTATAGCATCATAACCGATGAAAATTTTCTCATAAACAACTTTTTGCCTATGAGAATAACCGTTTCTCACCAGTCAAGCTTTGAAGGTCACTACCTTCCCATCCACTCCAAGCTTTCACTTGTAAATCCATGCAGCCAATGGGAACAATTCCCAAAGATGATCTACTAAGGCCCATACATTATTGGAGTACATGTAGTCCATTTCAGATTTCATGGCATCTTGCCAATATCCCGAATCAATATCTGTCATCACCTCCTTGAAAGTCCAAGGATCACATCCATGGTCAAAATCATATTGACTACTTTCTAGGAGTAAATTCAATTTATCATGAGTTCTTGGAATACTTTCAGATCTCCTTGGTATGTGTATTCAAAGGTTATGATTGACTCAATTAATTTCACCGTTTTCACTTTTCTAGTGGTTTGTGGTTCTTGAACCCTTTCAAGTTATATTATTTTGTCATTTCTTTCTAATAAAAACATTTTTCTCTAGAAAGATTGCACATGCGAAACAAACACTTTGCCTCCAATTGATAATATAAATTTCCACAAAACAACATAAGATGGATCAATTATCCAACTCATTTCCCACTGGTTGCTTCACATAAGCAGAACAATCTCAAATCTATATTTGGATTATTTTTCAGTCCATATCATATATGGAGTTTTCGTCACTGTATTGGTATGAATTATGTTCAACAAATATGTAACTTTAGAGAGTTACTCAGAGAGAATCACATTCTCTTCAAGATAACTCAACATCCTCTTGCACTAACATTTAGTGCTCCATATACGTCTATATGAATCAAATTCAATAGGCATTCAGCACATGCTAAAGATATGTGGGATTTAAGTTATCGTGCCTTTTATATTCTTTGAACATAATCATACTAAACGTTCATAAGTTCACCAATGAAAAATGAATTCTTAAAAATATTGCAAATCATATTCGCAAATTTAAAAGAATATCATTCTCTATCAAAATAGGAATAATGTTCATGATTAATCTAGAACAAATAAATAATTGCTCAAACTAGTTCCTAACCAGTTCAAGATTTTATATTAAATAAATGTTTCAAACAGCCTTTGCAACAACTCTTGCTACAATGATTAGCCTCATGTAGGTTTCACCTTCCTAGAGCTCTCTACTCTTCTCCACATATGCAACTCTTTGCAAAGATGTGAGCACAATTGGTACCATATACCAAAGAAGTAGAAACAATAGAAACATTAATTTGTATAAAATACACAATTTCCAGAACGCTTCTGGTCTAGGTATTCCTTGCAATTTTGCGCCAGTGACCAGCAGTGAAAACATAGATGCCTCTCATTTCTTAGTTGCTACTATCCATTTTCGTCTTTTGAGGTTGAGAACCATTTCCCTTCCTCTTCTTTATCCTTGAACTCTTCCTACCATTGGTAGAAGATTCGACAAGAAGAACACGTTTCTCCTTTTGAATCAAGGACTCATGAGTTTCCAACGATTTGACTATAAGATCAAATCAACAGTCAGTTAATGAGGTATCGTCACATTCAGATTTTCCAATTGATCAACAAGAGATATTTTTCTTACACCATGCTCATAGACCGAAGCCCCATCTTGCATGTGAAATGAAAATAGCTCTTTTGAAGTCGCGGGTCTCAGTAATCGCGTCCGTTCACCAAACAACATTTGTAGGTGCTGGAAAATATTAGTAATGTGAACGAGTTTCTCATATCTGTGTTGAAACTCATTGGTGGCATTGATGCTATCATATAGCACCTAGCCGAGAGAATATCGTCCCACTACTTCTCAAGTGTGGCGATCTCTTCATGAGACGAACGGGGAGACACTTCAACAGGAGGCTCCCACCAAGGGTATATAGCAACCTTTTAGAAGCAATCATTATAAATTAATAGCCAATCCTGGTGGTTAATTTGTCTATATCGAGATTTGATGTAATCGGATTCACGGTAATCACAATAATGAGAATAAACAGAAAATATAAGCAAACCGTTTGATTATTAGTTAATTCAAAAACTATGAACTTTAGTTATTGAATGCTCCCACTAAATTTTTCGAATTCATCACCCTCATGACTAATGAACGGAAAATCATATTTTCTTAGTGGGCTTGGAGTCCAACTAGTTCATGAAAACCCCGGACGTGGGCCCACCGGCTTCATGATACTAAAGGTAGATCACAATTGCATCATATGCAACCCCCAAGATATTTGTCTCGCGATTGGCATAACCCTACGTGGGCAGGACAATTATGCATTCTCACGTCAAACTAACCCATCCCACGGATGGAAAATCATGCCCAAAAGACCCCACGTGGGTGAGTAATCTAGAAGGTTAACATAACCACACCCTTAATTAAGTGGCAGTTAAATGCACAGCTTTCCCATGCCAGATGCCCCCCACGTGGGTGAGTAAGGAACTATGACACAAGCAACATCTCATGGCTTAACTGTTGATAGAAGACAGGAAGCAACAAACCCTTTTGAGCTCCCCTTATCAGTTTGATATTAAAAGTTTTGAATCATATTCAAAAGAGGGATTTTATAATTTTAAAATCTCATCATGTGCTTGTTTGTTTGTTTGCCGGATTCATGCAACTATGTTTTATTCATGCAACATATGTACTAATAAAACACACAAACAAACATTTATCATACATCACATGAATAATAAAAATTAAATATGGACGATTACGACCTTTTCCTAATTGATCCACGTGAGCCATACGTGGATCACAAGTCTGTCTAAGGTGATGCAGGTATGTAATGCAATCCTATTACATTTTTGCTTCCATTATACATGTCTTGATTCTTGGTGCTCCGTCTTCAATCTCGATCTCCCACTAATTCTAAAGATTTTACATTTAAATCGTGCAAACAAGAGAATAGGGATACAAATTCAGTGTGGGATACATTAGAAAATAGAGAGAGCAGGCTCGCAGACCCGATAACCAAAAACACAATTATAATGAAACAATAAAAACATAAACATTCACCTAAACACATTGGTCAAGGCTCGTAATCATCCATCATGCAATCACAACATATGTAATTAAACATTAAACTAAACAATTACATCATATGTAATTGTACTAATTACATCACATGTAATTAGAGCACAATAATTAATTTATTCTATCGTTTCCCACTAATCGCATAATTAATTGAAAATAAAATTAACAAATTAAATAAAACCATTTTATTTAATTTCTAATTAATTAAATTTCAATTAATTGGTAAAATCTCTATTTTATCTTTAAATCATATTAATCGAAAATAAAATTAACAAACAAAATGAAACACTTTCATTTAATTTCTAATTTAATTAAATTTCAATTACTTGGTAAAATCACTATTTTACCTCAAATCATAATATTAGCCAAAAAATAAAATTAACAAATTAAATGAAACATTTTCATTCAATTTTTAATTAATTAAATTTTTTAACTGATTGTAAAATCTACATTTTACACTTAATAAATTAAAAATTACATTTTTAATAAATTAAGTATTATGATTTATTATTTCAAAAATAATATCCGGATAAAACATTTAAAATGACCCAAAATAATTTTTGAACTCCAAACAATTTAGATCCAAAATTTAAAAAGGGGAATTACATGGAAGTCCACTTTGGTGACACAAAATCTACTTAAGTCTTGAGAAAAAATCTTAGTGCATAAAAAGCCAAATTGGAAACAATTGTGTTGAAATAAGTCCACTTTTCAAATTTTCAAATCAATTGGGTGTTTTTATGATGACTCTTTTACCCCTCAATAGTTTGATATATTGCATTCTATCCTTTAGGCTTTTGTTTAAATTACAAAGAAGTCTATATATAATATTTAATTATCTTTTATATCCTTATATTTATAAAAAGCAACATTTAACATCGTCTTTTTACAAGTCCCCATTTTTTGCGATCCTTTTCACAAAATGGTATCAGAGCCTAGGTTTATTCTGGAAATACTATGATAATATCTTCAATATTAATTTGTAACCTATACGGAGGAGACGATTCAAGAAAAATATGGACCCGAACGTTTGTTCGAAGTGTCATTCTTACAGGTGGTATTTCCAGAAATTGGAAAAACTAAATCAAAAGCATATGGCAGAAGCTCAACGCTTCAACCATAAGTGGAAACAATTACGAGGAACAAGTTTATGCACTCCAATCATAAATCATTACAAGAAATTGGAAAGGATGGCGAAGAGGCTTCATCAAGTGAACCTCAAACTTCAGTTCCAGTTAGCCGAACTTCAGGAGGACAATCATCCTGAACACGAGGACGTTGTACCAGACCCCAATGATCCAACAGGGTCCGGACAGGATGAATAAGATGGGTGAGCCAACCTTTCGAGAAATCGAGCCCGATTCTTCTAAGATTTCCCAAGATCTTAGAGAGATCCAAAAGACAGTGCAGCGCTATGGATATATTCAATACCATGTCCCTACACAAATCCATCAGATCCAGAGTCAGATGGAGACCATGATTAAACATCAGAAGGAGATTCTTGAAAACCTTCAAGATGTTCAATCCCGAGTAAAGGAATTGGAGTCAAGGCCCAGTCCTACAGGAAGAAGAAAAGGAGGATGGTTGCCACCATCTTACGGAACAGAACCCCTTTTACACCAAAAGGAGAAAGTAGAGGAGGTCCGAAGGCCGTTAACTGAGTCTGAAAAAATGATTGCAGTCCTACGAGGAGAACCTATACTTCCCACAAAGTAATGGAAAGAATCAACCTGGAAGATCTACGGGATCTTGAAGATCTAAGGGATCTTGCTGATTAATATGCGGGATTAAATCTCGTAGAAATCAAGACAGGGGAGCTTGTACAAAGACCTCCACCACAAGAGAGCTTCGGGTCACACAATCCACCCGAAGGAGACCAAAGTATGCCACACAGGGATGATTTCACCTCAGCAACTTTGGATCCCCCAGTAGGAACAATGAACCGTTCCCGAAGGCCAGATATTCATCAGACGCCATATGGGAAGTCACAGTTAGATCCAATCCATCCAAGATTGCCTGGGATCTTGGAGACCCAGGAACCAAGGAAGAAGTTCTAGCCGGAGAGTCCCTGAAAGAGATCGTGGACAAGATGGCGATATTCTTCAAAATCTGTTTCATCGGAATAAGCTACTTCGAGGGAATGGAGGAAGAAAAGGCTAAGAAATACAGACAAGCTCTAATTAGCCTAGAACTACATGACATCTGCTATGTAGATGAGTACATCAAACTCTTTACAGAGTATCGATGGAAGTCGAAGATAGCGGAAAACGATGCAGCGGAGCTGTTTTTTGTCAAAATTCTGAGCCCATGGAGAGAAATGCTTATCCAGAAGTATACACCGCATACAATTGAGACAGTGTCCAGGAGAATGTCATTTCTCAAAGTAAAACTGGCGGAGTGGTGCTACCAAGCAAAGCTCCAGAAAAATTTCAAGAAGCTCAGGGGAATCAACAAAATGGCTCCTCTTTGTTGTACGGGAAATGATATCCCTACAATCATTGGGAACTACCCACAAAGGCGCAAGTTGAAGAAGCACAGAAGTCAACCGTATGCCCGAGGAGGTGGTTCAAGAAAAAGTAGGTCTTCATGGAGACCTAGAAAGTTCTGGTCAAAGCAGAAAGCTCGAAGCTATAGATCGGGGCAAAGGTCTGGACCATCAAGGAGTAGAATCTCATCGACAGGTTCTAATCAAGCAAGTTCTAGCAGGGCACCAACGAAGAGAACTTTCAGACGCACACCTACCCGTGCAAATGAGAGTTTCAGAGATTGTAACTGCTGGACATGCGGAGCAAGAGGACATATCTCTACAGATTGTCCAGAAAACCAAAGCCGAGGAGTCAGACAGTACGAGCATACCAAGGAATTTGAGGATGCTGTCTATTTTAAGAGAAATCCAGGAGATTAAGAACAAAGTCAAGAGAGAGGTTGCTAATACACTCTCGTGGATTCATATCGGAGCCATAAGAGTTATCATCAAAGCAACATTCAAGGAAGGAATTGATTCGCCCCTCAACCTGGCGATCTTTGACAAGAGAATCCCGAACCTCAAAGATTCTTGTTTGGGAGCAATAGCAGGAAATCTGTATGCAGGAAAGATGGCCTTCAACATCTATCCGAGGATTGCTTACAAATTAGGAGATCGAGACTTCAACAAAGTTCTCACTCTTCATCAAGATTTTAAACGAGAAGATTTGATGAAAGAAGGGAACATGCCTTACTCGATCACCTACAAGGTGTCATACGCACTCTCGAATACTCATCATTCCGAAGTATTCTTGAGAAAGGAATTCATCGAAGTCCCCAGAATCTTCGAAGACTTCGCCAAAGCAGTATTGCCGGACATCATTGATACTCCGACAATAGGAGAGATTGACATGAGGATACAAGATCAACCTGTTCTGAACAGAAGCAGGAGCCTCATGATCGAGTCAAGAAGGATGCCTTTCCAACAGGATAGGTTAATCAGCAACTATCCAGGGGAAAACAGAAGGGAGCCTCAAGCAGAATTCAGAAAGTTCCTGATGTATTCCAAACAATAGGGAAACTGAAATGCCCAGAAGGCTGGAGAGAAGTGCAGATAATTTTTGACATCACCGAGAAGAACAATATCTTCCCCTGCGATGTCCTATATTATTTGCAACAACCTACAGTTGGCAAATTTCAAGGAAACCTTCAAATTGGTGAAATTAATCTCACAATTGAAGGAATTGCCGGACGGATCCCCGAGCAGCTTATTTTAGGGATTGAATTTCTCGAGGAACATAAACCTTGGGAAAGATTGCAAGATGGAATGGAATTCACGGTCGACGGAAAGAGATACCGAATTCGATGACCACCAGTCCATTCTAAATATACATCTCCATTGGGATGTTATATGAGCAGTACCGGGCAGAATATTTTGCAGCCTACATTGACTCAGGGGCTGGAATATGCACTGCTAGGCGAGAAATCTTCCCCAAAGACGTTGGTGAGAAATTACCAGCCATTGCCGGAAGAGACTTTTCCAAACGGATCCTTATTCTTAATGAAGGAGTCCAAGGAGCGGAAATAATTATCGGCGGAGCAGGCGGTACCCCATGGTACAAAGTCAAAACTCCACCTATATATTTCCATGATACAGGTGCAGATATGCTGTTAGGAAACAATTTCCTACAGACATTCAAGACATTCACTCAAGAGAATGAAACGAGAAGACTTATTTTCACAACTCTATGTGATCATAAGATTATGGTCCAACGATTACGGGAGGCGTTTCACCGAAAATTCCCTATTCATTTTCGCAACAAGCGTGGTGATGAAGGAAAACTTCGACACCCAAAGATGAAAGATCAGCGGAAATTTGGAGAGGCAATTCTTCAGTTCCGACAACAAGGTCCTAGTGAAAGGGGGTTACAAACTTTTGACTGGGTTAAAATCATGTCGTTCAGAGAACAGGATGAGGAAAGAGTAACTCCAGAAACCCTGTTGCTACTGAAAAATGCTTTACGAGAAGAAGTTCCACAACCTGAATCTACCCTCGAAGAGCGAATCACTCTAGAGGATGTAAAAAGGAAGATTCGTAGGAACTACAACGAGGATCCACTGGCATGGTGGAACAAAAATGAGCTCAGAGCTACTTTGAAGGTGAAAACTGGAAAAGAAAATGAGTTTGTGAGGTATAGGCCGATCCCCATGAACCAAGAAGATCGGAAGGATATGCAGAGCATACTTAAGGAGCATCTTGACCTTAAGTTAATCTCAGCAGGTATTTCTCCATACAGCAGCCCCGGTTTTCTGGTAAGAAATCATGGAGAAATTAAACGAGGAAAGCCGAGATTAGTGATCAACTATAAAGGGATCAACGAAATCTTGGAGTTCGATGGATATTTTATCCCAAGCAGAGAACATTTGGTAAATAGCATCAAGAATGCCAAAGTATTCTCCAAATTTGATTGCAAGTCTGGTTTCTACCAGATTAAAATGGAGGAAGCAAGCAGAAAGTTCACAGCATTCTCCACACCACAAGGACATGATATCTGGAATATCATGCCAATGGGATTGGCAAATGCTCCCCAGATATATCAAAGGAAGATGGATAATCTTTTCAAGGATTACTTCAGCTTCATGTTCGTGTACATTGACGACATCCTCATAGCGTCAAAAAACATGAAAGAACATCTTAAACATCTAGAGATCTTCTCAGACGTTTGTTACAAGGAAGGATTGGTGCTTTCCGAAAAGAAAGCAGTAATTGCTACAAGACAGATCGAGTTCCTTGGAATCGAGATCGACGAATCTGGAATCATCCTACAAAATCATATTGTTGAAAAAGTACAAGGATATCCGGATGACCTCAAGGATTTAAAACAACTTCAGAGTTTTTTAGGAGTTGTTAATTTTGCTGGAATGTTAATCAACAATCTAGCAAACCACAGGAAGGTGTTCAGTTCACTACTCAAAAAGGATGTTAAGTTTGAGTGGAATGAAGATCACAGACAAGCTGTTAAACAGCTAAAGGAGGTTTGCAGGCAACTACCAAAACTCGCAATAACAAACGACGAGGATGAACTGGTATTATACACAGATGCCAGTGATCATTGGTGGGCTGCGGTCCTCATGAAAGTTACAACAGAAGGAGAAGTGCCATGCAGATATTGCAGTGGATTATTTGATAACAACAAAGTTATCAGATGGCACATCAACGAGAAGGAGTTCTTTGCAGTCCGAAAGGCTTTTAAAAAATGGCCATTATTTTACTTGCAAAGAAATTTATCTTAAAAATAGATAATACGAGTGTTAAGTCTTTTCTGAAAAATAAAATTGAATCAAAACCAGAAAAGGCTAGACTTTTACGTTGGCAAGCTGAGTGTCAATATTATGATTATGATATTGTCATTGTGAAATCTGATAAAAATATTCTTGCAGATTTCTTAACACGAGATGGAGGGACACATTGCTAGCGATACCCTCAAGCGAGTTAGGAATCTCAGAGAAAACCTGGAGATCCTGGAACGAGATTTTGGGACTCTTTGTCTCAATGCAGAGGTCGCGGGATGACTTCAACGAGCAGATCAGGAACTTGTTACTGATCATATACGAGCATGCTTTCGGGACCACGAACGTTTGTTTGAAGTCTTGAAAGGGCCTATACTTCAGGCAGCACCTTCAAGAGTGCAAAAAGAAGTGTTTAGAGAACGGGGCTCATCTAACCCGGAGGCAAGGGATTCAAGTACCCCTGTCACGAGTGCTTCAGATGATGCATTCCTTGAGGATGTACAAGCTGAAGCGAATGTTGAAGGTCAGGTGTCATCACAATCTGAACCTTCAAGTCAACCCAGCACCTCTGGGGTAAAAGAGGGAGAGTTGAATCTTAGGCCAATGACTGGCAAGTCTAAGGTTCAAACTAATGACGATTTAGTTTCTTCACCTATGCAGGATTACCAGCGCACTTGGGAGAAACTAATTACCAGGCGAGGTATCAACCCAGAAAAATCAATAGTTGATATCTCCGGAAAATATCCGAGAGTTTGGATGAAACCAGGCAGCCATCCAAATGATGTTCAGGAATGGTATAATTTCGGAGCTCTGGCTTCGGTTTATACTGTGGCACCAGCCTTCTCTGAAATTTCGAAATTAGCAAAATGGATCAGAGAAGCTGTATACGAGACTTGGGCCAATAATCCACATTTGGCCAGAGGTGATATCTTGGAGTTGTATTTTTTCAGTGCTGCTCCAGAACCGGCAAAGAAAGGCTTCATTGAAGCTTTTCATTTTATCAAGCTGAGAAGACCAGATGGAAACGCCCTGAAAAATATAAAAATGGCGCTACCAGAAGGAATTCCAATTTTGGCGGGAACTATCACAGATGATGAAGTTTCAACCAGACGAGCATGGGGTCTTTGGGTTTGTCTAACTGAAATGGACAAAGTCCAATACACATTCAAGTTCTTTCAGAATTCAGCCAATGGAACTTTCTTGCTGAATTCCATGACAGGAACCTCCACGAGATTTGCCGAAGAACTTTTTGAAACAAAGAGAAGAATTCTTTGGGAGAACAAGATTCCGGCAGGAAAGGAGACTTACCGGAAAATTCTGCAACATGGCACACATTGGCCGATGGATTGATCATATCTGCCTAGCATGCCCGGAGCAGAAAGAACCAGAGTTCGGGAAAGGATTCCGATCCAAACCCGACAGATCAGAGGCAGGAAAAGACAAAAGACCTGCTGACAAGAGAGCCCGTTTTCCTAAAGCTCGGCGACCACAAAAACCACTAATGTAAAGATTCCCCGACAAAGGAAAAGAGGTGGACCATTAGAAGTTAGTGCGGATACTGTTCAAACGCACTCAGACAAAAAATAATGGACCACTCACGAGAAAAGTTGGCACAACCGAACAAAGATGCCAGACCACGTGAAAGTTAAGGCGCACTCACAGGCGCACTCAACAATTATCAAGATTTGGAATCCGCATTTGAAGTCCGGATTCATGCCTATATAAGGGCACTCATTCAGGAAGCTAAGGACATCAAAAATTCTCCATAGTTTTCTGAGAAATAAATTTAGAGTCTCCAAGCTTTGTAATATTTCAACGTAGCTTGGTAATCTTTCTTTCTTTTATTTCTTTTGTTATCATTTGTAATATTGTTCTGTTGGTTTTAAGTTTATGTGTTCTTGAGTCAAGCCTTATCTTTATGAGAGGCTAAACAAGTCCGTCTCCTCCCAAAAGGAGACGTTTTAATGTAATAGATGTTATAAGTATTCCAGAATAAAAATAAGGTTGTTGCCCAGCTATCTCCCAGATTTCTTTAAATCTTTTTTATATCTTGAATATACATTACGCCCTAAGGTAGGAAACGAATTAGGGCTGTGCTGTGCGGTTTCTGAAGGAGTCGGATAACTGGCAGACTAACCTCGCCCGTGTGCTGAGGTTGGATGGTGAGGAGCCATTCGTAAAACAGTCTGGAGGCAGTAAGTTTTCGACTGGTGGAAGTTGCGACCCACCTCACCCGGTGCCGTTATGGTCAAAATGGTATTTTTCAGTTTGCTAAAATTTTATTGTAATACGGAAGCATGTTGGGCCTTTTATTTATTTTTAACATGATCTTCAAATCGGGTTGAATTATAATTAGACGAACGTTATATAAACCGTGAGTCCTTTGCAAAAGTATGCTCTTGGGATTCATCTCGAGATGACAGAAACTGAAGGATCTCATGTTCATATAATGTTTCTGTTTGATAAATATTAGGATGAAAACGATGATGAATAGTATATTGTGGCATATTTTGTTCTTTAAACATTTTCTAGGGCTAAGAATGCAATTTTATTAAAGATTAGTTGGACCGCGTGGACCGCTTGGACCATCTGGACCACATGGGGTTATTATGGTCATTTCAACCAAGAATGGACTTATGTCAACTAATGTTTTTTCGCTGGACTAGGATAGATTATGTTTCACCAAAGTGTACCGGCCCGTAATTTTCCCATTTAAAAATTCCTTTTTAAAAATTTAAGCCCAATTCACCCTGGCCCAAATTTTTTATAAAATTCGAAAAATAGCCCTTGCACTATTCATCATCTCCCTCCTCCCAACAACTAGGGTTCGAAACCCTAATGCCAGCCGCCTCCTCCTTCAGGCGCAGTTACACAGAGCTGACGCCTCCACGTTGTCCTCGTCGGCGCCGCTCGGATTTGCGCATAGTAGATGTCGCCGCAGTGGTTCGATTCTAGGCGACGGACCCTTGTGCACATCGAGTTTTTGTCTGAAATAAATACCATAAAACCTGGCACGAAGAGTTTCCGAACCACTGTGCAAAATGAGAGAACGATTCTCCGGTCTGCAGCGTGCGTGATATCAGAAACCCCATTCGCACAGCGTTCCTGTGCACGGAGACGAGGAAACCTGCATCGTTCAGGCAGCAAGCTCCTGGGCCGCGCGAGATGGCAGATGGTTTAACCTCCTCCACTCGCGCTGCCGCCCTCTGCGCCGCTGCCCTCCACGCCGCCACGCGCAGCCGTGAACAGTATCGGAAACACTTTCAGATGTCGGCTAATTTGGGTTGGATTAAACTCCTTTTATTCCAATTTTCTATATTTTTCCGGGCTCCGTATTTTTTGAAATACAAATAAGATTAGCGTTACGTAGAAACGATCCAATAAAATTAATTATCAATACATGAATCAAATCGCAACCTGGCTCTGATACCACTGTTGGGTTTTCGTACCCCGGCGCCAGATCCAAACGCAGCGAAAATAATACAATAAACAGATCTGACCCGATGACGGTCGATCGCGTCTGATTCATATATTAGAACATGCAAATATATCAAATATAATGCACGAAAAGAGATTACCGTTAACAGCGAAATCAATCTGATGGCGGTGATCCTCGAGTCTAATCAACCTGACCAGATCTACAAGCCAACATCAGTACTAGTTTGTTGTTAGCGTTTCTATGAGAGTGAATGGAATTGTGTTGAATGGAGTCTCTTAGTTTCTCATAAACTAGAATGACATATTTATAGGTCATTAAGTACTAATGGGCTTTGGGTGCATAAAGCCCAATAAGCCAACTTTTGGTTTGCAGGGTATATATGCTAACAGAGTAAACATTCACAAGGGATGATAATGGAGAGACAAGCAATATCTGGCTACGAATTGCCGCATATGAATCATGGAGACGAACAAGAAATTTGAGAACACTATCTGATTGTTGTGCAGTTGAGAGATCTTCAAGAATTTGGCAAGTACAATTGTTCAATGCACCACAATTGCAAAGAAAAATAGGTCTGTAGCTGACATATTCTTCACATATGGACTTAAAAGAGTTATAGCTGACATATTCTTCACATATGGACTTAAAAGAGTTATAGTACTGGGTGAGAGATTGTACACCCTGATTCATGTTGCTTAACGGCTTCTCTAATTGAAACACCTTCGGGCCATCACTTCTTGCGAATCTCGACTCTACCCAAACTTCGTGAGCATAATTGAAATATAGGAGGCTCTCGTTTATATCTTTTGAGATAGTGTTCAATAAACCAAGAAATAACATGATTATTGGCACGTATCCAAGCAATGTATAAAATTTTGGAAGATGGAGCTGGACACGATAAGGAACAATCAAGAAAAGAATTTTGTTCTTGACACTTAACGCCATTTGGACAGATTTGGACCATGAGATATAATTCTCGCCCGTAAACAATTCGCCGATGATGAGAGCACCGATTATCATTCGGATGAAGGAAATACGGTGAGGAATAATCTTCTGCCGGATTAAGCAGTACCGTCTCAGCAACTTGTTCTCGTTTGAAACAGAAGCCATCGACGAAGGAATCCAAGAAAAGGATCCGAGAAGAAAAAACAAAAAAAAATGTGCGGAAGATTTCAAAGAAATGGATCTGAAATCCGTGGCTAAACCGTTACCATGTTAGACTAATGAACCAAGCATTGTATTCTAGAGAAATGAATTCAGTATAGATCAGATGTTCTTGATCAAAATAGAGACGAAAACTCCATTTATATGTGTAGAAGAACTTCACTTTATTTCAATATTCATCTATCTGAATTACATTACATAATGAATACATAGCTTATTTATATTTATTCTAGAGGATTAACATGCAATATATTATGTTCTTGGGTACAAAATAATATGTATGCAACTAACTTAACTAACTGCAACTTTCATCATCTTTCCGTTACTTTATTTTGATCATCTTGGTTGTGTTGTTTGGATCAATTTGTTTTGTATCTTGGCATAGACTTCAATATTTTGTCTTGCAGCTCCGGGACAACTAGTGTTGACCACATCGGATATGAAACTTTTGATGCTACTCCAAGGACGGTGCCCATGGGTGCATCTACCTTTAATGAAATATTCTCAATCAAGGGTTTGATATGCTCTTAAGGTAGCATCAAATACACAATCGGATAGTTGATAGATTAAATAGTCGACAATATGTTTATAAATGATTGTGTTTAAAAGACAAAAGTGAGCATCCAACAAAAAAATGGTTAGATATAGCAATATAATCATTCAGCATATCAGAGCTCGTGATAATCGAGCAGTCGCAAATATAAATAGTCTATAGTTTAGTAAACTCACGGCGGATAATTTGAAGTATAATCTAAGCTGATAAGGTGGTCGTGTTAGAATAAATCATGTCTCTGAACTCAAAAATATATAATTAACAAAAATGTATATGACTAGCAAATACAAAAGAAAACTGGGCATTGCCTCCAGCTTTGTAAGTCCTCAATTTCTCTCCTATTTTACTCGGAGCCTGAAGCCTTCTAAACACTTCAACGAGCCATCCTATGGGATAGGGTATGCTCTAGCCCAATGCAAATTTTCGAAATAAAGTGTTAGTTTCTGAAATTTAGTTTTTTAGCCAAATCCTCAAAGTCGTTATAGCCATTTAACCCTACATATGTCAAGTAGCCCCAGATAATTTTAAATCCTTGCCCTGCCAATACTCCAATCCTTCTCCAGATTATGTAATTTTGTTATTGAAGAAATATGTGCTTGGGGATCATTCTCACTACCATCATATAGTAAATATGGGAGTGCGGAAAGTCAAAGATTTTTTTTTGACTTGATTTAACAACTATAAAGTTCTGAAATTACAATGTTGTGAATGAAATGCAGATAATTAGAAGAAACAGATTTGGAAGTCTCGTGCTAAATGGTGCGCCACTTCATTTCTAGTTCTTCGCACGAGGCTAGTACGTGATGTTGTAAAGCTTGTTAGCAGTTTCTCAATGTCTAATATAAGCCGATTGGTGAAAAATCATCTTTTATAGAATTCACAGCATTAATAACGGTCAAGCAATCGCTCTCAAGAATAACATTCATTATTCATTCCGTCGAGCCAATTCCGCTCCTTCCCTAAGTGTCAATGCTTCATCCAACTCCGATGTCACTAGATATGTGATGCCCCGAAATTAATTAATTGCAAGTAAGGCATTAATTATGTTTATATGATGTATCATGTGTTGATGGATTTATGTGTTGGGTATTAAGATGTTAACATGATTTAATTGTGTTAATTATTAAATATGAGGAGGATGTGATTTTAGATGAAGTTTGGAGCATTTTTGTAAAATGCTTTTAAAATGCTATGTTGGAGCATTTTATACATCATGTTAAGTTTGGGGTACAATTCTTGATTAAGTTAAAGCAAACCCTTTTTAAATCTTCTACCCATCACTTTAACCCCTATACCTTTCACTTTATTAAAAATCCCCAAATCACTTCCCAAACCCCAAACCCTCCCATTTTCGAGTTCCACCAAAAGAGGAGAAGAAAAGTTCCACAAAAACTTTGTTTGTGTGATCTTTGCTAGTATTTGGAGCCTACAAGAGGTATGGAACCATTCCTATAAGTTTTATGATGTTTGGTGTTGAAATGGGTTAAGTTTTTGATGTTTTATGTGGGTTTGTTTGGGTATGTGTTGTTTATGGTTGGGGTATGATTTTTGAAGAATTTTAAGTTGGTTTTAGTGGGTTATGATGTTATTGAAGTTGTTAAGAAGTTTGGTTTTGGGTGGCATGAGGAGGAGCTTGAAAAATGAGCATTAATGGCGAAATTTCGGAGTACAGCACTCGGCGATCGATCGCCCGTTCTTGGCGATCGATCGCGAGCCTCCAGTGTCCGCCAGTAGCATTTGGCGATCGATCGCCACTCTTGGGCGATCGATCGCGCCAAAAGTGGCGATCGATCGCCAAGAAGAGAATTTTTGCTCCTCGTCCAGTGCGATCTCGCGATCGATCGCGCCTGGGCAGCGATCGATCGCGAGTTGTAAAAAGATGGATTTTTGATATTTATGTGGGATTTTTGGATATTGGACTATATTTAGCTTCTAATATCAATTTGTATGGTTATGTAGAACCGTCCCAGGTACCCACGACTTCAAGGAGTCCCATTCTTTTGGTCCGAAGCTTGTGAGGAAAGCTTCCAAGAATTGAAGCGTCGTTTGACGACAGCGCCAGTATTGGTGATTCCGTCTGAGGATAAGAGGTTTGCCTTGTACACGGACGCATCATTGCAGGGTTTGGGCTGTGTATTGATGCAAGACAGACAAGTGGTAGCCTATGCTTCGAGACAGTTGAAGCCTCATGAGACCAGATACCCAGTCCATGATCTGGAACTGGCGGCTATCATTTTCGCCTTGAAGATTTGGCGTCATTATCTTTATGGTACTACGTTTACCATCTTTACGGACCATAAGAGCCTAAAGTTTCTATTCACTCAGGCTGAACTGAATATGCGTCAAAGAAGATGGATGGATTTGCTCAAGGATTATGACTGTGAGATTGAGTACCATCCTGGTAAAGCAAATTTGATAGCAGACGCCTTAAGTCGGAAGGTGAAGAGTACTGCTGAGGATGTTATGTGTTTATCAGCTTTGATGACTTCCTATTGCCATCTGGGCTATGACTTCGATGTGGACACGTCGCCGGTGCGAGTGTCGACCTTATTGGCCGAGCCAGACGTATTTGAGGCTATCAGGAAAGCCCAGAGGTCGGATGATGAAGTGCAGAGATGGTCATCGATAGCACTTCGAGGTCAGCAACAAAGTTTAGAGTGGCTGAAGATGATTCATTAAGACTGGGCAACCGATGGGTAGTCCCAGATACACCAGAGTTACGTAAAGGAATTTTAGAACGGGCTCATAGTAGCCGATTCAGTATCCACCCCGGAGGAAGAAAGATGTACAAGGACCTGAGTGGTCAATTCTGGTGGAGACGCATGAAGCGTGATGTGATCAGTTTTGTTAAGAGATGTTTAATCTGCCAACAAGTAAAGGCAGAAAGGCAGAGGCCTGGTGGCGAGCTGAAGAGCTTGGAGGTACCTAAGTGGAAGTGGGAGCATATATCTATGGACTTCGTGACCCACTTGCCAAGGTCGGCCTCTGGATTTGATGCGATCTGGGTGATCGTGGATAGGCTGACGAAGGTAGCTCATTTCATCCCTTACAGTATGACTTTCACGTATCTAAAGATGGCCCAATTATATGTACGGGATGTAGTTAGGTTGCATGGGATTCTAGTCTCGATCGTGTCTGATAGAGACCCAATGTTTACTTCTCATTTCTGGGAGGGTCTCCAGACAGCTTTGGGCACCGAGGTGAGACTAAGTACAGCTTATCACCCTCAGACTGATGGCCAAACGGAGCGTACTATACAGACGCTCGAAGATATGCTGAGGGCATGTGTTTTGGAGTTTGATACTCCGTGGCAAGAATCTATACCACTGGTAGAGTTCTCATACAATAACAGCTATCAGGCGAGCATTCAAATGGCCCCTTTTGAAGCTCTTTACGGACGACGATGTAGGTCACCGCTGTATTGGGAGGACTTGACAAGTAAAGCGGTCGGAGGACCGGATATGATTAAGGACATGGAGGAAAAGATTAAGATGATACGCTTAAAGATGAAAGCGGCCCAAGATAGGCAAGCAGCCTATGCAAATAAGCGGCGACGGCCGCTAGAATTTCAAGTAGGAGACAAGGTCTTCTTGAAAATCTCACCCTTCAGGGGTGTTGTTCGATTTGGTATGCGGGGGAAGTTATCCCCGAGGTATGTTGGACCGTATGAGGTATTACAGCGTATCGGCACTTTGGCTTACCGATTGGCCCTACCGCCGTCTTTATCTGGAATTCATGATGTCTTCCACGTTTCTATGTTGAGAAAGTATGAGCCAGATCCGTCTCATGTGTTACAGCCTACTGAAGTGCAGTTAGACTCAGATGTATCCTACGTTGAACGACCAGTCAGAATTCTGGATCGTGAGGATCGCAGACTACGAAGTAAAGTTATGCCAATGGTCAAAGTTCAGTGGGATCGTCGGGGTGTCGAGGAGGCTACGTGGGAGACGGAGCGGCATATGATGCAGCATTACCCCGAACTATTTTCTGGTATGATTTATGTTTAGTTTCTTTTGGGTAAGTGCATGCGATTTCGAGGACGAAATCTTGTAAGTAGGGGAGTAATGTGATGCCCCGAAATTAATTAATTGCAAGTAAGGCATTAATTATGTTTATATGATGTATCATGTGTTGATGGATTTATGTGTTGGGTATTAAGATGTTAACATGATTTAATTGTGTTAATTATTAAATATGAGGAGGATGTGATTTTAGATGAAGTTTGGATCATTTTTGTAAAATGCTTTTAAAATGCTATGTTGGAGCATTTTATACATCATGTTAAGTTTGGGTACAATTCTTGATTAAGTTAAAGCAAACCCCTTTTTAAATCCTCTACCCATCACTTTAACCCCTATACCTTTCACTTTATTAAAAATCCCCAAATCACTTCCCAAACCCCAAACCCTCCCATTTTCGAGTTCCACCAAAAGAGGAGAAGAAAAGTTCCACAAAAACTTTGTTTGTGTGATCTTTGCTAGGATTTGGAGCCTACAAGAGGTATGGAACCATTCCTATAAGTTTTATGATGTTTGGTGTTGAAATGGGTTAAGTTTTTGATGTTTTATGTGGGTTTGTTTGGGTATGTGTTGTTTATGGTTGGGGTATGATTTTTGAAGTGTTTTATGTTGGTTTTAGTGGGTTATGATGTTATTGAAGTTGTTAAGAAGTTTGGTTTTGGGTGGCATGAGGAGGAGCTTGAAAAATGAGCATTAATGGCGAAATTTCGGAGTACAGCACTCGGCGATCGACCCGTTCTTGGCGATCGATCGCGAGCCTCCAGTGTCCGCCAGTAGCATTTGGCGATCGATCGCCACTCTTGGGCGATCGATCGGCGAGGCTGGCGATCGATCGGCGAGGCTGGCGATCGATCGCGCCAAAAGTGGCGATCGATCGCCAAGAAGAGAATTTTTGCTCCTCGTCCAGTGCGATCTCGCGATCGATCGCGCCTGGGCAGCGATCGATCGCGAGTTGTAAAAAGATGGATTTTTGATATTTATGTGGGATTTTTGGATATTGGACTATATTTAGCTTCTAATATCAATTTGTATGGTTATGTAGAACCGTCCCAGGTACCCACGACTTCAAGGAGATAAAGTCTACGATTTCTCCTTCTTTTGAAATTAAGGTACGTAAGAGACGTACGAGCATCGGACGGTAAACCATACCCTTACATATTATGATGATGTTTAAGATGATGTTTACGATAATGATGTTTAAGATGATGTTTACGACGATGATGTTTAAGATGATGTTATGATGATGATGTCTATGATGATATTTATGACGATGATGCTTATGATGATGTTACGATGATGATGTTTATGATAATTATGTTTATGAGGACATCTATGATGATGAAGTTTATGATAAGGTCATACGACGTGTATGATTGGGTAAGACGCCCACGTGGTAAGATGCCACCCAAAGTATGTGAGTGGGTAAGATACCCCCGTGGTAAGATGCCACGCAATGTTTATGATATGGTAAGACGCCATATGATTGGGTAAGATGCCCACGTGGTAAGATGCCACACGATGATTATGACGTGGTAAGATGCCACACGATGATTATGATATGGTAAGATGCCACACGATGATTATGATATGGTAAGATGCCACACGATGATTATGATATGGTAAGATGCCACACAATGGGGTAAGACGCCCCAATATATGAATAAGAGTCAGGGATAACAAAGGAAGTCGAAGGACGACCAATAACATTTACTTAACTAAGATGTTATGCATTATTGTATGCTTTTATATAATGTTAAGTAAATATGTGTATGCTCACGATGTGTTATCCCTGTAGGTACACTTTTGGACCAAGGGCCTAGGGTCGGGTTGAGGAAGTGAGCTAAAGGGAGCATGATGAATGTAGGATGCAGGATTTTGATAGTCTCTACTCTAGGAGTAGTGTAAATCTATAGCTTTAACATTCTTTATTAGGAATGTAATTAAATAGCTTTTGGAAACTTTATTTTGGCCTGTAATCTCCTTAGCTCAAGCTACAACCGGAACCCTTAAGAGGTTATAAATGCATGTTCTGTCCAATTTATGTGTACTAAATGATATTAAGGTAGGAAGACCCTACAAGATATCCAAAGTACTTACAACTCCAAGCCAAACATCTCCCATGGTTGTCCCTAGCTATTATCCCAAAGCTCGCAGAGTTTCCTAGTTGAAATATCGCTGCATCTCAGTTGATTTTCACAGTATCGGTTGGGGGCAGTTTCCATCGAGTTGGGGTTCTAGTTATGAGAGGATTAGTATTCATGTGTGTTACATTCTGGAATTGGTCCAAGTAATTCCGTGCAACGTCCATACAACCTTTCGCATCGGAAAAAAAAAAGATTTTGAATATCTGAAAAGGTCCAAAATTGAGATTATGCATTATCTCAAGAAGATTACGATAAAGCATTATAATTTCCTTTTTTAAATATTAATATGGGTCATGAAAAGACTTATCAGATTCAAATATTTCTAACAGGTTGAGTTACCAACAAATTTGAATTTAAGGTACAGTCAGAATTGAGAAATTAGGATGTGATTACTCGATAAGTTCGAAGAAGCTTACCCGATAAAGCTAAGACAGCAATAGAAAATGAACGTATTTAAAAATATGTGGTTCTCTTAATTTAAAAAAAATTTGATAATTTTATCATATAGTAATTTACCCATGTGATTTCAATAATGTGCAACTTAACTCCATTCGATTTGAAAATATGCAAAATAACCCATATGGTTTGTGAGTATGTGCAAAGTACTGCATCGTCGTTACATGCCAAAAAATTCTGAAAATTGTGGAGGATACAATGAGCTATATTTTGAAAGCATATGAGAGTAAAATATCTATTAACGATATCATATGAGATAAATTATCACTAGCTCGAGAGCACAACTAAATGAGAACTTGGGAAGCAAGAAAGCAAGAGTCAAGGTCAAACACTATTTGTTGAAATTTTATGTTTAGTTTTTTTTTTTTTTGAAGGTTTAGTGAAAGTCATGTTGAATTCATTTATTCTATTATGTTTGTTGAATTGTCACCTCATCTAAAAACCCGAATGTGTAGAGAGGTCGAATGATTTATTATTTATTTAGCCAGTTTATTCATTTTTTTTAGAGGTCCATCAAGTCCATATTTAATGGATGGAGTTATTGTTTATTAGTTTTGAACTCATGATCTTGATGTTAACAGATATTTTGATATCATATTGAATTACCGTCTCATCTAGAAAAGTATGAGTTTATAGAGATTGAATAATAACAATTCGGTGGACTTATCCCCGAATTTTAAAAAGATGTTTTTGCTTGCGTAAATAAGATAAAAACTAACAATGATCGCAATGATAACTAAGGGAGACATATGAATAATATTAATATTTTTTAAAAGAAAATAATGTAAACTTGCATAAATTATATATAAATTGACTCAATATAAAATAAAACAAAATATAATATATAATATATAAAATATTTTTAATTAAAAAAAACTCTTGTGGGGGCGGAGGTTTGATTATATTTTCACGAAAGCAGACGTTTGAATTAAAATTGTGTCCACACCTTCGGGCCATCACTTCTTGCGAATCTCGACTCTACCCAAACTTCGTGAGCATAATTGAAATATAGGAGGCTCTCGTTTATATCTTTTGAGATAGTGTTCAATAAACCAAGAAATAACATGATTATTGGCACGTATCCAAGCAATGTATAAAATTCTGGAAGATGGAGCTGGACACGATAAGGAACAATCAAGAAAAGAATTTTGTTCTTGACACTTAACGCCATTTGGACAGATTTGGACCAGGAGATATAATTCTCGCCCGTAAACAGATGATGAGAGCACCGATTATCATTCGGATGAAGGAAATACGGTGAGGAATAATCTTCTGCCGGATTAAGCAGTACCGTCTCAGCAAAGCCATCGACGAAGGAATCCAAGAAAAGGATCCGAGAAGAAAAAACAAAAAAAAAATGTGCGGAAGATTTCAAAGAAATGGATCCGAAATCCGTGGCTAAACCGATACCATGTTAGACTAATGAACCAAGCATTGTATTCTAGAGAAATGAATTCAGTATAGATCAGATGTTCTTGATCAAAATAGAGACGAAAACTCCATTTATATGTGTAGAAACTTCACTTTATTTCAATATTCAGCTATCTGAATTACATTACATAATGAATACATAGCTTATTTATATTTATTCTAGAGGATTAACATGCAATATATTATGTTCTTGGGTACAAAATAATATGTATGCAACTAACTTAACTAACTGCAACTTTCATCATCTTTCCGTTACTTTATTTTGATCACCTTGGTTGTGTTGTTTGGATCAATTTGTTTTGTATCTTGGCATAGACTTCAATATTTTGTCTTGCAGCTCCGGGACAACTAGTGTTGACCACATCGGATATGAAACTTTTGATGCTACTCCAAGGACGGTGCCCATGGGTGCATCTACCTTTAATGAAATATTCTCAATCAAGGGTTTGATATGCTCTTAAGGTAGCATCAAATACACAATCGGATAGTTGATAGATTAAATAGTCGAGAAATATGTTTATAAATGATTGTGTTTAAAAGACGAAAGTGAGCAGCCAGCAAAAAAAATGGTTAGCTATAGCAAAATAATCATTCAGCAAGAGCTCAGGACAATCGAGCAGTCGCAAATATAAATAGTCTATAGTTTAGTGAACTCACGGCGGATAAATTGAAGTATAATCTTAAGCTGATAAGATGGTCGTGTTAGAATATATCAATGTCTCTGAACTCAAATGTATATGATTAGCAAATACAAAAGAAAACTGGGCATTGCCTCCAGCTTTGTAAGTGTTCAATTTCTCTCCTATTTTACTCTGAGCCTGAAGCCTTCTAAACACTTTAACGAGACACCTATGGGATAGGTTATGCTCTAGCCCAATGCAAATTTTCGAAATAAAGTGTTAGTTTCTGAAATTTAGTTTTTTAGCCAAATCCTCAAAGTCGTGATAGCCATTTAACCCTACATAGGTCAAGTAGCCCCAGATAATTTTAAATCCTTGCTCCGCCAATACTCCAATCCTTCTCCAGATTATGTAATTTTGTTATTGAAGAAATATGTGCTTGGGGATCATTCTCACTACCATCATATAGTAAATATGGGAGTGCGGAAAGTCAAAGATTTTTTTTTGACTTGATTTAACAACTATAAAGTTCTGAAATTACAATGTTGTGAATGAAATGCAGATAATTAGAAGAAACAGATTTGGAAGTAACTGCTTGTCGTGCTAAATGGTGCGCCACTTCATTTCTAGTTCTTCGCACGAGGCTAGTACGTGATGTTGTAAAGCTTGTTAGCAATTTCTCAATGTCTGATATAAGCCGATTGGTGAAAAATCATCTTTTATATTCACAGCATTAATAACGGTCAAGCAATCTCTCTCAAGAATAACATTCATTATTCATTCCGTCGAGCCAATTCCGCTCCTTCCCTAAGTGTCAATGCTTCATCCAACTCCGATGTCACTAGATATCCAAAGTACTTACAACTCCAAGCCAAACATCTCCCATGGTTGTCCCTAGCTATTATCCCAAAGCCCGCAGAGTTTCCTTGTTGAAATACCGCTGCATCTCAGTTGATTTTCACAGTATCGGTTGGGGGCAGTTCCCAACGAGTTGGGGTTCTAGTTATGGGAGGATTAGTATTCATGTGTGTTACATTCTGGAATTGGTCCAAGTAATTCCGTGCAACGTCCATACAACCTTTCGCATCGAAAAAAAAAAGATTTTGAATATCTGAAAAGGTCCAAAATTGAGATTATGCATTATCTCAAGAAGATTACGATAAAGCATTATAATTTCCTTTTTTAAATATTAATATGGGTCATGAAAAGACTTATCAGATTCAAATATTTCTAACAGGTTGAGTTACCAACAAATTTGAATTTAAGGTACAGTCAGAATTGAGAAATTAGGATGTGATTACTCGATAAGTTCGAAGAAGCTTACCCGATAAAGCTAAGACAGCAATAGAAAATGAACGTATTTAAAAATGTGGTTCTCTTAATTTAAAATAAAAATGATAATTTTATCATATAGTAATTTACCCCATGTGATTTCGATAATGTGCAACTTAACTCCCTTCGATTTGGAAATATGCAAAATACCCCATATGGTTTGTGAGTATGCGCAAAGTACTCCATCGTCGTTACATGCCAAAAAATTCTGAAAATTGTGGAGGATATAGTGAGCTATATTTTGAAAGCATATGAGAGTAAAATATCTATTAATAATATCATATGAGATAAATTATCACTAGCTCGAGAGCACAACTAAATGAGAACTTGGGAAGCAAGAAAGCAAGAGTCAAGGTCAAACACTATTTGCTGAAATTTTATGTTTAGTTTTTTTTAAGGTTTAGTGAAATTCATTTTGAATTCATTTATTCTATTATGTTTGTTGAATTGCTATCTCATCTAAAAACTCGAATTTTTAGAGAGATCGAAAGATTTATTATTTCTTTATTAATATTCCACTTATTTGTTAGCCAGTTTATTCGTCTTTTTTTAGAGGTCCATCAAGTTGATATTTAATGGATGAAGTTATTGTTTATTAGTTTTGAACTCATGATCTCGATATTAACAGATATTTTGATATCATATTGAATTATCATCTCATCTAGAACTAGAAAAGTATGAGTTTATAGAGATTGAATAATAACAATTCGGTGGACTTATCCCCGAATTTTAAAAAGATGTTTTTGCTTGCGTAAATAAGATAAAAACTAACAATGATCGCAATGATAACTAAGGGAGACATATGAATAATATTAATATTTTTTAAAAGAAAATAATGTAAACTTGCATAAATTATATATAAATTGACTCAATATAAAATAAAATAAAATAAAATAAAATAAAATATATAATATATAAAATATTTTTAATTAAAAAAAACTCTTGTGGGGGCGGAGGTTTGATTATATTTTCACGAAAGCAGACGTTTGAATTAAAATTGTGTCCAAGTTCTCTTCATGTAAACTCCCCTCTAGATTTCTTACACCGTAACCCCCTTTCTCTCTCAAAAGCATTTCCGTTTCTCTCTCTTCTTCCTTACTTCAATTTCATCCTCTTTCCTTCTGTCTTCCGCACCATCGGCCATTCTGAATCTCTTCACGTGACAAGAATATAGTAAATATAAATACATGTATAGCCTCACCTCGCCCTACATCGGAGAAATTCTGCTTTCAATCTTTTTCCTGTAGAAATAGGTGAGAGTTAGGCGGGAGTATAAAGAAGAGGAAGATAAAAGTATTGCGTGAATCACAGAATATTATGGCTAATGAGATCCAATTGCAGGGAAAAATGCATATCTTGCAGAGTATGCGTGATCTCTAATGCTTTTGTGCCGTATAAGGGAGTGAATACTCGATTTTTTTTTACTAATGTATCCATGGTTTGATGGAGGATATGATGAAGTAGGGTCTGATAATTTGTCGGATTGTATCATTTTTTTAGGATTTTTTTCATGGGTTTTGGTTTTGGATCGGATGTTAATAGAAATTTGAATCTTTGTTGGTTTTTTGACTAGTTGTTGCGTCAGATCTCTTGTGTGATACTTATAAGTGTCTATACGAGTGTTACTTTACATTCCCAATGGGTAGCAATTTCTATGATTTTGCTGGTTTTCTGGGCTTTGATTTGATTGAATATTATCGGAACTGGAGGCTGTGACAGAAAATTTTCATTTTTCATTTATATATTATGCTGCATTGGAAGGTAACTAAGTTAATTGAAGACAAAAATTGATGGATTGACTGATCAGTGCAATGGATGCAATGTTGAAGACATTAGCATCTGTGATGTTGATTTTATCATTCTTTGTTTCGATATCAGCATCTGATAATGAGTTTCCCCGTTGTGGTTGTGACGATGAGGGATTTTGGAGCATTGAGACTATACTCGAATGCCAAAGAGTTAGCGACTTCTTGATTGCAGTGGCCTACTTTTCGATCCCCATTGAGCTTCTTTACTTTGTTAGCTGTTCCAACGTTCCATTTAAATGGGTGCTCTTTCAATTCATCTTGTTTATAGTTCTCTGTGGTATGACTCACTTGCTAAATGGCTGGACTTATGGTCCTCACACTTTTCAGCTAATGCTTGCTCTCACCATTTTCAAATTTTTAACGGCCTTAGTTTCGTTCGCCACGGCAATTACCCTTATCACCCTTCTTCCATTGTTGCTCAAAGTGAAGGTGAGAGAGTTTATGCTGTGGAAGAAGACTTGGGATCTTGATCGTGAAGTTGGCATTATAAAGAAACAGAAAGAAGCTGGTTGGCATGTTCGGATGCTGACTCAAGAGATCCGGAAGTCTCTTGATCGGCATACTATATTGTACTCAACTTTGGTTGAGTTGTCTAAGACACTGGATTTGCAGAATTGTGCTGTTTGGATGCCAAATACAGGGCGTACTGAAATGAATCTAACACATGAACTTGAAGGACAGAACTCAGCAAGCACATACTCGCCTATTCCAACCAGTAATCCTGATGTAAGGGAGATTAAGGGAAGTGATAGGGTTAAGATTCTTGACCCTGAATCTGCACTTTCTGTTGCAAGCAGAGGACGGACCGGTGAGCCAGGAGCTGTGGCTGCAGTTAGAATGCCAATGCTGAGGGTTTCAAATTTCAAAGGTGGTACGCCAGAGATGGTTCCAGCCTGCTATGCGATTCTTGTTTTGGTTCTTCCAGATGAGCCTGGTAGATCTTGGAGCAACCAGGAACTAGAAATAGTAGAGGTGGTTGCTGATCAGGTTGCCGTGGCTCTCTCACATGCTGCAATTCTGGAAGAATCTCAGCTTATGAGAGATAAATTAGCGGAACAAAATCGAGCACTGCAGCGAGCAAAACAGGATGCATTAATGGCGAGCCAAGCTCGAAATGCATTTCAGATGGTCATGAGTAATGGTTTAAGAAGACCAATGCACTCAATTCTTGGTTTGCTATCCGTTTTACAGGAGGAAAATTTATCAAATGAGCAAAAACTTCTTGTCGATTCCATGGTTAAGACGAGCAATGTTCTTTCAACCTTAATAACCGATGTAATGGAAACTTCGGCTAATGATAGTGGAAGATTCCCTTTAGAAATTAGTCCTTTTCAGCTACATTCTATGATAAAAGAATCTGCGTGCCTTTGCAAGTGTCTCTGTGTTTATAGAGGATATGATTTTGTGATAGAGGTCGATAAGACCTTGCCCAATCATGTGATGGGCGATGAAAGACGAATATTTCAAGCTATTTTACATATGGTTGGGAACTTGTTGAATGGTAGCAAAGGAGGAGGGCGCCTTACAATCCGAGTATACGTGACAAGTGGAAGTCAAGGATGGAATGAACAAAAATGGGGCCTTCGGAGAACAAACTTATCTGATGGGTGCGTGTTTGTCAGGCTCGAAGTTGGGATATGCCACATTGTTTCTCCTGCAGAAGACAGATATCCAAAGGACCTATATGGTGGTCGAAGATACTTTGGCGGAGTCGAGGAAAGTTTGAGCTTTACTGCTTGCCGAAAATTAGTACAGGTATACAACCCTTAGAATTTCACTCATTACCGATGCCATAAATCTAGCTTCTTGATAAAAATGCTTAAATTGCATGACATTTAGTTGTTAATATCTAACTTCTTTCAATTCATCTGTATGATTACCAACTGCAGTACTACATGATTCTTGGTCAGGTGTGGGTGGCTGTTATTGTCTTGCTAGAAGTGTGTCTCATTATGGCATTTGAATGCATTCTAGGTTCAATACGACGAAATATAAATTTCTTGGCTCTTCTAATTGTCGTTCTGCAAGAACTATCATGGAGGCATTTGAATGCATTCTTGGTTTCATTAGCTAAAGTTTGATCTTGATTGTTTCTTACACTCGTTCACATCTTCAAGTCACCATTTTCTCAAAGATATATTGCGTTGTCTTTATGCAACGCGATTTGCTCAACAAAACTTTGACCCTTGTTCTTATGTGTAGCTAATGCAAGGAGACATGTGGACGATAACAAATCCAGAGGGGTTCGATCAAAGCATGGCTCTTGTTCTGCGTTTTCAGATCCGGCCATCACAATTAGCAGAACGTGGGGAATCGTCCGAACCTTTGCGTTCAAACTCGCTCTTTAGAGGGCTCAAAATCCTTTTAGCAGATGCTGATGATGTAAACCGAGCTGTGACAAGGAAGTTACTTGAAAAATTGGGGTGCGACGTCTCTGCTGTCTCATCTGGATACGAGTGCCTTACCGCGCTTAGTCCCACCACATCTTCACACCAAATTGTGATTCTTGATCTTCACATGCCGGACTTGGATGGCTTTGAAGTCGCCTCAAGGATACGGAAATTTCGGTGCCGTAACTGCCCGTTGCTTGTTGCGTTAACGGTTGATGATGATTCGAGGGAAAGATGCATGCAGATTGGGATGAATGGTGTGATACAAAAACCAGGTTCTTTACAAGGGATTGCTAGTGAGATTAGGCATATCCTGCAGTCAAATAGAATGATGTAATCTTGGGGGAACTGATTTGATTGGGCAAGTAGCGAAATTGTACTCCTCGAATGAAAAATTCAAATTTCTTATAATTTTTCGAAAAAGGTATGTTTCGTCCCAGAAAATACATGGAGTGTATCACCTATTAACTAAATTCTTGAGCTCGATTTCGCCGGGAGAACTCCGAATTCGAATGGATGTTACATGGTATAGAGAATCCATCATCTTTTGTTGTAGTCGTGTATATATGCTTTATATTTTATGAGGAATTTTCCATTCTTAGCTGTTAGTTATTTCTTATGACAAGTACGATAATGTGAGACTTGCCTTGATGGGAAGATGATATCTATCAAGTGCACATTTGGTGTTCTAAAGCTCACTCGAACCATATTTTATTCGGTAATCGATTATAATTTCGAGCCCCGAAAATTCTATTAGATGCAAGGTTCAATCTTGTTTATGCAAATGTGAGTGAGCAACAGTTGATTTAGTAAGTTCTTGACCTGAAAACAAGCAAATTCTGGTTTACATAGCCAATTTTCAAGCAACTAGGTGTTCGTTTATGACAAATTTTCTGTCATTTTGTAGCCAAAGGTTTTAAGATTGTAGTTTTGTTTAATTATTTGCGCGTGAGAAGTATGTGGTTCATGTTGGAGGAATGTGCTGTTTCTTCTTTGTGGGAAGTCAATTGGGCATGGAAATATGGGTCTACACACCCAAAATGTTTTTCTAATTGAAATTAAATTAAATTTATTACATCCAACACATCTCTTTGTATTTTCTTTAAATTCTTGTTTAAGAATTAGTTTTTTTTTTAATAAATGGGTGATTATATAGCTCGAATAAGGTTTGTTTGATGCTACCTTTAAGAACATGCATCAAATCATTTGAAAGATGTCAAATCAATAGTGATGATGTCCTCCAGTACACTGGAGAGCGTCAAATTTCCCCTCGAATAATGATCATGCTTTAAATTTGTTTATAATATCATATTGGATGTTTATCATGCTTTAAATTTAGAGATATTTGATACATAATGCCTTTTTCTCCAACAAGCATCTAATTTAATATGGTTTTTCTTTATGCATTAAAATAAAATTTCTTGGTTGTGGAATGAGAAATGGAACATTAAAAAGAAACTCAAATTGGAATATATGGAATGATCAATTAGTACAATATTTTTTGGCAAGATGAGACATTCTCTCTAAGCATTATTCTGTTCACTGAATTTAATATAAGCAAATCTTAGTAAAAGGGAAAATATTTAGAATTGATGACCAAAAATATGACACGACATCACAAACATGACATTATTCTTTCCGTACGATTTCAAGATTCTTACGTGCCCATTGTTTTTTATTTTAGCAAAATGAAATGGACAAAGGGCTCCACATTTGGGCTAAATTAATAAAAAATTCTAAAATTTCAAAAAATATTCAAAAATTACTTTAGAAACCATAACCCCATTGACATTTCATAATTTTTAATTAAAAAAAAAACTTTCATTGTTTTGTCTTAAAATTCTGTGCACTTTCAGACTTTTTTTACAAACAATATTATTTATTTGAAATATTCTTTTAGAGTTTTTTTGGTTTATAATTTTTAGGAATTTGGTTGTTTTTTGGATTAGAGTTTTTTATATATTAGGTTTATATTAATATAATTTTACAAATTAATAAGTTTGTGTACAATTTTTTTTATTTAAAAAAACCATGTATAAATATTTGAAAATGGTACGAAACCGTACATAAAAATAAATTTTTTGGTTTATAATTTTTTAAAATGTGATTTTCTAATTTTTGAAATTATTTATTGCATATACTTATATATTATGTGATTTTGTGGGTTTTGCAAATCTTGATTGTGAAGGTTCGACGTTCAAAATTCCAAAGGGGTTGGATATACAACTCAATTCTCTTTCAGTAGACACCACAAGTAGACAATACCAAGTAGGCACTACTAATAGATACTACCAGCAGACACTACAAAGTAGACACTACAAGTAGACACTACCAGTAGAGACTAAAAAGTAGAGGCCAACGGACTTTGAACCAATAGAGGCTAGCGACCCGACCAGCGGAATCGAGCAGCAGACCCGACCAGCGGACTTCGGGCAGTGGAGCGGACTTCCAAAAATAGGCCAGAAAGCAGAATATGACCGTTGCAATGTTTGAAAGCTTACCAAAACTGTCCCAACGGCTATATTCTTGTATCTAACGTATATCATTACTTGAGGATATATATACATGATTTGGAAGCTCAATAACAGCTGATTGAAGATCAATCCAAGCCTTCCAAAGCAAACTCACTTGGGATTCAATTGGGGAACTTCAAAGAGAAAAGTTTCTACATGAAGAGCACTTCCCAAACCTTTGGCACTTCTTACCTTGTTGTATCAGATTCACTATGGAATAATTTATGCCTTTGTATTCACTCTATTCATTCTATTTGTGAGCTAAAATAGAAGAGCGAATCCCATTGTAACAGTTGGTGATTCATCACAACTGTGATGACCAGGGATTATAGGTGTTAATCCCGTAGTATTAATAATCCCTAAAGTGGTTTTACGTGGCGATTTGGGATTTAATCGAGGTGTTGGGCCTTCTGGGCTCGTTTATTTGGGCAGTTGGGATCGTTGGATCCAGAGGTTGAGATTGTATTCACATTACGGTGTAAAACCTAAGAGTTGGGTTTTTGATGTGTCTCGGAATCTCGGGTGCTGTGTGAGCACCGGTAGGGGATTTTGGAGTTAGAGAGAGAGTTTTTGAAAACAGATGATTTTTAAGGAATCATGATGTATTTGTGGGGCTATTAAGTTTTCGGGGTATTTTTGCTATAAATACCATTTAAACCCAAATTTTAGACATAATTTCATTTCAGCCCCCAACTCCTCCTCTCTCCCGCGCGCGACCCCTTTCCCGATCTCCCCTGCCTCCGCGCGCAAAAGCGCTCCGCCCGCCGCCGTCCGGCCGCCGTTCGGGGCGTGCGACCTACCGCCGTCTTCGTCTCGACGAGGCGCTTCTTTCCCCTCCATCAATTCGAGGTTTCGTCGCGTGTGGAAGTCGGATTTTGCTGGTAAGCGTCGATCCCCAATTTCTAGGGTTCTTCGATTTTCGTTTGTTTTTGCTTCCGATTTCGTTGGGTAATCTCCCTAACCCCTTGTTCGTCTTTTTCATGTATTTCCATGCCTTTATTGTTTCGAATTTCCCCAATTTCGTAGGGATTAAATTTCGAATTATTGGGGGTTTTTGGCAAAGGTGATGATTCTTGCCATTGATGGTTTAATTCACATCTTAGGTGTATTATGATGCTTAAGTGGGATCGAATTAAGATGTTATGGTTCGAATTTGAAGAATTGTTAGGGTTTGAATTTAAGGGCTTGTTTGGATTCGAAATTATGGGGGTTGAGTTCGAAAATGGGGAGTTTTTGTCAAGGGATGTTGATTCTTGCTTGGATAGCTTAATTGACATTTTAGATGAGTTATGGTATTTAATTGGGTTCGAAATTGTGAGATTAAGGTTCGATTTTTGTAGGGCATTCTTGAACAAATTTCGATTGTCTCATTTATTTCCTTCCCTGCATGTACCCTGCCCCGGGTCTTTTAAGAGGATAATTGTCGTGTATTGACAATGTTGTGAGGGATATGGGTGTGCTTGAGCATAGGTTACATGTTCGTAAATAATGGTGAATTGTTTATCGTGTTAGCACATCATTCCTCGGGGCATGGAACTCGAGCAAGGCTTGGCTCGGACTTCGGAGATTTAAGGTACGTGCGACGTACGAGCATTACTATATATATGTGAAATGCATAAGGTGTTTTGATTGCATTGAATGTTTTGCGTATGGTTATATATACATGTTGATATAGCCAAGGAATGACCCAAATCTTGATATCGCCGCTTGTAGCGTGCGTGACACTAGAGTAGGATGACTCTTGCATGATATATGGGGTACTTGGGTTTATATGACTATATTATGAGACATTTGAGATGTCTAGGTTTGTAAAATCATGTATTCTTCGTAAGACATTTGAGATGTCTAAGTTCGTAGAATCGTGTATTCATTATAAGACATTTGAGATGTCTAGGTTTGTAGACTCATGTATTCATTATAAGACACTTGAGATGTCTAAGTATAATGAAGGATTGGTAAAATAAATGCTAAGGCATTTGAGCTATCTGTGATTGATAGCAAGGTTGTGAAATCAGTATTAGATATTGTGATATCTGTAATTGCATGTTTAATGAATTTGTAATCACTATATGTTGATATTCGAGGATCAGGCATGCGATGTGTAAATCAATGTGTTGATTTACTGATTTATGAGATTTGATGAGTTTGATGTTGTGAGAACAGGGACAGTACACGGAATCCCGGATGAGGATGTTGCCATCCAGGGAGTATCATTTAAATTCATTAGCATTTACCTTTGTTGTAAATTATGAATTTCATTATTATGATTATGGGATTTTGTGTATTGGTATGCTCACCCCGTTGGGGGCTGTCTCTGTTGGGACAGGTGGACAGGTACATCGATGGCTATGGAGCTGAGCTCGAGCTGTTGATTTGAGGTACTCCCAGGATCGTGGTACCAGGGCTTGATGGAGCACGGTATCGTATAGAGTACCTATATATACACCTGAGGATTTATACATATTCATATTCATGATGCTCGCATGTGAGCACGATTATACTTGTATATGGATTGTATATAAAGGCATGAGCCTTTCTCTCTTTCATTTAAGGTTGCATGCAATTAGGTTGAATTGCTAGAATGATATGAGAGTCATTGGTGTATTATGTGGGTGTTGGAACCCACTTTTGTTGACATATGTGTGGTGTCTTCCCTGGCTGGGAATCTACTTGTATTACTGCTTTCTGTTGAGTATTATGTGTTCCCTGGCCGGGAATTTTGTTATGTGTTGTACTCTGTTTTGGGATAGCTCTATTTATGGGGAGACTCTGCCCAAATTTTTGTAAAAGTTTACAATGTTAAAAGTGGCACCAAGGGGGTTGGTAAAGGGCAAACATATGAGTCTTTCATTGATAGGCAATGATTAAGTATCATCAGAGCTTCCCGATTGACATTTTATAGAAAGCATGTACCACACATAGTGGTTAATACACTAATCAAGGTTTAAGGGCTTGGGGTCCTTACATTAGTGGTATCAGAGCAGTGGTTGCTCATTGGGGCTGTTAAGGGCCTAGGAAGTTATTGATAGCACATATTTATGCATGATGGCATTAATGTTGTATGACATAACACATTGTTTATGTGCTCTTATGATATGAAAAGTGGTATTGCTAACCATTGTGGTTGCAGGAATCGTGTGGAACACGATAGGATGACATTTATGGGGATGTCTGGCACTCCGTGTGTTATGTGCCAAGGAAGCTGGTTTTAAGAAAATCAGATAAAGGGATATTTCCGAGGTAACATGTATTTTACGTTGTCTTGTTGACACATGATGAATGCAAAGTGGTGCATTGAGGTTATGATATATGTTATTGTGCATTGTTTTTGCATATGCATGTCTTGAGTCAAAGTTATCTTAGTAAGGATTTTAATGGCTTATGCTAAAGTCCATATGAAGCGATGAAGAGTCCCGCTTATATGGAGTAGCAACGCTAAAGTCCATTGGAAGCGATGAAGAGTTCCGCTTACATGGAGTAGCAACGCTAAAGTCCAGTGGAAGCGAGGAAGAATTCCGCTTTCCTGGAGTAGCAAGAAGCATTAAAATGTACTAATGATAAGGGCTCAGGATGAAATAAGGATTTAAAGAAGGATATCATGACATTTATTTGTGAAACCATACATTCTTATAATGCGTTTTTATTATGTATTGAATGTGGATGCATAGCGTATATGGCTATTGTTGTTAACCCTGATGGTTGCAGGTTACAGGAAATATGGAGTATAAAAAGGAATGATGATTATGCATTCCAGGAGTCCTGCTTATGACAGTGAGAATTTTTATACTTATGCTTGACCGCTAAAAATGTGGAGCGGGCGGGGATGCTCGCTTGCACATGGAGGCGGGGTATTCCATACGAAGCGAGGATGATATACCGCTTGTATGAAGAAGCTTATGCTTGTACCGCTAAAAATGTGGAGCGGGCAGGGATGCTCGCTTGCACATGGAGGCGGGGTATGCCATACGAAGCGAGGATGAGATACCGCTTGTATGAAGAAGCGAGGATGAGATGTCGCTTGTTAGGATGATGATTCATTCCTATGTGATGACACGGATGATAGCGGTGATGTGTCCCGCTGTGTCGATTTATATTCATTTCTCTATGAGGACACGGTTTATAGCGACGGTTCATTCCGCTATATTTATTGGCGATGGTTCATTCCGCCAGGCGTATTTATAGCGACGGTTCATTCCGCTATATTTATTGGCGATGGTTCATTCCGCCAGGCGTATTTATAGCGACGGTTCATTCCGCTATATCTATTGGCGATGGTTCATTCCGCCAGGCGTATTTATAGCGACGGTTCATTCCGCTATATTTATTGGCGATGGTTCATTCCGCCAGGCGTATTTATAGCGACGGTTCATTCCGCTATATCTATTGGCGATGGTTCATTCCGCCAGGTGTATTGATAGCGATGGTTCATTCCGCTATATCTATTGGCGATGGTTCATTCCGCCAGGTGTATTGATAGCGATGGTTCATTCCGCTATATCTATTGGCGATGGTTCATTCCGCCAGGTGTATTTATAGCGACGGTTCATTCCGCTATATTGATTGGCGATGGTTCATTCCGCCAGGTGTATTTATAGCGATGGTTCATTCCGCTATATCTATTGGCGATGGTTCATTCCGCCAGGTGTATTGATAGCGATGCCTCTTTCCGCTACTATGTGGACGATGATTCATACTCAGGTATATAGCGAGGTTTCATGCCACTTATTATATGACGAGGTGTCATGCCGTCGATTCTATAGCGAGGGATTTTGCCGCTATGTACTCAGCACAGGATTTTGCCGCCTTCGAGCGATGGGTGCTGATTACGCACTATTATTGAGCGACGGAGACAGGTATGACGCTATATCACTAGCGATGAGGTATGAGATATTGCTATTTTATTAGCTTTATTGTAGCTGGCATGCATTGATATACATGTTTATTATGCCTATTTTACTAGCATGTTAGTGGATGACATACGCTGAGGTACATGTATCGTCACTAGTGGGCAATGTTTTAGATGCCATGAGTTGGCATGTGTCGTCACGGGATGACGATGACGATGGTGTAGGAGATGTCTTATTAGACATGCATCATCGTTACGATGATCGATGCGTTGAGTATACGTATTCAGTGGTATGCCTTGGGTGCCAGTACCGAGCACAAGGTGGTGTGTGCGACACCGATGGACGTGACCCTTATACCGAGCGGGTTGCTCGAGGAATGGTTAGATGCGCTGTACATGTGATTGTACCGCAGCTTACGATTGGGGGATCATTTTACGAGTGGTGATACCCTTGAGGTATGCTCGTTGGAATGGCCTTTGGCCATGTGATTTGACGACAGGAGTAATCGTGGAGGAAATTACTCGCTTTCTGTCGATGTGACATGTGGTAGACATGATCACACCACCCTTGAGGGTGTAGGATGGGTCCTAAGGGAGTAGGATCAGGTTATGTTAAGTACATAGGGACATTGGGTTGTCCAGGGTGTATCGGCATTGAGGAATGTTGGATAAAGACCCATTACTCTATTGAGTTTTCCTCCCATAGTATGTTATACCATGTGGAAACGTCCGTCTTATTGGTAGGTTTGAGGTAAACCTAAAGAGGCAGAGACTAGGTTGTCTGCCGCGTGTGTGTAGCACCATGATGGGCTTGCTAGAGCCGTTACACTGCTCGTTGGAACCAAGTTTGGCAAATCGTAAGGTGATGCGATGTGGATCGTGGTGGACTCTAGTAGTCACCACATCATTTGAGGTTGTTCGTGCCTCGCTGAAACGTGTATACGTTTATGTTTAATCTTGGAGACTTGTCTGGGACAGCTCAGGATGTTGGAGTACCAACAAGAGAGTCATCAGGTTGTTATTGACTCAATCTAAAGGAACCCGTGTATTGGGATACAATGGGTGTTATTGTATCCAGTTTTTCCGAACGATGGTTCGAGACTTGTGGATCTCGAGTTCGATGGCACTTCCCTTGCGAGGAAGAAGGTAGTATTATACCTATTTGGGAATCTTTGAAAGATTCGGTAAGTTGGTACAAGTGGTGTTGATTTTGGGAATCACACCGTGTATTGTTAATCGTCGATTTTCATCCTCCACTGAGTAAGGAATGACTCAGAATTGACGGTTGTGTTTGGGGCTTAGGGATATGTGGTAGATACCTGAGCCGAGTGCATTGAGTATGCATGCGACATCAGTGCTTAGGCAGGTATACCGGTGAGTATACGGATGCCAGTTATTGATTTCCTCTCTGTTAAGCATAGAGTTATGCTATTTTTGGATGGTTAAATCTCTGATGAGAGATATGGAACACCTTGAGATTGGGAATCTCCATGGCACGATGTTTATGAGGGATAATCGTGAAGTTAGTTGACTCCCTTGAGGAGGGATTTTCTTGTGAGGGTTAAGGTATTTCCCTTGTTGGTGTTTTCCTTCGAGTTATGCGACAGCCTTCCCAAGTTTGGATTGTTAAATCCGAGGATTTTCAAGGGATGGCAGGATTTCGGATTGGTTGAGTGTCGCTGACGACACAAGCGTTGAGGATGCAATGGGTTTATTGCATGCCCCTTAAGAAATGTAAACTCTGCGGAGTCTCGGTTGTTATTTATGATCAGGACGTGATTCTTGGAACATCCGGAGGTGGACATCTTGTGAGATGTCTTTTGTTTGAATTTGTGGCCGTGAGTTGCCCAAATTAAGTTGCAATGAGGCGACTACTCCTTCGATGGAGGAAGTTTGAAGTGGAAACCAGGTTTGATATGGGTACACCGTGGTTGTACTAGTGTTTCCTTCGTAACGATGTATGTTAGACATCGTAAGTCATAGTAAAATATCATTGGATGATATCTTCGATAGAATCAAGAGCGATTCGAATCCTTGCAGTTTCAGTTGACTAACTGCTTTTGGACTGTTAGCGTTGAGTTGTGCTGACGCTCTTTGACGTTATGATGGATTTGGAAGTCTATTCCACTCCAGAGTTTGACACGAGGTCAACGTTCTTACGGTTGAGGTGTCATTCAGGATGTGTTCGTACTGTTGTATTAGATCGAAGGAGGACTGACCGATCTACAGTCGTAAGTATTGGTTGATTTGCAGTCATGAGAGGCTGACTTTTGGGATGACCCGCATCGAGGTACGTTTTACCTCTTGGGTGTTATGTTGGTTATGGTATGTCGCTCTGTTTCAGAGATTAGATGAGAGGTAAGTATCCTCGCGTTTATTAATACGATTCTGATATGGTCAGGAATCGATGTTATGGCTTCATGTTGTTGTGCAGCCTGGGTGTTACGTGATACACCAGTGCTAATTTCGAGGACGAAATTCTTTTAGTGGGGGATATTGTGATGACCAGGGATTATAGGTGTTAATCCCGTAGTATTAATAATCCCTAAAGTGGTTTTACGTGGCGATTTGGGATTTAATCGAGGTGTTGGGCCTTCTGGGCTCGTTTATTTGGGCAGTTGGGATCGTTGGATCCAGAGGTTGAGATTGTATTCACATTACGGTGTAAAACCTAAGAGTTGGGTTTTTGATGTGTCTCGGAATCTCGGGTGCTGTGTGAGCACCGGTAGGGGATTTTGGAGTTAGAGAGAGAGTTTTTGAAAACAGATGATTTTTAAGGAATCATGATGTATTTGTGGGGCTATTAAGTTTTCGGGGTATTTTTGCTATAAATACCATTTAAACCCAAATTTTAGACATAATTTCATTTCAGCCCCCAACTCCTCCTCTCTCCCGCGCGCGACCCCTTTCCCGATCTCCCCTGCCTCCGCGCGCAAAAGCGCTCCGCCCGCCGCCGTCCGGCCGCCGTTCGGGGCGTGCGACCTACCGCCGTCTTCGTCTCGACGAGGCGCTTCTTTCCCCTCCATCAATTCGAGGTTTCGTCGCGTGTGGAAGTCGGATTTTGCTGGTAAGCGTCGATCCCCAATTTCTAGGGTTCTTCGATTTTCGTTTGTTTTTGCTTCCGATTTCGTTGGGTAATCTCCCTAACCCCTTGTTCGTCTTTTTCATGTATTTCCATGCCTTTATTGTTTCGAATTTCCCCAATTTCGTAGGGATTAAATTTCGAATTATTGGGGGTTTTTGGCAAAGGTGATGATTCTTGCCATTGATGGTTTAATTCACATCTTAGGTGTATTATGATGCTTAAGTGGGATCGAATTAAGATGTTATGGTTCGAATTTGAAGAATTGTTAGGGTTTGAATTTAAGGGCTTGTTTGGATTCGAAATTATGGGGGTTGAGTTCGAAAATGGGGAGTTTTTGTCAAGGGATGTTGATTCTTGCTTGGATAGCTTAATTGACATTTTAGATGAGTTATGGTATTTAATTGGGTTCGAAATTGTGAGATTAAGGTTCGATTTTTGTAGGGCATTCTTGAACAAATTTCGATTGTCTCATTTATTTCCTTCCCTGCATGTACCCTGCCCCGGGTCTTTTAAGAGGATAATTGTCGTGTATTGACAATGTTGTGAGGGATATGGGTGTGCTTGAGCATAGGTTACATGTTCGTAAATAATGGTGAATTGTTTATCGTGTTAGCACATCATTCCTCGGGGCATGGAACTCGAGCAAGGCTTGGCTCGGACTTCGGAGATTTAAGGTACGTGCGACGTACGAGCATTACTATATATATGTGAAATGCATAAGGTGTTTTGATTGCATTGAATGTTTTGCGTATGGTTATATATACATGTTGATATAGCCAAGGAATGACCCAAATCTTGATATCGCCGCTTGTAGCGTGCGTGACACTAGAGTAGGATGACTCTTGCATGATATATGGGGTACTGGGTTTATATGACTATATTATGAGACATTTGAGATGTCTAGGTTTGTAAAATCATGTATTCTTCGTAAGACATTTGAGATGTCTAAGTTCGTAGAATCGTGTATTCATTATAAGACATTTGAGATGTCTAGGTTTGTAGACTCATGTATTCATTATAAGACACTTGAGATGTCTAAGTATAATGAAGGATTGGTAAAATAAATGCTAAGGCATTTGAGCTATCTGTGATTGATAGCAAGGTTGTGAAATCAGTATTAGATATTGTGATATCTGTAATTGCATGTTTAATGAATTTGTAATCACTATATGTTGATATTCGAGGATCAGGCATGCGATGTGTAAATCAATGTGTTGATTTACTGATTTATGAGATTTGATGAGTTTGATGTTGTGAGAACAGGGACAGTACACGGAATCCCGGATGAGGATGTTGCCATCCAGGGAGTATCATTTAAATTCATTAGCATTTACCTTTGTTGTAAATTATGAATTTCATTATTATGATTATGGGATTTTGTGTATTGGTATGCTCACCCCGTTGGGGGCTGTCTCTGTTGGGACAGGTGGACAGGTACATCGATGGCTATGGAGCTGAGCTCGAGCTGTTGATTTGAGGTACTCCCAGGATCGTGGTACCAGGGCTTGATGGAGCACGGTATCGTATAGAGTACCTATATATACACCTGAGGATTTATACATATTCATATTCATGATGCTCGCATGTGAGCACGATTATACTTGTATATGGATTGTATATAAAGGCATGAGCCTTTCTCTCTTTCATTTAAGGTTGCATGCAATTAGGTTGAATTGCTAGAATGATATGAGAGTCATTGGTGTATTATGTGGGTGTTGGAACCCACTTTTGTTGACATATGTGTGGTGTCTTCCCTGGCTGGGAATCTACTTGTATTACTGCTTTCTGTTGAGTATTATGTGTTCCCTGGCCGGGAATTTTGTTATGTGTTGTACTCTGTTTTGGGATAGCTCTATTTATGGGGAGACTCTGCCCAAATTTTTGTAAAAGTTTACAATGTTAAAAGTGGCACCAAGGGGGTTGGTAAAGGGCAAACATATGAGTCTTTCATTGATAGGCAATGATTAAGTATCATCAGAGCTTCCCGATTGACATTTTATAGAAAGCATGTACCACACATAGTGGTTAATACACTAATCAAGGTTTAAGGGCTTGGGGTCCTTACAACAACCGGATGATATGCCTTTGTATGTGAGACATTAAAGAACATACATAGTTGATTATCTAGGAGTTCTAGTTGGATGGGGAATGCCCAACTGTGATGCCCGGGGATTAATGATGTTAATCCAAGTGTGGTAATGATCCTTAATGGATTTTAATTGTAGCAATTATGAATTAATTGCGGTGTTGGAGCACCTGAGGATGTTAAATCGGGTATTTTGGGATCGTTAAATCCAAGGGTTGAGTTTGTGTTCTCAGCGTGGTGATAACATTGGAATTTGGTTTTTGGTGGGATCTGGTCCGGAGTACTTTTTTTATTGGGGCTGGTATTGGAATTTGAGTTGGAGATATAATTATTGAAAACAAATGTTTTTTAATGAATCATGATGTGTTTGTGGAGGTGTTGGTATTTTGAAGCCTTGGTACTATATATATCAAGTGGACTCGGGGTTTCGTCATTACATGAAATATTATCTCTCTCTCTCTCTCCTCGCTTCCCACCCATTTCCCCCAAACCGCTCTTCCTTTCTCTTGGAAGAAAATGACTGGAAGCTCGGCTCGGGAGCCAGATTTGTCAAAGATAATCAGATATTATTCTTCCCCTCGTCCTTATCTTCGATTTGATTGTAGTATTGTAGAGTTTGGTTGAGTATTAAGTTGGGTTTAGGAATTTGGGGATTTTTGGTTAAAATCCAAAGTTGAGTTTTTGGAGTTTTTATTGGTTTTAAATGGAGTCTTTGAGGTGTTGAAGGTGTACGGGGTGTTGGTTTTGAGTTTGGGTGTGAAAAACACCATTGAAGCTCGAGTTTTTCAGAAAATCACAGGTCTCGATCGATCACGGAGTGCATGCCGATCAATCGCGACGAGCAGCTGAATTTTGTGGAAGACGCACAGTGCGGCGATCGATCGCTAAGTCTCAGCGATCGATCACGAAGCGTTTGGCGATCAATCGCGGAGACTCGCGATCGATCGCGAGAGGCTCGGGTTGGCCACTGGACTAGGGGTGCTTCCCGGATCGAAGTACCAGTAACAGTAGAACGGGTACAACGATAGCTCCAGTGTAGAGATCGAGCTATGGACTAGGGGTGCTTCCCAGATTGAAGTACCAGGACCGGTATTTGGTAGAGTACCTTATGCATTAAATACCCATTTACTCATTGGGTGCTCACATGCGAGCACGTTTATATGTGTATATGGAATGAATAAAGGGGCATTGCTTTTCTCTCTTCATTTATCGTTGCATGCAATTAAATACGGAATTGCTAAATGAATTGAGGGCATGTTAGTGTATTACAAGGGTGTATGCTATGTAAGGGGTCTTGGTTGGGGAATTTGAAATATTATGTGGTTCTAATGCAAGAATTTTAAAGATGGTATTTCATGCCATGGTTGCATGTAGTCTTTCCCCTGGAAACATAATTGTATGCACTAATTGCATGGATTAATACACTAACAATGGGTTAAGGGCACGGGGGTCCTTACATTACGTATCAGAGCAGTGGTTTGCTCTTTGGGGCTGTTGAGGGCCTAGGAACATGTTGATGAAAATGGGTAGCACATACTTATGTATGATAGTAGTTAGTGTTGTGTGACACAACTATGTTGCCTATGTGCGTTTATGATATATGTTCATATTGGAATATCTTGTTGCTAACGATGATGGTTGCAGGGTCATATGGAATTATGGATTTTGGTTGCATATATATTTGAGTGATGATTTTAATGCTTTGCCGCTAAATGTTGAAGCGATGGTGAATTTCGCATGTCACATTTGAAGCGAAATGCATTAAAATACACTCATGGGGATGTATGTTGGTATATGGATTATGCATTATGGTTGCATTTATGGCTTAGCAATGTGAATACTTGCCGCCTTCATGGCGAAGCGATGTGAATACTTGCCGCTGGTATTGTCTAAGCGATGAGTATTTCCGTTGTCATGATAACGCGAGGGGTATTTCCGCTGTCATGTTCAAATGAGGAGTATTGGTGCTGCTGTCATACTGTAGCGATGAGCGAATATTTGCCGTTAATATGAAGCGAAGAACACGACCGCTATCATATTATAGCGAGGATATTATTTGCCACTGGTATGTCGAAGCGAGGTAGCGAAGAAGGATATTTGCCGCTAATATGAAGCGAAGAATACGACCGCTATCATATTATAACTAGGGATATCATGCCGCTATTCTATAGGCGATAGTTCATGCCGCCGGGTATTCATAGCGATGGTTCATTCCGCTATTCTATTGAAAATGGTTCATGCCGCCAGGTCTTCATATAGCGATGGTTCATTCCGCTATTCTATTGGGGATGGTTCATGCCGCCGGGTATTCAAAGTGATGGTTCATTCCGCTATCTATTGGCGATGGTTCATGCCGTCAGGTATTCATATAGCGATGGTTCATTCCGTAATTCTATTGGCGATGGTTCGTGCCGCCCGGGTCTTCATGGCGATGGTTCATTCCGCTGTTCTATTGGCAAGTTCATGCCGCCAGGTATTCATATAGCGATGTTTCATTCCGCTGATTCTATAGCAATGTTTTATGCCGCTAACTCTATGGCGAGGGATCATACCGCTGACTCTATAGCGATGGGTTATGCCACTATCTATGTAGCACGTGATTGTGCCGCCCACGAGCTATGGGTGTTGATTATGTACCGCTATGGGACGACGAAGACAGGTAAGCCACTCTCGTATTAGCGATGAGTTATGGTATATTACTGTTTTGTTAGCATTATTGCTGAGGTCATATGTATTGACATATACCGTCACGTGTTTGACGATGAGATTATGGATGTCAGGTATTGACTTATACCGTCACGTGTTTGACGATGAGATTATGGATGTCAGGTATTGACTATACCGTCACGTGTTTGACGATGAGATTATGGATCTCATGTATTGACATACACCATCACATGTTTGACGATGAGATTATGGATGTCATGTATTGACATATACCGTCACAGGTTGACGAGGACATGTTGAGTATCATGTATCGACCGTACCGTCATGAGTTAACGATGTTATTTTGGGTATCTTATGTGGTCATGTACCGTCAAATGATGACGATGACATAGAGGATGATCTATGTGGACGGATGCCATCATTACGATGGAAAATACATTATATGGTTTGAGTGCCAATGGTGGGCACGGGGTAGTTTCTGAGTCATGAGTTGACGAGACCATTATGCCGAGCAGGTTGCTCAATAAATTATTGGGTGCGCCCTACAGGAAGTGTACCACAACACACATTTGAGGTGAATGTTTTACGAGTAGTGGTACCTTTGGGTATACTCGTTGGCATGGCTATGGCCAAGTGACTGGTAGTAGGAGTAGTTATTGAGGAGACTACTTGCTTATACCAAGGTAACATGTGGTGGACATGATTACATCCACCCATGAGGGTGTGGAATAAATCCTAATGAATTAGGATTGCTTTGTGGTTGAGTAAGGACATCGAGATGTCCATTGTGCTTTGGCATGTTAGAGAAATGTTGGGTGATGACCCACTACTCTAAATCGATGTTACGGTATGGTATACCGGGATGGAACGTATGATACATTGGTAGGTTTGGCATACACCTAGGGAGACAGCTAATTGCTAGCCGGGTAATGTTGCAGTGATAAAATGTGCTTGTTGTAGCCATTATACTGCTCGTTGGAACCAAGTTTGGTAAATCATATGATGATACGATGAGGGTTTGTAGTAGACTCGGTAGTCACTTTGTGGCATGAGGTTTGAGGTAGAGAATACCTCACGGGAACATTTTTTTACATCGAATACTTTGAGGGATTTGTACTGGGACATCTCAGTTTTGTTGGGATTACCAACGCGAATGTCAACAAGTCGTTGTTAGCTCTGGTTGAGCATCCTTGCTTATGGAATGCAATTGGGGAAACACAATCTGAATTGTGGAATATAGTTAGTGGGATGACACTACTATGTTGATTGTATCTCTTGGAGAGATCTGGATATACTGTCATGGAGACAGCTGGTATCGATCGTGGGTTGATTGTGAATCAACCATGGTAAGCATTACTGGTGTTGAACTGAGTAATGGCTTTTATTTTCGAGAGACGTATGAGGAGACGTCTCCGGGAAAACGATCGAGATTGTGGAGTACTATGGTTTTAGTACAACGCATCGTGGGATGGGTATACGTCGTGTATACAAGTTTCGATTTGGTAATAGTGACATTGATGCACTGTGTATTTCTGGGTTCCTGAATATATTTTGGTATAATATCCAGGTTTTCCGAACGGTGGTTCGAGGTTGGAGGGTCATGGGTTCATGAAGGCGTTATTCATATACCTATTGGGAATCTTTAGGAGATTCGTCGAATTGGTTTGTGTGGTGTTGATGTTGGAGTCACACCCTTTGGTTTTTGGTTCGTCAATCATTATTCTCCACTGGGTAAGAATAACCGAGGATTGACAGTTGTATTTGGGACTTTTGGGTATGATTGGTAGTACCGAGTCAATTGCATTGAGTATGCAAGTGTATTGGTGCTTAGGAATGTATGTCGGTGTTAGTATACGAATGCCAGTATTTTCTTGGTACTCGTCGAGCATCGGGTTAGTATGCTTTGATGGATGAATCTCTGGTGAGAGATTGTGGCACCTTGAGATTGGTAATCTCTGTGGCACGATGTATTCTGAGGAATGATCGTGAGTCGGGTTGATTCCCTCGGAGGAGGGATTGACGTATTTGGGGCCATGGTGGATCTTTACTGGGTAATCCGATAGCCTCCCTGTGTATTGTTGAATCCTTGTGTAAACGAGGGATGTCCAGGATTGGATTTGCTGGGTGTCATTGTTGACACGTGAAGTATTAATGAAAATATTTCTCTTGCATGTTCTCCATGGGGACTTGAGACCTTTTGGAGTCTCGATAGTGTGTTTGGACCAAGATATGATTTCTTGGAACACATGGATGCAGACATCTTTGGAGATGTATTGTGTTGATTGGTGGTCGTGATGTTGTCCGACCCGTGTTGCGGGTGGTGCAACTACTCCTCTGTTGGAGATGATTTGGAAAGAGGAAACCGGATGTAGTTTAGCTACAATGTTGTGTACGGGTGGTTTCTTTGGTAACGATGTATGTTTAAACATGTTGGTTATGTCTTAGAGATATCATTGGGGTGATATCTATTTTAGAATCATGAATGATTCGTTTGGTTAGCAGTTAGGGTTAACCGACTGCTTTTGGGTGGTTAGCATCGGGGCATGCTGACGTTCCTTTGAGATGGTGACGATCTGGGAGATTTTACTCCATTCAAGTTTATGGTGCGAGGTCAGTGTCCTCGCAGTGGGTGTATCATTCATGATATGTTCATGACTCGACAATGTAGATCCGTTTTGATTGTGTGGTCTCGGCAATACTTGGAATACGCCGTGCAAATTTCGAGGACGAAATTTTGTTAGTGGGGGATAATTGTGATGCCCGGGGATTAATGATGTTAATCCCGGTGTGGTAATGATCCTTAATGGATTTTAATTGTGGCAATTATGAATTAATTGCGGTGTTGGAGCACCCGATGATGTTAAATCGGGTATTTTGGGATCATTAAATCCAAGGGTTGAGTTTGTGTTATCATCGTTGTGATAACCTTGGAATTTGGTTTTTGGTGGGATCTGGGTCCGGGGTACTTTTTTTATTGGGGCTGGTATTGGAATTTGAGTTGGAGATATAATTGTTTAAAACAAATGATTTTTAATGAATCATGATGTATTTGTGGAGGTGTTGGTATTTTGGAGCCTTGGTACTATATATACAAAGTGGACTCGGTGTTTCGTCATTACACGAAATATTATTCTTTTCTCTTGGAAGTAAATGGCTAGAAGCTCGGCTCGGGAGCCGGATTTCTCGAAGAGAATCAGGTATTATTCTTCCCCTCGTCCTTATCTTCGATTTGATTGTAGTATTGTAGAGTTTAGTTGAGTATTAAGTTGGGTTTGGAAATTTGGGGATTTTTGGTTAAAATCCAAAGTTGAGTTTTTGGAGTTTTTTATTGATTTGAAATGGAGTCTTTGAGGTGTTGAATGTGTATGGGGTGTTGGTTTTGAGTTTGGGTGTGAAAAACACCATTGAAGCTCGTGTTTTTCGGAAAATCGCAGGTCGCGATCGATCGCGGAGTGCATGTCGATCGATCGCGACGAGCAGCTGAATTTTATGGAAGACGCACAGTGCGACGATCGATCGCTAAGTCTCAGCGATCGATCGCGAAGCGTTTGGCGATCGATCGCGAGAGGGCTCGGGTTAGCCACTGGATTGCGCGATCGTTCGCGATGAAATCGCTGATCGATCGCGGCTCGTAGGATGGGGTTTTTTTTCAAACATTTTGGAAAATGTCAGGATTTTGGAATCGAGGTTTAATTAGCCAATTTCCTGGACAATGTCTACATTCCAATGGGAGTGCTATACTTTTAAAAAATGGTTTGGTTGGAGCCAAGTTTTAATAAAGATTGGAATGCTCCATTTAATAATTGGTTAACTTTTGAACTTGTAAAATGGAATTTTTGGGTATTTTGCATGCATAGCCGGAGTATTTTAAAATGGTTAATCGTCATGGATTGACGATGGGTTTAGAGGTTTGTGAACGTGCTTGGGCACGGGGTTGCTTGATTATAATTGATGAGTTATTTATGTGTTAGCACATAATTCATTGGATCACGGGACTAGGGCAAGGTTGGACTCGGACTACGGAATCATAAGGTACGTATAACGTACGAGCATAGCCTTTTATATTATTGCAACTATGAAATGCATGGTTTATTGTATTTGCAATAAATGGATATATATATATGTTGAGAATCATATGATGCTGCTTTTGAGCAAACAATGATTTGGATGTTGTCGCCATTGAGCTGACATTGGTTATGATGCCGCTACTGTTGAGCGTGCGTGAGGATAGAATGCCGCTATTGTGGAGCGAGCAATGAACTAGAACTATGAAATCATTGGTTACATATATATGTGATATCTATGGGTATTTATTTAATGGTTTAATCATGCTTGGCAAGTGATAAGGGTGATTTTTACACTTAATTTAATATAAGATTAGAGGCGTTTTTGTAGTGATTCCTGGAAAATATTACGCGTTTTGGTATATATTTGTATATTTCAGGAATCCAGGTCCAATTGCATAAAAGTGGAGGAATTACACTTAAAATGATGAAAAATAATCAAACTGGGCATAACCGGATATTATCGAATATGGATGAAATATTATATTATAATATATGATATTATAATATATGAAATTATAATATATGATATTAGAGATTTAAAAAGCAACGAGGGAAAGAGCCGTGAGAAGAGGAGTTTAAGGGAGAGATCAGATAAGAGCAGATGTACGTGAAGATTACATAGGACTTCAGAAGAGGAATCAACGTGAAGAAACAGAATAAAAGTTACATGAGGAGATGAGAGCAAAGGGACGAAACATTCGGACGGGCAACATATAATAAAGAGGGAAGAGAGGACCAGTTACGTGGGAGAAGAAGGAACGAGAGGGGAACAGAAGAGAAAGGAGAGATATCAGAAGAATCAGAGAAGAGAGGAGACGTGAGTGAGGAGGAGGTGAGCAGGAGGTTTTTGCGGGAGAGAAAAGAGGAGTGACGAGGGAGGAAGGAAGAGAGCAGCAACAGATATCAGTCTAAACTCCACACATACAATCTGATACAGATACAGCGAGAGACGCACGATATCAGAAGAAATATTCGGGAGATATCACAAGAACAGATTGGAACGTGAGATTGAGGAAGAAACAGATACAAGAAAGAGCAACGTGAGCCGTGAGCGGAAGGAGAAAGTGGGAAGAGTTACGTGCGCACGGGAACTGATTATGGAGAGCAGATTTACGTGAGTGATGAGAGAAGACGCACGAAGCAGCAAGCCAACTGGAATTCACGTGAGGAGAATTGGTGAAGAGTCACGTACAGCAAAGCACGGCAAAGGAAGAGACAGAGTTACGGTTCGACGACGCGATTCAACATCGCCGATTTATACGTATTTCTAAACTTTGGCTTCTATTTAATTTCTTTATGCTTTTGATGTTGAAAAACATGATATTGCATTTGATATTGAATATGTTGCTATGCTAAGTTTGTTATCAAGACTTAGGGGATCCTATGTTATGAACTCATGATTTAAATTTAATGTTTTGATTGATTCTTATTTATCTAAGTGCATAGACCATTGTTCTTCATGCTTTTAAGAGTTTGGCCATCCTTGAATGATATTAAATTACAATTGAGATCGAGAGATAAAATTGGAATTCAATATAGTGATTTATGCCGTGGATTTCAGGCTGAGATCGAGAGATAAAGTCAAATACATGTGTGATAGCTATAGATTTACCAAAATCGAAGGCTAGAAGTTTTCATAGATCGATTTAAAATATTAATTGTTTCAATAAGGGTACAAGAGTAGCTTATTATTACGTTAGTATTAGATTTGTTATAGCCGGACCAAGGTATAGCAAGTGAACTAGGAAAACTCATCACCTTAGATTGTTTGAATTAATTCTTAACTAATAGGCGAATTGTGGGGGATTAAATAGGTGAACCGAAAGTCTTGATAATTGTCTCTATTGATTTCATTCTCATTCTCTATCGTTTGTTTGGATTTATTATTGAGTTAATTAGTTAAATTAGTTAATTAGTTATAACAAATTTCCGTAAGCTAAATATAGTTAAACTAGTGGAGTTTGGTACTTATTTACTAGTCCTCGTGGGATCGACAATCCGTACTTATATTATCATTATACTAAAACTTGACACCGTGCACTTGCGGTATAAAATTGCTACATTCGAAAATACTGTTTAAAATAAAAGCGATCAGCAAGGCGTGAAGGAATTTAGTTGATCAATGAGATGATTAATTGGCTTTTTGGGAATTTAATGGTTTGATTATTTTGAGAACAGGGACAGTACAGGGGATCCAGGATAAGGATGATATCATTCAGGGAGTATCAATTAAAATTCATGGCATTCACATTCTGTAAATTATGAACTGTAATATTATGATTATTGGTTTGGTGGTATTGGTATGCTCACCCAGAGTGGGGGTTGTCTCTTGTTGGGGCAGGTGAACGAGTACATCGATCGCTTGAAGTTGAGCTCGAGCTATGGATTTGAGGTTGTGATACCCAGGGATTAATGGTGTTAATCCCGGTGTGGTAATAATCCTTAATGGATTTTAATTGTGGCAATTAGGAATTAATTGCGGTTTTGGGTCTCCCGAGGTTGTTAAATCGGGCATTTGGGATCATTGGATCCAAAGGTTGAGATTGTATTCTCATTTTGGTGGAAAACCTATGAGTTGGGTTTTTGGTGGGACTTGGAGTCCGGGGTGCTTCATGTTGGGGTTGGTATGGGGATTTGATGTTGGAGAGAGAGTTTTTAAAAACAGATGATTTTTAATGAATCATGATGTATTTGTGAGGGTATTGTTATTTTGGAGCATTTTTGCTTTATATATCAGATAGACTCGGTATTCCGTCATTATACGGAATCATTTCCCTCTCTCTGCCTCTCTCCCTCACCCCAAACCCTTCCCTCTTTTCCTCTTGGAAAGAAATCGATGGTAGCTTGGTTCGGGAGCCGTATTTCTCGAAGATAATCATGTATTCATCTTCCCCTCACCATTGTCTTCGATTTGGTAGTAGTATTGTTGAGTTTGGTAGAGCTTTGAGTTGGCTATGGGTTTTGGGGATTTTTGGTAAAAACCCAACGTTGAGTTTTTGGAATTTTTTTTTATTGGTTATAAATGGTGTATTTGAGGTGTTGGAAGTGTATGTGGTGTTGGTTTTGAGTTTGGGTGTGAAAAACACATTAAAACTCGAGTTTTTCGGAAAAATCACAGGTCGCGATCGATCGCCGAGGAGCGCAGATCGATCGCGACGAGCATCTGAAAATTGTTGAAGATATACAGTGCTGGCGATCGATCGCCAAGTCTCGGCGATCGATCGCCAGGCGGTTAGCGATCGATCGCGGAGACGCGCGATCGATCGCGAAATCATTCTGTTTGGCCACTGGACTGTGGCGATCGATCGCGATGAAGGTGGCGATCGATCGCCACCCGAAGAGTTTTGTTTTTTCAAAATTTTGGAAAAATGTCGGGATTTTGGAATCGAGGTTTATTTAGCCCATTTCCGGGGCAACATCTGCATTCCAATGGGAATGCTATACTTTTAATATGGATTGGTTGGAGCCAAATTTAATAAAGTGGAATACTCGATTGAGTAATTGGCTAACTTTTGAACTTGCAAAATGGAATGTTTTGGGTATTATGCATGCTTAGCCGGGGGGCTTTTATTTTGGTAATCGTCATGGATTGACGATATGTTTGGGGGTTATAAACGTGCTTGGGCACGTGGTTGCATGCTTGTGTTTAACTATTTACGTGTTAGCACATAATTCATCGGGTCGTGGGACTCAGGTGAAGTCGGACTCGAACCACGAAACTATAAGGTACGTATAACGTACGAGCATGACCTTAATTATATTATTGCAATTATTGTGCATGAAATAGATGAATGGTAAGGGTTATTAGTCGATGCATAATATATCGTGTCTTGCATAAATTGGTTAATGGAAACGAGACTGGGTTGTGTTAAATTGATCGGCCTTATGTATTGTTTGGTGCCGCTTGGGAGCGAGCAATTGTCGGGATGTGGTCGCTATGGAGCGAACATCGGTAAGTGATGCCGCTACTTTTGAGTGAGCGAGGAAATGTGGCTTTTGACTAGATATCTAGGATATCTGTATTTATTCCCCTATTGATTTTGAATTGGATTAGGGATATAGTTAATCAGTCTAATGATTAATTGGATATTTAGAATTTGATGATTTTGGTTGTTTTGAGAACTGGGACAATACAGTGGGATCCCGGATGATGATGATGTCATCCAGGGAGTATCATTTAAATTCTTGGCAATTACATTGTTGTAAATTAAGAATTATATAATTGTGATTATTGATTTGGTGGTATTGGTATGCTCACCCCGTGTTGGGCTGTCTCTGTTGGGGCAGGTGAAACAGGTACAATGGTAGCTCTGGAGCTGTGATCGAGCTATGAATTGGAGGTGATTCCAGGATCGAGACACCGGAGCTCATGTGGAGCTGGATATTGTGTATGCCCTTTTTATACATTACGTGCACATAGGTTTATTCGATGCTCGTGTGTGAGCAATAATTATGTGTATATGGGTTGTATAAAAAGGCATGGACCTTTCTCTTTTCATCATATGTGTGAGCAATCAACTAGGGAATTGCTAGATGAATTGAGATTGTGATTAGTGTATTGCATAGGTGCATGATGTGTTAAATGGTTTGAATTTGGGAAATTGGATATTGCATGGTATGGAATAGATGAAGTAAGAAATTTTATAGGTGGTATTGTGTGCCACGTTTACATATAGTTCCCTTTACACGTGATTGAATGCACCAAATGCATGGCTTAATGCACTAATTGTGAGTTAAGGACCCGGGGGTCCTTACATTAGTGGTATCAGAGCAGTGGTTGCTCTTTGGGGATGTTAAGGGCCTAGGAACTTGTTGATAGGAATTGGCAGCACATATTTATACATGATGGTATTAGTGTTGTGTGACACAACTAATTGCTTATGTGCTTTTACGATATGGAAAGTTGTATTACTGATCATTGTGGTTGCAGGAATCGTGTGGAATACGATGGGATGGCATTAATGGTAATGTCTGGCACTTCATGTATTATGTGCTAAGGGATCTGATTTTGTAGGAAAATCAGAAAATGGGAAATGTGATATGCTGTCTAAGGACAGGGATGGTTGACAACAGACAATGGGACATTGTTGTATGATTTCAATTGTTATTGAATATTCAGTGTGTTACTTTTAGCATCCTACTACGGGTATATCAATAGCGATGGATCATAATATTTGCCGCTGTCATTGTCGAAGCGATGTACATGCCGCTGATTGTCGAAGCGAGGGATATTATTGAGCCGCCGATATGACGTATTAGGATTTGTGACCTGTTGTATTAAACTGGATGCAGGTATATGGAGGTAGTGGAAGGTTCCGATGGTTGTTATATATGAGCGAGGGAGGTACTTGCCGCTGTCATATGAAGCGATGGTAATATGATATTTGCCTCTGTCATGTCGAAGCGGTGTACATGCCGCTGTCATTGTCGAAGCGAGGGATATCATATGATGCCGCTATATGTCGAAGCGAGGGGTCCTAAAATTCCGCTGTTATAACAAGACCGGAACAGCCACATTATCGATATTTGAGCTACGCGATCGGGAACAAAGTGCTGCGTGTAATGGGAGCCACCTCTTGAGTCCGAAAGGAACAAAGTGCTACATGCATGTGAGTACCTCTTGAGTCCTTGATCGGTTTCGCTGATTCAGTTGGTGATGGTTCATGCCGCCAGGTATATTGATAGCGATGTCTCTTTCCGCTATGTCATTGGTGATGGTTCATGCCGCCGGGTATTCTATTGGCGATGGTTCATGCCACCGGGTATTCTATTGGCGATGGTTCATGCCGCCGGGCATTCTATTGGCGATGGTTCGTGCCGCCAGGCATTCTATTGGCGATGGTTCATGCCGCCGGGTATTCTATTGGCGATGGTCCATACCGCCGAGTATTATATAGCGATGGTACATTCCGCTACATCTATGGCGATGGTTCATACCACCGGATATCTATAGCGATGTTTTATGCCGCTTACTCTATGGCGAGGGATCATACCGCTGATTCAATAGCGATGGGCTATACCGCTATGTGCGTAGCACTGGATTATGCCGCCTACGAGCGACGGGTGCTGCTGGTGTACCGCTGGTGGATGAGGGATACATGTATACCGCTATCTTGATAGCGATGAGGTATGTTATATTACTGCTTTGTTAGCATTATTGTGAATACCATACTTGGTTATATAATGTCATATGTTGTCGATGAGAATATAGATGTCGTGTATCGACATGTACTGTCACGAGTTGACGATGGGATTTTGGATGTCATGTGTTGGCATATACCGTCACGGGATGACGATGACATAGTGGATACTCTATGTAGACATGTAGTGTCGTTTTGATGAATAATACGCCTGAGTGTACGTATGTAGCCATATGATTTGAGTGCTGATGGCGAGCACAGGAAGGTGTCTGGGTCACTAGTTGACGAGACCATTATGCCGAGCAGATTACTCGATGGATTATTGGTTGCATTGTACCGGTGAGTGTACCACATCATGTAATAGAGGTAAATATTTGTCGATTAGTGATACCTTTGGGTATACTCGCTGAGATGGCTAAGGCCAAGTGATTAGTGGTAAGAGTAGTCATTGAGGAAACTACTCACTTGTGGTTGTGATGTGTGGTAGACTTGGTCACACCACCCTGAGGGTGTGGAATAAGTATTATTTGATTAGGATTGCACCGTGGTTGAGCAAGGACACCGGGATGTCCATTATGCTTTGGTGCTAGAGGTATATTGGGCGATGACCCACTACTCTAATGGTTTGTGCGGTATGGCCTACCGGATGGAACGTATGGTACGTTGGTAGGCTTGGTATAAGCCTATAGAGGCAGTGTTTTGCTAGCCAGGTGTTGTTGCAGTGTTATAGTGTGCTTGTTGTGGCCATTATGCTGCTCGTTGGATTCGAGCTGGGTGGATCGCATGGTGATACGATAGGGACTTATGGTAGACTCTTGTAGTCTCTATGTGGCGTAATAATTGAGGCAGGGAATACCTCACGGGGACGTTTATACGTCAAGTGTTTGATGGACTTGTAGCGGGATAACTCGATTTTGTTGGAAATACCAACGTGAGTGTCAACAAGTCGTTGTTAGCTCGGTTGAGCATCCTTGCATGCAGAATGCAACGGGAGTCACAATTGGAATTTGTGGGATATAGTTAGTGGGATAACACTACTATGTTAATTTCGTCTCTTGGAGAGATTTGGATTGTACTGTCTTGGAGACAGCTTGCATCGGTCGTGGATTGATTGTAAATCAGCCATGGTAAGCATTACTGGTGTTGGACCAAGTAATGGATTTCTTACCTCGGTGAGACGTTGGAGGAGACGTCTCCGGGGAGATGCTCAATTGTGGAGTACTATGGCATTGGTACAGAGCATCGTTGGGATATGTATGCATGGCGTATGCTTGTTTTGATTGGGTAATAGTGGCATTGATGCACTATTCTAACCAGCTGTGTATTTCTGAGCTCCGGAATATATTTTGGTATAAATATATCCAGGTCTTCCGAACGGCGGTTTGAAGTTGTAGGGTCATGGATTCATGACACTTTCCTTGTGAGGAAGGCGGTATTGATATACCTACCGATCGGGAATCTTTGGGAGATTCAATAAGTCGGTTTGTGAGGTGTTGATGTTGGAATCACGCCATTATTCGTTTGTCTGTCGATCATCATTCTCTGCGAGATGAGAATAGCTAGGGATTGACAGTTGGTTTTGGGACTTTGTGTATGATTGGAGATACCCGAGTTTATTGCATTGAGTATGCATGTTGTGTAGGTACTTGGGCAGGTATGTGTGTACGAATGTCCGCATTTCGGTACTTGTTAAGTATCGGATTAGTACGCTTGGTTTGGCGAATCTCTGTGAGAGATTGTGGCACCTTGAGATTGGTAATCTCGATGGCACGATGTATTCTGAGGAATAATCGTGAGGTCTGGTCGACTTCCCCTGAGGAGGGATTGTCGTGTTTTGGGACCGTGATAATTCATTTCTGGTTAATTCGATAGCCTCCCTGTTTTAGGATTGTTGAATCCTAGGGTAAACGAGGGATGTCCAGAATTTGGAATTTGTTTGGTGTCGTGATTGACACGTGTGGCGGGAACGCAATCGAGTGTTCTTGCATGTCCTTTCGGAAATTTGAGACCTTGTGGAGTCTCGATAGTGTGTTTGGGACAAGATGTGATTTCTTGGAACACACGGATGCAGACATCTTTGGAGATGTGTTTTGTCTTGAGCAGTGACCGTGTTGTTGCCCAATCCGTGTTGCAAAGTGATGCAACTACTCCTTTGAGGGAGATGGATCTGAAAAGTGGAAGCCGGATGTAGTTTAGGTACACTGTTGTGTGCTAATGATTTCCTTGATAACGATGTATGTTTAACATCGTAGGAAAAATTGTGGAGATATCATCGGGGCGATATCTACTTTGGAATCGCAAGGATTAATTGATTTGCAGTTATGTTGGCTGACTGCTTTTGAAATGGTTAGCATCGGGGAATACTGATGTCTTTCGTGGGTTTGTGTCGGTTGGAGAGGTTACTCCATTCCAGGTTTGGTGCGAGATCGGTATCCTCGCGGTTGGTGTGTCGTTCATGTTATGTTCATGATTCGACGTCGTGGATCCGTTTGGATTGCGTGTTCTTGGGGTTACGTGGAGTACGTCGTGCAAATTTCGAGGAGGAAATTTTATTAGTGGGGGATAATTGTGATACCCGGGGATTAATGGTGTTAATCCCGGTGTGGTAATAATCCTTAATGGATTTTAATTGTGGCAATTAGGAATTAATTGCGGTTTTGGGTCGAGGTTGTTAAATCGGGCATTTGGGATCGTTGGATCCAAAGGTTGAGATTGTATTCTCATTTTGGTGGAAAACCTATGAGTTGGGTTTTTGGTGGGACTTGGAGTCCGGGGTGCTTCATGTTGGGGCTGGTATGGGGATTTGATGTTGGAGAGAGAGTTTTTGAAACAGATGATTTTTAATGAATCATGATGTATTTGTCAGGGTATTGTTATTTTGGAGCATTTTTGCTATATATATCAGATAGACTCGGTATTCCGTCATTATACAGAATCATTTCCCTCTCTCCTCTCCCTCACGTCTCTCTCCCTCACCCAAACCCTTCCCCTCTTTTCCTCTTGGAAAGAAATCGATGGTAGCTTGGCTTGGGAGCCGTATTTCTCGAAGATAATCAGGTATTCATCTTCCCCTCACCATTGTCTTCGATTTGGTAGTAGTATTGTTGAGTTTGGTAGAGCTTTGAGTTGGCTATGGGTTTTGGGGATTTTTGGTAAAAACCCAATGTTGAGTTTTTGGAATTTTTTTTATTGGTTATAAATGGTGTATTTGAGGTGTTGGGAGTGTATGGGGTGTTGGTTTTGAGTTTGGGTGTAAAAAACACCATTAAAACTCGAGTTTTTCGGAAAAATCGCAGGTCGCGATCGATCGCCGAGGAGCGCCGATCGATCGCGACGAGCATCTGAAAATTGTTGAAGATATACAGTGCTGGCGATTGATCGTCAAGTCTCGGCGATCGATCGCAAGACGGTTAGCGATCTATCGCGGAGACGCGCGATCGATCACGAAATCATTCTGTTTGGCCACTGGGCTGTGGCGATCGATCGCGATGAAGGTGGCGATCGATCGCCACCCGAAGAGTTTTGTTTTTTCAAAATTTTGGAAACATGTCGGGATTTTGGAATCGATGTTTATTTAGCCCATTTCCGGGGCAACGTCTACATTCTAATGGGAATGCTATACTTTTAATATGGATTGGTTGGAGCCAAATTTAATAAAGTGGAATACTCGATTGAGTAATTGGCTAACTTTTGAACTTGCAAAATGGAATGTTTTGGGTATTATGCATGCTTAGCCGGGGGGCTTTTATTTTGGTAATCGTCATGGATTGACGATATGTTTGGGGGTTATGAACGTGCTTGGGCACGTGGTTGCATGCTTGTGTTTAATTGTGAACTATTTACGTGTTAGCACATAATTCATCGGGTCATGGGACTCAGGTGAAGTCGGACTCGAACCACGGAACTATAAGGTGCGTATAACGTACGAGCATGACCTTAATTATATTATTGTAATTATTGTGCATGAGATAGATGAATGGTAAGGTTATTAGTCGATGCATAATATATCGTGTCTTGCATAAATTGGTTAATGGAAACGGGACTGGGTTGTGTTAAATTGATCGGCCTTATGTATTGTTTGGTGCCGCTTGGGAGCGAGCAATTGTCGGGATGTGGTCGCTATGGAGCGATCATCGATAAGTGATGCCGCTACTTTTGAGTGAGCGAGGAAATATGGCTTTTGACTAGATATCTAGGATATCTGTATTTATTCCCCTATTGATTTTGAATTGGATTAGGGATATAGTTAATCAGTGTAATGATTAACTGGATATTTGGAATTTGATGATTTTGGTTGTTTTGAGAACATGGACAATACAGTGGGATCCCGGATGAGGATGATGCCATCCAGGGAGTATCATTTAAATTCTTGGCAATTACATTGTTGTAAATTACGAATTATATAATTGTGATTATTGGTTTGGTGGTATTGGTATGCTCACCCCGTGTGGGGGCTGTCTCTGTTGGGGCAGGTGAAACAGGTACAATGGCAGCTCTGGAGCTGTGATCGAGCTATGAATTGGAGGTGATTCCAGGATCGAGACACCGGAGCTCATGTGGAGCTGGATATTGTGTATGCCCTTTTTATACATTACGTACACATAGGTTTATTCGATGCTCGTGTGTGAGCAATAATTATGTGTATATGGGTTGTATAAAATGGCATGGACCTTTCTCTTTTCATTATATGTGTGAGCAATCAACTAGGGAATTGCTAGATGAATTGAGATTGTGATTAGTGTATTACATAGGTACATGATGTGTTAAATGGTTTGAATTTGGGAAATTGGATATTGCATGGTATGGAATAGATGAAGTAAGAAATTTTATAGGTGGTATTGTGTGCCACGTTTACATGTAGTTCCCTTTACACGTGATTGAATGCACCAAATGCATGGCTTAATGCACTAATTGTGAGTTAAGGGCACGAGGGTCCTTATCGAGGTACTTCCAGGATTGAAGTACCAGTAACAGTAGAACATGTACAACGGTAGCTCCAGTGTAGAGATCGAGCTATGGACTAGGGGTGCTTCCCAGATTGAAGTACCAGTACCGGTATTTGGTAGAGTACCTTATGCATTAAATACACATTTACTCATTGGGTGCTCGCATGTGAGCACGTTTATATGTGTATATGGAATGTATAAAGGGGCATGGCTTTTCTCTCTTCGTTTATCGTCGTATGCAATTAAATACGGAATTGCTAAATGAATTGAGGGCATGTTAGTGTATTTCAAGGGTGTATGCTATGTAAGGGGTCTTGGTTGGGGAATTTGAAATATTATGCGGTTCTAATGCAAAAATTTTAAAGATGGTATTTCATGTCATTGTTGCATGTAGTCTTTTCCCCTAGAAATATAATTGTATGCACTAATTGCATGGATTAATACACTAACAATGGGTTAAGGGCACGAGGGTCCTTACACCAACTGGATCTGGTTTGTACAAAGAGTTGTATAAATCAAAGTCTTCTAGTGTATCCTTCCATGAGATGGAAGAAGGGGAGATGTAGAAGCATTGTGCTTCGAACTTCGAGAAACAAATCGTGTGTTATTTACTTTACTGCATTTATTTAACTTACTGTTTTTAAATATTTTCTTGCATACATTAAAAATGTCTTTCAAATGGTTAATCGGTTATAGAGCGGGTTATGTCGAGTGTCTCCCGCTCGGTTTTGTAACCGAACTCGATATAATCTCTCGGTGCAATTATTCCAAGAACACGAGCTATTGAAGCTCAAGTTAGTTGAACTCGGGAGTGGATTGACCAACCACCCCCGGAACCTAACAAGTGGTATCAGAGCAGGTCGTTCTTGGAAAGCATACCGATTTTAGACGGAAATCTTTTAAAGAAAACTTTCTCATGAGTATGAAATTATTTTCATAGCATAATTTCAAAAACTTGGCGTATGAAAATTTTTCATTTAAAAATCAATTTCGTTGCATTCATTTTGCAAATTTTTTTTAAAAAAAATCTATTTGATTGTTTAATTTATTGTTCAATCTGTTCTAAATTCTTTTTAAGTTTAAAATTGTTAATTTGTAATTTTTTCTAACAATTTTCGAAGCATTTTAGTTTTCTGGCAGCTTGCAGCGACTTTGGGAAAATTGGCATAACTTCTTGCTCGGATGTCCAAATGACAAACCATTTTTTGAGTTGTAAACTAGACTCGTAGATGATCGCAATGGTATAGGTCTTGCAGCCTAATTCTTCACGACGAAAAGCAGCTTATTCTGCAAAATATACTCAAGTGTGATGCCACCGCAGAAAAAAGAAATGGACAATGTTGAGTTTTGTCAAGAAATTCAAATTTGTTGTCTAGTATGCTTCATCCATAATCAAAAGAGGTTATTTTTGTTCAAAAATTAATGTGCATTGCATTTTTTTTAAAATTTAGCCTACCCCATTTGCCCCCGACTTGCTCAAATTTTCAAACTTTTTAAAATTAAGGGGGAGAGTTTAATCTCAATTCTTGAGGGGGGATAAATTTTATTTGTCTTCCTTTTTGATTCACACAAAAAGGGGGAGAAATATGTTGTTTTTTAAAATATGGTTTCTTGTTATGCAACATTGTGCTTTCAAGTTTTGTGATCATCAAAAAAGGGATATTGTTGGGTTTTGGAAACCCGAATAATCTTGGTTTTGATGTTAACAAACTTGTTATTGTGTTGCTAACATATTTTATCAAGTGTGCAGTTCATAGATGATATTTACAGCTTGATGATGTGCTAAAGAAATGACGTTGAGTTTGGTTGCTGAAATGAAAATTCAGCATCTTGTAGACCTCGAGCGATGCTGACTAAATTGATCATATCTCATAACTCGGGTATTGTGATGACCAGGGATTATAGATGTTAATCCCGGAGTGTTAATAACCCCTAAAGTTATTTTACGTGGCGATTTGGAGTTTAATCGCGGTGTTGGGCCTTTTGGGCTCGTTTTTTTGGGTAGTTGGGATCGTTGGATCCAGAGGTTGAGATTGTATTCTCATTTGGGTGAAAAACCTAAGAGTTGGGTTTTTGATGTGTCTCGGGATCTGGGGTGCTTTGTGTGGGCACCGGTAGGGGGTTTTGGAGTTAGAGAGAGAGTTTTTGAAAACAGATGATTTTTAATGAATCATGATGTATTTGTGGGACTATTAGTATTTCGGGGTATTTTTGCTATAAATACCAGTTGAGCCCGAGATTTTAATTGGAAAAATCATTTCTTCTTCTCCTCCTCCTCCAACCCGTCACCCTCTCTCCCGTATGTTCAGCCATTCCCGATTTCACCAACCCCCGCCGCTTCAAGCACTTCGCCCGCCGCCGTCCGGCCGCCGTTCGGCGCGTGCGACCCGCCACCGGCTTCGTCTCGTCGAGGCGCAGCTATCCCCTCCGGCAATTGAAAGTTTCGTCGCGTTTTGAAGTCGGATTTTGCAGGAAAGCGTCGATCCCCAATTTCTAGGGTTTATCGGATTTCGACCGATTTACTTCCGATTTTCGTTTGGGTAACCTTCCTTACCCCTTTTTCATGCTTCTCATGTAATTCCCTGCTAAATTTGGTGGTATTGGTTCGAATTTATTTCGAATTTCGTAGGGTTTGGTTCAAAAATTTGGGGGTTTTTGGCAAGGGGTGTTGATTCTTGCTTTGATAGTTTAATTCACATTTTAGATGAATTTTGGTGTTTAATTGGGTTCGATTTGTGAGATAAGGGTTCAAAAATTTGTAGGGTGTTCTTGAACAATTTTCGATATTGTCTCATTTGTTTCCCTCCCTGCATGTACCCTGCCCCGGGTCTTTTAAAAGGTTAATTGTCATGTGTTGACAATATTTTGAGGGTTATGGATGTGCTTGAGCATGGATTACATGTTCGTAAATAATTGTGAATTATTTATCGTGTTAGCACATCGTTCCTCGGGGCATGGAACTCGAGCAAGGTTTGGCTCGGACTTCGAGGATTTAAGGTACGTTTAGCGTACGAGCATAGCTTAAATGATGTTTTACAAGTATGATGCATGATTTAATATACATGAAATGTTTTACTATGATGGCACCGGGACTTGGTCACGTTATTTTGATTCACATGGTGAAATGCTTGGTGCCGCTATGAAGCGAGCAAATGATGGGGTGTGGTTGCTACGGAGCGAACACCGATAGTATGACGCTACTATGAAGTAAGAAATGAAAATGTGGCATTTGAGTAGATATCTAGGATATCTGTATTTTATTCCCTATTGGTAATGAATAGGAACAGAGACGTAGTTAATCAGAGAAGTAATTAATCTAGTATCGGAAGTTAAGGAAATCTCAATATGATACCTGGAATTATGATAATTGCTAGATAAAGAAAGATGTTATGAAATGTTGTTAATTTGAAATTGGCAATGGTTAATCAATGTAATGATTAACTGGATATTTGAGATTTGATGAGTTTGTCCGTTTTGAGAACAGGGATATTACAGGGTAAGCCCGGATGAGGATGATGCCATCCAGGAAGTATCACATATGTTCCACAATATTCTACATTTTCGTAAATTATGTATTATGTCATTATGATTATGAAATTGTGGAATTGGTATGCTCACCCCGTGTGGGGGCTGTCTCTGTTGGGACAGGTGAACAGGTACATCGATGGCCTTGGAGTTGAGCTCGAGCTGTTGATATGACGTGCTCCCAGGATCGTGGTACCAGGATTATATACATATTCATGATGCTCGCATGTGAGCACGATTATACTTGTATATGGATTGTATATAAAGGCATGGGCCTTTCTCTCTTTCATTTGATGTTGCATGCAATTAGAGGTAGAATTGCTAAATGATATGAGAGTCATTGGTGTATTATGTGGGTGTTGAAACCCACTTTGTCGTCATATGTGTGTCTTCCCTGGCTGGGAATTTACTTGGTATTGCTGCATTCTGATGAGTATTATGTTTTCCCTGGCCGGTAATTATGTTATGTGTTGTGCTTTTATTTCGGGATAGCTCTATTTATGGGGAGACTCTGCCCAAACTTTTATAAAAGTCCACAATGTAAAAAGTGGCACAAAGGGGATGGTAATGGGCGAACTTTTATGAGTCTATTTGTTGTTAGGATGATGATCTTATAACATTGAGTGTTAATGGAAATTTTGTATTTGCCATGCAATGATAAAGCATCATCTGAGCTTCCCGATTGACTTTTTATTGAAAGCATGTGCCACACATAGTGGTTAATACGCTAATCAAGGGTTAAGGGCTTGGGGTCCTTACAGGTATCGAAACGACCTGATTCCAAAGGGGTTGGATAGCCAACTCAACTCTCTACAAAAGACACTACCAGTAGGCACTACAAGTAGACACTACAAGTAGACACTACTAGTAGACACTATAAGTAGACACTACCAAGTAGACACTACAATTAGAAATTACAAGTAGACACTACAAGTAGAGGCCAGTGGACTTTGAACCATAGAGGAGGGCTTACTCAAGCAGCGGACCTGACCAGGGGACTTCGGGCAGCGTACTCGACCATCAGACTTTCTAAAATAGCCCAGAAAGCAGAATATGATCGTTGCAGTGTTTGAAAGCTTACCAAAACTGTCCCAACGACTATATTCTTGTATATATCATTACTTGATACTATATATACATGATTTGGAAGCTCAATAACAGCTGATTGAAGATCAATCCAAGCATTCCAAAGCAAAAACACTTCGGATTCAATTGGGAAACTTCAAAGACAAAAGTTGCAAAACGAATAGGACTCCCCGAACCTTTGGCGCCTCTTACCTTGATTTATCAGATTCATTATGGAATCATTTGTGCCTTTATATTCACTCTATTCATTGTATTTGTGAGCTAAAATAGAATAGTGAATACCATTACAACAGTTGGTGACTCATCACAACTGGATGAGAGGTCTTTGTTTGTGAGACATTAAAGAACATACATAGTTGAGTTGCTACGAGTTCTAGTTGGATGGCGAATGCCCAACTAGACCGGGTCTGTACAAATAGTTGTATAAATCAAAGTCTTATAGTGTATCCTTCCATGAGATGGAAGAAGGGGAGATGTAGAAGTATTGTGATTAGAACTTCCAGAAACAAATGCTTGTGTTATTTACTTTACTGCATTATTTACCTTACTGTTTTTACATATTTCTTGCATACATTTAAAATGTCTTTCAAATGGTTAATCGGTTATAGAGCGGGTTATGTTGAGTGTCTTCCGCTCGGTTTTGTAACCGAACTTGATATAATCTCTCGGTGTAATTATTTCAAGAACACGAGCTATTGTAGCTCAAGTTAGTTGAACTCGATAGTGGATTGGTGTTGCGTGCAAAACGTATCGCAAGCGTACAATGTCAAGTTTTAGTATATGGATATGAATACGGATGTTGAACCCACGGGGATTGGTCTATAGTATTAATTAAATAATTGTGCTAGATGATCTTAATCCTATTTAGAAAAAAACGAGTAGTGTTGTTGGTTGTCAAATAATGTAAATCACTGACTAGCAGTTGCAACAATTCAAGAGAATTTATAAGAAGGATTCTAGAGGTCCGATTTCATTTGCTTATCAACTATGTTTCATATGATCAATTACAATATTATAGATTTATCTAGTTTATTAGACAATAATTCTTAAGTGTTTCATACTCCCTTTCCCAAGTGATAGTAGAATTAATCATTCAATACCAACCTTGATATCCCTATCTAAGATTAAATATTAAACAATATTGATTACACAATAATTCTTTCACAGGCTTCAATGGAGTTATGTGAGAGCCCGATCCTAATCAGATGTTTAATTACCACACCACACAGTGATTAATTTACGTAAACAGCGGAAGAATAGTTTCAAATTTCTTATTAAATAGCCCTAAATTACATGTATTCATGTATAATTTGATGCATTTTTATCTCAACTAAAGATAAGTTATCATGGTTCGGAACATCTTAATTCGAATTCTCAACTTTTAATCACCCGGGTTTACTAACTTGAGGTTAATCATATTTAATTAGTATACGCATGTCGATGATATAAACATCCACGATGTGTTTTCCTATGTCCTGTTCACAATCCCTCTACCGAGTGATAGATCTCAAACAAATATTACAATTAAATCAATGTCCAGTCAATTAAATTGCATTCAAAACAAGAAAACACAAATAAACCATGTGATAAATCCTAATATGTAACTCAATCAAACCAAAACATAATTTCCAATCAAGCTACGTCTTCCCCCTAGAAAGAAGGGGTTATTTCATTCTAGAATTCATAAAACACATAGACATATTTGAGAAATTCATAAACAAACTAAAGTAAGAGATACAAAACGATATGGAAGCAAATCTCCATCCCAGATGAAAGCCGCCTTCGTTTTGTGATGAAACCCTTGCCCTTGGAATCCTAGCAGCCTCCTCAATGTGTCTTGCCCTTGAAAGAGTGTCAAAAGTCCCCAAAAAGAATGATAAGATTCGCGTTTTAAACCTAGCAGACGCTAATTTTTAATGGGCTGGACTCGCGCAACGATCGATCTCTGTTTTTCAGCGACTGACATCTACGTCATTATTTTCATTAGTCTTCTTTTGGCGATCGATCTCTACACAGTGATCGATCGTTATTTCACCAAATTTGTTTCCCAACATTCTGTCCATAGAGATCTATAGATAGATCTCTATTTTTATGGAGATCGATCTTTGTTTTCAAGGATCAATCTCATTTTCAGGCGACCAGTCTCCATTTCCAGGGATCAATCTGATTTCAGGGGATCTATCTCTGATGGCAGATGCTTCATATTTGAATTTTTCCTCTTTTTCTTCGTCTTGCCTTGATTTTATTCCACCAGTTTATCGTTATTTCATACCATTTTCCTTCTCATAGCACTCATCCTTACTTGGATTCCTGTAATCACAAAAACAGACACAAAACACATAATTCTGATCGAAAAACCAACATCAATCCAAAAGAAACGAAAGAAATAATAAGTGCAAAAATGCACTTATCAATTGGCCACCACCCCAGAATCGATCCTAACACAATCATCCATCGACGTTAAGTCGGACATGAGAAACAAATATAGAGTGGATGCATTGTGAATATTTTTAAAACTTTAAGACTGAATTGAGAACAAATCAAACTAGGTTTTATCTCTAAAGTTTTAATATTCCCAAATCAGTCTCTATTTGTTTCCTTCTCATGGTTGACTTAACATGACGATCGAAACATAATTTTTGTAAAAACTTTAGAGACTGAACCGAAAATAACCTAAATTAGAGGGATGTTTTAATGTATTTTTCCTGAATTTTATATGTTTTATGCTAGTTTCAAAAATGTCATTAAAGTTAATTGTTATAAATATCATTATATAATTGTTATATTATGTTTTTCTTGAAAAGTTAAAAAAGTGTTTATGTTTTAAATTATGTTACGCAACTTTTTCAAAAAAATAAAGAGACGCGGCATTTGGGGAAAAAGACTTTCCTTTTAAAAAAAAAAAGAATCCAAGTCGGTACATTTTAGAGAAAGGTAGTTCAACTTAGTCCACTGAAAAAAAAACATTAGTTCACTTAGGTCCATACTTAGGCAAAATGACAATAATATCCCCATTTTTCAACTAATGAACCTTCTTAATTAATACGATTCAAGTCCATCATGCTTCCCTAGTTGAATACAATTTTGACAAACTGATATATACCTCTTTAACCAAACTATCGTCGGGTATCCCATCAGATTTCATGATGGCTCCTCACCATCAACCACACGATCGCAACCGATGGTTTTGCAATGAGGTAGAAACACAGCCCTAATTCGTTTCCTACATTAGGACATATAGTATAACCAGATATATAAAAGATTTAAATAAATATGGAAGATAGATGGGGAATGGTCGATGTCCACAGCTTCCTCAATGACTCGCTTTGTACAGGCATGAATCCGGACTTCAAATGTGGATTCAAATCTGAATAATGTTTAGTGCGCCTGTGAGCTTTTAACTTTCACGTGGTCTGGCACCTTTGTCTGAGTCGCCATAGCTTTCTCGTGAGTGTTGCACCTTTTGTCCTTTTGTACCTAACTTTTCTCGTGAGTGCGTCATTATTGTGTCTGAGTGTGTTGACTAGTAATGTAAGGACCCCAAGCCCTTAACCATTGACTAGTGTATTAATCATTATGTGTGGCACATGCTTTCAATAAAATCAATCGGGAAACTCAGATGATACTTTACCATTGAATGGCAATTACAAAATTTCTTTAATATTCAACATTAAGATCATCTCTACCAACAAATAGACTCATAGATTTCGCCCATTTCCATCCCCATTACACCACTTTTTACATTGTGGACTTTTATAAAAATTTGGGCAGAGTCTCCCCATAAATTGAGCTATCCCGAAACGAAAGCACATCACATAAAATAATTCCCGGCCAGGGAAAATACAATACTCAACAGAATACAGAACACGAAGTAAATTCCCAGCCAGGGAAGACACCACACAATAAGACAACAAAAGTGGGTTTCAACACCCACATAATACACCAATGACTCTCATATCATTTAGCAATTCTACCCTTAATTGCATGCATCATAGAATGAAAGAGAGAAAGGCTCATGCCTTTATATACAACCCATATACAAGTATAACCGTGCTCACATGCGAGCATCATGAATGTGTATATAATCCTCAGGTGTATATAAGTACCCTATACGATACCGTGCTCCATCAAGCCCTGGTACCACGATCCTGGGAGTAAATCCAATCAACAGCTCGAGCTCAACTCCAAAGCCATCGATGTACCTGTTCACCTGCCCCAACAGAGACAGCCCCCAACGGGGTGAGCATACCAATACACAAAATCCCATAATCACAATAATGAAATTCATAATTTACAACAAAAGTAAATACTAATGAATTTTAAATGATACTCCCTGGATGGCAACGTCCTCATCCGGGATTCCGTGTACTGTCCCTGTTCTCACAATCATCAAACTCATCAAATCTCAAAAATCAGTAAATCAACACATTGATTTAACTCATCGCATGCCTAATTCTCGAATATCAATAGATAGTGATTCCAAATTCATTATACAGGCAAATATGGATATCTCAATATCAAATACTGATTTCTCAACCTCGCTATCAATCACAGATAGCTCAAATGCCTAGCATTTACTTTACCAATTCTCCATTATACTTAGACATCTCACATGTCTTATAATGAATACATGATTCCACGATCATTCTCAGGCATCTCAATGCCCTACAATGGTCATATACATCCACCCCATATAACTTATGAGGTTATACAACTCTAATATCACGCACGCTTGTGGCGGCGATATTAAGATTAGGTCGTTCCATAGCTATATAACCACATATATATATAACCATACGCACAACCATCTAATGCAATCAAAATACATTATGCATTTCACAAATGCTCTCATATAAAGTAATGCTCGTATGTCGCACGTACCTTAAATCTCCGAAGTTCGAGCCAAACCTTGCTCGAGTTCCATACCCCGAGGAATGATGTGCTAACACGATAAATAATTCACAATTATTTACGAACATGCAACCCATGCTCACCCATAACCCTTATACAAAAATATTGTCAACACACGACAATTTACCATTTAAAAGACTCGGGGCGGAGCACATGCAGGGAGAGAAATTCGAAAGAGACATCAACGAAATTGATCAAGAACCATCCCTAAATTCCGAACCCTAACATCACAAATTTGGACCTAACCAAGCACCATAATTCACCTAAAACATGAATTAAACGACCAACAACAAGAAAAATTGCCCTTCCTGCCAAAACCCCAAAATCGAACCACACCCTCACGAAAATAGGGAATTAATTCGAACTAAACATCACAAAATGGCAGGGAATTACATGAGAAGCATGAAAAAGGGGTAAGGAAGGTTACCCAAACGAAAATCGGAAGGAAAACGCTCAAAATCGGAAGAACCCTAGAATTTGGGCCTCAACGCATTTCTGGAAAACCCGAGCGCGATTCGCGACGAAACTTTGAATTACCGGTGTGGAAAGCTGCGCCTCGGAGAGACGAAGCTAGCGGCGGTCCGGACGCGCCGGATGGTGGCCGGAAGCGACGGGCGCGGCGCTTTTACGCGTGGGGTTTGGGGCGACGGGAAAAGGGCAGAACGTGGGGAGAGAGAGTGACGGGCTGGAGGAGAAAAGGCTTCCAAAAATTAAAATCTCGGGTTCAACTGGTATTTATAGCAAAAATACCCCGAAATACTAATAGCCCCACAAATACATCATGATTCATTAAAAATCATCTGTTTTCAAAAACTCTCTCTCTAACTCCAAAACCCCCTACCGGTGCCCACACAAAGCACCCCGGATCCCGAGACACATCAAAAACCCAACTCATAGGTTTTACACCGTAATGAGAATACAATCTCAACCTCGGGATCCAACGATCCCAACTACCCAAATAAACGAGCCCAGAAGGCCCAACACCGCGATTAAACTCCAAATCGCCACGTAAAACAACTTTAGGGGTTATTAACACTCCGGGATTAACATCTATAATCCCTGTTCATCACAAGTAGTCACACTAACTTTAATGATACACACATCTTTTTTTGTCGGTGAATCTTTACATTATTGGTTTTTGTAGTCCCCGAGATCTAGGAAAACGTGCTCTCTTGTCAGCAGGTCATTTGTCTTTTCATGCCTCTACTCTGTCGGGTTTGGATCGGAATCCTTTCCAAATTTTGGTTCTTTCTGCTACGGGCACACATGGCAGATCCGATCTTTCCATCGACCAATATGCGCCATGTTGCAGAAATTTTGATAAGTTTCTTTACTTGCCGGAATCTTGTTTTTCCAAAGAATCCTTATTTTTGTTTCGAAGAGTTCTTCAGCTAATCCTGTGGTTGTTCCTGTCATGGAATGCAGCAAGAATGTCCCAGTGGCTGAATTCTGAAAGAACTTAAATGAGTATTTGACTTTGTCCATTTTAGTTAGTCAAACCCAAAGTCCCCATGCTCGTCTGGTTAAAGCTTCATCTTCCGTGATTACCCCAACTAATACTGGTGCGTCCTCTAGGTAACGATGTTTTGATATTTTTCGAAGCATTTTCGTCTGGCCGTCTGAGCTTGCATAAATGAAAAGCATCCATGAAGCCTTTCTTTGCTGGTTCAGGAGCCGCATTAATGAAATACAACTCCAAAAATATCACCTCTGAACAAATGTAGATTACTCGCCCAAGTCTCGTGAACTGCTTCTCTGATCCACTTGGATAATTTGAAATTTCAGAGAAAGGTGGTGTAACCATATAAATCGAAGCAAGAGCTCTGAAATAATACCATTCTTGTACATCGTTTGGATGGCTGCCTAGTTTCATCCAAATCATTGGATACTTTCTGGAGATATCAACAACTATTTTTTCTGGGTTGATACCCCGTCTGGTTATTAGTTTCTCCCAAGTGCACCGAAATTTCTGGATAGAAGAAGAAACTATATCGTAGCTTGAACCTAGAATTGCCGGTCATTGGCCTAAGGTTCAACCCTCCCTCTTTTATCCCAGAGGTGCTGGGTTGACTTGAAGGTTGAAGCAGTTTCACCTGACTTTCAACATCCGCGACAGTGTGTACATCCTCAAGGAATGCATCATCTGTAGCACTCGTGACAGGGGTATGTGAATCCTTTTCCTCTGGGTTAGATGAGCAACATTCTCTAAACACTCATTTTTTCATCTTTGGAGATGCGGCCTGGAGGATAGGCCCCTTCAGGACATCAAATGAACGTTATTGGGCCTGAAAGCAAGCTCGGATGTCATGCCTTGATATGATGTGATATGGTTAAGGCGTACTTATGAAATAATTACGGTATGTTGTGATCTCGAGGGGAGATAATTAGGATTTCAATTCATGTGAAATAATGAGGTGACAAACACCTTCCTATATTTAAGAATTGGATTGAAATGGTGTTACATGGTTGATATATATATCTCAAGAGAATTCATGTTGTGTATGACATGTATAGTGGGATATAACCTTGGTGTGCATTTAGCATGCATGTGAGAGGCATTAGAATGTGCATTTGAGTGGATTTTGCATGTGGTGTGAATTTGAGTTGAATTTGAAGTTTATAATATAATCTAAAATCAGATTCTACATCACATACTTACACCATAAACACCTACAAACCTCTACACTTTCTTTGGACTCTTTTGAGGGTTTGGTTTGGAGTTACACTTGCAAAGTTCTTTGGAGGCTAAGAGGAAGTAATTTACTTGGTAAGAAGAATAAACTTTCAGTACTTTATCAGGGTATTTAGAAGTTCTTTGGTTATGCTTGAATTTTGAAGCACGAAAGCATGTGATGGTTATTTGTAGCTTAAAGTGTATATGAAGCTAAGACACAAGGTGCAAAAGTATGTAAACATGTTTGTTTGATGTTAGAGATTTCATGGAATAAGTTGTAATGGTGGGAAGTGAGGTGTAGGAGAAACACCAAGATAAGAAGTAGAAAATCGCCATGGTTTTTCAGAAAACAGAGGAGGCGATCGATCGCTACGTTTGAGGCAAGCGATCGCCTGTGGCTAAACATGAGAATGGCGGTGCTTGAGCAATCGATCACTTCAAGTAGGCAATCGATCGCCTCAAGGCAGAATGTTTTCAAAAGGGGTAGGCGACCGATCGCGTGAAAATAGGAGATCGATCGCCTATGACCAAATCTTTAGGCGATCGATCGCGTTAAAACATGAGATCGATCGCCAGGGTCCAGATTTGAAAAAATGTTATATTTTTATGGAATTTGATTTTAATGCCTATGATAACATGATATATTGTTGGTATTGTTGTAGCATCATCACAGGGGACGGGACAACGAGGCGGTTAGACAGTGACGCCTAATTTATATCGTTTGTGTCGCAGAACAGGTACGTTTTGACGTACGAGTATATGATATTGTTGTGATGATGATGTGAGCATGGTATCATATGATTATTGACATCATATGCATGTGCATTCATGATATTATATTGTTGAGAAGGATGCCACAGTAGATGTGTAGCGTATGCTTTGGCTGAGATCAGTGCCACGATAGATATACCAGTATTAGGTATATGCTTTGGCTGGGATTGTTGCCACGATAGGTATGCTACATATGCTTTGGCATGAGAGATATACGCCAGTTGGGTATATGCTCTGGCTGTTATAACATGTTAGGATGGTACTATGATATGTGCTGCTAATATGAAGATGTGAGAGGGTTCCACTGACATATTGAGCTGAGATAGACATATCATATTGGTCTTGTTATAACAGGATGAGGAATTAGACATGTCATGACATATTTGCATTTGATGATGCATGATACATGACAATCACATTTGTTATTGATAGTGCTTTATCGTTTATGTGTTTATTGATATCGCACTGGGATGGTTGTTTATCTGTACTCATGTTGTGTGTTTGTTTCTGTAGGGACTCATAGACGTGGGAGGACGGGATCGTGAGTCTATTCCGCTGCGAGCTGAACCACTCCTTAGGAGTTTTTGGTCTAGGTTGTTGTTATGTATATATGATGTGTATTATGACATGTTTTTTTGTCAACTTGTAACAACCTACATAACTAAACTCTTAATCAGTGTATAGTTTTACTTAATTCTTACTCACATATGTATAATGAACTAATACATAATAGATTAAATAACGAAGACCCCACATCGGATATGACCGGAAACTGATTCTCGATCTGCTTGTTGCAGCCATCCTACGACTTCTGCATTGGAACAAAGAATTCCAAATTATCGATCAAAGATCTTCAGGTTCTCCTGTGATGCCTCAGCCTCTTGAGGGTATCGTCAACAACGTCCCCTCCATCTCGTGTTAAGAAATCTGCAAGAACATTTTTATCAGATTTCATAATCCCAATATCATAATCATAATATTGGCATTTTGCTTGCCATCTTTAAAACTCTAGCCTTTTCTGGTTTAGGTTCAATTTTATTTGTTATAAAAAGGCTTGACACTCGTAGTATCAATTTTAAGGACAAATTTCTGCATGAGTAAGAACAATGGCCATTTTTTGAAAGCCTTTCTGACTGCAAAGAACTCATTCTTATTGATATGCCATCAGATTGCTTCAATGTTGGCAAATAGACCGCTACAATATCTGCATGGCACTTCTCCATCTGGTGTGGTTTACATGAAAACTGCTGCCCACAAATGATCACCGGCATCTGTGTACAATACCCGTTCATCCCCGTCTTTTAGAATTGCAAGCTTGGGTAGTTGCCTGCAAACCTCTTTAAGTTGTTTGACAGCTTGTCGATGATCTTCATTCCACTCAAACTAAATATCTTTTTTTGAGTAGTGGACTAAAGATCTTTCTGTGCGTTGCCAGAACGTTAATGAACATTCTAACAAAATTAACAACTCCAAGAAAACTCTGATAAATCCTTGATGTCATCCGGATATCCTTGCACTTTATCAACAATGTGATTTTGTAGGATGATTCCAGATTCGTTGATTTCAATTTCAAGAAGCTCGATCTATCTCGAGGCAATTATTGTTTTCTTTTTGTGAGAGCACTAATCCTTCATTGTAGCAAACATCTGAAAAGATCCAAATGTTTGAGATGTTCTTTCATGTTTCTTGGCGCAATGAGGATGTCGTCAATGTACACGAACATAGTGTCCATGTGGTGTGGAGAATGATGTGAACTTCTTGCTTACTTCCTTCATCTTAAGCAGGTAGAACCCAGATTTACAATCGAAACTTAGAAAAAACATTGGCATTCTGGATGCAATTAACCAAATGTTATCTGCTTGGTATAAAGTATCCATCGAACACCAAGATGTTGTTGATTCATTTGTAGTTGATCATCAATCTTGTCTTTCCTCTTTTAATTTCTCCATGATTCCGAACAAGGAATCATGGGCTATTGTATGGAGAAACACCTGCTGAGATTAGCTTAAGGTCAAGATGTTCCTTAAATATCATCACCATGTCCTTCCGATCTTCCTGGTTCAGGAGGATTGGTCCGTACCTGACAAACTCATTTTCTTTTTCGGCTTTCACCTTCAAAGAAGCTTTGAGTTCATTCTTGTTCCACCATGCAAGAGGATCCTCGTTATAATTCCTTTGGATCTTCCTTTTCACATCCTCTAGAGTGATTTGCTCTTCGATGGTGGCTTCACATTGTGGAACCTCGTCTTGTAATGCCTTTTTCAGTAACAACAGGTCTTCTGGGTCAGTTATTCATCATCATATTCTCTGAAAGACATCCAATTATCACCGTCAAAAGTTTGCTTTTTCTTTTGACTGAGACCTTGTTGCCGTAGTTGAAGAATCGCTTCCCCAAATTTCCGCTGATCCTTTATCTTTGGGTGTTGACGATTTCCTTCATCATCATGTTTGCTGCGAAAACTAATGGGGAATTTCTTGTGAAATGCCTCCCTTAGTATCTGGACAATAATCTTATTATCACAAAGGGTAGTGAAAATAAGCCTCATTGTTTCGTTCACTGTGTGAACTGCATGAATGTTTGTAGGAAATAGTTTACTAGCAACATATCAGCTCATGTATCATGGAAATATATAGGTATAGTCTTGACTTTGTACCAATGGGTATTGTTGGCTCCTCCAATGATTATCTCTGTTGTCTAGATTCATTCATTAAGAAAAGTCTCTTCTGGCAATGCTGTTAATTTTTCACCAACTTCTTTAGGGAAATGTCTTGTCCGACAGTACAAATTTCAGCTCTGGAATCAATATATGCTGCGAAATATTCTGCAGTATACTTCTCTTATAATATCCCGACTGAAATGTATATTAAGAATGGACTGGTGATCATCAGATTCTATATCATTCCCTGTTCACCGTGAATTCCATTCCATCCTGCAATCTTTCCCAAGGTTTGTGTTCCTAAAGAAACTATATCCCAAGAATAAGCTGTTCTGGGATTCGTCCTGCTGTCCCAGCTATTGTTAGATCAATTTCACAAATTTTAAGGTTTTCTTGATATCTGCCAACTGTAGGTTGTTGTAAATAAATAAAAGGCATCACGAAGAAAGATGTTATCCTTTTCAGTAATGTCGAAGATTATTTCAACTTCTCTACATCCTTTTGGACACTTCAGAACTCCCTTTGTTTTGAAGATATCTTGGATTTTCTAAATACTGCTCGAGACTGCCTTTTGTTTTTCCTCGAGATAGTTGCTGGTTAACCTATCCTATTGGAAAGACATCCTTTTGGGCTCGATCATAAGACTTATGCTTATGTTCAATACCGGTTGGTCTTGTATCCTTATGCCAATTTTTTTAATTGTCGGAGTATCAATAATATATGGCACCACTACTTTTGTGAAATCTTCGAAGATTCTGGGGACTTTGATGAATTGTTTTCTCAAGAATACTTCAGAATGATGTGTACTCGAGAGCGTGTAAGGTCTATTCCATTCTTTCATCAAATCGTTTCTTTTAAAATCTTGATGAAGAGTAAGAACCATGTTGAAATATCGATCTCCCAAATTCTATGCTATTCTCGGATAGATGTCGAAGGCCATCTTTCCTGCATACAAATTTCTTGCAATTGCTCCCAAACAAGAGTCTTTGTGGTTCGGGATTCTTTTGTCAAAGATTGCCATGTTGAGTGGCGAATATATTCCTTCATTGAAAGTTGCTTTGATGATGACTCTAATGTATCCGATATGAATCCATGAGAGTGTATCATCAACTTCTCTTTTTACCCTGTTCTTAATCTCCTGGATTTCTCTGGAGGGGATTATTTGCATCTCAATTTGATTTCTCGTGTATTTCATTGGGATCGCAAATTCTGTTGTAATCTTATGGATAATGTGGTGCTTCCTGCTCTGATGACCGGTCATATCCATGGTTTTTTCCATTGCTCCAATTGTAAAACCATCATACTTTTGAAGCTTTGGCTCTTCTTTCATGATCCTCATAAGAGTTTTATGAGAAACAGTCGTGTGAGAGAAAAATCTTGTTGCATCCTCTCTGAACATGTGTTGAAGAATTTCTCCTTCAACCTGATTCTGAACTAGATTCACCTCCATCGTCAGAATAGATTTCTTCTTCGTAGATGCTTTCATCTGACGGGATGTCCTCAAATTGATACACATGCACCAAATCTTGGAAATAAACAACATCTTCGAACTCCTTGGTATGCTCGAACTGTTGCATTCCTCATTTTTGGTTATATGGATAATATGTAGAGATATGTATCCTTGCTCCGCATGTCCAACAGCTACAATCTTTAAAACTTTCATTTGCTCTAATATGAGTTCTTCTGAAAGTTCTCTTTGTTGGTGCTCTGCTGGTACTTGCTTGGTTAGAACCGGTTGACGAGTTTCACTTATGGTTTGTCCTAATCATTGCCTTGATCTATAACTCAGGGCTTTCTACTTTGACCAGAATTTTATAGATCTCCATGAAGACCTAACTTTTCTCGAACTATTTTCTCGGGCATATGGATGATTTCTATGCTTTTTCATCTTCCGCCTTTGGAGGTAGCTTCAAACGACAGTAGGGATGTCGTTCTCGGCTCAGCAAAGAGGAACTGTTTTGTTTATTCCTCTTAATCTCTTGTAATTCTTTTGGAGTGCTGCTTGATGGCAACACTCTTCAAGTTTAACTTTGAGAAATGACATTCTCCTGGCACCATCTCTGTTTCTCCCAGTGTGTACACATGGATTAACATTTCTCTTCATGGGCTTGGAATTTTGGCAAAGAATAACTCAGACGCCCCATTGTCGCCAATCTTTGTCTTCCATCTATATTCTGTGAAGAGTTTGATATATTCATTTACATGACATATATCATGCAGCTCGAGGTTGTATAAGGCTTGATTGTATTTTTTAGCCTTCTCTTGCTCCATACCTTCAAAGTATCCAACTCTTATGAAATGGACTTTGAAAAGTTTTTCCATACTATCAACAATTGTTTTTAGTGAGTCTCCAGCTATAAATTTCTTCCTTCATGTTTAGGGGAGTAAGTTCCCAAACAATTTTTGTTGATCCTTCCAAGCTCATATTGAGAAGTAATATAAACCCTTCTTTGTTGAGTGTCCCTGCGGCGATTCTCATGGTAGATGCACACTCATCGATCAGTACCTCTCGATTTTTGAAATCCAAAATATCCATGTTAAGCATGAGACGATATGGATGTATCATATCTAACTGAGATTTCTCGTATGTTGTTTGATGTATCTCTAGCCTTCGGGAACCATTCTTGTTCCGACTGGGGGATCTAAAAACTGCTCTGGTGGTAAAGTCTTCACTATACTGCATGTTTTGATTTCCTGATGGTGGCTCGTGTGATCAAAGACTTTCAATCTCATTCACCTTTAAGTTCACGAGATTTAGTCCTGCAAATGACTCGCCAAAGATCGTGTAGATCTTCTAAGTTTAATCTCTCCATTACTTCTTGAGAAGTATAAATTCTCCTCGTATGACTGCGATAATTTTTTCAATGTCGGTCAATGATCTCTGGACCTCCTCCATTTTTTCCTTTTTTTGATGTAAAAGGGGTCTTGTTCCATAGGATGGTGGTAACCATCATCCTTTTCGTCTTCATGAAGAACTTGGTCGTGACTCCAACTCCTTGACTCGTGTTTGAATATCACGAAGGCTTTCATGAATTTTGTCCTGATGTTTGATCATCATCTCCATCTGAGTTTGGATCTGATGGAGTTGTGCTGGGATATGATGTTGTTTGTTCCCATAGTGTTGCACCGTATTCGGGATCTCTCTCAGATCTTTGAACTATCTGGCTCGATTTCATAAAAGGTTGGTTCTCCCATCCTATCTGGTCTGGATACTGTTGGGTCATTCAGATATGGGACCGTCTCGTCGTGTTCAGGATGTTCTTCATCGTTGAGCATCGGCCAGATGATCCTGTTCCAGTTCTTCTAATTTTTAGAAGTATGATAAGTGTGATTTTTACACTAATTTGATATATGATTAGGGGTGTTTCTGTAGTGATTCCTCGAAATGATTACACGTTTTGGTATATATTTGTATATTTCAGGAATCTTGGTCCAAATGCATAAAAGTGGATGAAATGGGCTTAAAATTCTGAAAAAGGACCAAACTGAGCAAATATGTAAAATGAGAGACCAAATCGCCAGATTGGAGATTTGAGATCCGCGATCGATCGGAAACTTACGAAGATCGATCGCCAGATTTCCGCGATCGATCGGCAAATGATGAAGATCGATCGCGGATATTAAAAATTTGGTTATTTTGTCCAGAATGTTTCCACGATCGATCGGCAAATGACGAAGATCGATCGCCAAAACCAAAAATTTTGAGATTTTGTTTCCTTCTTGGTTATTTTGTGTCCAAAACTTACCAAACTCCTTCACCACTATATATATTAGGTCTTGGACGAAAATAGAGACTTTTTATCAGATTTTAAACCCTAGGAATAACCTCCATCCATCCTCTCATCCTCCATATCACCATCATTCACCTCCATCCATCAACCATCCTAGGATTTTGGAACACCTTCAACCAGGCGATTCAAGAGACGATCGAGAAGGAAGCGAGAGAGGGAGCAAGGATTTACGAACGAAGTCGACATCGGGAGTTTATTCTTGTCTTTTAATATTAGTTTTGATGTGTTTTGATTTCATATGTTGAACTAATTTATTTATCGAGGCTAGGCGAATCCTTTGTCATGAACCTATGATTTGATGATTTATTTGATTGAATTCCTTTAATTCTTTGCGTATAATTTATTGATCTTCATGCTTTTGAGGGATTGACACCCTTGAATGATTACTTTATTGTGATTGACTCGACCATATGATATTGTAATATGATATAATAAATTATACCGTGGGTTTTAGGTTGAGATGGACCAAGTAAAATCTAGCACACGTGTGATAGCAATAGATTTACTAAAATCGAAGGCTAGTAGTTTTCATAGATCTTTATTCGATATTGATTGTACAATAAGGACACGAGAGTGGTTTACTGCAACATTAATATTAGACTTGTTATAACTGGACCAAAAGTATAACGAATGCATTAGGAAAACTCGCCACCTTAGAAATATTTGGATATTCAATCGAGAATTGTAGGGTATTGCATTGGTAAGCCAAAGTCTCGATAATATTCTCTAGTGGATTTTTCTCGTTTACTTTTATTGACTTGGTTGGATTAGTAGTTAATTTAATTAATTAGTAGTTTAATTATTAATTCAATTTCGTAGGTTAAATATAGTTAAAAGCATCTTATTTGGTACTTGCTTGTTAGTACATGTGGGTTCGACATTTCGTATTCTTCCTATCTATACTAAAACTTGACACCGTGCACTTGCGGTATAGAATCGCTACACTCGAAAATACTACTTAAAATAATAGCGATCAAGTTTTTGGCGCCGTTGCTGGGGACTAATTTTAATAATATCATATGAGAAGTTTTGACTGTAATTTAACCAATTTTTTTCTTTTGTATATATTTAATTCTAAGAAAAAATTAAATTGTTTTATTTGTTTTTCTTGCGAGGTACTTGTGATGCTTCATCAACAAGTCTTCACAAGATTTGTCCAACTATATTCAGAGCCGTTTTATGCAGCATGGGGGAGATTCAATGAATTGGCAGACGCATTCCGGTATCATAACTTCTGCAATATTTCTTCAAAGGTTTGGATGCAGAGACACGAGGATGGTATTCAGCGGAGCACTGGTGACTGGGAGTCCCCTGGTTGATAGAGATGAGGTTGCACATGTTCAATGATATGACGGACTTCGATTACCACTGGCATTGTGATCCTTCACTACAAGGTTGGAGTCACCAATACCCATCGGAGCCTCACTACCCTAACGATACGCACCAACCATTTGAGCATCAAGGAGAGAAGAGAGATAGTTCGGCAGACGTCACGACTCAGTTAGAGGATACATTAATAAGATTCATGGCATCAACTGAGAACATTTTGGAGTGCCAAACCAACTCTATGTTCCACCTGGAGCAGCAAATGGCGGTCCTTATGGAAACAATTTCAACTAGCTGCCAGGAGGAAGAGACGAGAGCTACCAATCAAGAGGCGACGAATCGAGTTTGGTTATATGATGATGATCACTCAACCAACCAAGTTTGGGGGAGTGATCCTACTCATGTGGAAAAGTCAAGGGAACTTGAGCCTCTTCAAGAGATTGTGCCTACTTCAGAGATGTTATCCGAGGACTTCTCATGTGAAGATGAGTCGAGTGTGATGTTGGAGAAGGAAGAGACTTTCGAAGATTCTGATTTGAGCCCATCGATGGAGACATGTTCTATGCCATATGTAGATCCGTATTTTCCATCGATGCCAACTTCACCGCACTACATCCTCCAAGATATGAAGCCAACGCAAGAATCATTCTCCCATACCTACCACTTCAAACCGAAAGTTGTTGGAGCAACGAGCTTACACTGTTACAATCATGCCAATCTTGAGGGCATACTGAATGAAGACCCATTTGTTGTATCATATGATACATACTATGGGCGGCAGCCACTCTTTGATGGTTGCTTCTGATGGTCAAGCCGATGACTAGAAATCAGCGCTTCTTGGGAGGCAACCCAAGCGTATCCTTTTGCTATTTGGTTTTGTTTTATTTTCCGTTTTTGCATTTAGTTTGTTTATCTCTCAAGTCGACTATTTAATTTGCATTCTTCTCTTGCTAGGTACTTAATTGGAGCGATGAACCCCTACAACAGTGGAGCTTTCAAAAGCCAATCTTCCTCAACCCTCATGCAAGTCTTGATCAGGGGAGTTTACTGTTTCCCTTTGATTCATTTCAACATTGAAGACAATGTTTGATTTAAGTTTGGGGGAGTGGCTTGCATGTTTTTCTTGTTTTATCCACATGTTGTGTGCTAATTGACACTTGAATCGTCTGATTATTATGAGCTAAAACAAAAAAAATTATGAGTTCAAATTTGAGAAAAAAAATGAATTATAGTAGTGACTATTCAATGAGGATTTTGATCTCACTATGCATGTCAACTTGAGTTTTGACGAGTGTGAATATCTTGTTTTGAGTTAGCATGTCAAAGATGAGGAATACATTTAGCACATTTGAGTCACGATCTTGTGAATTGCATTTGTGGTAGTGAAAATATCTGTGAACTTGATGAATTGTTTTTGAGCATCTTAGAGAACCTTAGAAAGACTATTTGATGATGACACTTCAAGGCAAAATTTAATAGTCATGAGCTTGATGAGGAGATGATCTAGGCGATCTTTGGACCGTTTGAGCCTTTCAAGCTTACCATGTTTACATCAATCCCTATTATCCAATTTTGAGCTTTATTGAAAAAGAATGGAGTATGATGAACATACTATTAGCCTCCATTCAACAAATTTCTTTGGCAACTCATTATACCAACCTTTATGAGCCTAAATTGAAAGAATTCATCCTTACCTAAAGGGAGTATAATGATTCTCATTAGATGCACATAAATTGCTATATTTTGATGAGCTATTGTTGAAATTGATGAATGAGACAAGAAAAAAGATAGATAAAGCCTTGTAAAAAAATGGCTAAATAAGACCCAAAGAGGCCAAGGCTAAAAGAAAAAGAAGAGAAGCTCAATTTTGTGCTAAAAATATAAACATTACATGCTTATACTCTCTTCTTTGTGCTATCCTATCTTTTCTCTGAAGCCAACACCTAGGCCTAACATTACAATCTTAAAAGTCCTTTTGATCCAAGTCTAGGGAGTGACTACATTAGTGGAGAAGTGTTTGAAAATAGGACTATGAGGTGCTCAAAGATAATCTTACTTTTCATTACCTAGCATGATTTGATCTGTGAAAGTTGCATGAAACTTGAAAGTGACAATAGCACGCACGCACGTTCTGATTCAGAGACATGTTGATTGATCTAGGAGAAAACATAACGTGTTGAACTTTCTGAGTGACTCTTGTTGTCTGTAAGTGAGATGTCTGAGGTACATGATTGACTTGCGAATTCATTTATTTTAATCTTTAATATTGAATTCTACTCGGTGATCTTATTTCTTGCTCGAGACGATCAAGTTTAAGTTTGGGGGAGTTGATAAGTGTGATTTTTACACTTAATTTGATATATGATTAGGGGTGTTTTTGTAGTGATTCCTCGAAATGATTACACGTTTTGGTATATATTTGTATATTTCAAGAATCTAGGTCCAAATGCATAAAAGTGGATGAAATGGGCTTCAAATGCTTAAAAAGGACCAAACTGAGCAAATATGGAAAAGGAGGGACCAAACCGCAAGATTGGAGATTTGAGATCCGCGATCGATCGGAATATTACGAAGATCGATCGCCAGATTTCCGTGATAGATCGGCAAATGACGAAGATCGATCGCGGATATGAAAAATTTGGTTATTTTGTCCAAAATGTTTCCGCGATCAATCGGTAAATGACGAAAATCGATCGCCAAAACCGAAAATTTTGGGATTTTGTTTCCTTCTTGATTATTTGTGTCCAAAACTTACCAAAATCCTTCACCGCTATATATATTAGGTCTTGGACGAAAATAGACTTTTTATCAGATTTTACACCCTAGGAATATCCTCCATCCATCCTCTCATCCTCCATATCACCATCATTCACCTCCATCCATCAACCATCCTAGGATTTTGGAACACCTTCAACAAGGCGATTCAAGAGACGATCGAGAAGGAAGCGAGAGAGGGAGCAAGGATCTACGAACGAAGTCGACATCGGTAGTTTATTCTTGTCTTTTAATATTAGTTTTGATTAGTTTTGATTTCCTATGTTGAACTAATTTATTTATCGAGGCTAGGCGAATCCTTTGTCATGAACTTATGATTTGATGATTTATTTGATTGAATTCCTTTAATTCTTTGCGTATAATTTATTGATGTTCATGCTTTTGAGGGATTGATCACACTTGAATGATTACTTTATTGTGATTGGCTTGACGACATGATATTGCAATATGATATAATAAATTATACCGTGGGTTTTAGGTTGAGACGGACCAAGTAAAATCTAGCACACGTGTGCTAGCAATAGATTTACCAAAATCGAAGGCTAGTAGTTTTCATAAATCTTTATTCGATATTAATTGTGCAATAAGGACACGGGAGTGGTTTACTGCAACATTAATATTAGACTTGTTATAACTGGACCAAAGTATAACGAATGCATTAGGAAAACTCGTCACCTTACAAATATTTGGATATTCAATCGAGAATTGTAGGGGATTGCATTGGTGAGCCAAAGTCTCGACAATCTTCTCTAGTGGATTTTTCTCGTTTACTTTTATTGACTTGGTTGGATTAGTAGTTAATTTAATTAATTAGTAGTTTAATTATTATTTCAATTTCGTAGGTTAAATATAGTTAAAGCATCTTATTTGGTACTTGCTTGTTAGTCTCTGTGTGTTCGACGATCCGTATTCTTCCTATCTATACTAAAACTTGACACCGTGCACTTGCGGTATAGAATCGCTACACTCGAAAATACTGTTTAAAATAATAGCGATCAAAGTACCACCGGTATGAGTGATATTTCTAACATTCGTTCAGATCCATGTTTTTCTTGAATCGTCTCATCTGTTTAGGATAATATTATTATTTAAAATATTATTTTAATATTCCCAGAATAAACCAAAGTTCTGATAACATTTTACTCAGAATGGGGTCGTTAGGAGAAAATACATGGGAATTGACTAAATTGCACCAAAACTAAAGCACCAGGGTATTATTGTCTTTAAAATTACCAAGTTGGTTTGAATTTTGAAAAAATGGGCATCTGTCTCTTTCGTGCTTTTAGTGCACTATTGTTTTATTTACAGACTTAGTTGAACAAAGTTTCCCCATACGATACCAACATGCAATTCCTCCTTTTTTCTAACAAAGAAATTAATTTTTTTTAAAAAGATAATAAACCGTTTCATTTTTAAAAAAATATTATTATCCGTATCATTATCATTATAATTGTTATACATGTCATATATTTTAAATTTTTTTTAAAAAAAATTAATTTTGCATAATATTCATTACTGGAGGAAGATATTAACGTAAATAAATCACTCACATTAAAATAAAAAAATAATCTTAAATCATAATCCTAATACTTAAAAAGAACTCTAATCCGAAAGCAACCAAATTCCTAAAAATTATAAACCAAAAAATAAAAAAATATTTCAAATAAAAATATTTTATTAAAATAGAGAATTTAATAAAAATCTGAAAAGTGCACGGAATTTAAGACAAAAAACGAACGTAAATGTTATTATCTATATATATTAATAATTTCAGAATATCTCATAATTGTTTTCCAAATTTTTCTCAACTCACTTCTACGTATCGGATAAATAACTTTTTTATATATATTAAATGCGAGGCCTTTAAAATTTTTATCAGACATCAAACTTTGTTCGCCTAAATTGCCCTCATCAAATTGCACAAATACATTATCCTTAAAATACAAGAGCATCATTTAAAACACAAAAAAAACTAATCAAACTAAATGAAAACAAAAAAAATAATTTAAAATTTTTTATTTTACATAAAATATTATTATCCAAATATATACATACTATAAATACATGCAACATATACTCAAACATAGTAGTATATTAGAGGTGACACGACCCTCTTTGAAATTTTTTTAGTTTTTTTGAACGTGTTGATCGATCTATAAACCCAAATATTTCAATATATTGCTTCAAATATTACCAATCGATCAACACGTTTGTTACCGATCGATCGTTAGCATAAAAAAACATTCGTGCCCACGGGCTGTGCCGGCACGACATGATCCATGGGCCGAAATCCTTGACTCAGCACGACTCGTAATGAGCATCGCGCCGCCCGGCACGGTTGACTCCTCTATAGTATATATACCCTCCACATAACAAACCTCAATATGGTTCATACATATTTGTCACTTTTTTGTGTATCAAGCATCGCTATTGGCCAGGGGCGGAGCCAGGAAAAAAAATTAGGAGGACAAAAATAAAATTTTTAAATAATAAATTATCCAAGAATATATAAATATTTAATCTGCATATATACATAAAATAATAACCAATATTATATTTATACATATATTTTTAAAAAAATATTATAAAATAAATTTAATTTAAGGAAATAAAAAATTAAAAATACTATAATTTTAAATAAAATATTAAATAAAAGACCAATGAAATATAATACCAAAATTATTTAATATTTTATCCATCACTATTTATTAACCATCAAAGTTTCAAAAACGAAAACAAATAATATTTTAATTATGATAATCCAATTATTGATATATAAATTTGAGTAAATAAAGATAAATATTAAATTATTATTTATTACCTGTTTATAGTGTTTAATAGTTTTAAGTTTCTTCACAAATTTCTCCAAATATATCATATTTATTATTAAATGAATGTAAAAATAAATTAATATGAATGAAAGAGTGAAAAAGAAAGCAGAATTTCACAAAAAGGAAGAGTGAAAAAGAATAAATCTAGTTGCATGTTTATCAGATTCGGACCCATGTTCTGTACATGACCAAGCAAGGAAACTTTCCCGCTGAACTATGCTAACTCTTCAAACCATTTTACACTATGTATATATATAAAAAAAATGTTTCCGGGGTGCGGCCACCTTCCTGCACATCCTTCTGGCTCCGCCTAGGAATGGCAACGGGGCGGATATGAGACGGATTTGGTCAATCCCAGGAATAAAATCCGGACCCACCCCGTCCCGCTTAGATCCGCGAACCCGGCGGGTTTACCCGCCCCGCCCCGGTTCCATTTTTTTTTATTTTGTATTTTAAAAAAAAAACAATTTAGGTAGAAATCAATTTTGAAACACAAAAGTTGACTTTTGTGATTAAATTTCATGTTTTCGCTAGTAAATATTTATAATAAGCATTGTAAAACTATCTTTAAGCTACTAAATATTTATTAATTTGCTCTTATTTTCTTCAAAATGTCCAACTTCTTTAACATGAACACATGAATTTTGATATAAAATTAAATAATGATACTTTATTGTTCAATCAAAGAAGTAAAATGTATAATCAAAATCATATATATTTTTAAAAAAATTAAAAATGTATAGCGGGGCGGGTCCGGGGCGGGTTCGGCCAATCCCAGGACCCGCCCCGCCCCGCTTTCAAACCCGGTTGAAGCGGGTCAAGACCCGCCTCGACGGGGCGGCTTCATTGCAGGTCCGGGTCTGGATCCGTCCCATTGCCATCCCTAGCTCCGTCCCTACTTAGCTATGTCAAAAATTATAATTCTTAGCAATCCATATGTTTTTTTTAATAATTAGGCAATCTAACCACTATATTTTGATCGAATGCTATTCAGAAAGCTACATGCAATGCGAATGTTAATTGTTACACCAATTCGACAAAGACTTCTCCCAACAATTGCCCTTGTATATTCCATCAAACCAAACAAATGACTTTGATTCTAGTAATATTCATAATAAATTTGAACGGCTTTCATTGTATTAAAAGATACAAAATTATTGCAACATAAATCTTATAATAATTATTAAAACATCACATTTAGATCGTCTTTGTATAGATACAACAACAACAACAACATAATAATAATAATATGTGATCAACTATTGCAATTTACTAAAAACTATAGCTGGTGATAACGATGCAATTCAAATCTTTTAAATCGTACAACAATTTAAACGTCATGTTTCAATTGTTCTCATAACATGGGCAATTATTACATCCAGCAACCATTCTCCCAATAATTGGGCTTCTTGCTACTCATGATAATCAAATATATGACCTTGATTTTGATAATAATCATAAAATCAGGTAGTTGCCGGTTTACTACTGATATAAATCCGACAACTATTAAAAATAGAAAGAAAGATATATCGGGAGAAGTATGATTTTAGTCCCTATACTTTACCACCCAAGCACTTTTGGTTCCTAAACTTTTCCACCTAGCAATTTTAGTCCCTAAACTTTTAACATTGTTGCAACTTTAGTCCTTATTATTAAATAAAGGGACATATCCCCAAACCAATAGACCAATTTACCCTTGGGCCTCAAGATCCTCGAAAATGGTATCAGGGCCTAGGTATAATCTGGAAATATTAAAATAATATTTATTATCCTATAACGGGGGAGACAATAAATGAGAAAATGGATCCGAACGAATGTTCGAAGCGTCATTCATATAGGTCGCAATTCCAAAAATTGGAAGAATTAAATCAAAAACATCTGGCCGAAGCTAAACGCTTCAACCAGAAATGAAAAATATTACAAGAAGTTTGTGCTAGCCCAACTAGCATATACCAGTATCAACAACAGAGAAGATAGCGATGAACCTTTACATGATGAACCTCAAACTTCAGTTCGAGATATCTAAAGCTTAGGAGAAAGAACATCCTGAACACGACCCCCATGATTCCATATCTAAGCAACCCAACTGGGTTTGGATCAGACATATAGGATGAGAGAACCAACCTTTCGAGAAATTGAGCCGGATACTTCTAAGATTTCCCAAGATCTTAGAGATTCAGAAGACAATGCAGATGAATACCTACAATACCATGTCTCTGCACAGATCCATCAGATTCATAGTCAGATGGAAATCGTGATTAAACATCAGGAGGAAATCCTTGAAAACCTTCGTGATGTTCAAAATCGAGTCAAGGAGTTGGAACCACGACCAAGTCCTTCAGGAAGAAGAAAAGGAGGGTGGCTACCACCGTCCTATGGAACAGAACCCATTTTACATCAAAAAGGGAAAGCGGAGGAGATCCGATGACCTTTGACGGAGACTGAGAAGATTATTCCCATCATCCGAGTAGCTCCAATACTTATTACAAAGTAATGGAAAGAAGCAACCTGTAAGATCTAAGTGATCTTGATGATTTGTTTGCGGGATTAAACCTCATAAACTTTAAAACAAATCAAGTTGGGCCGAATTCCTCAACTTCCACCACCACAAGAAAGTTTCCGGTCAAACAATCCACCACGTAATGGAGTTCAAAGAATGCCCATCAGGATGATTTTACCAGTGGAGCAAACTTAGATCCCCAGTTGGAACAAGGAGTCGTTCCCGCAGACCAAATTTACATCAGACGCCATAAGAGAAATCTTAGTTATCCGATACATCCATACGGGCTCATGCTCAACCTGGACATTCTGGATTTCAAAAAATAGAAGTTCTTATTGATGAATAGGCTTCAGCATAGAGAATCATAGCATGAAAGCTGGATCTAAACAAAGAAGGATTCATATTACTCTTTAATATGAGTCTGAAAGGATCAACCAAAATTGCTTGGGAACTCACGGACCCAGGTACCATAGAAGAAGTTCTAGCTAGAGAATCCCTGATTTGTGGACAAGATGGCTAATTCTTTAAAATCTGTTTCATTGGAGTTGGTTACTTCGAAGGAATGGAGGAGGAGAAAGCGAAAAAATATAGACAAGCTCTATATAGCCTGGAACTACATGATATCTGTTATGTAGACGAGTACATGAAACTCTTCAATTACTATAGATGGAAAGCAAAGATGACAGAAAAGGATGTAGTCGAGCTGTTCGTTGCCAAAATACTGAGTCCATGGAGAGAAATGCTTATCCAGGAATATACACCGTAAGAAATAAGGACGGTGTTCAGGAGGAGGTCATTTCTTAAAATGAAACTTGTGGAGTGGTTCTATCAAGCAAAACTCCAAAACAATTAAAGAAGATAAGAGTAATCAACAAAACAGATCATCTTTGTTGTACGGGGAATGACATTCCTACAATCATTGAAAACTACCCCAAAGGCGGAAGATGAAAAAACACAGAAATCATCCTTATGCCTGAGGAAGTAGTTCGAGAAGAGTTAGGTCTTCATGACCTATAAAGTTCTGTTCAAAGCAGAAAGCCCGAAGTTACACATCAGGACAAAGATCAGGACCAACCAATAGTAAAACCTCGTCAAGAGGTTCTAATAAGGCAAGTACTAGCAGAGTACCAACAATGAGGACTTTCAGACGCACTCATACTCGTGCGAATGAAAGTTTTAAAGATTGTAACTGCTGGACATGCAGAGCAAAATGAAATATCTCTACAGATTGTCCAGAGAACCAAACCCGAGGAATAAGACAATTCAAGCATACCAAGGAATTCTAAGATGCTATTTACTTTCAAGATTTGGTACATGTGTATCAATTTGATGATATCCCCTCAGACGAGAGCATCTATTAAGAAGAGATTTATTCTGATGATGGAGGTTAATCCAGTTCAGAATCAGTGTGAGTGAGAGTTCATTCAACACATGGTCAGGGAAGAACAATCAGGTTTCTTCTCTCACACCACTGTTTCTTATAAAACTCTTATGAGAATCATGAAAGAAGAGCCAAAGCTTCAGATGTACGCTGGATTTACAATTGGAGCAATGGAAAAAGCCATGGATATGATCGGTCTTCGAAGCAGGAAGCATCAGATTATCCATAAGGTGACAACCGGTGAATTTGCGATCCCGGTAGAATTCACGGGAAACCAAATTGAGATGCGGTTCATCCCCTACAGAGAAATTCAGGAGATTAAAAACAAGGTCAAAAGAGAATTTCTAATACGCTCTCATGGATTCATATTGGAGCCATTAGAGTTATCATCAAGGCAACTTTCAAGGAAGGAATTAATTCGCCACTCAATCTGGCGATCTTTGACAAGAGAATCCCAAACTTAAAGATTCTTGTTTGGGAGCAGTTGCAGGAAATTTGTATGCTAGAAAGATGGCCTTGAGCATCTATCCCAGAATTGCATATAATTTGGGAGATCGAGACTTCAACAAGGTCCTTACTCTTCATCAAGACTTTAAAAAAACGATTAGATGAAAGAACGTAATAGGCCTTTCTCGATCACTTACAAGTTGTCTTACGAGCTCTCGAATACACATCATTCAGAAGTATTCTTGAGAAAAGAATTCATCGAAGTCCTCAGACTCTTCGAAGATTTTGTAAAAGCAGTGTTGCCGGATATTATTAATTCTCCGATAATTGGAGAAATCTACATGAGAATACAGGACCATCCTGTTTTGAACAGAAGCAGGAGCCTTATGATCGAGCCATGAAGTATGTCTTTCCAAAGCAACTATCTCGGGAAAAAACAGAAGGCAGTCTCAAGCAGGATTCAGAAAATCCCAGATATCTTCAATACAAAGAGAGTTTTGTAGTGTCCATAAGGATGGCGAGAAGTTGAAATAATCTTCGATATTACGGAAAATGATAACATATTTTCTTGTGATGACCTATATTATTTACAACAACTCACAGTTGGCAGATATTAAGAAAGCCTCAAAATTCGCGAAATTGATATAACAATTGCCTGGACATCACGAAGAATCCCAGAACAGATAATTCTTGGGATTGAGATATTCGAGGAACACAAACCTTGGAAAAGTTATAGGATGGAATGAATTCACGGTGGATGGAAAAAGATACAGGAACCGATGACCACTAATCCATTCTCAATATACATTTCAGTCGGGATGTTATACGAGAAATATCATGCATAATACTTCACAGCATGTATTAATTGAGGAGTTGGAATATGTAGTGCCAAAAGAGACATCTTCCCTAAAGAAGTTGGCGAGAAATTACCAGCCATTACCGGAAGAGACTTTTTCAAGCGGATTCTTATTCTTAATGAAAGAGTCCAGACAACGGAGATAATAATCGAAGGAGCACACAGCACCCCCTGGTACAAAGTCAAGACCCCGCCTATCAATTTCCATGATACATGAGCTGATATGCTGCTAGGAAACAATTTCCTACAGACATTCAAGCGGTTCACACAAGAGAACGAGACAAGAAGACTTATTTTCACAACCCTCTGTGATCATAAGATCATTGTCCAGCAATAAGGGAAGCATTTCACAGGAAATTTTCCATTCGTTTTTGCAGCAAGCGTGGTAATGAAGGAAAACATCGACAACCAAAGACGAAGGATCAACAGAAATTTGGTGAAGCGATTGTTCAATTCAGACAAAGCTGACCCAATCAGAAGGATAGTCAAACCTTTGATGGGGAAAATGTTATGACTTTCAGAGAATATGATGAAGAAGAAGTTGACTCAGAAATCATGTTATTATTGAAGAAGGTATTACAAAACGAGGTTCCACAACCTGATGTTACCCTCGAAGAGCATATTATTCTAAAGGAAGTAAAAAAGGAAGATTCAGATGAACTATAATTGAGATCCTCTGGCATGGTTGGATAGAAACGAACTCAAAGCAACTTTGAAGGTGAAAGCCGGAAAAGAATATGATTTCGTAAGGTACAAACCAATCCCTATGAACTAGGAAGATCGGAAGGATATGCAGAAGATACTTAAGGAACATCTTGACCTTAAGTTAATCTCAGCAGGTGTTTCTCTATACAACAGTCTAGGATTTCTCAGTCCGAAATCATGGAGAAATTAAAAGAGAAAAACCAATATTGGTGATCAATTACAAAGGATCAACGTGATCTTGGCATTCGATGGATACTATATCCCGAGTAGAGAAAATTTGGTAAATTGTATCAAGAATGCCAAGGTGTTTTCAAAGTTCAATTTAAGTCTGGATTTTACCATATTAAGATGGAGGAAGCTAGTAAAATGTTTACAGCATTCTCCACACGACAATGACATTATATCTGGAATGTCATGCCAATGAGATTGGCAAATGCTCCACATATATATAAGAGAAAAATGGATAATCTTTTCAAGGACTATTTCAATTTTATGTTCGTGTACGTTGACGACATCCTTATTGCGTCAAGAAACATTAAAGAACATCTTAATCATTTTGAAATCTTCTCAGATGTTTGCTACAAGGAGGGATTAGTGTTGTCCGAAAGGAAGACAGTAATTGTTACGAGACAGATCGAGTTTGTGATACTCATAAATGATTATGCACATTATGACTTGTTAATGGCAATTATGAGATAATTACAAGATTGTGATTAAATTGTTTTTTTTGAAATGAAACGGGTATGCGATGGACATGAACTGGTGATAGTTACAGGTTGGAATGAATTAAATTGAATTAATGAATTTGGAATCGTCCAATTAAGACTTTTGAGTAATTTAGAAAGGCATGTATAATTGATCATGTTGATACATTGTGTAGTTAAAGACTTTGAATCAAGTGTTGCAAATTACTACATCGTGCCACTTTTATGCTAGCAACTCTTATGCTTATTTCACTCATAACTCTCTCTTCAACACTCTCATTCTCGAAACCCTTTCTCCACTCTCTATCGCCTAAGTAAGAAAAGAAGGAAGAAACTTTGGTGGAGTTTTAATTGCTAAAATCTTGCTTGGATTTAAGATTAAGTGGTAAAAAGAGTTAGTTTCATGAAGTTATTTGATTTTGGTAGAAATTATTGAGTTTATGATTTGGGGAAAAAATATTTTTTTATGAATTGTTGGGTTAATTTGTTGAGTTTTGAAGATTGTAATGTTGATAGTGTGTATTGTGTGGTTTTTGATGTATTGTGTTGAGGGGTTTGAGGTTTGTAGTAAATTGTGTGTTGGAACGGGAGTAGCATGTGAAAAATGGCGATTTTTGCACCTATAGAGCGCGGCGATCGATCGGCGTGGCTTTCGCGATCGATCGCGTGCATGCGAACCTGACTCTATGTGAGAATTGACTCCGCGGTCGATCGGCGAGTCACCGCGATCGATCGGCAAGGTCTTCGCGATCGATCGCGGAAGGACGATAGTTGGTGCCATTTCGCGATCGATCGTGAGTTCTGGGCGATCGATCGTGGGGCATACATTTTTTATATTTAATATTTTCTTGGGAATGTTGTGGTGGGATCTTTTATACCTAGTAATATTGGATTGTTGAATTCTGTAGAGCCTTCCCAAGCGACAGGACAACAAAGAGGATAATTTCTAACATATCCTTACTTTTGGTGGAAAAAGGTACGTAGAGAGACTTACGAGCATCGACGGTAAAATATACCTTCGATATTGAATAACGCATGTTGATGCACGAATGGATTTCTTGAGCATGTTGTGTGTTGTTGTTATATCGAGTGACGAATATAATACTTGCCGCTGTCATATTGAAGCGAGGAATATGATACTTTCCACTGTCATATCGTAGTGATGGGATGTAATACTTGCCGCTATTATGTCGAAGAGAGGATAATGCCTCTTTCATATTGAAGCGATGATATTATAAATGCCACTGATATGTCGAAGCGATGGGTATTATAAATGTCGTTGTTATGTCGAAGCGAGGGGTATTAAAATGCCATTATAACAAGACCGTGAATATTGTGATTTCTATGATTGTATTGAATTGTGTCAATAACATTTAAATGAACTGTGAAATTGAGGGACTGTATTATAATCTGATGATTATGGATATTAGTTGTGGAACATGAACAACCAAGGAGAACATGTTAAATGCATTGAATACATGGAGTATTTCGTATTATTGATTTATGCATTCATCTTATGATCATATTGATATGAATATGAATTGTTATATGCTCATGTGTTATGAGTTGTTCCTGTATGAGCTTTTGGCGAGGAGAGCTAAGGCAAGGGTGACGTTGTGAGCTGTGAGGAATAGAGCTATCGATCTAAAAGGACAAGATGTATTTTGTATAGTCTATACGAATGAGTAGTGTAAATCTATTAGTGATTACATGATTTTTGTTGGGGGATGTAATTTGTTTTATATATGGAATTTGTGATAGCCATCAATGCGCAGTACCTCTACATAAACCTTATTACTCTGATAAATTAATAGCTCGTTTATACTTTTGATCACGATTAAGGTAGCGAGGCCTTACATTAGTGGTATCAGAGTAGTTGTTAGACAACCGGGGTTGAGCGACAGGTAGAAGTAGTGAACAAGCTGGATAAATGTTCACTTATGAGCATGTTCATGCATTTTATGCATATTTGAGTATATGTACGTGTTATACTAACATGCTTGATGATGTTGATGTACTTGTATTGCTGGCTAACGTGACCCTTATTGTATGAGTTGATTGTTGATTATTATTGTTAACCACTGCATTACAGCATGGAAGCCAGAAACGTTGTGAATCCCAATGAAGAGGTGGGGGATACCATTAAGTGTTAATGCGAGTATTGCACAGAATAATCCTCTACCACCACCAGCGGTGGGTCTACACCTGTTGCACAACAGCTACTACCAGGGGAGTTGAGTTTGACTCATTTATTGGCATTTCAACCGCCACGTTTCGAAGGGACTGAATCAGGGAAGAAGCTGAAGAGTGGCTTGAGCAGATTAAACAGATCTTTGTATCAGCACCATGTGCTAAGTCTGCCTGGTTGATGTTAGCTGAGTTTCAATTCGCTAAGAAGTCATTTATGTGGTGGAAAACGACAATGATGGAGATGAGAGCACATAGAGTGATTGTGGATTGGAGTTTATTCAGAATTTGGTTTTTGCACTGATATTTCTTATCTGCTTCTAGACAAATGAAAGAAGACAAATTTACCAATTTAAGGCAGGGCAATAAGACCGTTTCTGATTATGCCCTACAGTACTCGTCGTTGTTGAGGTATGTACCTCATATTGCCACTAATGGCTATGCTAAGATGAGGCATTTTCTGAAGGGCTTAAGGACGGAATTATTTGATAGGGTTCTCTCTAATAACCCCAGTTCATTTGACGATGCTCTGACACGAGCTGAACTAGCAGAAATTGGAGTGGGTGCGCATAAAGATCTAGTACCGCCACGAGTAACACCACAGAAGACAGTTTCTGATAGTTTGAAACCACGAGATGATCAGTTTAAGTCACGAGAAGTCTCATCATCTTCTTGATTCAGTGGTTGACAATCTGATTTTCATCATATGGGAGAACACAAAAGTAATACTCAAGCAAACAGAGGACAGTCACAGGCAAGTAGGACTGGGGAGTCAAATGTTACCATTATGGAGGACCTCACCTAATGCGAGAATGCTCAGCTTGTTATGAATGTGGCAAAATGGGCCACATTACTCGGAAATGTCCTAATCGTGGGGGACAGTCAGACTTTAGAGAAAATAGAGGAAAATTTATTGATAGGGCAGTGCAACAGAGGCATCAATTCATGCCTCGACAATCGGGGGGTCATACATTAGGACCCAGGGTCAAGTCTATGCTTTGATTAGGGAACAGGCTGAGGCAGCTTCAGAAGAGGTGATTGCAAGTAACTGTTATTTATTTACTTACCCCACTTTTATTTTGATAGATACATGTGTCCTCCCACTCTTTTATTTTTGCTGAATTTTCGAGAAATATCATATGTGCTCTTCTCCATTACCCACACCTCTTCTTGTCTCGACACCATTGGAAGGAATGTGAGCACTACCCAAGTATTATCTGAGTGCCTGAATTATTTTGAGGGTAACAACCTGAGAACAGATTTGATTGTGTTGGAAATGATGGATTTTGAATGTATTGTGTGTATTGATGTATTGAACCGATATCAGGCAGTTGTGGATTGTCGTTAGAGGACAATTCATTTCTGGTCTGATCAGGGGAGTCAGTGGACATTTTATGGGTGTGGTTCTCGTCCGAAAATCCCGTTGATATCTGCTATTAGAATGTTACAGTTATTAGAACGTAGATGGGTTATCTGATTTATGCTATTGATGTTGCTGAAAAGAAGGAAGATGTGAGAATAGAAGAGATGCATGTAGTCGCTGAGTAGTTGATGCATTTTCGGAAGAAATTTTAGGTTTTCCACCGAGTCGGGAAGTTGAATTTGGATGAATTTTCCAGGCACGTCCCCTATTTCTTGTGCCGCCTATAGAATGGCACCGACAGAGTTAAGAGAACTGAAGGTTCAGTTGCAAGAACTCCTTGACAAGGGATACATACGTCCCAATGTATCATCTTGGGGTGCGTCGGTTATTTGTGAAGAAGAAAGATGGTTCGATGCGTTTGTGCATTGATTATAGACAGTTGAACAAAGTGACAATAAAGAATAAGTACCCTCTTCAACGAATTGATGACCTGTTTGATCAGTTGCAGGGAACGACGATTTATTCAAAGATTGATTTGAGGTCTGGTTATCATCAAATACGGGTTAGAGAAGAGTACATTCAGAAGACAACATTTCAGACTCGTTATGGGCATTATGAATTCTTGGTTATGCCGTTCGGAGTGACAAATGCCCCAACCGTCTTTATGAGTTTGACGAATCGAGTGTTCTAGCCATATCTTGATCGGTTTGTTATAGTGTTCATTGAAGATATCCTGATCCATTATAGAAGTGAAAAAGAGCATGTGAGACGTCTACGTGTAGTACTTCAGATTCTTTGAAATAACCAACTGTTTGCCAAATTCAGCAAGTGTGAGTTCTTGTTGGACAGAGTAGTGTTTCTAGGCCATGTAATCTCCAGGAATTGGATATCAGTCGATCCCAGGAAAGTGGAAGCAGTGATGGAGTGGTCTGCACCTACCTTTGTACCCAAGATTCGAAATTTTCTAGGTCTGGCATGGTATTATCGACGCTTTGTCGAAGGGTTTTTGAAGATTGCTAAGTCGTTGACACAGAAATGAGTACCATTCTGTTGGTCTGATGCCTGTGAGCAGAGTTTTCAAGAACTGAAACATCGATTGACGACTGCACCTATTTTAGTTCCCATAGAGGATGAGAGGCTTGTCCTTTATACTGATGCATCGCTACAAGGCTGGGGTTGTGTGTTGATGCAGGTTAAGCATGTGGTAGCCTATGCTTCGAGACAGCTGAAAACACATGAGACTAGATATCCACTTCATGTTTGGAATTGATAACCATTATATTTGCCTTGAAGATTTGGCGGTATTACTTGTATGGTACGTTTTACCATATTTATTGACCATAATAGCCTGAAGTTTTTATTTACTCAGGTAGAGTTAAATATGAGACATAGGAGATGGATGGACCTATTGAAGGACTATGATTGTGAGATAGAGTACCATCCAGGCATGGCTGACCTGACAGCTGATGCCTTGAGTCGAAAGGTGTAGTATACTGCTGAAGATGTCATTCATCTGTCGGCCTTGATGACTTCATACTGCCATTGTGGTATGATTTTGATGTGTTTGCATCGCCGGTACTTGCGCCGACATTATTAGCGGAACCAGATATTTTTGAAAACATCAGAGTAGCTCAAAAGTTAGATGATGAAATATAAAGATGGGTAACACTTGTCCTTCAAGGACAACCATCGAGATTCAGGATGGCTGATGATGGTACTTTAAGGCTTGGTGATCGTTGGGTAGTCCGTGGTATATCCGGATTACGCCATGAGATTTTACAGCATGCTCATAGCAGCAAATTCAGTATCCATCCGGGTAGTTGGAAGATGTATAAAGACCTATGTGACCAATTCTTGTGGAAACGAATGAAGCGAAATGTTTTAGCATTTGTAAAAAAGATGTTTGATCTGTCAGCAGGTGAAAGCGGAGAGGCAAAGGCCAGAAGGTGAATTAAAAAGTTTAGAAGTGCCGAAATAGAAATGAGAACACATATGTATGGATTTTGTGACCCATTTGCCATGGACTGCTTCGGGATTTGATGCCATTTGGGTGATCGTGGACATACTGACAAAGGTGGCTCACTTTATACCTTACAGTATGACTTTTACATACTTGAGGATGGCACAGCTGTACATTCAAGACGTAGTATGATTGCATGGGGTTCCGGTTTCCATTGTATCCGATCAAGATCCAAGATTTACTTCTCACTTTTGGGAAGGTCTACAGTAGCTTTGGGGAATGAGGTAAGGTTGAGTACTACATCATGCCACTTTTATGCCACCATTTCTTATGCTTATTTCACTTATAACTCTCTCTTCAACACTCTCAATCTCCAAACCCTTTCCCCACTCTCTATCGCCTAAGAAAGAAAAGAAGGAAGAAACTTTGGTGGAGTTTTAATTGATAAAATATTGCTTGGATTGAAGATTAAGTGGTAAGAGTTAGTTTCATGAAGTTATTTGATTTTGGTAGAAATTATTGAGTTTATGATTTGGGGGAAAATCTTGTTTATGAATTGTTTGGTTAATCTGTTGAGTTTTGAAGATTGGATTTTTGATAGTGTGTATTATGTGGTTTCTGATGTATTGTGTTGAAGGGGTTGGAGGTTTGTAGTAAATTGTGTGTTGGAATGGGAGTAGTGTGTGAAAATGGCGATTTTCGCACCTATAGAGCGCGGCGATCGATCGGTGTGGCTTTCGCTATCGATCGCATGCATGCGAACCTGAATCTAGGAGAGAATTGACTCCACGATCGATCGGGAGAGACTCCACGATCGATCAACGAGTAACCGAGATCGATCGGCAAGGTCTTCGTGAGCGATCGCGGAAGGACGATAGTTGGTGCCATGATTTGGATGCCTCGCGATCGATCGCGAGTTCTGGGCTACCGATCGCGGGGCATAAATTTTTTATATTTAAATATTTTCTTGGGAATGTTGTGGTGGGATCTTTTATACCTATTAATATTAGATATTTGGATTTCTGTAGAGCCTTCCCAAGCGGTGGGACAACGAATAGGATAATTTATGACATATCCTTATTTTTTGGTGAAAAAAGGTACGTAGAGAGACGTACGAGCATCGACGGTAAAATATACATCTGATAATGAATAACGCATGTTGATGCACAAATATGTCTTGAGCATGTTGTGTGTTGTTGTTATTCGACTGACGAATATAATACTTGTTGCTGTCATATCGAAGCGAGGAATAGGATACCTGCTGTCATATCGTAGCGATGGAATGTAATACTTGCCTCTAATATGTCGAAGCGAGGATAATGCCCCTGTCATATTGAAGCGAGGGGTATTATTGTCATGCATCGATCTGACGTATACATGTGTGATATGATTATGGTGTAATTATGATTAATTACAGTACGATGTAGACTCGGGTTTGGATTGAACAGAGCAGGAGCAAAGCTATGTGTGAATGAAACTTAGTTGGAATTAACAACATGAATATGTATATGGGAGAAATTAAAGAAGGTGAGTTCATAACATATGCATATGTTAATGCATTACATAGTGGCATATGTCTTTATATTTACCATATGTTTGAGGGGATTTGCATTTGAAGTTGAGTTTGCATGTGGTGTGTATGTGAGTTGCATGTCCTTTGAATTTGAGTTGAATTTGAAGGTTTGGTTATATATCAAAACAATCAGATTTGAAACACATACTTACACCATAAACACCTACAATTCTCTACACAAGCACCTCTCCAAAACCCTTGCTTGTTCTTCCATCTTTTGCTTGATTTCACTTGGCAATCAAGCTAGGAAGTTGAGTGAAGCGATTTCATACTTTCTTGGTAAGAATTTCATAGCATATGATGTATATGGACTTAGTTGATGGAAACCTGAAGCACGTGGTTACTATTCTTGTATGCCTTGAATTGAGACTTGTTATCATGCAAAGAATTGAGTTGTAATGATATGGAAACATGTTTAATTGAAGGGATATCATCCAAATAACATGTTGGAATGTGAATTTTTGAGTTGTAGAAGATGCACCATGGATATAAGCTCAAAATCGCCATGTTCTGAATTTTCTGAACATCGGCGATCGATCGCGAGCCCTATGGCGATCGATCGTCGAGAACAGAACAAAAATTAGGCGGTGAAAACATATGGCCATCGATCGGTGAAAATGAGGCGATCGATTGCGAGGAAACATAACACTTTGGCGATCGATCGCCTGAAAGTGGCGATCGATCGCGATGGAACAGAACAGTATGGCGATCGATCGGTGAAAGAGGCGATCGATCGCTAGGGTCAAGATTTTGAAAAATGTTAGATTTTTGTAGAATTTGATTTTGAAGCCTATTGTAACATGTTATATTGTTCATATTGTTGTAGCATCAGCACATGGGACGGGGCAACGAGGCGGTTAGACAGTGACGCCTATTTATATCTTTTGTGTTGCAGAACAGGTACGTTTTGACGTACGAGTATATGATATTGTTGTGATGATGATGTGAGCATGGTATCATATGATTAGTGACATCATATGCATGTGCATTCATGATATTATATTGTTGATATGGATGCCACAGTAGATGTGTAGCATATGATTTGGCTGAGATCGGTGCCACGATAGATATGTCATTGTTGGGCATATGCTTTGGCTGGGATTGTTGCCACGATAGGTATACTACATATGCTTTGGCATGAGAGATATACGCCGGTTGGGTATATGCTCTGGCTGTTATAACATGTGAGGACGGTACTATGATATGTGCTGCTAATATGTAGATGTGAAGAGGTTCCACTGACATATTGAGCTGAGATAGACATATCATATTGGTCTGGTTATAACAGGATGAGGAATGAGACATGTCATGACATATTTGCATTTGATGATGCATGATACAGGACAATCACATTTGATGTTTATAGTGCTTTATCATTTATGTTTTATTGATATCGCACTGGGATAGTTGTTTATCTATACTCATGTTGTGTGATTGTTTCTGTAGGTACTCATAGACGTGGAGGACGGGATTGTGAGTCTTATTCCGCTGTGAGTTTAACCACTGCATAGGAGTTGTACGAGTCTAGGTTGTTTTTACTATACATATGATGTAGATCATGACAGGACTTGTGTAAATATTGTAACAACCTACATAAGTAAACTCTTAATCAGTGTATGTTTTACTTAATTCTTACTCACATATGTATAATGAACTGATACATAATGGATTAAGTAACGATGACCCCACATTAGTGGTATCAGAGCCAGGTTCGAGAACGGGGTGACTAAGGGTAGAGGAAGTGTTTTAGGGAGTTGCCTAATCACTTGAAAGCATGTTGAGAGTGTTGATATGATGTTATATTGACATGCTTTATATATTTGTTTGTTGTTGGTAATCCTGTATTTGCAGTAATGGCAGACAGAGTACCGCATGATGATGTTGGGGATGCCAGAGTGGCAATGCGAGTGTTGGATTGGCGCCTGTGCCACCACCACCATTTGGGCAAGGGCCAGTAGAACAGGTACTGTTACCTGGGGAGTTAACTTTGACACAGTTTCTGAGTTATCAGCCACCTTGCTTTGAGGGTACTGAATCAAGGGAACAATCAGAGGAATGGTTGGAACGTGTTGAACAAATCTTTGTGTCAGCACCATGTGCCAAATCCGCTTGGTTACGTTTGGTTGAATTCCAGTTGCCGAAGAAAGCTATGATGTGGTGGAAAACCACATTGATTGAGCTGAGAGCTCAAGGACAGACAGTGAATTGGGATGTTTTCAGAACTCGGTTTCTTGATCACTATTTCTCTGTGGCTGCGAGACAGAGGAAAGAAGATGAGTTCACGAATCTGAAACAGGGAACAATGACAGTGTCTGATTATGTTGTGCAGTATTCTTCATTATTACGGTATGTACCACATATTGCTGCAAACACAAAGGCAAAGATCAGACAGTTTGTGAAGGGTTTGAGGCCTGAGTTGTTTGATAGGGTAATTCGAATAACCCTACATCATACGAAGAAGCATTGACTATAGCTGAGATGGCTGAGATTGCCATTGGAGTGTATAAGGATGCAGGACAATCCCAACCACCTACATCAGAGAGCATGAGACCTAGAGGAGAACCGTTTAAAGCATCACGAGGAGGTGCATCTTCCTCTAGATTTAGTGGAAAGCGGTTTGCTATGCGAAATGGTGGTGAACGAAGTGTGGAGGGCCACATTTTAAAAGAGAATGTCCACAACTTGATACTCCGGTTGGTTTCCGCTGTGGGAGGAGAGGATATATGATCAGAGATTGCCCTCAACTTGGAGGACACCATATGCGAGGGAATAAGTCAGAGAGTACAGTGCAGCAGAGACCACAGGGTGTTCCACGGACTGGTGGAGGACAGAGAGCAGGACCACATCGGGCTCAGGTGTATGCACTGAACAAGGAGCAAGCAGAGGCAGCTCCTGATGATGTGATTGCGGGTAAGTGTAATTAATTTACTTATCCAACTTTTTTTTTGATTGATACTTGTGCATCACATTCCTTTATTGCACAAGCGTTTATTGACCGGTATCATATATGCTTGTCTCCACTGTTAATGCCTCTATATGTCTCGACACCCATGGGAACTACTTTGATGGCTTGTCAGAATGTAAGGACCCTAGTTCCTTAAGTGCGGATTAAAGGCGTAATAGAGCTAAACATGCATCTAAGAATATAAAGTTCGTGTGGATGCCTTGAGCCGTTAATATTACAGGCCCAAATAAAATTTCCAAAAGGGATTAATTACATTCCCAACCAATTGAATGCTAATCCTATAGCTTTCCACTACTCTTACAGTAGAGACTATACAAAAGAATTAAGCCTGCTATGCCAAAAGCACTCCTCACTGGCTCACCGCATCAACCTACCTTAGCCCGTCCGCCCAAAAGTACCTACAGGAACAACCCCAAAACCATGAGCATATATATAAATCATATTCACAATAATATGATTGTAATTCAAATGCATAAACCGTAAATACGATTCACTTCCTGTATTTAATACATTTAAAAGCTCCATTTGGTTGTCCCTGTACCACAATCATAATCAATGGATTATAATACCAATAATGTATGTCATGACATGCATCCATTCAATGTATACCAATGGCTAATTCCAGTCTTATTATATCAGTGGCATAATACCCCTCGCGTTTACATGACAGCGGCATTAATACCCCTTGCTTCGACATATTAGCGGCATAATATCCCTCGCAATAGTAATATGACAGCGGCATGAACCTTCGCTTCGACATATTTGCGGCAAATATTCTCCATCACTATAATATGACAGCGGCAAGTATTCTATCATCGTTTCGACATGAGGGCGGCAAGTATTCTTCATCACTGGAATATAATCTCGACTCACAATCACATGCACCAATGCATCCAATATACACATGCAACCATAATGCATATCCAAACCATGTATGCAACCATAATGCATAACTAAGACCATGTATGCAACAATTATGCATAACCAATTCAAAGCGTAATAAATACGTTTTACCGTCCGCTGCCCGTACGTCTCACTACGTACCTTAGTTCCAAAATGGAGATATCGATGGACTTTATCTCCTTGGCTGTGTTGCCACCTGGGATGGTTCTACACAATCATACAAACCAATATTAGAAGCCAATTGATGAACCAATACCAAAAGTCCCATCAAAATAGCCAAAATAAAAAACATCACATTTTTAAGACTCGCGATCGATCGGCCCTTACGCTCGATCGATCGCGAGCTGACCATCCAGCACTCAATGCCTCGCTGCCCGCCTCGATCGATCGAGATGTCCTCACCGATCAATCACGAAGTCGCCTCGATCGATCGGGAGTTCTTCCGATCGGGAAGACTTCTAAAATTCTGCCCGAAGCTCTGCCGTGCTCGATCGATCGAAGGTCATGCTCGATCGATCGAGGAGCTCTGTAAATGCGAGAAATTGCCAGTAATGTGCACAGCACCCTACCAAAACACATTAACTCCATAACATTTCAATCCAATACATCAAAAATACTAATATTACTTCAAAGCAACCCTCAACAACAACATACTCCAAAACCCAACCAAAAACACCATATAATCAAACAAACCCATTTTAAATCTCCAAAATACAAACCCTATTCTTATCAAAATGCAATAGAATAACACTAGGAGGGTTTATACCACTTGGAGCTTCAAACTTCTTGCAAGAATCAATCAATAGCAAGCTTTCTCCAAGATTTCTCTCCTCCTATATAGCCAAGATCGAAAATGGGGTTTGGGGGAAGGGTTGAGAGTGATTTTAATTGAGAGTGGTGGGTTAAAGAGGAAAGTGGGGTATAAGTGTTGGGATTAAAAAAATATCATGGTACCCCAAAATTTAGCATGATGAATAAAATACCCCCAACGTGATATTTTAAAAGCATTTTACCAAAATGCACCAAAATCTCTATTAAATCCATGTTTTACCAAATAATTATCAACCACCATAATTAAACCATGATAACCCCCAACTTCCGAACATGCATAACATGCACCCTGAAATGCACCACCGGGTCACGCCTACCATGTGACTAAGCATTTCACCAAGATAATTAATTCTAACACATAATTTATTTATCACCAAAATAATCACATGAACATAATTAATGCCCAAATTGCAATTAATTATTTCGGGGATATCACAATACTCCCCTACTTATAAGATTTCGCCCTCGAAATAGCATGCACTTACCCAAAACGAAACCAAACATAAATCACATATCAGAAAATAGTTCCGGGTAGTGCTGCACCATACGCCGCTCCGTCTCCCACGTGGCCTCCTCGACACCCCTGCGATCCCACTGAACCTTGACCATCGGTATCACTTTGTTCCGAAGTCTGCGATCAGCCCTATCCAGAATCCTGACTGGCCGTTCCTCATAGGATATATTAGAATCCAACTGAATCTCAGAAGGCTGCAAAACATGCGACGGATCCAGCTCATATTTCCGCAGCGTAGATACATGAAACACGTCGTGAATACCAGACAACGACGGTGGCAGTGCCAAACGGTAAGCCAAGGTACCGATGTGCTGTAAAATCTCATACGGTCCCACATACCTCGGAGACAATTTCCCACGCATACCAAATCGAACCACACCTCTGAAAGGTGAGATCTTCAAAAAGACCCTGTCTCCTAACTGAAACTCCAACGGTCTCCGCCGTTTATTAGCATAGGCTGCCTGCCTGTCCTGGGCTGCCTTCATTTTCTGACGGATAGCCTTTATCTTATCCTCCATTTCCCGAATCAGTTCGGGTCCTCCTACTGCTTTACTGGTCAAATCATCCCAGTATAACGACGACCTACAACGCCTACCATAAAGAGCCTCAAACGGAGCCATCTGAATACTCGCCTGATAGCTATTGTTGTAAGAGGACTCTACCAAGGCCAAAGAATCCTACCATGAGGCATCAAACTCCAATACGCAAGCTCGTAGCATGTCCTGGAGCGTCTGTATAGTACGCTTAGTCTAACCGTCTGTCTGGGGATGATATGTCATGCTCAACCTCACCTCAGTACCCAAAGCTGACTGAAGTCCTCCCTAGAAATGAGATGTGAACCGTGGGTCTCTGTCCGACACAATCGATACTGGAATCCCATGTAGTCTCACTATGTCCCGGACATACATCTGAGCCATCCTCAAGTATGTGTACTTCATGCTGTAGGGAATGAAGTGAGCTACCTTCGTCAGCCTATCAATGATCACCCTTATGGCATTACAACCCGAAGTAGTCCTCGGCAAGTGGGTCACAAAGTCCATAGATATGTGCTCCCACTTCCACTACGGTATCTCTAAGCTCCTTAGCTCGCCACCGGGTCTCTGCCTTTCTGCCTTAACCTGCTGACAAATCAAACATCTCTTGACAAAAGCGATCACGTCACGCTTCATCCGTTTCCACCAGAACTGATCACATAAGTCCTTATACATTTTTCTTCCTCCTGGGTGGATACTAAATCGGCTACTATGAGCTCGCTCCAAGATCCCTCTACGCAATTCCGGCGTACACGACCACCCATCGGTTACCGAGTCTCAATGAACCATCCTCAGCCACTCTAAACTTTGATGGCTGTCCTTGGAGTGCTAATGATGACCATCTCTGAACCTCATCATCCATCTTCTGGGCTCTCCTGATATTCTCATAAATGTCCGGCTCACCCAATAAAGTCTATACCCATACCGGCGATGCATCCACATCAAAATCATAGCCCAAATGGCAGTAAGCAGTCATCATAGCCGATAAGTATATGGTATCCTCAGCAGTACTCTTCAACTTCCGACTCAAGGCGTCTCCTGTCAAGTTTACTTTTCCGGGATGGTACTCGATCTCACAGTCATAGTCCTTGAGTAAATCCATCTACCTCCTCTGACGCATATTCAACTCCGCATGAGTAAATAAGAATTTCAGGCTCTTATGATCCGTATATATGGTAAAAGATGTACCATACAAATAATACCTCCAAATCTTCAGGGCAAAGATAATAGCCGCCAACTCCAAATCATGGACTGGGTATCTAGCCTCATGCGGCTTCAACTGCCTCGATGCATAAGCTACCACATGCTTATTTTGCATCAATACACAACCCAGGCCCTGCAGTGATGCGTCAGTATAAAGGACAAACCTCTTGTTCTCCATAGGAATCACTAGCACGGGTGCCATGGTCAACCGGTGCTTCAATTCTTGGAAGCTCTCCTCGCAAGCCTCTGACAAAAAGAATGGTACCCCCTTTTGGGTCAACTGCTTCAACGGCTTAGCAATCTTAGAAAATCCTTCGACGAAGCGTCGATAATAACCAGCCAAGCCAAGAAAAAACCGTATCTCGGGCACAGAAGTGGGTGCAGCCCACTCCATCACAGCCTCAATCTTCCTGGGATCCACTGATATCCCACTGCTAGATATGACATGCCCCAGAAACACTACACTGCTCAACCAAAACTCGCACTTGCTGAGCTTGGCAAACAACTGATGATCTCTGAGGATCTGAAGCACTGTCCTCAAGTGTTTCACGTGCTCTTCCTCGCTCCGGGAGTAAATGAGTATGTCGTCAAGAAATACAATGACGAACTGATCCAGATAGGGTTGGAATACCCTGTTCATCAAGCTCATAAAGACAGCAGGGGTGTTCGTCACACCGAACGGCATCACTAAGAACTCGTAGTGCCCATACCGAGTCTGAAATGCTGCCTTCTGCACATCCTCCTCCCTGACCCGTATCTGGTGATACCCTGATCTCAAATCAATCTTGCTATGCAATCTGGTACCTTGCAACTGATCAAACAATTTGTCAATCCTTGGGAGAGGATACTTGTTCTTCACCGTGGCCTTATTCAGTTGCCAGTAATCGATGCACAACCACATCGAACCATCCTTCTTTTTCACAAAAAGAACTGGTGCTCCCCAAGGTGATACGCTAGGGCGTATATATCCTTTGTCAAGGAGTTCCTGTAGCTGCTCCTTCAATTTTCTTAACTCCGCCGGTGCCATTATGTAAGGGGCACGAGAAATAGCGGATGTCCCCGGTAATAACTCAATCCCAAACTCGACTTCTCTAGCCGGTGGGAATCCTGGAATCTCCTCCGGGAACACATCAGCAAACTCTGCTACCACGGGCACATCCTCTACCCTCAACTCTTTACCCTTCCCCGACGTGTCCACGGTATAGATAAGATAGCCCGTGCGACCACGTTCCAACAATTGGGACATCTTGATCGCCGAAATCAACGGAATCTTCGCACGAGAACCGTTCCCATAGAAAATCCACTGAACTCCCAAATGAGATCTGAACCGAACTGTCCTCTGCCGACAATCTACCACTGCCTGATATCTGTTTAGAATGTCGATGCCCACAATGCAGTCGAAGTCTGACATACCTAATACAACCAAATCTGCCTTTATCTCATTGCCCTCAAAATAAATGAGGCAGAAACTGATCGGCAACAACGTTTCTTCACGTGGGTGTCGAGACCAATAGAGACGTGGGTAACGGAGACGTGCACATATGATGTCTCGCCACAAAATCCGCAGACACAAAGGAGTGCGAAGCACCTGTGTCTATCAAAATAAAGGCGGAATATGTAAATAAAAGGCACGTACCAGCTATCACCTCCTCTGGAGCTGCATCGGCCTGCTCCTTAGTCAGTGCATAGACCTGCCCCTGAGGTGTCCCCATCGTCTGTCCTCCCATATGTCGAGGCACCATCGGTTGCCTCTGCTATACTGTTTCACTAGAAAACCTCCCTCGACCTTCCCTAAGGTCCATCTGTCCCTCCCGATTGGGACAACGTCGAGCAATGTGGCCCGGCTTGCCACATATATAGCACGCAGAACAATCACGCATCAAATGCGGCCCTCCGAAAAAGTGACACTTAACATCTCCAACTCTACTAGCTTGAGTTGGTCCCCCAAAAGTAAATGCACCACCCCTCCGGTCTCCTTGCTTCCGGTTATCCGGCCGCTTTCCGCTAAACAGGGAAAAAGAAGAAGTCCCTCTTGACTTAAAAGATCCTCCCCGGGGCCTCAGATTCTCAGATGTAGATCTTTGTGATGAAACTGATGGGGGCACGGCATCAGTATAAGCACTCACCCCTATCTCTGCTAACTCCGCTCTAACATGTGCATCATCAAAAGATGTGGGGTTGTTGGAGATAACCCGATCAAATAATTCTTGCCGCAGCCCTTTCCAAAAGTGCCTCATCTTGGCATGCCCGTTTGTTGCGATATGGTGAACATACCTCAACAATGATGAGTAATGCATGGCATAGTCCGAGACTGTCATGCTACCTTGTTTCAGGTTCGTAAATTCATCCTCCTTAGTCTGCCTAGCCGCAGCAGAGAAGTACCGGTTTAGAAACCGGGTTCTAAATAAGGTCCAGTCAATCACCATACCTTGGGCCCTCAACTCCATTACAGTCGTCTTCCACCACATAGAAGACTTCTTCTCTAGTTGGAACTCTGCCAACCTCAGCCATGCCATCCTAGCACAAGGAGAGGACACAAATATCTGTTCCAGTCTCTCTAGCCACTCTTCGGCCTCTTCCCCTGTCTCTGTCTCCTCAAACATGGGTGGGTGGAAGGTCAGAAACTGAGTCAGACTAAGCTCCCCTGGCAATAACAACTGAGCAACCGGCTCCATGCCCACAGCAGGTGGAGGTAAAGGATTTGTCTGACCGATGCTAGCATTTACACTTCCAATGTCACCCACCTCTTCATTGAGGTTCCCCAAATTCATAGCCGCCATGTTGTAACATAAGGGTTAACAACAATTCCAAACAATATATATGTTATAACTTTAGATAACATGAACGATAATAAGCATGTTAGTATAACAATTTATACACCAATATGCACCACATGCATAAACATTACCAAATATAAACGCCTAGCCAACCATTCGCTAAGGCTACCCTTCACTCATTCCCGGGTTCTCTAACCTGGCTCTGATACCACTAATGTAAGGACCCTAGTTCCTTAAGTGCGGATTAAAGGCGTAATAGAGCTAAACATGCATCTAAGAATATAAAGTTCGTGTGGATGCCTTGAGCCATTAAGATTAGAGGCCAAAATAAAATTTCCAAAAGAGATTAATTACATTCCCAACCAAATGCTAATCCTATAGCTTTACACTACTCCTAGAGTAGAGACTACACAAAATAATTAAGCCTGCTATGCAAAAGCACTCCTCACTGGCTCACCGCATCAACCCGCCTTAGCCCGTCCGCCCAAAAGTACCTACAGGAACAACCCCAAAACCATGAGCATGTATATAAATCATATTCACAATAATATGATTGTAATTCAAATGCATAAACCGTAAATACGATTCACTTCCTGTATTTAATACATTTAAAAGCTCCCTTTGGTTGTCCCTGTACCACAATCATAATCAATGGATTATAATACCAATAATGTATGTCATGACATGCATCCATTCCATGTATACCAATGGCCAATTCCAGTCTTATTATATCAGTGGCATAATACCCCTCGCGTTTACATGACAGCGGCATTAATACCCCTTGCTTTGACATATTAGCCGCATAATATCCCTTGCAATAGTAATATGGCAGCGGCATGAACCTTCGCTTCGACATATTTGCGGCAAATATTCTTCATCGCTATAATATGACAACGGCAAGTATTCTATCATCGCTTCGACATGAAGGCGGCAAGTATTCTTCATCACTGGAATATAATCTCGACTCACAATCACATGCAATGATAGGGTTGAATATTACGCGTTTTTGTGCTATGATATGTATATGTTTTCGTGTTGATTCTTGGATTATTTTACGGTTTATGGTATATATTTCTCTATTTCAGGAATCAATGTTGAAATGTAGGGAAAGGTGAAGAAATCAAGCTAAAATGATGAAATAATGAATAAAGTTGAAGAAAAGAGGAAAAAACCAGAATCCAAGACACATGTTGCTCCTTTCTCCTCCAATTACTATATGTTCGAGCCAGGTTTTGGAAATATGGTCCATATAAAAGTTGTAGAACTTTCTCTTATCTTTGCGTGGGCAGCTGATTCATCAAATTTGGAGTTTGTATCAGGAAGTTACGGGCAAAATACAAAACTCGCCAGAAGCTGAAAAAGGCGAAGAAAACTTTCTGGTCTTGCCGATCGATCGAGCAAGCATTGCCAATCGATCGAGCAAGGCTGAAAAAGCCGCAAACTTCTTACTGTGAAGCTCGATCGATCGGCCCTTCTGACCTGATCGATCGGCCGGACGAATTTTCAGAAAAATAACTTCCTTGTAGAGTTTGTGTGCAAAAGGGAAGTCCATAATTCTTTCCCCTATATATTATACACGAAAATTACAACCCAATATCATACTTTGAACCCTAGGAATAGCCTCCACACCTCCATACTCCATCTCACCTTCATCCACCTTCACCTTTTCATCCTAGGAATTGGAACAAGCCAACAAGAGAATCGAAGATCACGATCGAGAAAGAAGCGAGGAAGGATCGAGAATCAACAAAGAAGTCGACTTGGGAGTTTGCTTTTCACTTTTCTATTATTTGTTTTGAATTATTATTGGATTTATTGTGTTTGAATGATTGAGAAATATTCTAAACATTGTTTTTCCTTTAATATTCTTGATTGATTGAATTCATATATCCTCTATGAGCATGTGTTATTGTTTTTAATGCTTTTGAAGAATTGATCACCTTTGAATGATATTTTATTATAATTGAGATCGAGAGATGAAATTATAATACGATATAATAATTCATGCCGTGTGTTAAAGATTGAGATCGAGAGCTAAAATCACACACGAGTGATAGCTTTGGTTTGTTTAATCTAAAGTTAGTGGTTTTCATAAAGCGCATTCAATATTAAATTGTTAATTATGTGAACGAGAGTTACTAGTTGCAATTTGATGTTAGACTTAATATAGCTCGAGAGAGTATATTGAATAAATTCGAAAAACCCGTCACCTTAGAGATGTATGGAGAAAAGAATTGTAAGAGTTGGGTTAGGTGAATAATTGTCTTGATACTTTCTTGTGGATTTTTCTCGTGATCGTCGACTATTTTGGTTGGATTATAGTAGCTTAATTTAGTTTAGTTTAATTATTAATTGATTATAGTAGGTTAAATATAGTTAAAAGAAATCTTATTTGGTACTTGCTTGTTAGTCCCTGTGGGTTCGACAATCCGTATCTTCCTATCTATACTAAAACTTGACACCGTGCACTTGCAGTCTAAAATCGCTAGATTGGAATTAATTGTTTAAAAATAAAAGCGATCAAGTTTTTGGCGCCGTTGCCGGGGACTAACTTTAGTAATATCATACTAGATTCTTTGACTGTAATTTAACCATTTTTGTTTATTTATTTCGGAAAAAAAAATTATATATTTATTTTGTTTTTGTTTTGTTTGTCTTGTGAGGTACTTGGAGATGCTACATCAACAAGCCTTTACAAGCTTTGCCCAACAACGTTCCGAGCCCTTCTACGTTGTTTGGGAGAGATTCAATGAATTGGCCAACACATTCCGGTATCACAACTTTTCGAACTATACTCTCTTGCAATATTTCTTCAACGGGTTGGATGCACAGACATGAGAATGGGTATTGAGCGGAGCACTGGTGACTGGGAGTCCCCTGGTTGATAGAGATGAGAACAGTGTGGTGCACCTATTCAATGATATGGCGGACTTCGATCATCACTGGCATTGTGATCTTTCACTGCAGGGTTGGAGCCACCAATACCCACCGGAGCCTCGCTACCCTATTGATACGCCACAACCATTTGAACATCGTGAAGAGAGGAGAGATAGTTCTGCAGATGTCACGACACAATTAGAGGATACCTTAATAAGATTCATGGCATCAACTGAGAACAGTTTGGAGTGCCAAACCAACTCTATGCGCCACCTGGAGCAGCAAATGGCTGTCCTTATGGAAACAATTTCAACTAGCTGCCAGGAGGAAGAGACGAGAACTACAAATCAAGAGGTGACAAATCGAGTTTGGTTATATGATGACGATCACTCAACCAACCAAGTTTGGGGGAGTGATCCTCCTATTGTAGAAGATTTCAAATGAACTTGAGCCTCTTCAAGAGATTGAGCTTACTTTAGAGACCTTATCTGAAGAGTTCCCATGTAAAGATGAGTCGAGTGTGATGTTGGAGAAGGAAGAGACTTTCAAAGAATCTGACTTAAGCCAATCAATGGAGACATGTTCTATGCCATATGTGGATCCGTATTTTCCATGGATGCCAACATCACCACAATATATCTTCCAAGATATGAAGCCAAGTCAAGAATCATTCTCCCATGCCTACCAATTCAAGAATGTTGTTGGAGCGACGAGCCTACACTGTTACAATGTTGCCAATCTTGAGGGCATACTGAATGAAGACCCATTAGTGGTATCATACGATACTTACTATGGGCGGCAGCCGCTCTTTGATGATTGCTTCTGATGGTCAAGCCAAAGACTAGAAATCAGCGCTTCTTGGGAGGCAACCCAAGCGTATCCTTTTGCTATTTAGTTTTGTTATTTGATTTTCAGTTTTTTTTTAGTTTTGTTTATCTCTCGAGTCGAATATTTTACCATTTGCATTCTTCTTTTGCTAGGTACTCAGTTGGAGCAATGAACCTCTACAACAGTGGAATTTTCAAAAGCAAATCTTCCGCAACCCTCATGCAAGCGTCTTGATCAGGGGAGTTCAATGTTTCCCTTTTGATTCTTTTAGACATTGAGGGCAATGTTTGATTTAAGTTTGGGTAGCTTGCATGTTTTACTTGTTTTAACCACATGTTGTGTGCTTAAATGACACTTGAATCGTCCGATTATTATGAGCTAAAAAAAAAAAAATTATGAGTTCAAACTTGAGAAAAGAATGAATTATAGTAGTGACTATTCAATGAGGATTTTGATCTCACTATGCATATGAACTTGATTTATGATGATTATTGGACTTGTACATGAATATCCTAATTTGAGCTAGCATGTCAAGAATGAGGAATATATTGAGCACAATGAGTCATGATCTTGTGGATTGCATGTTTTGAATAGTGACAATTGTTGTGAACTTGATGATTTGTCTTGAGCATCTTAGAGTTATCCTAGAACTTATTTGATGATGACACTTTGAGGCAAAATTTTATAGTTACAAACTCGACTTGGAAATGATCTAGGCGATTTTTGACACGTTTGAGCCTTTCAAGCTTACCTAGTCTATATCAATCCCTAGTGTCCCATTTGAGCTTTATTGAAAAAAGAATGGTATATGCATTGCATACAATTAGACCCCATTCGACATTCTTGGCAAACTCACTTATACTACCCTTATTTGAGCCTAAATGAAAAAGTTATCCTTACCCTAAGGGAGTATTTATGAATATCATTCGATGCACTTGAATTGTTATATTTGATGAGCTTATTGAAAAAAAATTGATGAATGAGAAAAGAAAAAGATAGACAAAAAGCCTTGAGAAAAAGATTGACTAAATAAGACCCAAAGTGGCCAAGGCTATAAAAGAAAAAGAAGAGAATCTCGATGTGTGCCAAACATTTGAATTGTAAATGATTATACTCTCTTCTTTGCGCTTATCCAATCTTTTATTTGAAGCCAACACCAAAGGCCTTACATTACAAGCTTAAAAAGTCCTTTTGATCCAAGTCTAAGGAGTAACTATCATTAGTGGAGAAGTTGTTTGAAAATAGGCTTATGGGGTGCTTGATGATAATCTCAACTTTGAGTTGATTAACATGATTTGATCTTGACTTTGTGCATGAAACTTAAGATTGACTATAGCACACACACACGTTCCGATTTTGAGATGCGTTACTTGATTTAGGAGAAAACATGTCTTGTCATCTTTTGTATATGTGCATGAGATTTCTGAGAATAAAATAAGTCATGAAATAATTGTTTCAAGTATCAAGAATGAACTTTACCTTGTGATTTTAATGCTTAATCGAGGACGATTAAGTGATAAGTTTGGGGGAGTTGATAAGGTTGAATATTACGCGTTTTTGTGCTATGACATGTATATGTTTTCGTGTTGATTCTTGGATTATTTAACGGTTTATAGTATATATTTCTCTATTTCAGGAATCAATGTTGAAATGTAGGGAAATGTGAAGAAATCAAGCTAAAATGATGAAAGAATGAATAAAGTTGAAGAAAAGAGGAAAAAAACAGAATCCAAGACACATGTTGCTCCTTTCTCCTCAAATTACTATATGTTCGAGCCAGGTTTTGGAAATGTAGTCCATATAAAAGTTGTAGAACTTTCTCTTATCTTCGCGTGGACAGCTGATTCATCAAATTTGGAGTTTGTATGAGAAAGTTACGGCCAAACTACAAAACTCGCCAGAAGCTGAAAAAGGCGAAGAAAACTTTCTGGTCTTGCCGATCGATCGAGCAAGCATTGCCAATCGATCGAGCAAGGCTGAAAAAGCCACGAAATTCTTACTGTGAAGCTCGATCGATCGGCCCTTCTGTCCCGATCGATCGGCCGGATGAATTTTCGGAAAAATAACTTCCTTGTAGAGTTTGTGTGCAAAAGGAAGTCCATAATTCTTTCCCCTATATATTATACATGAAATTACAACCCAATATCATACTTTGAACCCTAGGAATAGCCTCCACACCTCCATACTCCATCTCACCTTCATCCACCTTCACCTTTTCATCCTAGCAATTGGAACAAGCCAACAAGAGAATCGAAGATCACGATCGAGAAAGAAGCGAGTAAGGATAGAGAATCAACGAAGAAGTCGACTTGGGATGCTTTTACTTTTCTATTATTTTTTTTGAATTATTATTGGATTTTACTGTGTTTTGAATGATTGAGAAATATTCTAAACATTGTTTTTCCTTTAATATTCTTGATTGATTGAATTCATATATCCTCTATGAGCATGTGTTATTGTTTTTAATGCTTTTGAAGAATTGATTCACCTTTGAATGATATTTTATTATAATTGAGATCGAGAGATGAAATTATAATACGATATAATAATTCATGCCGTGTGTTAAAGATTGAGATCGAGAGACTAAAATCACACACTGAGTGATAGCTTTGGTTTGTTTAATCTAAAGTTAGTGGTTTTCATAAAGCGCATTCAATATTAAATTGTTAATTATGTGAACGAGAGTTACTAGTTGCAATTTGATGTTAGACTTAATATAGCTCGAGAGAGTATATTGAATAAATTCGGAAAACCCGTCACCTTAGAGATGTATGGAGAAAAGAATTGTAAGAGTTGGGTTAGGTGAATAATTGTCTTGATACTTTCTTGTGGATTTTTCTCGTGATCGTCGACTATTTTGGTTGGATTATAGTAGCTTAATTTAGTTTAGTTTAATTATTAATTGATTATCGTAGGTTAAATATAGTTAAAAGAAATCTTATTTGGTACTTGCTTGTTAGTACCTGTGGGTTCGACAATCCGTATCTTCCTATCTATACTAAAACTTGACATCGTGCACTTGCGGTCTAAAATCACTAGATTGGAATTAATTGTTTAAAAATAAAAGCGATCTTTAAATCTTGTTTTTGGAGTTGTTGGATCCAGGGGATGAGATTGTATTCTCATCGTGGTAATAACCTTGGAATTTGGTCTTTGGTGGGATTTGGGGTCCTGAGTACTTTGTACTGGGGCTGGTAATGGGAATTGAGGTTAAAGAGATGATTTTCGAAAACAGATGATTTTTATTGAATCATGATGTATTTGTGAAGGGTTTGGTTATTTTGAGTTTTGGTGTTATATATACCAAGTGGACTCGGTATTCCGTCATTTTAGCACATAACCTCTCTCTCTCTCTTCCCTCTCTCTTCGTTCAACCCTCCCCCCACCATTACCCCTCTTTTGCTCTTGAAAGCAAAATCGATGGTAGCTTGGCTTGGAGGCTGTTTTTCTCGAAGATAATCAGGTATTAGTCTTCCCCTCGTCATTGTCTTCGATTTGGTAGTAGTATTGTAGATTTTGGTTGAGTTTTTGGTGGTTTTTGAATTTAGGGATTTTTGGTTGAAAAATCCAAAGTTGGTTTGTAGAGTTTTTATTGGTTTCAAATGGTGTATTAGATGTGTTGTGGAAGTTGGGGGTGTTGGTTTTGAGTTTGGGTGTCAAAAACACCATGGAAACTCGAATTTTCCGGAAAATCGTAGGTGGCGATCGATCGCCAAAGTGGGGCGATCGATCGCTAAGTGCAGCTGTATTTTGGTTGGCGATGAACAGTGCTGGCGATCGATCGCGAGGTCTCGACGATCGATTGCGAGCGGGTTGGCGATCGATCGCGAGAATGCACTGGTTTGGCCACTGGACTGTGGCGATCGATCGCGATGAAAGTGACGATCGATCGCCACCCGAAAGATTTTGTTTTTTTTGAAATTTTTGGAAATTGTCAGGATTTTGGAACCGAGGTTTAAAGGGGTCGTTCCCGGGATAACGTCTACATTCCAATGGGAATGCTATACTTTTAATATGGATTGGTTGGAGCCAAATTTAATAAAATGGATTACTCGATTGAGTAATTGGCTAACTTTTGAACTTGCAAAATGGAATATTTTGGGTATTATGCATGCTTAGGCGGGGGGCTTTTATTTTGGTAATCGTCATGGATTGACGATGGGTTTTGAGGTTGCGAACGTGCGTGGGCATGCGATTGCATTCTTATTTTTGATTGTGAGTTATTTATGGGTTTTAGCACATATTTCTCGGGGTATGGAACTCAAGCAAGGTTTGGCTTGGACTACGGAAACTCAAGGTACGTGTAACGTACGAGCATGACCTTAATTATATTATTGCAATTATTGTGCATGAGAATGATGAATAGTAAGGGTTATTAGTCGATGCTTAGTATATTGTGTCTTGCATAACTTGGTAAATGGAAACGGGACTGGGTTGTGTTATGTGGATCGGTCTTATGTATTGTTTGGTGCCGCTTTGGAGCGAGCAATTGTCGAGATGTGGTCGCTATGGAGCGAACATCGGTAAGTGATGCCGCTACTTTTGAGTGGGCGAGGAAATGTGACCTTTGGATAGATATCTAGGATATCTGTATTTTATTGCTCTATCGATATTGAATTGGATTAGGATATAGTTAATCAGTGTAATGATTAACTGGATATTTGGAATTTGATGATTTTGGTTGTTTTGAGAACAGGGACAATACAATGAGATCCCGGATGAGGATGATGCCATCCAGGGAGTATCATTTAAATTCTTGGCAATTACATTGTTGTAATTTACGAATTAAATAATTGTGATTATTGGTTTGATGGTATTGGTATGCTCACCCCGTGTGGGGGCTGTCTCTGTTGGGGCAGGTGAAACAGGTACAATGGTAGCTCTGGAGCTGTGATCGAGCTATGAATTGGAGGTGATTCCAGGATCGAGACACCGGAGCTCATGTGGAGATGGATATTGTGTATGCCCTTTTTATACGTTACGTACATATAGGTTTATTCGATGCTCGTGTGTGAGCAATAATTATGTGTATATGTGTTGTATAAAGAGGCATGGGCCTTGGGCCTTTCTCTTTTCGTTATATGTGTGAGCAATCAACTAGGGAATTGCTAGATGAATCGAGATTGTGATTAGTGTATTACATAGGTGCATGATGTGTTGAATGATCTTAATTTGGGAAATTGGATATTGCATGGAATGGAATAGATGAAGCAAGAAAATTTTATTGATGTTATTTTGTGCCACGTTTACATGTAGTTTCCCTTTACACGTGATTGAATGCACCAAATGCATGGCTTAATGCACTAATTGTGGGTTAAGGGCACGAGGGTCCTTACAAAATACGTTTTACCGTCCGATGCCCGTACGTCTCACTACGTACCTCAGTTCCAAAATGGAGATATCGATTGACTTTATCTACTTGGCTGTGTTGCCACCTGGGATGGTTCTACACAATCATACAAACCAATATTAGAAGCCATTTAATAAACCAATACCAAAAGTCCCATCAAAATAGCCAAAATCCAAAACATCACATTTTTAAGACTCGCGATCGATCGGCCCTTACGCTCGATCGCGAGCTGACCATCCAGTGCTCAAAGCCTTGCTGCCCGCCTCGATCGATCGAGATGTCCTCACCGATCGATCGTGAAGTCGCCTCGATCGATCGGGAGTTCTTCTCGATCGATCGAGAAGACTTCTAAAATTCTGCCCGAAGCTCTGCCATGCTCGATCGATCGAAGGTCATGCTCGATCGATCGAGGAGCTCTGTAAATGCGAGAAATCGCCATTAATGTGCACAACACCCTACCAAAACACATTAACTCCATAACACTTCAATTCAATACATCAAAAATACTAATATTACTTCAAAGCAACCCTCAACAACAACATACTCCAAAACCCAACCAAAAACACCATATAATCAAACAAACCCATTTTTTAAATCTCCAAAATACAAACCCTATTCTTATAAAAAAGCAAGAGAATAACACTAGGAGGGTTTATACCACTTGGAGCTTCAAACTTCTTGCAAGAATCAATCAATAGCAAGCTTTCTCCAAGATTTCTCTCCTCCTCTATAGCCAAGATCGAAAATGGGGTTTTGGGGAAAGGGTTGAGAGTGATTTTAATTGAGAGTGGTGGGTTAAAGAGGAAAGTGGGGTATAAGTGTTGGGATTAAAAAAATATCATGGTACCCCAAAATTTAGCATGATGAATAAAATACCCCCAACGTGATATTTTAAAAGCATTTTACCAAAATGCACCAAAATCTCTATTAAATCCATGCTTTAGCAAATAATTATCAACCACCATAATTAAACCATGATAACCCCCAACTTCCCAACATGCATAACATGCACCCTGAAATGCACCACCGGGTCACGCCTACCATGTGACTAAGCATTTCACCAAGATAATTAATTCTAACACATAATTTAATTATCACCAAAATAATCACATGAACATAATTAATGCCCAAATTACAATTAATTATTTTGGGGATATCACACAGAATGTGTCTGATTGTGTTATTCAGTTTGATACAGAGTATGGGATACAGGCCGATTTGATTGTGTTAGACATGATGGATTTTGATTATATTCTGGGTATTGATGTGTTGAGCAGATATAAAACTGTTGTAGATTGTTGTCAGAAGACAGTGAAATTCCAGTCTGATACTGGAAATCAATGGATCTTCTATGGACAAGGATCACGTGCCAAGATTCCATTGATATCTGATCTTAGAATGCCCCGTTTATTAGAACGTGGACATACGGGATATGTGATATATGTTGTGGATGTCACAGAGAAGAAAGTAGAAAGAAGAGTGGAAGATATAACAGTGGTTGCAGAGTATGCAGATGTATTTCCAGATGAGATTCCCGGATTTCCACCAAGTCGAGAAGTTGAATTTGGTATTGAGTTAGTGCTTGGTACTTCTGCAATTGAGCACCATATCGAATGGCACCATCTGAATTAAGAGAGTTGAAAACTCAATTACAAGATCTATTGGACAAGGGGTACATACATCCTAGTGTATCGCCTTGGGGTGCTGCGATATTGTTTGTCAAGAAGAAGGATGGTTCAATGCGACTTTGCATTGACTATAGACAGTTGAACAAGGTAACCATAAAGAATAAATATCATCTTCCTCGTATTGATGATTTGTTTGATCAGTTACAGGGATCTACGATATATTCGAAGATTGATTTGAGATCCGGTTATCATCAAATACGTGTGAGGGAAGGAGATGTACAGAAAACAACATTCAGAACTCGATATGGCCATTATGAGTTCCTAGTGATGCCATTTTGTGTGACGAATACTCCATGAGCTTGATGAATCGAGTTTTCTAGGAATATCTTGATCAATTTGTCATTGTGTTCATTGATGATATCTTGATCTATTCTCGGAGTGAAAATGAACATGTCCAACATTTACACCTGGTGTTACAGTTATTGAGAACACATCAGTTATATGCCAAACTCAGTAAGTGTGAGTTTTGGTTGAACAGTGTAGGATTTTTGGGACATGTGATATCTAAAGATGGTATATCAGTTGATCCGAGAAAGATAGAAGCGGTGTTGAATTGGGCATCACCTACTTCTATGCCAGAGATTTGTAGTTTCTTGGGGGTTTGGCTGGATATTATAGACGATTTGTTAAAGGATGTTCAGCAATTGCCAAACCACCCACACAACTGACACAGAAGGGAGTTCCATTTAGATGGTCAGAAGCATGTGAGCATAGTTTCCAGGAATTGAAACATCGATTGACTATTGCTCCAGTATTGATTATTCCATCAGAGCATGACATGTTTGCTCTTTATACTGATGCATCATTACTTGGGTTAGGTTGTGTATTGATGCAGGATAAACATGTGGTGGCATATGCATCAAGACAACTGAAGCCACATGAAATGAAATATCCAGTGCATGATCTGGAGTTGGGAACCATTGTCTTTGCATTGAAGATATGGCGACACTATTTATATGGTACGTCATTTACCATATATACTGATCATAAAAGTTTAAAGTTTTTATTCACTCAAGCAGAGTTGAATATGAGGCAAAGGAGATGGATGGATCTCTTAAAGGATTATGATTGTGAAATCGAATATCATCCAGGAAAGCTAATCTCACAGCAGATCCTTTAAGTCTAAAAGTTCACAATACTGCTGATGATATGATGCATTTATTAGCCTTGATGAATTCTTGTTGTACCTTGGGTAATGAATTTGATGTAGACACAGAGCCAGTACAGGTATCAACATTGTTGGTTGAACCCGATATCTTTGAGAAAATCAGAATGGCACAAGTGATTGATGATGAGGTACAACATTGGAAAGAAATGATATGTCAAGGACAAACATCTCAGTTTGTAATTGCAAGTGATGGAACTTTGAATTATAGAAACTGTTGGGTAGTACCTGTGCATTAGGACTACGCCAAGACATACTACAACGTGCGCATTGTAGTCGCTACAGTATACATCCTGGAGGAAAGAAAATGTATAAAGATTTGCGTACTCAATTTTGGTGGAAACGCATTAAACAGGATGTGCTGAACTTTGTGAAACGGTGTTTGAATAGTCAACAAGTAAAAGCAGAACGACAAAGACCAGGAGGTGAATTGAGGAGTTTGGAGATTCCTCAATGAAAATGGGAACATGTTACAATGGATTTTGTACCCATTTGGAGTTTGATAACTCTTGGCAAGAGTTGTTGCCATTAGTGGAATTTTCGTACAATAACAATTATAAAACTATTATCCAGATGGCACCATTTGAGGCATTGTATGGGCGACGCTGTAGATCGCCATTATATTGGGATGATGTTGATCAAACTGCACTCCATGGACCAGAAATGCTACGTGAAATGAAGGAGAAAGTGAAACTGGTCAGATTGAAATTGCAAGCTGCTCAGGATAGACAGGCTGCTTATGCCAATAAGTGACGTAGACCACTCAAATTTCAAGTTGTGATCGAGTATTTTTAAAAATCTAACCTTTTAAAGGTGTGATACGATTTGGCAAACGTGGAAAGTTATCTCCACGATACGTTGGTCCGCATGAGGTGTTGGAACATATTGGTACGTTGGCATATTGATTGGCACTACCGCCAGCATTGAGTAGTATCCACGATGTGTTTCATGTTTCACTGTTGAGGAAATATGAACCAGATCCGGGTCATGTATTGCCACCATCTGAAGTACAGTTGGATACAGACGTATCATATGTCGAACGACCTGTGAAGATTCTGGATAGAGCTGAGCGGACATTGCGGAACAAAGTGATACCAATGGTAAAAGTACAGTGGGATCGACGGGATGTCGAGGAGGCAACCTGGGAGATGGAGCATCATATGATACATCAGTATCCTGAGTTATTTTCTGGTATGATTTACATTGTTATAATACTCTTGGTGAGTAATGATACTTATATCATGTTGTTTATTTCCTTGTTATACTAGGATGGTAGAATTGAGTAGATGCCTATGTGTTTCATATTATGTATATGCAATTTCGAGGACGAAATTCAATGAGTAGGGGAGAATTGTCATGCCTCGATCTGACGTATACATGTGTTATGATTATGGTGTAATTATGATTAATTACAGTACGATGTAGACTCGGGTTCGGATTGAACCGAGCAGGAGCAAAGCTATGTGTGAATGAAACTTAGTTGGAATTAACAACATGAATATGTATATGGAAGAAATTAGAGAAGGCGAGTTCATAACATAGGCATATGCTAATGCATTACATAGTGGCATATGACTTTACATTTACCATACATTTGAGGGGATTTGCATTTGAAGTTGAGTTTGCATGTGGTGTGTATGTGAGTTGCATGTCCTTTGAATTTGAGTTGAATTTGAAGGTTTGGTTATATATCAAATAAATCACATTTGAAACACATACTTACACCATAAACACCTACAATTCTCTACACAAGCACCTTTCCAAAACCCTTGATTGTTCTTCCATCTTTTGCTTGGATTTCACTTGGTAATCAAGCTAGGAAGTTGAGTGAAGTGGTTTCATACATTCTTGGCAAGAATTTCATAGCATATGATGTATATGGACTTAGTTGATGGAAACTTGAAGCATGTGGTTACTATTCTTATATGTCTTGAATTGAGACTTGTTATCATGCAAAGAATTGAGTTGTAATGATATGGAAACATGTTTAACTGAAGGGATATCATCCAAATAACATGTTGGAATGTAAATTTTCGAGTTGTAGGAGATGCACCATGGAGATAAGCTCAAAATCACCATGTTCTGAATTTTCTGAACATCGGCGATCGATCGCGAGCCCTATGGCGATCGATCGCCGAGAACAGAGCAAAAATAAGGCGATGAAAACATGTGGTGATCGATCGGTGAAAATGAGGCGATCGATCGCAAGGAAACAGAACACTTTGTCGATCGATCGCGTGACAGTGGCAAAGAACAGTATGGCGATCGATCGGTGAAAGTGGCGATCGATCGCCGGGTCAAGATTTTGAAAAATGTTAGATTTTTGTAGAATTTGATTTTGAAGCCTATTGTAACATGTTATATTGTTCATATTGTTGTAGCATCATCACAGGTTACGGGGCAACGAGGCGGTTAGACAGTGACGCCTAATTTATATCTTTTGTGTCGCAGAACAGGTATGTTTTGACGTACGAGTATATGGTATTGTTGTGATGATGATGTGAGCATGGTATCATATGATTAGTGACATCATATGCATGTGCATTCATGATATTATATTGTTGAGATGGATGCCACGATAGATGTGTAGCATATGCTTTGGCTGAGATCGGTGCCACGATAGATATGTCAGTGTTGTGCATATGCTTTGGCTGAGATTGTTGCCACGATAGGTATGCTACATATGCTTTGGCATGAGAGATATACGCCGGTGGGTATATACTCTGGCTGTTATAACATGTGAGGACGGTACTATGATATGTGCTGCTATTATGAAGATGTGAGGAGGTTCCACTGACATATTGAGCTGAGATAGACATATCATATTGGTCTGGTTATAACAGGATGAGGAATGAGACATGTCATGACTTATTTGCATTTGATGATGCATGATACAGGACAATCACATTTGATGTTTATAGTGCTTTATCATTTATGTTTTATTGATATCGCACTGGGATAGTTGTTTATCTATACTCATGTTGTGTGATTATTTCTGTAGGGACTCATAGACGTGGGAGGACGGGATTGTGAGTCTTATTCCGTTGCCACTGCATAGGAGTTGTACGAGTCTAGGTTATGTTTACTGTACATATGATGTGGATTATGACAGGACTTGTGTAAATGTTGTAACAACCTACATAAGTAAACTCTTAATCAGTGTATGTTTTACTTAATTCTTATTCACATGTGTATAATGAATTGATACATAATGGATTAAGTAACGAGGACCCCACATTAGTGGTATCAGAGCCAGGTTCGAGAACGGGGTGACTAAGGGTAGAGGAAGTGTTTTAGGGAGTTGCCTAATCACTTGAAAGCATGTTGAGAGTATTGATATGATGTTATATTGACATGCTTTATATATTTGTTTGTTGTTGGTAATCCTATATTTGCAGTAATGGCAGACAGAGTACCGCATGATGATGTTGGGGATGCCATGAGTGGCAACGCGAGTGTTGGATTGGCGCCTGTGCCACCTGCACCATTTGGCAAGGGCCAGTAGAACAGGTACTGTTACCTGGGGAGTAAACTTTGACACAGTTTCTGAGTTATCAGCCACCTCGCTTTGAGGGTACTGAATCAGGGGAACAAGCAGAGGAATGGTTGGAACGTGTTGAACAAATCTTTGTGTCAGTACCATGTGCCAAATCCGCTTGGTTACGTTTGGCTGAATTCCAGTTGGCGAAGAAAGCTATGATGTGGTGGAAAGCCACATTGACTGAGCTGAGAGCTCGAGGACAGACAGTGAATTGGGATATTTTCAGAACTCGGTTTCTTGATCACTATTTCTATGTGGCTGCGAGACAGAGGAAAGAAGATGAGTTCACGAATCTGAAACAGGGAACAATGACAGTGTCTGATTATGCTGTGCAGTATTCTTCATTATTACGGTATGTACCACATATTGCTGCAAACACAAACGTAAAGATCAGACAGTTTGTGAAGGGTTTGAGGCCTGAGTTGTTTGATAGGGTAATTTCTAATAACCCTACATCATATGAAGAAGCATTGACTAGAGCTGAGATGGCTGAGATTGCCATTGGAGTGTTTAAGGATGTAGGACAATCCCAACAACCTACATCAGAGAGCATGAGACCTAGAGGAGAACCGTTTAAAGCATCACGAGGAGGTGCATCTTCCTCTAGATTTAGTGGAAAGTGGTTTGCTAGGCGAAATGGTGGTGAACGAGGTACCAAGGGATAGTCCCAAGGCAGTAGTAGTAGCATGGTTGAGGATTACAATGTTTTAAGTGTGGAGGGCCACATTTTAAAAGAGATTGTCCACAACTTGATACTCCGGTTTGTTTCCGCTGTGGGAGGAGAGGACATATGATCAGAGATTGCCCTCAACTTGGAGGACACCATATGAGAGGGAATATGTCAGAGAGTACAGTGCATGCAGAGACCACAAGGTGTTCCACGGACTGGTGGAGGACAGAGAGCAGGACCACCTCAGGCTCAGGTGTTTGCACTGAACAAGGAGCAAGCAGAGGCAGCTCCTGATGATGTGATTTCGGGTAAGTGTTGTTTATTTACTTATCCTGCTTTACTTTTGATTGATACTGGTGCATCACATTCCTTTATTGCACAAGCGTTTATTGACCGGTATCATATATGCTCGTCTCCACTGTTAATGCCTCTATATGTCTCGACACCCATGGGAACTACTGTGATGGCTTGTAAGAATGTGTCTGATTGTGTTATTCAGTTTGATACTGAGTATGGGTGTGAGGGCCCGATCCTAATGTGGTGCTTAATTAACATATAATGACTAATTTGCGTAAACAGCGGAAGATTTATTTCAAATGTCTTGTCAAATGGCCCTAATTTTTTTTCGCTTTTAGGTGATACATATATAGTGATACCGAAAATACGTAATTCCAGTTTCCAATTCAACACGTTGAGCATAACATAAATATCAAGTATAAATCAACCACTAGTGGAATACTTAAAATACAGATACTCGGGGCATACCTAGGTAATTTAAAATGCAGTTAAAAAGTACTCTAGCAATTACTCTCAAAACATAAAACATATACCTGAGCTCGCTCTCAAGGAGCTCTGGTATTCAGCGATGCTTCATCTCAAGCATCCACAGTATGTCCACCTGTCATTCCCATACAACAAAGACATGGCAGCCCCCCACGAAGGGGGTCAGAACCGAGTACGAGAAATAGGCAAAATCACAATGTATGACAAAGTAACATGTGATGCATGCCGTGCATGAATGCAAATGCGTATGAAGGGTATCAAGTCTCCAATATCAAGATCTCCGGAATCCAAAGGAAAGATCATCAATCAATCATCATGCTCGAGCAGGGCGTCGACACGCTCGTCGCTACGACATCTCTCTCAGTCGAGCCATCGGCGGTCCATCATCCCTCGTGTCTGGGCGACGTTGGCACACTCGTCGCTACGGCATCACTCAGATCAATCTCTCCGCCGAGCCATCGGTGTGCCCATCATCCCCAGACATGCATCACAGATACCAACGGAAAGGTATGGGTATCAACGAAAGAATCGATAGGATCAACATGACATGCTAAATGTCCATGCTTGTCAATGCATCATGCAATATCATAATCTCATGTGATGCATCTCAATGTGTCATGTCATCATGTATCATGCAGTCAATGTATCATGTACTTCACATACTACAGTTCAACATGTCATATAGTCACATAACTAGCAAGTAATGACAAGTAAATCATGCCCCGGAACATCACATGTCTTTGCCAGACATCGTGATAGAACCGATTTTCTACGTACCTTGGACCAGCACTAACTTTAGCAAGTGCTCCTCAACAGCCCCGGATTTATTAAACCTGGTCATATATACTACAAAATTATCACTAAGTGCTTAAGTAGGCACAATAGCTAAAACAAGTTTTAAGGATGGTTCCTACTGATTTTCTTTCAAAATTCAGACTGACCAAATTTTGTACAAAATTCATAATAAATTCATATGTTGTCCAAATGACCCGATTCTAGTGCTCAAAATTCAAACACTCAAAGCACTTCATTTACTTATATAATGATGTCGAGCTAATTCCTCCATTTAAAAGTAGTTTAAACACTAAAAACGTAGCTTTTGAAATTCTGATTTCCCGCTCGGGCACGTTTAGTAAAATCGCCATAACTCCTTCATTTTAAATCCAAAGTGAGGGATTCCAGTGGTAAAAGATAGCCAACGCAAAGTACTAAAATAGTTATTTCTGTACATTTTCCGAAATTCCTAGCCAACAATGCTCAGGAACTCTATGAACACACTGCATGGGATTTTCGCCCACATGCAGGACATAGATTGAACACTTAAAGTATAAAATTCATAACTACTCGAAAATAAGTCCAAATTGAGTCCTTTTATTTTTTAGACTCAAGAGAATGAAAAGATCTACAATTTTTATTTGAAGACCGGCAACAAAGTCGAAAATACAATTTATCAAAAGTTCGGAATTCTACACTGCATGTGCATTCTTTGCACATGCAGAGTCAAAACTGACACGCCTTGATAGAATCAGCATATCTCACTCATTCTAAGTCCAATTTGCCTTATATTTTAGCCATAGAACGCCGACGAAATTATCTATAACCTTTGTTTGGGGCTCAAAGTCAGATTCCGAGCATAGGTGAATCGAAATTTCGAAATCATCTACTGCATGCAACATTAAATTTTTACAGATTCTGGTTTAACAAAATGACACCAACATTTTCATGACTCTTCCTAGATTTTCGACCCATATTCCACAAAAATCCAACTAAGTAAAGATAATAACAGGTTCATACCCTGGTAGACCCAAAATTTCCACCATGGCTCCTTCCTAGCTTGAACTCCTTCAAACTTGCTTCAGATTTGAAAATTCTTGCACCTAACTATCACTCTTGCCTTGGGGTTTCTAAATCATCAATTGCATGTAACATGCATTCAAATTTGCAAGAGAATTTGGTGCTAAATGTGGCTGGGAATTTCGAAATTTATGATGAGGAGAGAAGGAGGAGAGAAGGTGGAGTGTTTGGGAATGAAGAGAGAGAAGATGGTGGCTGAAATGAAGACCAAAATCTGAAATGGCAAGGTTTTTAAACAAAATCAAATCTGAAATTGCATGAGGGGCATGCGTTCAATGCTCCAATGCATGATTTTTAATGTATTTGATGTATTGTGGAATCCATGTGTCAATACATCACTATATTGCATTAATGGTCCAAAATCATGTATTAAACAAGAGTTAAATTAATTAGTGGCATGTGTTCTCCAAGTGCCATGTGATCATGCATATGCTCATGCACTAAAACATGTTGCACTACTTGGTTGACTCATCGTGGTCCGGAACATCTTAATTCAAAGTCTATACTTGTAATTATCCGGGTTTGCTTAATCATCGTTAATCCAGACTAGTTAGCATCGGGGCCTTACACTTCTTCCCCTCTTAAAAAGATTTCGTCCTCGAATCGTAAAACTGAATATAACTCAATAAATTAAATCATATGAGATGTCTCAATCTCATTCATAGATACATAAGAATCATCATATTTCAATTACAACTGCTGTGATCGTGTCAACGATATACTACTGAATCAACTTCTCTATGATTCCACAACGTTCAAAATATCGAGGCAACATCATACCTCACTTAACGAATCATATTGATCATCGCAAAGGTAATATCTTCATATTTACATGACTCTCAACTCGTAGTCTAACGATATATTTCTCTTTGGCGTAGCAAATCTGCTCACCTTAAGCCAATTTCAATCGTTTCGCAGAAAATTTATCGTTCATGGCATTTCCTCAACAATCTCAAGTTGTGTCAAAATATTCCGTATCATTTTCATCTCAGCATATCAGGGATCGGCAAATTCTGGCTCTAAAAACCTCAACCGATGCCATTCCAAAAGTTGTCTGAAACTTAAATTATAGGAAAATTCCACTGGTGAATAGTGATTTTTGTCAATTCCCACCAAATTCATCAGTATTAATCGAGACATAATTTCCAAGTCTGGATATGTTCTCAGTTATCCATCAATATGGGTATGCTAAGCAATACTCATTGCTAATTTAGTACCCATGACATTCTGAAAATAGTTTTCGAATTCTAATATTATCCTCGGATCTAAATCAGATACAGTTGTTATAGAATACTCACTGTAACTAAACCACATTATCCACATCTTACATATGTCATTTTCTCATAGACATATAGACTATCATATGAACTCAATATCTTGTATTGAAGAGTCAATCAATTCCGATTCAACTTGTTTCACAATCTTTGTTTGATCTAAACAATTTGAGCTATAAAAGTGAAAGCTAAATTTCCCAAATTTATTGTGGTACTTACAAATTCTGTAGTATCCCATTAGGTCTCGTATTTTTATCTTGACCTCCTGACATGACAAACAATTTGCTACAAAATTCAAATATTTCTTCCTTTATACCATCCCATCAGAAATAAGATCTCAAGAATGATACATCTCATCATTCCCAGAATAACACTAGGTCATCTATAGTGTGATTTCAGCAATAATACTTCTTTCGAATCGGTAGGATTCCATGCTATTTACTGATTGTTCACTCGCAATCCGCCACTAAATGGCATACTAAAATCTATTTGGTTGATGAGACAGAACCAATTTCTTCAATCAATATTTGTATGGTCTGTTTTTCGAGTCTTTCCAATCCTCGGAATTTGAGGTGATCAATTGCAAAGTATATATTGATGCTATCATTGCACCATGCACTTTTTGGTTCAGTGCATCTGCTACTAGTTTCATTTTCCTTGATTGATATTGACTATCATAGTCAAATTCTTTAACAAATCTAGTCATCGCTTCTATCTCAAGTTCAATTCTGACTGAATAATAGATATTTTAAACTCCAAAAATCAGAGTGTATTATGGATTCTTTGCCACACATATACGTTGTCACATCTTCAAGGAAAAAATAATGGCTGCAAACTCAATTTCATGAACACGATATCACGATTCTTGAAACTTCAAATATCTCAAAGCATATGCAATCATCTCCTCATGATGCATCAAAACATATCCCAAATCTTTAACCAACGTATTTGCACAAACTACATATTCCCCTGATCAGTTCAACAAAATCAACATTGGGGCTGTAGTTCACTTCCATTTTAGTTATGAAAATCGCTTTCACATTCATCCGACCAAACAAAACTCAAATTTCTTCTTGGTCAATTGGTTCATCCTTCCATAAAAGCCTGCAATATCTGGCAAAACTCATAAAACTTCTTATCTCGAGTATACTAGTTACTCTTGGCCAAATTATTACTACCTATACTTTAATGGGATCAACAGATACCTGGTGAGTTGGAATCACCTATCCAAACAACACTCGTTCAACCAAGATTTACACTTCGATAGCTTGGTATACAATTTGAGCTTCACGAAGCATCTGAATCATCAATCGCAGATGTTCTGTGTGGTTCCTTCTGGATCTCGAATAGATTAGTATACCACTGATAAATATGATTACAATTCCATTTAAAAGTTACGGAATACTCTATTCATCAAATTCATAACTCTACTAATATAGTTGTCAGATCACACGGTATTACCAAAAATTCAAAATGCCTATATCTGGTTTGACCAATTACTTAGAGAACATTTTCTCTTCTGACTCGAACTGATGGTAACCAGAGTGAAAATCGCTTTTCTTATACATCCAAGTTCCTTACAATTGATCAATTACTTCTCGATCGTAGGCAGTGGGTATTTATTCTTGACAATAGCCCGATTCAACTACCTTTAGTCGATACACTTCTTCATAATATCATCTTTCTTCTTCTCGAATGCTGATGTTTTCCTCAAGTGACATACTCAGACATATGTACTCGTATCAAGGAGATTCTGCAACTATTCTTCTGTATCTGTCAACTTTGCTGATGACATTCCATACAGTACTTTCGATATCGAATCTATTCATTGGCATCAATGAATAGTTAAAATCGATTCCTTCTCTAGTGAGAATTCTATTATTTCCTCAGGAAAATCTTGGTAAGTTTCTTACCACTAGGATATCGTCAACCTCGACTCTTCCTGATCAGCATCGACTGCTTATTATCACATATCCTTTATTTCTAAGTATCACAACCACAATTATTTTCATAGCTGATACTATCAGTATCTTAGTTTACTATTCGTAGCTGTAAACATTTCATTTGTAGTCACAATACAGTCGATTATACCCTGTCATCAACTTACAGTATTTCAAAATTTATCACAGTATCCATGCTCTTGATACAATCAAAACCATATCTCGGCAACACCATTAAATTCAAATCCACAACACTATCATCAAACTGTAATCTACAGTTCACTATTACAAGTGTGGATAGTATAATTAACACTGCTGATGTATTTTCCAAATCATAATAACCAATGCACATTTGATGCAATGTATGAAAACAAAGCTTTCTGTCTCAATAACACTTGTGCAGTGTGATCAAATACATGACATGTATCTGTGGTCACTAGTACTGAAGCATCTCTAACCGTATCCTCTATCAAGGTATACTCTCTGGTCTGTTGGGAAACCAAAAATAACTATCAGGTATTACCTCTGGTCTGCAGGTAATTAATTGTTGCTGGAACTAAGTGATCGAAAAGAATAACCATTCTGATATCTACCCCTACCTCAGGGTATTTGTTGTTATGGTTGCATCTGTTCCTGAGCACGTAACAACATGCTCTGACTGACCACCATCAATATCAGTTCCTTTTATTCTTTCAAATGGATCTGTAGATGTTTACATCCACAGTGACTCAAAAAGATTTGATATTCTACAATCTCATAGTACCTCTAGAACTACTAGAGCTGGATAATTTGGAGTGATACTTCTGAAACTTTTCTAGGACTACTTGGATTATCCCAATGATAGTCACTTCATTACTCTTTAATCAAGTTCTAACTATTTCGCACCACATCGGTGTCTTATTCTTCAGTAGTGAATAGCTATTAAGATTAAGCAGATATTTCCATTTCTCAAGTCCACGATAATCAATTATCATTTTCCATGTAATCAATATGGCATTCTCATAAACATCCTTTCCCGTAACCAATAGAGGGAAAACTCGTCTTCCATCACTACCATTATTGTAGATATTATCATCTAGAAGAGTTCTTATTGTAGTATTTATTCATAGTTCGGACACAAAGACTGGAACTAAATTACGACAGTCCCCAAATCCATGTCCTCAATCAAGCCAAGCCTCGTCTCACAACCACTACACTCTATTCTTAAATTGAAATATTGCTAGTTTCAATACACTCTAGTGCTACATTATCATCTTGGTGTACACATGTTTTGACGCAAACTCATACATATAACCTTGGTCTTTCAGACTTAAATTCCTGACTGTCAATCTACACAAAGTGTTATAATTAGTTCTAGTGTCATCCCACTAATCACAAGGATTTAAGTCCCAAAGTGATAAATAAAATTCCCAATAATTATCACTATGTTATAATTCATTAACAGTTTACAGTGCCTACAGGTTCGCTAGATAGCCATTAAAATTCATATAACTGATACCTGTCCAAACACTAACTATCCATCATAAAATCAAAACATCATAGACAATCTCAAGTCAGAGATGTTCTCAGTACTTATTCAATATCAACATCCTATCAGCAACTATAAGTGCTAACAGATAAAATTCTCAAATTCTCTAGATTCTATGCAACTCAGCATATTAAAATAGTCAGAGATATGACATCTAATTATCCCTGCTTAATAATCCATTACATGTGTAACATCTCATTATCGAACATGTAAACATAGCAGGTAAGAGCAGATAAATCACATAGTCAGACACATGCACAAACAATTCATTTGTGTCTATATTCAGTACCCTAACTCTAATTCGAGCATATCCCATATATATGCTCTGATACCAACCGTAAGGGCCCGATCCTAATGTGGTGTTTAATTAACACATAATGATTAATTTGCGTAAACAGCGGAAGATTTATTTCAAATGTCTTCCCAAATGGCCCTAAAAGTTTTTCGCTTTTAGGTGATACATATCAACACGTTGAGCATAACATAAATATCAAGTATGAATCAACCAGTAGTGGAATACTTAAAATACAGATACTCGGGGCATACCCCGATAATTTAAAATGTAGTTAAAAAGTACTTTAGCAATTACTGGGACTCAAAACATAAAACATATACCTGAGCTCGCTCTCAAGGAGCTCTGGTATTCATCGATGCTTCATCTCGAGCATCCACAGTATGTCCACCTGTACCACTTGTCATGCCCATACAACAAAGACATGACAGCCCCCCGCGAAGGGGGTCAGAACCCAGTACGAGAAACAGGTAAGATCACAATTTATGACAAAGTAACATGCGATGCATGCCGTGCATGAATGCAAATACGTATGAAGGGTATCAAGTCTCCAATATCAAGATCTCTGGAGTCCAAAGGAAAGATCATCAATCAATCATCATGCTCGAGCAGGGCGTCGACACGATCGTCTCTACGACATCTCTCTCAGTCGAGCCATCGGCGGTCCATCATCCCTCGTGTCTGGACGACGTCGGCACACTCGTCGCTACGGCATCACTCAGCTCACTCTCTCCGCCGAGCCATCGGAGTGCCCATCATCCCCAGACACGCATCACAGATACCAACGGAAAGGTATGGGTATCAACAAAAGAATCGATAGGATCAACATGACATGCTCAATGTCCATGTGTGTCAATGCATCATCCAATAACATAATCTCATGTGATGCATCTCAATGTGTCATGTCATCATATATCATGCAGTCAATGTATCCTGTACTTCACATACTGCAGTTCAACATGTCATATAGTCACATAACTAGCAAGTAATGACAAGTAAATCATGCCCCGGGAACATCACATGCCTTTGCCAGACATCGTGATAGAACCGATTTTCTATGTACCTCGGACCAGCACTAACTTTACTGAGTGCTCCTCAATAGCCCCGGATTTATTAAACCTGGTTATATATACTACAAAATTATCACTAAGTGCTAAAGTAGGCACAATAGCTAAGACAAGTTTTAAGGATGGTTCCTACTGATTTTCCTTCAAAATTCAGACTGACCAAGTTTTGTACAAAATTCATAATAAATTCATATGATGTCCAAATGACCTGATTCCAGTGCTCAAAGTTCAAAAACTCAAAGGACTTCATTTACTTATATAATGATGTCGAGCTAATTCCTCCATTTAAAAGTAGTTTAAACACTAAAAACATAGCTTTTGAAATTCTGATTTCCCGCTCGGGCAGTTTTAGTAAAATCGCCATAACTCTTTCATTTTAAATCCAAAGTGAGGGATTCTAGTGGCAAAAGATAGCCAACGCAAAGTACTAAAATAGTTATTTCTGGACATTTTCCGAAATTCCTAGCCAACAATGCTCAGGAACTCTATGAACACACTGCATGGGATTTTCGCCCACACGCAGGACAGATTGAACACTTAAAGTATAAAAATCCATAACTACTCGAAAATAAGTTCGAATTGAGTCCTATTGTTTTTTAAACTCAAGAGAATGAAAAGATATACAAGTTTTATTTGAAGACCAACAACAAAGTCGAACATACAATTTATCAAAAGTTCGGAATTCTACACTGCATGTGCATTCTTTGCACATGCAGAGTCAAAACTGGCACTCCTTGATAAAATGAGCATATCTCACTCATTTTAAGTCCAAATTGCCTTATATTTTAGCCACAGAAATCAGACGCAATTATCTATAACTTTTGTTTGGGGCTCAAAGTCAGATTCCGAGCATAAGTGAATCGAAATTTCGAAATCATCTACTGCATGCAACATCAAATTTTTACAGATTCTGGTTTAACAAAATGACACCAACATTTTCAAGACTCTTCCTAGATTTTCGACCCATATTCCACAAAATCCAACTAAATAAAGATAATAACAGGTTCATACCCTTGTAGACCCAAAATTTCCACCATGGCTCCTCCTAGCTTGAACTCCTTCAAACTTGCTTCAAATTTGAAAATTCTTGCACCTAACTATCACTCTTGCCTTGGGGTTTCAAAATCATCAATTTCATGTAACATGCATTCAAATTTGCAAGAGAATTTGGTGCTAAATGTGGCTGGGAATTTCAAAATTTATGATGAGGAGAGAAGGTGGAGTGTTTGGGAATGAAGAGAGAGAAGATGGTGGCTGAAATGAAGACCAAAATCTGAAATGGCAAGGTTTTAAAACAAAATCAAATCTGAAATTGCATGAGGGGAGTGAGTTTCAATGCTCCAATGCATGAGTTTTAATGTATTTGATGTATTGTGGAATCCATGTGTCAATACATCATTATCTTGCAAGATTCATGTTTAATACATGATTTTTAATGTATTTGATGTATTGTGGAATCCATGTGTCAATACATCATTATCTTGCAAGATTAATTGTCCAAAATCATGTATTAAACATGAGTTAACTTAACTAGTGGCATGTGTTCTCCAAGTGCCATGTGATCATACACATGCTCGTGCACTAAAACATGTTCCACTAGTTGGTTGACTCATCGTGATCCGGAACACCTTAATTCAAAGTCTATACTTTTAATTATCCGGGTTTGCTTAATCATCATTAATCCGGACTAATTAGCATCGGGGCCTTACAATGGGATACATGCCAATTTGATTGTGTTAGACATGATGGATTTTGATTGTATTCTGGGTATTGATGTGTTGAGCAGATATAAAACTGTTGTAGCGACAGTGAAATTTCAGTCTGATACTTGAAATCAATGGATCTTCTATGGACAAGGATCACGTGCCAAGATTTCATTGATATCTGCTCTTAGAATGTCCCGTTATTAGAACGTGGACATACGGGATATGTGATATATGCTGTGGATGTCACAAAGAAGAAAGTAGAAAGAAGAGTGGAAGATATACAAGTATTTGCAGAGTATGCAAATGTATTTCCAGATGAGATTCCTGGATTTCCACTAAGTCGAGAAGTGGAATTTGGTATTGAGTTAGTGCCTGATACTTCTGCAATTTCACGAGCACCATATCGAATGGCACCATCTGAATTAAGAGAGTTGAAAACTCAATTACAAGATCTATTGGACAAGGGGTACATACGTCCTAGTGTATCACCTTGGGGTGCTCCGGTATTGTTTGTCAAGAAGAAGGATGGTTCAATGCGACTTTGCATTGACTATAGACCGTTGAACAAGGTAACCATAAAGAATAAATATCCTCTTCCTCGTATTGATGATTTGTTTGATGAATTACAGAGATCTACGATATATTCGAAGATTGATTTGAGATCTAGTTATCATCAAATACGTGTGAGGGAAGGAGATGTACAGAAAACAACATTCAGAACTCGATATGGCCATTATGAGTTCCTAGTGATGCCATTTGGTGTGACGAATGCTCCAGTTGTCTTCATGAGCTTGATGAATCGAGTTCTCCAGGAATATCTTGATCAATTTGTCATTGTGTTCATTGATGATATCTTGATCTATTCTCGGAGTGAAAATGAACATGTCCAACATTTACACCTGGTGTTACAGTTATTGAGAACACATCAGTTATATGCCAAACTCAGTAAGTGTGAGTTTTGGTTGAACAGTGTAGGATTTTTGGGACAAGTGATATCTAAAGATGGTATATCAGTTGATCCGAGAAAGATAGAAGCAGTGTTGAATTGGGCATCACCTACTTCTGTGCCAGAGATTCGTAGTTTCTTGGGTTTGGCTGGATATTATAGACGATTTGTTGAAGGATTTTCAGCAATTGACAAACCACTCACACAACTGACACAGAAGGGAGTTCCATTTACATGGTCAGAAGCATGTGAGCATAGTTTTCAGGAATTGAAACATCGATTGACTACTGCTCCAGTATTGATTATTCCATCAGAGCATGACATGTTTGCTCTTTATAGTGATGCATCATTACTTGGGTTAGGTTGTGTATTGATGCAGGATAAACATGTGGTGGCATATGCATCAAGACAACTGAAGCCACATGAAATGAAATATCCAGTGCATGATTTGGAGTTGGCAGCCATTGTCTTTGCATTGAATATATGGCGACGCTATTTATATGGTACGTCATTTACCATATATACTGATCATAAAAGTTTAAAGTTTTTATTCACTCAAGCAGAGTTGAATATGAGGCAAAGGAGATGGATAGATCTCTTAAAGGATTATGATTGTGAGATCGAATATCATCCAGGAAACACTAATCTCATAGCAGATGCTTTAAGTCGAAAAGTTCACAATACTGCTGATGATATGATGCATTTATCAGCCTTGATGAATTCTTGTTGTACCTTGGGTTATGAATTTGATGTAGACACAGAGCCAGTACGGGTATCAACATTGTTGGTTGAACCCGATATCTTTGAGAAAATCAGAATGGCACAAGTGATTGATGATGAGGTACAACATTGGAAAGAAATGATATGTCAAGGACAAACATCTCAGTTTGTAATCGCAAGTGATGGAACATTGAAATATAGAAATTGTTGGGTAGTACCTGCTGCGTTAGGACTACGCCAAGACATACTACAACGTGCGCATTGTAGTCGCTACAGTATACATCCTGGAGGAAAGAAAATGTATAAAGATTTGCGTACTCAATTTTGGTGGAAACGCATGAAACAGGATGTGCTGAACTTTGTGAAACGGTGTTTGATCTGTCAACAAGTAAAAGCAGAACGACAAAGACCAGGAGGTGAATTGAGTAGTTTGGAGATTCCTCAATGGGAATGGGAGCATGTTACAATGGATTTTGTTACCCATTTGCCACGGACTTCCTCTGGCTTTGATACAATTTGGGTAATTGTTGATAGACTAACGAAAGTGGTTCACTTCATACCTTACAGTATGACATTTACCTTTTTGAAAATGGCTCAGTTATATATTCAAAATGTAGTGAGACTACATGGCATACCAGTTTCAATTGTATCGGACAGAGATCCGAGATTTGCTTCTCATTTTTGGGAAGGATTACAATCAGCACTAGGGACGGAAGTATGATTGAGTACAGCGTGTCATCCTCAAACAGATGGACAGACAGAGCGCACGATACAGAAGCTTGAGGATATGTTACGGGCCTGTATATTGGAGTTTGATAACTCTTGGCAAGAGTTGTTGCCATTAGTGGAGTTTTCGTACAATAACAGTTATCAAACTAGTATCGAGATGGCACCATTTGAGGCACTGTATGGGTGACGCTATAGATCACCATTATAATGGGATGATGTTGATCAGACTGCACTCCATGGACCAGAAATGCTACGTGAAATGGAGGAGAACGTGAAACTGATCAGATTGAAATTGCAAGCTGCTCAAGATAGACAGGTTGCTTATGCCAATAAGCGATGTAGACCACTCGAATTCCATTTTGAAAATCTCACCTTTTAAAGGTGTGGTACGATTTGGTAAACATGGAAAGTTGTCTCCACGATAGTTGGTCCGCATGAGATGTTGCAACGTATTGGTACGTTGGCATATCGATTGGCACTACCGCCAGCATTGAGTAGTATCCACAGTGTGTTTCATGTTTCACGGTTGAGGAAATATGAACCAGATCCGGGTCATGTATTGCCACCATCTGAAGTACAGTTGGATACAGACGTATCATATGTCGAACGACCTGTGAAGATTCTGGATAGAGCTGAGCGGACATTGCATAACAAAGTGATACCAACGGTAAAAGTACAGTGGGATCGACGGAGTGTCGAGGAGGCAACTTGGGAGACGGAGCAGCATATGATACAGCAGTATCTTGAGTTATTTTCTGGTATGACTTTACATTGTTATAATACTCTTGGTGAGTAATGATACTTATATCATGTTGTTTATTTCCTTGTTATACTAGGATGGTAGAATTGAGTAGATGCCTATGTGTTTCATATTATGTATATGCAATTTCGAGGACGAAATTCAATGAGTAGGGAAAACTGTCATGCCTCGATCTGACGTATACATGTGTTATGATTATGGTGTAATTATGATTAATTACAGTACGATGTAGACTCGGGTTCGGATTGAACCGAGCAGGAGCAGAGCTATGTGTGAATGAAACTTAGTTGGAATTAACAACATGAATATGTATATGGGAGAAATTAAAGAAGGTAAGTTCATAACATAGGCATATGTTAATGTTAGGAATCAATCAAGCAATACGCAACGGAAAATTAAAACTTGATTCCTACCACTGGACCTATACAAACTTATGCATACCGAGATTGATAAGAATCATACCCTTGTAGCGTGCTTGTAGCAGAATCCTCGTTGCAAGACCACGAGTCACGAACAAAGATTTGCACCTTCTTCTCTACGGTATCCACACGATCAAATCGAAAAGGGTGTTCAAGAACAAGTTGCTACACTCGTTCTCAAACCGAAAAAGAGTCACAGTTCAAAACCGATCAGACGACGGCCGTTAATCTCACTATTCACGGCGGCGGCGGCGGCCGTGAGGTTTGTAGGAGAGTGGCGGCGGCCGAGAGCTCCTCTTGTGGTGGGTATTAGGTTTGATAAAATTTGATTAACCCTTAATCAACCTTGTTATCATATTATATAATGCATATTAGATTTAATTAAAGGCTTTTAAAAAACGTTATTGGCCCAAACCCAATTAATTAAATCCATATATCTAATATTTATAATTAAGACTCTTCTTAATTAATTAATTCATCCAATGAATTATATCTCTCTTTATCGATTTAATCTTTTGTGTGACCCGATAGGATCTTGCAATGTTGGCAGCGACATAAAATCTAATTTATGTCACAAGCAATGAGCGGTATCTAGCAACACATCAAGGCTACCCAAATTACAAGAATGTCATTGACTCGATATAACCTACGGACTGCGATAATATTAACCATGTAACTTAATCCATTTGTCCAATGTGTTGAGATTGAACACGAGTCATGGAATAGTCATACTCGTATATTCAATCTTTTATTTCTTGATCCCCAAGTAGAACTAGAATAAACGAATAAGCTCGATATCACATATCGACTCATTCGAGCACGGCCATGCATTTTAATCTCACTTGATCAAGGGCCCAAACACTTCTCCTGTTATATAGGAGGGAAAAATCCTTTCTTGATCACTCAGCATCCCTCTACATAATTCGTGGTGTATCCAATGATTGTCTTTATCGTTTACCCTGTTACAGGTAACGTTTGACAATATCAAGATACATGACTCCTTATGTTGGGATCTCTGGTGATCTCAAGTCGTAAGGATTACATACATTATTATCACTATGAGAATTGCTTATGACGTTCATATAACTATCCATGTAGCATTCTCATGGTGGGTCTGTCCAGTACATCGTTCTCTAACATGTACCCATGTGTTGATTTGATATCTCATATCTATGAACAATTCATCAATCAAAACATACTAGTCTCAATGCATTATCATTATCCCGATTCATGATAACACTTGACTAGGGACAATCTTTAAGAACAATATAATATTATTCTAAGGACATTAACTTATATATTAATTCATATTACACAGATACTCGAATAATATATAATAATGAATTGCCATTAACAAAATCATCATACATTGTATGTCATAAACAATCATCTAATGAGTTGTCTTAGGGCATATCCCAACAAATCTCCCACTTGCACTAAGACCATTCAGACATATACTTAATGCCTAGAGATCTAGTATGACGATCATGCTTCTGCTGTGATAGTGGCTTCGTCAGTGGGTCAGATACATTATCATCAGTTGGTACTTTGCATATTTTTACATCTCCTCTTTCAACGATTTCTCGAATGAATGAAAGCGCCGAAGTATGTGCTTGGATCTTTGGTGAGATCTAGGTTCCTTAGCCAATGTGATGGCTCCATTGTTGTCACAATAGAGTTCAATCGGATCTAGTATGCTAGGCATCACCCCAAGTTCAGAAATGAACTTCTTGATCCAAACAGCTTCCTTTGCTGCATCTGAGGCAGCAATGTATTCAGCTTCAGTTGTAGAATCGGCTACTGTCTCTTGCTTTGAACTCTTCCAGCTCGCAGCACCTCCATTTAGGCAAAACACATATCCTGATTGCGATCGGAAATCATCTTTGTCGGTTTGGAAGCTTGCATCAGTGTAACCAATTACATTGAGCTCTTCCTCACCTCCATAAATCAAGAATGTATCCTTAGTTCTTCTCAAGTACTTCAGGATCTTGACAGCAGTCCAGTGACATTCACCTGGTTCAACCTGATAGCTGCTCGTCATGCTCAGAGCATACGAGACATCGGGACGTGTACATATCATGGCATACATGATAGATCCAATAGCTGACGCATATGGAATCTTACTCATGCGTTGTCTCTCATCTGGTGTTGAAGGACACTGATCCTTCGAGAGATGTATCCCATGTGTCATAGGCACGAATCCTTTCTTTGATTCTTGCATGCTAAACCGTTTTAGCACTTTGTCTATGTATGTACTTTGACTTAGGCCAAGTAATCTTCTTGATCTATCTCTATAGATCTTGATACCTAATACATAGGTGGCCTCACCCAAGTCTTTCATAGAAAAGCAATTCCCTAGGCAAATCTTTACAGATTGTAAGGCGGGGATATCATTCCCAAGTAGAAGTATGTCATCTACATACAATATTAGGAAGATAATTATGCTCCCACTGACCTTCTTGTAGACACAAGGTTCATCCACGTTTTTGATGAAACCAAACTCTTTGACTGCATCATCAAAACGAAGATTCCAACTCCGAGAAGCTTGCTTCAATCCATAAATGGATCGTTGTAGCTTGCATATCTTTCCAGCATCCTTTGGATCGACAAAACCCTCAGGTTGTGTCATGTACACATCCTCAAGTAAATTTCCATTAAGGAAAGCTGTTTTGACATCCATCAGCCAGATTTCATAATCATGAAATGCAGCTATTGCAAGTAAGATCCTAATGGATTTAACCATGGCAACTGGTGAAAAAGTTTCATCATAGTCAATACCATAAATTTGTTTGAAACCTTTAGCAACCAGTCGACCTTTAAAGGTTTGTACATTACCATCCATGTCGGTCTTTTTCTTGAAAATCCATTTGCACCCACTAGGTCTTACCCATTCAGGCGGGTCAACCAAAGTCCATACTTGGTTTGCATACATGGATTCCATCTCAGATTTCATGGTCTCTTGCCATTTCTCAGAATCAGGGCCCATTATAGCTTCTTGATAAGATGATGGCTCATCTTCATCAATAATTAGTAAGTCACCTTGTTGAGTCACTAGAAATCCATATCTCTGTGGCTCACGGTGTTCTCTTACAGACCTACGCTGGGCTTGTGTCTCTTGAGTAGGCATTTCATCCACAACAGCTTGTGGTGTCTGCTCTATTTCCATCTCAATATCATGTTCAATGTTTTCTTGTGGTTGAACTTCACTAATTTCTATTTGTCTCCCATTGGTTCTTCTCGAAATAAATTCTCTTTCAAGAAAGACACCAGCCCGAGCAACAACTACTTTGTTCTCGGTGGGGTAAGAGAAATAGTATCCTTTCGTTTCCTTAGGATACCCCACAAATAAACACTTATCAGATTTGGGTCCAAGTTTGTTGGAGGCGTGACGTCTTACGTAAGCCTCACAACCCCAAATCTTCATAAAAGACATACTAGGACGCTTCTTAGTCCATATCTCATATGGTGTCTCTTCTACTGATTTAGATGGAGCACGGTTCAGTATAAATATTGTTGTTTCTAAAGCATGTCCCAAAAGGAAGTCAGAAGATCTGCATGACTCATCATTGATCGAACCATGTCCAACAAAGTTCGATTCCTCCTGTCGGATACACCATTCCATTGTGGAGTATATGGAGGAGTGAGTTGTGGGATTATCCCACACTCCTTTAGATAGTCATGAAACTCTTGGCTTAGGTGTTCTCCTCCTCGATCTGATCGGAGGGTTTTGATACTTTTGCCAAGTTAGTTTTGTACTTCATTCTTGAAATCTTTGAACTTTTCAAAGGTTTCATGTTTGTGTTTCATTAGGTACACATATCCATATCTACTGAAGTCATCAGTAAATGTAACGAAGTATTGAAAACCACCTCTGGCTTGTGTGCTTATTGGTCCACATACATCACTATGTATGAGACTCAATAAATCATTTGCCCTTTCAACATGTCCCTTAAAAGGAGCTTTAGTCATCTTGCCGATTAAACAAGATTCACATGTTTCATATGATTCAAAATCAAATGAATCTAATACTCAATCCTTATGAAGTTTTGATATGCGATTCTCGTTTATATGGCCCAAGCGACAATGCCAGAGATAAGTTGGATTTAAATCATTATTCTTAATCCTTTTAGTATTTATGTTATAGACAGGCATATCTAAATTTAAAACATAAAGACCATTAATCAATTGTGCACTAGCATAAAACATATCATTCAAATAAATAGAGCAACACTTGTCCTTTATAATAAATGAAAAACCAATCTTGTCCAAACAAGAAATTGAAATTATGTTTCTAGTAATAGATGGCACAAAATAACAGTCTTGTAAATCTAATAATGAACCAGAAGGCAAAGTTAAAGAGTAATCTCCTATAGCTAATGCAGCAACTCTTGCTCCATTTCCCACTCGGAGATCAACCTCGCCTTTTGCCAACATCCTACTCCTTTTGAGATCTTGCACATTAACACAAATGTGAGAACCACATCCAGTATCTAATACCCATGATGAAGAAGTAGATAAATTGACTTCTATAACAAAAAATACCTGAAGTGGAAGTCACACTTCCCTTTGTCTTCTTAAGATCTTCCAGATATAATTTGCAGTTCATCTTCCAATGACCGGTCTCACCGCAATGGAAGCAGTTCCCTTCTTTAGCCACTCCTCCCTTTGGCTTGAGTGCAGAAGCATGAGGCTTAGATTTAACAAAGACTTTCTGGTTCTTCTTAAACCCTTTTGCTTTAGCCTTTCCCTTGCTCTTATTCACAATAAGAACATTAGTGGGCTTAGACTTCTTTAAGTTTGCTTCGTATGTTCTCAACATACCAAGCAATTGCGGTAGAGTCTTTTCGATTTCAATCATATTGTAATTCAAGACAAATTGACTGTAGCTATCAGTCAACGATTGCAAGATTACGTCAGTGGCCAACTCTTGGTCCAATGGAAAACCCAGCTTCTCAAGATTCTCAATATACCCAATCATCTTTAGTACATGAGTTCCAACAAGGCTTCCTTCTACCATTCTGCACTGGAATAACGCTCTAGAGACGTCATACCTCTCTTGTCTAGCTTGTTGTTGGTAGAGTTGCTTTAAGTGCTCGATCATATCGAACGCCTCCATTTCCTCATGTTGCTTCTGAAGCTCAGAGTTCATGGTGGCAAGCATAAGGCAACCAACATTAAGTGCGTCATTTTGATGCTTCTTGTAAGCATCCTTATCGGTTTTAGCAGCCGTTACGGGAGGTTCCTCAGCAGGTAAGGGTTCCTCTAGGACATATTATTTTTTCTCTTGTTTGAGGACAATCCTCAAATTCCTATACCAGTCTAGGAAATTAGTCCCATTCAGTTTGTCCTTCTCAAGGACCGATCGCAATGGTAGTGTGCTAGTTACGTTGTTTGATGCCATGGATATCTACAATATAAATATGCAAAATAAGTTTATGATTTTAATCATTTAATAAGGTCTTATATTAAATGACACTCCCACTATTTTGTTTAAAATATCAACCCTCGAAAACTTAGTGGGCCAAGATCCATATTTCACCTAATCCTGAGTTAGCTTTGGCTAATCACCCAAGACTCGGTTATTTAGGTAGACAACACTTTGTCAATTTCATCACATGTAATTCTTGGATGGTTGGACGAACAACACTTTGTTCAAATTCATCTAATGAATTATTATCCAACCCCATGCCTCTAGGTTCACAATCCTATTGAGATAACCTAGTTAAGTCGAACCCAATTTTAAAATAACAAGGATATCACTTTTATCCTTTCGCGCTTACTAAGATTGTCACGGTGATTTGCTTTGGCAAACCCACACATGTTCAATCGAAGTCTTGACGAGTATTTTTAATTGGAAGGCATATTGATTGACTTAATATTATAAGAGGGATTTATTGATCTCATGATTTTATTAATATTGAAAATATGTCTGGTACATATATGAATAGATACATATCTACATATATGTATATCAAGCATCAATATTAAATAAAACGATAAACATGCATCTCATACAACAACATAAAATAAACGTGACATGGTTATAGCCCCTACTAAAGATTTTCTCAAGCCAATGAGAAAATCCTAAAAGGTCAACCTAAGGTAACTTCTCCAAGCACCTCTTGGCTCCCTTTTTTGAATAGCCTCCTCATCCCGGCACCTTGGTCCATCTTCATTGATCTCCATCAACAAAATAAACTATACTATATAACAATTACATGATATAGAGAATTCCTCGAGTTACATTCGAGGGGAACATAGGGGAGGGATAACATTAAGAAAAAAATAGAGAAGGTACGACACGCAGGCCTTATAAAATTACAAACATTCACAAAATCCTATCTAATAGGTCATAGGGCTATAACCATGCACCACGCTCAAACAACACACAAAGCATGCTATAACAATCAATGAATTAAATTCTAAACATTTTAAAACTTAATTCTAATTAAAACTGTAAAATAAATTTTTATGAAATTATCGTACGCTCGAGACATCACATGCCACGGATACTTGGCGCGCCTCAAGCCATGGACTTGCTAACCCTATCAAGCCCACAGTTGCAGCCATGTCTCGGTCCAAGGTTCGAAAACCTTGCCTAACCCACGACCCAACCATGCACGAGACTAGGGTTCGAAATCCTAGCCATGTCGGCGGCAGCTTGGAGCTCCTCGAACCAAAAAGGGTTCGAAACCCTACTTACACGGCGGCGGCGGCCGAGAGCCATGGTGCCTAGGGTTCGAAACCCTAGCCCTTTGGTGGCGGCGCGGCCCATGCATGAGCCAAGGGTCCGAGACCCTAGCTCCATGCGGCGCGTGAGGTTCATGTGAGCCAATGGCTCGTGTTTGATCACAAATTATCATATACTTCGATCCGTCAATTATATCACATATAATATTGCGATAATTCCAACAAAATCGATTAATACATATCATATATGAATTAAACAGTTTTAAAGCATGCAAAAGATTCAAAACATGATTAAACAATTAATCACATAAATCCGATATGAGCTTTGTACACGGCTCTGATACCACTGTTAGGAATCAATCAAGCAATACGCAGCGAAAAATTAAAACTTGATTCCTACCACTAGACCTATACAAAGTTATTCATACCGAGATTGATAAGAATCATACCCGTGTAGCGTGTTTGAGCAGAATCCTTGTTGCAAGACCACGAGTCACGAACAAAGATTTGCACATTCGTCTCTACGGTATCCACACGATGAAATCGAAAAGGGTGTTCAAGAACAAGTTGCTAGACTCGTTCTCAAACCGAAACAAGAGTCACGGTTCAAAACCGATCAGAGGACGGTCGTTAATCTCACTATTCACGGCGGCGGCGGCCGTGAGGTTTGTAGGAGAGTGGCGGTGGCCCGAGAGCTCCTCTTGTGCTGGCTATTAGGTTTGATAAAAAATGATTAACCCTTAATCAACCTTGTTATCATGTTATATAATGCATATTAGATTTAATTAAAGGCTTTTAAAAAACCTTATTGGCCCAAACCCAATAATTAAATCCATATATCTAATATTTATAATTAAGACTCTTCTTAATTAATTAATTCATCCAGTGAATTATATCTCCTTTTATCGATTTAATCTTTTTTGTGACACGATAGGATCTTGCAATGTTGGCAGCGACATAAAATCTAATTTTATGTCAAAAGCAATGAGCGGTATCTAGCAACACATCAAGGATACCCAAATTACAAGAATGTTATTGACTCGACATAACCTACGGACTGCGATAATATTAACCATGTAACTTAATCCCTTTGTCAAATGTGTTTAGATTGAACACGAGTCGTGAAATAGTCATACTCGTATATTCAATCTTTTATTTCTTGATCCCCAAGTAGAACTAGAATAAACGAATAAGCTCGATATCACATATCGACTCATTCGAGCACGGCCATGCATTTTAGTCTTACTTGATCAAGGGCCCAAACACTTCTCCTGTTATATAGGAGGGACAAATCCTTTCTTGATCACTCAACATCCCTCTACATAATTCGTGGTGTATCCAATGATTGTATTTATAGTTTACCCTGTTACAGGTAACGTTTGACAATATCAAGATACATGACTCCTTATGTTGGGATCTCTGTGATCTCAAGTCGTAAGGATTACATACATTATTATCACTATGAGAATTGCTTATGACGTTCATATAACTATCCATGTAGCATTCTCATGGTGGGTCTGTCCAGTACATCGTTCTCTAACATGTACCCATGTGTTGATTTGATATCTCATATCTAGTGAACAATTCATCAATCAAAACATACTAGTCTCAATGCATTATCATTATCCCGATTCATGATAACACTTGACTAGGGACAATCTTTAAGAACAATACAATATTATTCTAAGGACATTAACTTATATATTAATTCATATTACACAGATACTCGAATAATATTAATAATGAATTGCCATTAACAAAATCATAATATATTGTATGTCATAACAATCATCTAATGAGTTGTCTTAGGGCATATCCCAACAGTTAATGCATTACATAGTGGCATATGTCTTTACATTTACCATACATTTGTGGGGATTTGCATTTGAAGTTGAGTTTGCATGTGGTGTGTATGTGAGTTGAATGTCCTTTGAATTTGAGTTGAATTTGAAGGTTTGGTTATATATCAAAAAAATCAGATTTGAAACACATACTTACACCATAAACACATACAATTCTCTACACAAGCACCTCTCCAAAACCCTTGCTTGTTCTTCCATATTTTGCTTGGATTTCACTTGGTAATCAAGCTAAGAAGTTAAGTGAAGTGATTTCATACTTTCTTGGTAAGAATTTCATAGCATATGATGTATATGGACTTAGTTGATGGAAACTTGAAGCATGTGGTTACTATTCTTATATGCCTTGAATTGAGACTTGTTATCATGCAAAGAATTGAGTTGTAATGATATGGAAACATGTTTAACTGAAGCTATATCATCCATATAACATGTTGGAATGTGAATTTTTGAGTTGTAGGAGATGCACCATGGAGATAAGCTCAAAATCGCCATGTTCTGAATTTTCTGAACATCGGCGATCGATCGCCATAGGGCTCGCGATCGATCGCCGAGAACAGAGCAAAAATAAGGCGATGAAAACATATGGTGATCGATCGGTGAAAATGAGGCGATCGATCGCAAGGAAACAGAACACTTTGGCGATCGATCGCGTGACAAGTGGCAAAGAACAGTATGGCGATCGATCGGTGAAAGTGGCGATCGATCGCCGGGGTCAAGATTTTGAAAAATGTTAGATTTTTGTAGAATTTGATTTTGAAGCCTATTGTAACATGCTATATTGTTCATATTGTTGTAGCATCATCACAGGGGACGGGGCAACGAGGCAGTTAGACAGTGAAGCCTAACTTATATCTTTTGTGTCGTAGAACAGGTATGTTTTGACGTACGAGTATATGATATTGTTGTGATGATGATGTGAGCATGGTATCATATGATTAGTGACATCATATGCATGTGCATTCATGATATTATATTGTTGAGATGGATGCGACGATAGATGTGTAGCATATGCTTTGGCTGAGATCGGTGCCACGATAGATATGTCAGTGTTTGGCATATGCTTTGGCTGGGATTTTTGCCACGTTAGGTGTGCTACATATTCTTTGGCATGAGAGATATACGCCGGTTGGGTATATGCTCTGGCTGTTATAACATGTGAAGACGGTACTATGATATGTGCTGTTAATATGAAGATGTGAGGGGGTTCCACTGACATATTGAGCTGAGATGGACATATAATATTGGTCTGGTTATAACAGGATGAGGAATGAGACATGTCATGACATATTTGCATTTGATGATGCATGATACAGGACAATCACATTTGATATTTATAGTGCTTTATCGTTTATGTTTTATTGATATCGCACTGGGATAGTTGTTTATCTATACTCATGTTGTGTGATAGTTTCTGTAGGGACTCATAGACGCGGGAGGACGAGATTGTGAGTCTTATTCCGCTGCGAGTTGAACCACTGCATAGGAGTTGTACGAGTCTAGGTTGTTTTTACTATACATATGTTGTAGATTATGACAGGACTTGTGTAAATATTGTAACAACCTACATAAGTAAACTCTTAATCAGTGTATATTTTACTTAATTCTTACTCACATATGTATAATGAACTGATACATAATGGATTAAGTAACGAGGACCCCACAATTATAAATGCCACCGATATGTCGAAGTGAGGGGTATTATAAATGCCGTTGTTATGTCGAAACGAGGGGTATTAAAATGCCACTGTTATAAAATGACTGTGAATATTGTCATTGCTATGATTGTATTGAATTATGTCATGACATTTAAATGAACTGTGAAATTGAGGGACTATACTATAATCTTATGATTATGGATATGAGTTGTGGAACAGGGACAACCAAGGAGAGCATGTTAAATGCATTGAATACATGAAGTATTTCCGTATTAACAATATATGCATTTTATCTTATGATCATATTGATATGAATATGAATTGTTATATGCTCATGTGTTGTGGGTTTTTCCTATATGAGCTTTTGGCAAGGAGAGTTAAGGCAATGGTTGACGTTGTGAGATGTATGAGGACTAGAGCTATCGATCTAAAAGGACATGACGTATTTTGTATAGTCTCTACGAATGAGTAGTGTAAATTAGTGATTACATTCATTTTACTAGGGAAATAATTATTTTTGTATATAGAATTTATGATAATAGCCCTCAATGCTCAGTACCACATCATAAACCCTTATTACCCTGATAAATAAATGGCTCTTTTATGCTTTTGATCACGATTAAATTAGCGAGGCCTTATATAGTTTCTTGGGATTGAAATCAATGAATCCGGAATCATCCTTCAAAAACACATTGTCGAAGAAGTGCAAGGATATCCGGATGATCTCAAATATTTGAAGCAGCTTCAAAGTTTTCTTGGAGTTGTTAATTTTGCTGGAATGTTCATTAACAATCTGGCAAGCCAGAAGAAGGTGTTCAGTCCACTTCTCAAAAAATATGTTAAGTTTAAGTGGAATGAAGATCATGGACAAGCTTTCATACAGCTTAAAGAGGTTTGCAGGCAACTACCAAAGCTTGTAATACCAAACGACGATGATGAACTGATATTATACAAAGATGTCAATGATCCTTAGTAGGCAACAGTTCTCATGAAAGCCACACCAGAAGGAGAAATGTCATGCAGATATTGCATCGGTCTATTACAGACAATGAAGCAATCCGGTGGCATATCAATGAAATTTTTTACTTGCAAAGAAATTTATCTTGAAAATAGATAATACAATTTTTGAAAAATACAATTGAATCAAAACCAGAAAATGCTAGACTTTTAAGATGGCAAGCTGTATGTCAATCTTATGATTATGATATTGTCATTCTATAATCTGATAAAAATATTCTTGCAGATTTCTTAACAAGAGATGGATGCGAGTGAAGCCAATTCCATCGTAACGAGATCAAAGAACCTTAGAGAAAATCTGTAGGAGCTAGACAACCAGATCAACGACCTTATGATTAATGCTCAGGTCACGGGTCAAGTTCAGGAATAACATGCTATAAAGGCTACTATGCAGGCTAACACCTGTTTATGGGACAGTCTTTATATTCCCCTCCGACGGGATGCTTCGACGACGAAGCTCTGGTGTGGGGGATTCAAGTACCACCACTACGAGTCCTAGTATTGATCCCTTCGTAAAAGATACAGAAGGAAAAATTGATTCACAAGTATCCAGGATATCTGAAAAATAAAGCCAACCCAGCACCTCAAGGGTTAATGGGAAAGAGATTAATCTTAGGCCATCGGCAGACAAGTCTAAGGTTAATACTAACGAGATTAAAGTTTCCACAGTTCCCCCTTTGCAGGAATACCAGAAAACATGGGAGAAACTCTGTACAGGAGTAGGTATAATTCCTGGAAAAATAACAGCTGATTGGTCAGGAAAAATACCCAATGATGTGGATACATACTGGTGTCAAACCAGAAAGTGTCCGCGAGTGTTTGAGTTTGGCTGTCTAGCTTCAGTTTTCACCACATCACCATGTTCTCCAAAAATTGCAAAGTTACCTGAATGGATCTATGAGGGAGTAGATAACTCATGGAAAAACAACCATACACTCGGAAGAGGAGATGTTCTGGAGTTAAAATTCTTAACTGCACCCCCAGAAATCACAAGAAAAGATCTTCATCTCAGCTTCCACTTCATAAAGCTACAGAGGCCTAACTGGAAAACGATAGATCAGATTAAGCCACCGCCTGAAGGAATTACACTAGTTTCTCTGCTCGCAGAAGACGATATCACTACCAGAAGATCATGGGGATTATGGGTCTGTCTTACAGAGATGGACAAAGTCAAGTATCCATTCAAAATATTCCAGAAAATGGTGAATGGATCCTTCATGGTGAACTCCATGACTAGCGATACCACGAAATCTGCCGAAGAGATCTTCGAAAAGAAAAGGTAAGTATTGTGGGATAACAAGATTCTGACGACCAAAGAAACACGCCGAAAATTCTGCAACATGGCTCACTTTGGAAGAAGGCAGGACCACATCTGCCCAAGCTACCCATAGCAAAAGGAGCCACTGTTCGGGAAAGGATTCCCTGTCAAAAGGGACCAGAAGAAAGAGAACAGTGCGGGACCAGGCAAACAGGGAAGATTCCCAGGCGAACTGCAAAAGCCAAATTTCTAGGGTGTACAGGGAGACATGAGTCATGTGACTCTGACGAGGACCACTACCATTATCAAAAGAAACCAAAATGGTAGGACCACTCACGATAATAGTCTGGCGCACTCAGACAAAGATGTCAGACCACGAGATAAAGACACCCTCATGTGCGCACTTAATATTCAACAAGTGTTTGGAATCCGCATTTGTAATCCGGATTCATGCATATATAAGGCGAGGCTTGAGGAAGCTAATTACATCAGAAATTCTCCATAGTTTTCTCACAAACAAATATTGTAGTCTCCAAGCTGTAAACTTATCAATCTTCATAGCTTGGTAATAATTTCTTTCTTTCTTTCTTAGTAATATTTATGTTTGTAATTTGTCAATTTTGTTTCGAGTCAAGCCTCAGTATATGATAGGCTAAACATGTTTGTCTCCTCCCAGATGGAGATGTATTAATGTAATAAATATTATAAATAATTCCAGAATAAAAGTAAGGCTGTTGCCCACCCATCTTCCAGATTTCTTGAACTCTTTCATATATCTGGTTATACTCTACGCCCTAAGGTAGTAAACGAATTAGGGCTGTGTTGTCTATTAGTTGAAGGCCCATTGCAGAATCATCAGTTATCGTGTGGTTGATGGTGAGGAGCCATCGAAAAACCTGATGGGATACCCGATGGTAGTTTGATCAAAAAGGTATATACCAATTTGTCAATATTTTATTGTAATACGGAAGCATGATGAACATGTTTCTATTTTACAAATTCTTTAAAGGGTATATATGTCTTAGTTAATAATAAGGACTGATTTCATAACATATATAAAAGATTAATGACTAAAAGAGTTAGATTGAATTATTTAAGGCCTAAAAGCACTTTAGTAGTAAATTACGAGGACTAAATGTGCACTTTTCCAAAGATATATCCCTATAATTTCTTTCATGTAAGACAACTTTGTCTTGGTTCATTAGGTAGACCAAACCAAGGACTAAGTCCGAGGTCAAAAATTAATAGATTATTAAGTTAAATAGGCCAAGATGGGTATATAATTATCTTGTTAATTTAATTGAGACCACAATTAGGACCATTAGTTTAGCTCTTCTAGGATATAATTTATGGTTAATCATAGTGCTAATAGCCAAAAGACCTTCCATTTTATATAATAAGGTTAACTTTTTTTAATAATAAAAATTGGTTTAAAAATTAAGGCAGCCTTTGTTTTTTTTAATTGTATGAGCTTGTACTTAACCTTAATTAAATTACTTGATCATCTATTTTAAAATTGATGGTTCCATACAGCCTTGTCTTATATGAATCTTTATTCACTAGTGATTTAATATGGATTAAATACAAAACCCTTGCATGTTATTATTATATATAATATTCTGCCACTGAAAGTATGATTTTTGGCTAAACAATTTACTTATACAGACATTTCATTGTTGGAGCTTACACAATTCTCAATATTGCCTAGAAAGTTTTAGCACCTGATTAATTTTAAAAAAAAAATTTAAATAATTTATTTTAAAAAATCATATTTTCACTGACACATTCATTGTACTGTTAAATTCCCTTTTTGTTTTTTTTACTTAGGTGACTTTAAATTCAGTAAATTTCAAATCTCTCTCACAAATTATAAACGAGTTTGGGGAAATTTACCTTCCGTGGTATCGTTAATAGATATATTACCCTCATTTGATTTGTTAATATACATTTTATACCTATGTGGTTTGTAACTAGCCAGTTTATCCACGTAGTTTTCAAAATAATCAGTTTATCATATGTGTTTCGCAAAACGTAGCACTGCCCCTTACATGGAGATGATGTTCTGCACCATATTAAAAAAACACATAGGTTAAACTGTCTATTTAGAAAATCACAGTAGGTAAACTGCATATTTTCAAAATCACAATGATGTAAGCTGCTTATTTAGAAAACCACAGGAGGTTAATTGCCAAAAACCTATTCAAATATAATGTAAATAATATGCACACACTATAATACAATTTGAAATATTTTCCCAAATTAATATTCAATTTGAAATTCTTCCATCCTAAACGAAAACCTTGATGTGTTTATCATAAACACATTCATTGTATCATCACAATAGCATTAATAACATGACATCAAACTCAGTTTAGTTTAAATTATATTTTAAAAATGACTTTTCTGCAATCTTGAATTCAAACACAGGGTAGAAGATTCAGTCATCAGATACAATACACGGACTTTGGCAGTAACATTTCCACTTCTTAAGATGAATGCAGCGACCAAATTGTATGTACGTACATCAACAATAAACTGTGACAAAATGTACTTACAAGTTACACCATGAACATTTAAGGTTGCCATAAGAAAAAAATGGTCGAATTTTAACTAGCCAGGAACCAAAATTGATCATGATTGCCATTCTCCTGCTCTAAGGCATAAATTTTCTTAACTCTGCAACATATATGACCCGGGGTTCCTGCTTCGTGTATGATCGTAGCCTCGTAGGACGACGGAAGAACAAACAGGATGGAGCAATATGCTAAACTGCAAGAATATATCTCCGGAAAAGATTCATGATCCATCTTTAATCATGCATGAAATAAAAGAGCACCACCCTCAAAATGGTAGACTAATTAGCACAATGTGAAGTCAGTTGGGCAACCAAAAGATACATGGCAAGCATTCGTTCTATTAGACAATAATTGTTATAATGCTTCAATTGATCTACAAATTCCCAATATCTCTTGTCTGCGATATTCACATAGGCTTATTGCTCTGTGCAGGGTCCCGGAACTCATTACTGGTCGGCCTATCTCCTCTTACTGCAATATTTGTATTAAAGTCATTACCAAGATTCTTCCTAGTACAATTGCGGGTATTCTGGAACTATTACTGATCTAGCCCAGGCAGCCGTTGAAAAGAGAAGATCAAGGATAGAATATCTTCTTTCTCATGGATCCTTCACAAGTGCTGTCGTAAGAGGATTTTGGATTAGTGGATTATTACCTTTGGAAAGCTCTTGATTTGGTAGATTGGAGCTTTCTTGTGGAGGTATTATTTGGTCTATGGTGTCCACCTATTTTGTCCATTGGGTCATGGAGTTTGTCCGTGCTCTGCTTTTTTATTTGGAAAATTACAAAAATCATCCTATAGTTCAATCAAAATTTCACTATACAACCATTGATTGGAAAATTAGTTTACATACTCAACTTTCACAAATTATAACACTTTGCATCCTCTTGATTTGGTTTGATATATTTATCGAAAATTTATCTCCACATTCCATTATCGAAATATATCCACAAACTTAGAACCCCTTAAGCTAGTTATAACAAAATTTAAAAAAAAAATAAAAATTGTGGTGTCAAAATTACATTCTTTCCAAATCAAACTAGATAATTTGATAACCAAAATCTTTTTAAAATTTTTAATATTTGGAATAGTTATTTTAAAGGGGCTTTATGTTTGAGAATGTATGGCGATGATTGAATGCGGTGGTGATGAATTTTCGATAAAAATAATCCGAGTCAAGAGGATGCGAAGTGTTACAATTATAAAAGTTGATGATGTATACTGTAATTTTCCAAACAATGATTACAAAGTTAAATTTGGACAATCTATACAATGTTTTTTTGTAATTTTCCCTTTTTATTTTTATTTTTCTATTTTCATTAAAGTGAGATTCATGGTTTCTCGGTGCAGAAGAAAGGGCTTCGTGAAGGCAACCCTTTGTCTCCATCGTCTTTGCACAATATCTTGAATATTCTCCAGATTTATCAAGTGTGAGACAGCTTCTCCAGATTTTGATTTCCATCCTCTTTGCGCCAAGGTCGGGTCACATGTCTGGCCTACGCAGGTAATCTTCTTAACTTTGCTTGTGGGGATGCTCTCTCTCTCTCTTTATTTGGTTGACCGCTGGATGTGTTTGACAAGTATGCTGACCTCAAGTCTAACCACCTTAAGTCAAAACGAATTTCACACACAGATAGAATGAAGATTGTGGAATAAATTGCATTAATGGAATCTAAAATAGAAACGTTCCAGGGAAAATTCATGTACAAGAGTCTCTCACTCTTTCACTGGCTTCAGCTAGTAAACAATTCAAACAAGTAGAATAACAGAATGCCAAATCTACTCATTCTTCACTCTCTTGTATTCCTTCTTTTTCCTCTTTCTAGAATAACCATTGGATAACACCAATGACCAAGCAAAAATTTCATGAAGGAAAATCGAGGAGTATCGAATGGAATAGCAAAGGGAAAGGCAACTATTAGTCACCCTTTAAATGGTTTTACGACTCGAATTTGACATCAAGATCAATAACAACTTTTAGCAATATTTGGATTCCATTTTCCAAATGCACAAATTATTAGGGGACTTCCTCAACAACATAAGAAAAAGATCCGTTATTTTTTTTAATCACACTTCAAATTAGAGAATCCACGTGATAAATAAACAAGAGAAAACCCATGGGAACAACAACAGTCTATCCAAAAGGAACCCATTGTCAGAAGGAAAAAAGATGCAGATCAAGAGAAACTAAACCCAAATACAGAAACGAGAACATGAGAAAAAGCAACAGCCCTACGAAAAACCATAAAAACACTCAACAATCGCAGGCTAATCAGCCTCAGCATCTGGAGTCTCGATTATCGCCTGCTCGGCTTCTTGGACCTCTTTCTCGGTCTTCCTACCTTTCTTTGACTTGTAGTACACACTCATGACTGTACCGATGGCTGCATACTTCCTCCTGCAATGCTCGTAAAGATCAGCATCAAACATTCTCCAGAAATTCTTCTCGCTGAGCTCAGACTCAGAAACGGCGTACTGTGGCTGGAATCCATGGTTTTCGATTAGCCAGTCCTCCATTTTACGAACTGCCTCAGCTCCATCGAATTGCTCACCTGTTAGGACAGGTCTAGGAGCATAGTAGACTCCAACATCAGTATACATCTGCGCATAATGAGTGTCACCTTGCCTCTGATGTAGCTCAAATCCAGGTTCCGGATACACCATAGTTTTAACAGGGAGTTTGTAAAGTCTGTGTGGGCAGAGCCAGAGGGGATACACCTGACAAATGGAATCATCAGTTACTAAGAAACCGAAGCTTACTCGTGATGATGTGATGCAAAATGATGGAAATATCAACACCCTTATCTGTCCTCTTAAATAACAAACTTGAAAAAAATTAGGATGAAGGGCAATATTTATTTACATTCTTTTCTTTTTTTTTTGTCAGTGTTTGCACTTTTCGATATCTCATATCACGAAACTATGTCTTGCTCAAGCTATCATGTCATGCAAAGGAAAGAGCAACATACCTCCATCTCCCGATGTACCCACTCCAAAGTATCTCCAACCTTATAAAGGGAAACAAGCATATCCTGGATGACATGCATGTCATGGTAATAGTTCCTAATGGCTTCACCTTGAGTAGCCTTTAGAAGAGAAACCTTGGGCGGCATCATCCAACCGAGCAGAAATCTAAACCAACATTGATCAGTGAATGGAAGGATGAGCTTCCCCTCCCAGTATAAGCACCTTGTATGCCTGTGGTAATACTCTCTTGTAGGGATATTCTCCACAAACTCACCCTTCTTCAATGCCGTCTCCGCATGCTGGTAAAACCATGGTTTGAACCACCAACCAACACTATTGATTTTATTGCCCTTCTTCTTTGCTTCTTCGGAAGCATATTTCCCTGTCATGCACACAGCTTCCATAGGAGAGTAAATCATGGTCTCAACAAAGTCAGGAACCTTGTCAGCGTTGTCCTGGTCCCCATCCCTTGGTGCAAAGGAATCCATATAAGCCTGCGCAAACTCCTTCAGATTACCAACTACAGGCTTGTACGTTATCTTCATGTACTCTTTAATAGGTATAAGTTTAATTTCAGCAGCAACAAGGAGGCCAAGTGTCCCGTGAGACCAGGGAATAGCATAGAAAAGATCAGAGTATTCATTGTCCCTCGTGGCTCTACCAACCGCCCATCAGCCAAAACAATTTCATAAGCCACAACAGTATCTGAAAATAGGCCATAGGCCATAAAGATGGGAGCTTCCTTCGATTCCATAGCCATTGATCAGACCACCAACAGTCAGATCATCAAGCTCGGCAACAACAGCTAGAGAAAGATTCATTGGGACAGTAACCGGGAAATCTGACCCATGTTAACCAAAGGCTCCACTCTTGCAACCATTCTTTCCTTGTAATGTCAAGGATGTTTCTGAAAGCAGAAAGGTCAACCACAAAGTGTCGAGCACGCTTATAGACCACATTACGCATTCCAACAGCAATCCAAGGTTTCCGGGCTGTGCAGACAAGCCCATCTTTTTTAGGATTCCTCTCCTTGAGGCGTTTCACAACTTTCTCAACATTTTCATCATGCTCCTGCTGGCGCTTCTTGAAGGATTTGCATTCTGATCTCACATCCCCAAGATATGTGAGGAAGTATAAAGTGAAGGAGATGGGAAGAACAACAAAGATAACAATTATCCA